>OZ020508.1:155567573-156167573 GCA_963971375.1 Platycheirus rosarum | reverse complement strand
CGTAAGCTTTTCCAACGCTCCTACTCTTTTGCAATCTTTCCTAGAAGATGGAAAACAGCATTTGTCCAGCCTGTCCCTAAGAACGGTCACCCATCCTCCCCCTCCTCCTACCGACCTATAGCACTAACATCCCTTCTTTCTAAGGTCATGAAACCGTCAGCTTAAGGAATATCTCGAAGATCGGAAGCTTCTCAATGACCGTCAGTATGGCTTCCGCAGTAACCGTTCCACTGGTGATCTGATGGCATATCTCACCGAACAGTGGAGCAAATCTCTACATCGCTTTGGTAAAAGTAAGATTATTGCTCTTGATATCTCCAAGGCATTTGATAGAGTTTGGCATGAAGCTCTCTTATCGAGAATGCGTGCTTTTGGGATCGATGATACTCTTGTTCGTTGGATTAAAAGCTATCTTCTGGACCGTTCAATACAAGTTGTATTGGACGGATTCAAGTGTGATTCCCACAAAATAAATGCTGGTGTGCCCCAGAGCTCTGTCCAGTCTCCGACTTTTTTCCTCATTTTAATAAATGATTTTCTGTCTGTTACTTCTAATCCACTTAATTGTTTTGCTGACGACTCTACCCTCAGCTTTTCATATTCGTTCGATACTTCACGTCCTTCGCCTTCGGACGTACAATTGCAACGGAACCGTATGTCAAGCTCATTAAACTCCGATTTATACAGCATTGTCAAATGGGGTAATAGGAATCGTGTGGAGTTCAATGCTTCGAAAACTGAATGCTGTCTTCTGTCGTTAAAGCTAAACATAACCCCAATGTCCCTGAATAGCACTTACATCGAAGAAACCGAAACTTCTCAGTACTCGGTGTGTGTGTTAACGACGACCTCCGTTGGAACGACCATATTTTTGAGATCGCTAAAAATGCTGCTAAGTGCTTAGGTTTTCTGTATCGGTGTAAGAAGTTTTTTTCCCCTTCTGATCTGGCTACAATTTATAAAGCGTTTATACGCCCTAAACTCGAGTATAACTCCCACCTCTGGGCAGGTGCTTCACAAACATCGCTTCACCTGCTTGATAGAATACAAAATCGGTGTAGGATTGATCGGAAATAGAACTGCCGCTGAGACAATTGCCCCTCTCGAACACCGACGCAATGTTTTATGTCTTTTTTTATTTTATCGTTTCTTTTACAAAAAAATGTTCACTCGAAGTAGCCAGTTGCATTCCTCCCCTTAAAAGTTTCTCCCGTAATACTCGTCTCGCAAAAAATGCTCATCAGTTCACCCTTGAACCCAATTTCGGACGTACCGTGAAATATAGGGATTCTCTTTTTAGCCAAACAACACGAATTTGGAATAGTTTACCCGGCGGGATTTTCCCTTGCCATTTTGATCTGCAAACATTCAAAACCAATGTTAATCGACACCTCCTATCTGTCCGCGCCCTATCTTCCTAATGCCCGCGCAGTGTGTTCTACATTAAAAGGGAAACAAAAAGTCCCTTGTGTGCGCGTTAATTATAAAAAAAAAAAAATTGTGTTCGCCTTATAGGGTTCGCTTATATCTAACTTCGACAGCGCTTCATACTTCATTTTCAGCTTCACCATTGTGTTCAGCCAGTGAATGCATAACTTTTTCATTTTAATTTAAAACCCTATATAAAATTGGCAGTTATTTTAAATATTCAAATCTTCACTGCAAATCGATCGCTACCCGCTAAACCGGCAGCCATTTTGCTTCCTCTTCTAAATATAATCATTTCGGTTTCATTCATTGTCTTACCTTCATCATGTCACCACGTTTTCTCATATATTGTATTCAATTTAAATCAACCCCTGTTCATCAAATTAATTTAGTTTATCTATTTAAATAAAATTACTGCTTCACTTTTGTGAAACAAAGCAACTAATTATGGATGAAAATCATGTCTACTCATATCTTTTGAGTACCCAAATTTATTGCCGTCGTCAAAACGGTGAATCTGTGTTATAAATTTCACTGTTTGTCCAATTTATTCTTCACACATAACCACACAAACTGTTTAATCAAAATCCACTCAAAGTTGCATCTACACACAGGCCCTCTCTAGTCCGCCATGTTATATTGTTTTTGTAGGTACTTGCAACCTCAATAGCCTCATTAAACCAAATATTTTATCTAATTTCAAATAAAATCCCAACACTGCCGCCGCCCAAGTACTTAATGCAAACAGAACTTTTACGGCCAACTTATTGCGAAAATATAAATTAAATTAAGCAATCAGCTTGCAATTGTTATTGTAATGTCATAAAAAAGTTATAGATACTTTTTTTTTTGACTTTTTGAAATTCCACAAGTTAAGAGTGCCAACAAATCAGAAGGCCTTCTTCAAGTTCTTCCCTGAAAGCATAATTAGTGGCCAATTGCTATGGTGAGAGAGAGAGAGAGAGAGTTAGATCGACTGAAAAGTATACCACAAACTCAAAGTGTAAACTCTCCTTTAGCACTTCAAAGAGGTAAACGGTTGAAGTTTGTTTTGTTTCACTCTGAATCGGCCTTAATGACAGTTCTCGTCAATTTATATTAATTTTCAACATGGCAAGTGACACTGTTCGCTTTTCGCTTTTGATGGTCAACTTTGTCGCGAGTTTAGTTGACAATAATTTTCTCATTAATTCAAATTACAAGCGAAATGACAGCAGTGGTGGCAGGCCGGTAAAAATGGCGTCAACCAACACCAAAGAGAGTGGAATAAAGAACATTTAGTAGTGCTTTTTATATCATTTTGAAATGGAGAAACATAAATTGTTGGTTGTTTGTCAAAAGCGTTCCAGAGAGATGGTATCTATAAATTTGGACAAATGTCAATTTGATTGTAATTGGGCATGACACTTGTAAGGGAATATATGAATATAGGAATATTGGCATCGAGTTATGAGTGTGTTCAGTAAGTAATGTACACAAATATATGACAAATGTAAGATCGATGACAGTTTAATGTGAGTTATTGGTTTTTTAGTAGTCAATTTGTTTTGGTGAATTGGCGAGGCAATCATACGAACACTCACGACATTGGAATGTTCATGGAAATGACAGCCAATTTATGAGTAGAGAGCAACAGCCGGTCTTGAAGCGGAGATTGACAATCGGCATTAAATGCAGAATAAATGACAGATGACTGATTTTATGAGTTGGAACATGTGTGCGTTTTTGTTTTCTGCATGGCTGAACTAAAGTAAGATCTAAGAACGGTATTTCAAGTATTAAAAGGTTAACATGATATTTAACTCTCTGGTGTGTGAACCGGCAATGTTTAAGAATTTCTGTGTTTTTTTAGTTGTGTTGGTTTTTATAAAGCTAAATGCCAATGGAAGAAAAATTCTTTAATTTTATTGGCCGAATGGTAACCTGTACCTAACCAACTTGAGATGTTATCTTAATAAAAATTCTCGACATAAGATCAGCGGAATAATTCTTTAGGACGAAGAATAAATCGGAAACTTCAACAAATTCTGTAACTTGTAGTTCAGAGAAATGTTTTCAAAATTAAATGGCAAATATTTAAACTCGTGTTCCATTAAAAAAACCATTACAAAAATATTTTGGAGTAAAGGACACAAAACCCTTTTATTGAAAACTCCACAAAAAACAACAACAAACAACTAGCAACTAGTTTTTGTTGTTGCAATATATTTTGTATTACAAATATTTTCCGCCTGAAACCAAAGAAGTACTAAAGGCTAATGATAATTTGAACGTATAAGGTGAATACCGTCAAGGACCCGTTGAGAGCTTCTATTTCAGACCCTGTTAACGTGTTTTAAACCTTATAGCAGATGTTTTTATTTCTTCTTCGACAGTCTCTAGGTTTATACAAGTCTTTCTATAAATCGCTGTTTCATATGTAACATGGAACATTAATAATATCTTGGTTGCAAAGTTGTATTTCGTACGTCCTTATCGGTTTAAGCATTTACTTAAAGAGAAGCAAGTACTTATATAGATCAGAATTTTTTCCAATAAACGAATTCAATTCTCCTATTTTAATATCGAAGTCTTCCAGTTTCTGTTTAACGTATCAGCTTCCATTCTTATTCCGAATAAAGAGAGATGGAATGAATGTTAAAATTCCTGAATAATATGGCATTTCTTTTACGGATACTTTATTTTATTAAGTGTTTTCTGTAGCTTTTCAGTTGGTATAGCAATTTAATGATGCAGGGATGACCGTATCATCTTCAAATTTGGCTATATCATTATATCTACTTTTTGAGCTATATTTTGAGTAAAAAGTTCTGGCCAAAGATACTTCCTTGTGAAACACCATTATTTATTTATTTAAATTCAAAATATTCCGTTCTGTGTTTAAATCGAAAAAGCCTGTTTTCAAAGCAGGATTCCAGAGTGTAATATATTTGTTTCAGAAAAACCTGTCTCAATCTTAAGCTGTCGTTCCAAACCTTACCGAAAGCTTGGGTTCCCTCCAGAAATGCGCTTGAAGGTATCTTTTTCCCCTCTTGGGATTTCTTAATTTCGTTTGTTTTTCTATATTATGTACTTGGTCTACTGTCGAGTGGTTATTTCTAAAACCAAATTGGTGTTCAGAAATAAGCCGTTTATTTTAAGCTACAACTGGAAGAAGGATAGTGGGAAGATATTAAGTTCTCGAAGATCTTGGAAATTATTGGTGATCCGACATTGGCTTGAAATATTTCTTTTCTTTTAGATGTTAACAAGCTTTTTGAACAATGATATGAATAGTTGGTTTTATTGGTATTTTTGACGTCTTATAAATTGATTACAGGCTACACGTACAAAATAACATGACTCATGCTGATAAGACTCATGCTAATAAGACTCATGCTAATAAAACTCATAACCGCGATACTGTGGTTCTTTCAACCAAAATCGATCGCAAGCAACAGGCGAACATGAAAAAGAATAGGCACCATTTCCCAAAATAATTCCACTCCAATTCAAAAAGAACAAGAAGAGAAAATGAAATACAAAATAGGTGGAGTTTTTTTTGATTTGGATTTGACGAAAGTGTTTGTGAGTCATTTTTGTCAACCAAAATCGATCGCCAACTTATTCTGAGAACATGAAAAAGAACTGACGCAAATTCCCAAAATAATTCCACTTAAATTCAAAAAGAACAAGAAGAGGAAAGGAAATAAAAAATAGGCGGAGTTTTGTTAAAGTAGAAAGTAGATGTAGATATTGGGGTGTGTCTGTGTGGATTTAACAAGAGGGTTTGTGGGTGTGAGATAACAGGATGTATGTTGGTGTTGCTGCCATCAAAATTATCGTCCGTAAGCCGAATTTACGGACAACCAACTGTTTTTTTTTATTGCGAGATTGCTGCCATTTTGTATGTGCTTCTCTTTTTTTCAGTGCCTTGGAATTTTTCCATTTCTATCTAATGAGAAATGTTCTCGCTAGAAAATGAATTTCTATTGCTGTGCAGAGTGTTTCTCCTGGCGGCTTCTTAAATATCTTTTATAAATTTGTCGAATTCTTCTTCTAAATTTGCAATGAAACTTCATGAGCAAGTTTCTTTCGCAATCTGCACGAAACATTGCAAACATGGTGCCCTATTTCTCTTCGATATTATTTCTATGTCGTCTTTTTTTTTTATTAAGAATCAAGTGTAGAAAAATATCTTATCCACCAGTTTTTCTTGTTAAATTATGGTTAAGTTCTTTTCTAAATAGCATAGGACTCCCTTTGGTATATCAACTTTACAAATATATTTAAACTTCTAGTTTAGTTTTTTTTTTAATTTTTGGGTTATTACTGGAATTTATCTATCTAATTAGTTTTTGACACAGAATTTTATAGATTTTTTGAAAAAATATTACTTCTTTAATCTTCATTTAATTAAAGGTACAATCAAACTTTTCCTATATTCCCTCCACACATTCAACTCCCCTTCGTTTTTTTCCTCCACTTTACACGCTACAAGCAATAAAACATTTATTAATCAATTAGTTAGACTTATCTCTTCCCGCCCGACAGCTCCAAGCTTAATTATATTCAAAACCTCTTAAAGCCACACAAATCGTCTTTGATATCACAATTAATTCTCCAACTAAGCAAGCCATACAAATTCACAACTTATCACCGGATGTTAGAATGGACATCCGGAATTTATTTGCTAATTTCTTTCCATCAGAATGAACAGAAACAAATAAAATGAAAAAGAAAAAAAAAAACAAATTAAATAATTAAAAACTTAATCAAAGCAAAAATAGAATACACGCACAACAAAAAAAAGAAAACAACATAATGTATCTATTGTTTTTTTTTCCGAGTTTTTTTCTTTTGAAAATAAGATACACCGCCGCCCTCTTGCCCTAAAAAAAAAAGTATCTTCTCAAGTGAATCCTAAAGTCAAAAGCGATGAATTATTACCGTTTCGTTACTCAAACATGTAATTATGATAAAAATCTAAAAACAATTTGCCATAAAAAAATATAAATTTATATAGAAGAGGAAGCGATAGCCACCCTACATTCGCTTGGTATATTTGTACAGATGCATAAGATACAGCACGCCCCATCGTAGGAGTGAAAGAGACAGATGCGATGGTTAGGGATAATAAAAACAACAACTTTGGCCCATAAATCAAAATTAGTACGTTCGCCTCGCTCATCTGTTGGTATAACGATGATAATTAGCAACGAAATTAATGATTTCTGTTTCCCCAAAAATAATTCAAGTGAATACATAAACGGCACTGTGCAAACCCAATGGTGTTTCCGGTTAACCGACTCCATGTTAGGTGTAACTGTGCACAGCATCTTCCATTGCGGAAACTGTGCTCTCTTTTTGTATTTTTAAAGTTCGAATTTGTGATATTGTTCGTTTCTCCCATAAAAATGTAATTTTTTTATGATTTTAAATAAAAGTGCCACAGGCAAGCCTTCAAGGGCCAGTTTTGTTTTTTTTTTTTTTTTTTTGTGAGTCTTTTGTTTGTTTTTCCTTTGAATGTATTTTTAGCAAATTTCGATGGTTTCGCGTATAAATTGTCGAGAAAAACTCGTAATTTTGTGTGGGAAAATTTATGTATTCTTGTTTATGTTTTTATTTTCTTCTTCTTTTGGATATGGAGCATGTATGATCTCATGCTTGGATAATTATGACAGGAATAAGAGCACATTTCGTGGATTAATGGATGAAGAAGTTTGGTTAAATAACCTAAGGCTAAACGTTGAATCGGTATGTGATGGCTGATGGGCAGGGGTTTGTTGAAGAGTTTTGGAAGCGAGGCGTGGAAATGTAGGATTTTACGTTTTTCAATGTTACTCGTAATTGGGTGTTTTATTTAAACTGTTTTGATTTTCTTTCTCATGGGAAAGTTAATTCAATTCTAAAGAATCACCTCAGTCCAACGAAAACAGTGTAGGGAAGGATATATCTGGAGAATTTTATTTATACATTTACCTAAACTGATGTTGAAAACACGAGTTTTGAAATCAACACTAAAACCACGAAATGGTACCAATTTTATTTATGCACCTATTTTCGCCAAAACTGGATCGCTTATCACTTTTATTTGAGGGCATTCTAAATGTTACAACTTTAGGCAATTAACCAAATTAATTGCATATTTTAGATTTTAAGATGTTTTTTTAAGTAAACCAAGTTTATCAATTTTAATGAAAAAGAAACATGACTTTGAATGACCATTCTCGCACATACTGCTGTCAGTAGTTTAGGTCTTAATGTGATTTTAATGTTTTGAAAAATAAAACAAACTCCCATAAACAGTCTATTATCTTCAAACCAAACTATTAATACCTACTTTCCGGAACAACTATACCGATTTGCCTGGAATAGATTATTGAATAAAACACTTTAAAACCCAAAAGCACAAATCCCCCCGCCAAACTAACAGCGTTCATGGTTTAAATCAAAGTAAAAAAAAGTCTCCCAAAACCAACTGTAGATTTATATTTTATTTCCAAAATTTTATTACATATTTATCACCAGAAAATCACTAACCTCCAACAAAAGACAGACGAGTCATAAAACCATTTTCTTGCATTAGGCGGAACATGGATTTCCAGTTCTAAGACAATTTTCGATCAGGCTAACAATGTGACGTAGGCCACCTATCTACGTCTGACGATGATGATTTTCTTGTTGTCATATGGTTTTTATGACAAAAATTGTACAAAATTCTTTTAAAGATTTCTATTTTTATTGTCAACCGCCCAACGTACACACTATGCCCTAATAGGGGGAAATATTGTTTAAAACAATAAAACTTTAAAAAAGCTTTTTGGATCTCTTTTTTTATTGGATTTTATGTGAGTTCTAATGTGCGGAACTGATGTTATATAGGCGGAGGTGATAAACTGTGGACTTAGACTCGAGACAGTAACGAGTTCCATAATGCTAATGCCATGCCGTACAGATGGACGAAGAAATTTCATTCTAGTTATTAAGGTGAATGCCGTGTTATGACCGTTCAATGGGCGATTTTAAGATCAGAACAATGCAGAACAGAATAGAACAGTACAGAATAAGTTAGTACGCTTAAGATTATTGATTGTTTGATAAGTTTTTCTTTACAAAATAATTATTCTAGACAATACTGTATTTTCCTTTTTTCTTTTGAATTTTCATTTATTTTTCTATTTTTCTTATATGAATCGTGGAATGAACAATGTAAGCGCTGGTCGCGTTATGCTTAGTGTTTTTTCAAAGAATGTCAATGGTTTTAAGGTTTATCGTCTAAATGCGCAAAGTATATCATCTCACATAGATGAATTGCGAAATATTTTTTCAAATGGTTTAGTAGATATATACGTAATATGCATATCTGAAAGCTGGTTGAAAGCAGACATTTCTGACTTTTTTGTTGAATTTCCAGGTTATTATATCTTACGTAATGACAGAGTTGTGGAGTTGCTGTCTATTGCAAATAATATTTAAAAAGTAAAGTAATCGACCGCTCAAATGACATATTTTAATAGAAGTGTTTGATGTTGGAAGAAGCTGTTTAGTTGGTTGCGTTTACAATCCACATAAAAAAAACTGCTTGCAGGACTATTTTGAATCCCTCAGTGTTTACTCTCCTAGCTATAGTAATATAATAATTTGCGGTGATTTTAATGTTAACCTTTTAATTGATAATTGCATTTCTCAATCTTTTCAAAACTACTGTTCTGTGGTAGGTCTTGATATTATTAATGTTAATGTCCCAACCCACTTTCGTCCTGGTTGCACACCAAGTCTTCTTGACCTTGTGCTTACATCACACTCGAACCTTGTTAACTTTTTCAATCAGTTTGATGTCCTTGGTATCCCATCCTACCATGATTTGTTATTTGTCTCTTAAGATATTTCTTTTGATTCGCGAACTTGTCCTTCCGAATTTATTTATCGGGATTTTAATCGAATTAATCAGAATGATCTATCCCAGAGATGCTGCAAGTATTCCATGGTATATTTGCTGGAACGTGGGTGCAGTCAATGATAAAATTGAAAATTTCCAATCCATGATTCAGGGCTTATAATCGGCATGTTCCTTTAAGAACTAAGAAAATTTAAGATTCCAGAGTACCGTGGTTCTCCAAACAAATAGAGGATCTTATCAAAATAAGAAATAGACTGTATATTCGTTGGCGCCTAAGTAGTAGTAGAGTCAATTGGCAAATTTACACAAACTTGAGAAAAAAAATAACTGCTGAGGTAAGAAAAGCAAAAGCCATCTACTTCTCAACAAAACTCAAGCCCAACCAATGTAGTTCAGTTATTTGGAAGAATCTCAAATCATTGAGAGTTATTGAAAAAACATCATTCAAATGTGATCTGGACTCAAATCACCTTAATAATTGCTTTCTTAATAATAATAATAGCATTAATGATTCAAGCTGGAATGTGTTTAATTATTTCGATGATGATGAATTTCACTCCAGCTCTTTTGAATTTCATTGCATGTCTGAATATGAAGCTCAAGTTGCAATTAAATATGTTAAATTCAATGCAGTAGGTTGTGATAGGGTATCTTTAAAATTTATCAAAATGATTTTGCCTCATTTGGAAATTTGCTAAAGTGATTCTGATTCCGAAAAACTGCAACAAAAGTGTACCTGAGGACTTTAGATCTGTAAGTATTCTGCCATGTCTGTCGAAAGCTTTTGAAATCTTAATGCTGGATCAGATTAATGAGCATATTAACCAAAACAATTTACTCACCTCTTTTCAATCGGGTTTCTGTAAACACCATAGCTGTACAACGGCTATTGTGAAAATTATCAAAGAATTAAGATATGAATTCGATAATAACAATATTTCAATTTTGTGCCCGCTTGATTTTTCAAAGGCTTTCGACAGTGTTGATCACAAAATTCTTATCAATAAGCTCAAACACAACTTTTTCTTTAGAAAAAACTCTCTACTTCTAATTTCTAACTACCTTGGTGAAAGATTTCAACAGGTGTGTACTGATTCAGGTGTATCTTCATTTGTGAAAGTTAAGTGTGGAGTCCCTCAAGGGTCCATATTAGGTCCACTACTTTTTTCCCTCTTCATTAATGATCTACCTGGCATTTGTCAAGATGTCACAATGCATCTTTACGCTGATGATGCCCAAATTAAATTCTCAAGGTCTATTGGTCTTATTGAAAACTGCGTGGCAAGAATAAATGAAGATTTAGAGCGAATATATCACTGGGCCTGTGTTAATAAGTTAAAATTAAATCCACTCAAATCCAAGGGTATGATTATCTCTACGAATCTAATCGACGCATCTAGCATACCAGCCCTTTTTTAAAATAATAAGACTATACCACATGTAGAGGAAGTAAATAACCTTGGAATTATTATTAATCGTAAACTTTCCTGCGAAAATCACATAAACTTGGTTGTTAAACGAATCCTTGGTGGACTGCGTCAGCTTTACATCTCTTTCCGGTCATAACTAAATTACAACTAGTGAGATCTTTTTTTGTACCTCTTGTTAATTACTTCTCAGTCGTGTATTCTAACCCTGATATAGCCTTATTTCGAAAGTTAGAACTGGCATTTAACTCTACAATACGTTTTATATATGTACTTCGTAAATTTGACCACATTTCGAGATTTTCTTCTATTATAACTTGACAATTCGTTTAGTAATTTCGAACATAAAATTCAAAAAACTAATGCTATCATATGTTAAAAGAAATAACTTATTTAATTGAAGGCTTTATAAACTCTTGTTCTAATTTAATATTATTTAAATAAATTATATAACTTTATTTAAAGATCAGAAAATTTATATACTGTATAATCTATAAGTACAAATTAAAAGAATCTAATTCTTACTGTACTCCCATGTTTAAGATGAATGAATATATAAATGAAAATAATATCACAGTAGGTTAAAGATGTAAATATTGATGTTCTTAACCTAAATTGTTCCAGACACCCTCATTGAACACCAAACAAATCAGAAAAGAACAAAAAATTCCTCGTTATTGGTGTAATAAGCCGCTCTGTTCCTAAACTTAAATATTTGGAACCAAAAATTTGGAAAAATTGCGTTTTTGCTGAAAATGTGAACCGTCCTTCACATGCAAGAACACAGGCTTCAAAAAACATTTCCTCCATCTGGGGTGGTCCTTAGCACTGACCAAATTAGTTAAAGTCATCCTGCCACCAAAGTCTGGGGGTTCATCGGCTATTTAATTTAAATTTATTATTTAATGTTTATTTAGCAATTTATTTTAGGCGGGGCCCTAGTATCGCCAATGGACACGGGCTTCAACCAAGATTTCCTTTAGCCAATCTGGTCCTTTTTGGTCTAGCTTTTTGCAGTTTGACTTATAAATTTAGTGAAGGTGACTATGCACTTTGGGCGCCACCTACCTCAGAATCTTCATCGGCTAGAAGTTGTGTCTTAAAAAAGAAATCCAAGAACTATTCGGCAGGCGTGTAGTTTTTCATTATCTCTAGGTGACCCATTGGCAGCTGCTTAGTTCATCGTTTAATCGTGTTCTCCATCGACAGAGAATAGACCGACATCTACAGAGAATAAACCGAGACTATCAGAGAAAGAACCTTTTCTTCAAAGGATCACAGCCAGATTTACATCCTCTTCGTTACAAAGTCCATGTCTCTACTCCATATAATAGGATCAGTAGAATTAAGGTGTTGATCTTGTTCACAGTCCACTAAGCTCTTTGCCAGAAGGATTTACTACTTTTATGCGGGAAGGCCGTTAGTTCGAAAAGATTTGTTGCATTAAAGTTTGGGCATCGCCATCCTGAATTCGTGTTAGTCGGGCAGACAGAAGTCTTGTCCATCATCATCATGGTCGTCTTCCATATTCTCAGCAACGAATGTTTTTTTTAAGAATTATCTGAGTATGTTTCTGTTATGGTCTTGAATTATCGGGAAGATAATTGTATACCCTGGTAGAGCTTTCGTAACACGTAACACCTTTCAATTGACTCCTCAGATTACTGTGTTACGTGTTTTTTCCTTTTTTTTCTGAAAGGCTGGTGTTCTTCATTTATTTGTTTAACTTATAGCTTATTCTCTCAGTAGAGCTCTACTTGGCTAAGCCCGATACCCGGAACTTTTCATCAAACCAAGACATGAGAGGCAGTCATTTTTTAAAAGTCCTACACACAAGGTATTGAAATCAGGTTTACTGATGGAAGTAAAAAAATTATATAAGCCGATACGCATTACATAAGCAACTACCAAGTAGAGGCCCAAATCTTCTTTGTACCTCAAACGTACGGATATCCAAGATTCTGGAAACACCCGCCGGCAGCCAGAATTTGAAATATCATCGTTTTGGTAGACAATCAATTTATTGATCTGGAGACCTTCAAGTCCCTTATTTTAGAATTTTCACACCTTACTCCCATATCTACTCCCATATCTAGTGTTTGCTACAGAGCCTTTTGTCACTCACCAGTCGAACCAAAGCAACCGTCCTTTCCGATCTTTGAATAAAGGTAACCAAGAATAATCATACTGACTTACTCCTTAATTAACGCACTTATTATGGGTCTTCTAGAGAAGAATGTAAAGTCAGGGCATTAGACGTGTAGATGCGGAATTTGATATCTTTATTTCAATTGTTTGGGTTGTCGACATTAAAATTGACATTTCAAAACATTTTTTTTATTAGGAACTTGTCAAAATAATTGTTCCCGATCTTACCTCAATAACTTATGTTTCATTCTGATAGATATCTCCCCCCAAAAAAATCTAATTCTTACAACTTTGAATGCTGTGATTCATGTTAATATCTATTTCTTCAAAAAATCGTACAAACTAATGGCCAGTTTCTCTATGCCTGACATTAAGTCTCTCCCAAATGCCAACAACCCCATAAAAAAACCCATTTTGCATCTAAAGCACCGCGCACAAAGTGCTTTCGAATCACCACCTTTATGTTCCCAACCAATCAAAATTAAAATACCATTCAAACCCAATACGAATTAGGAAAAAAGATGTTTTAGTTTAATTGTAGAGCCATTCATCAACCTGTCGTTAGTGTTTCCATGTTGAAAACATTTACATAACACTAAATCACCAAAATAACATTTTTAATCAGACAAAAAAAAAAAAACATCGAATTTCTTTGCCCAACTTATTAATCGGTCTAGAAACAAAAATACAATAAAATTCGAGAGAAGAAAAAAAACAAAACACAATCAAATCAAAATTAAATAAATCACCAACACGAGATTCATGGGTTTCGACCATATCGCCCGCCTTCAACATTAACCGCAGTTAAATACGCCAATGATCGATGTTTTAGCCCACAAATGCTAAGAGCCTCACTATATACCTTCTCTAAGAAGATACAAAACAATCTTTGAGTTTTATGAGAGCAACATCGCATCATTTGGATTCGGATCACGGGGAAAGAGTTAATGAGATTCCTTATTCTGGAAATTAGTTCTCAAACTTGAAAACACCATAGCAGACCAAGACCAGTATATATCACGATTAGAGAGAAATGCCTGCGAAATGGTCCCGCAACCCGACCGACTCGACGATATGATTCTTACGCCGCCGCCAGCGGCTGCGAGAAGACAGAAACCACACAAAATATTCCCATAAAACAATTTAGGAAACACGATAAATTATTGTAAATCAGAGAAGTTTATTTGAACAAACATGGCTCGTAAGGTTGAGGAGGTGGAACTCCAGGAATGAAGTATGTGGCATAGCGGCTCCAAGATTAGGAAGAAAATGACACAATCGAGCCGCGCCGCTCCGGCGTGGCGGCAACAGCAGGCATCCCTTATGTGAATCATTCCTCGAAGTGTGGGCGCAACCATGAAGATTTTTGTGTGTTTTTACCAAGAAAAGGACATTGCAGGATACTCCCCCATTTTGAGAGGATCGATCATGATGATTCTGCTGTGTCTTAACACAAAGAAAAGATACTGTTTCGGTCTACCTGCCTTGGAAGGCAGTTAATCATTTTATGATTTTATAACAACAAAGCCACCGAAGCCAGATCCTTGAAATAGGATTCTCAATGCAACAAAGGATCTGTCTATTGCCGTGTGTTGTGCCATGGAAAATAAGTCTGACAACCGCAAATTATATTGATCCTGTGGAAATAATCTATGAAATAATTCCCCATATTGTTCTGGATTGTTTACACACAAACAAGGGAAAGGATACATTGTGACTTTGTCACAACAGAAATTAATGTCCTTTAATGTTGTTTCGTCCTTTGGGTAGTTATATCAGAAACAACAACAGCAGCAGCAGCTGTTTATTTTAATTCGTGGACATATTTCATTGCCCAAAAAAAAAATATCCTTTTGATTGTTTGTCTATCATATAGTGTCCTTCATATAGGGTGATACCCACTAAAGGACACCAATTTAATTGAATTTATTATCTTCGCCCTGTGAAAGACGTTAGTTTCTTCTAATATAAGTCAATGAGTTGTCAGCGACTAACCACACCCCTGTGGTTTTCCATTTTTTTTCTTCTAAATAGCTCGAAAACTGCGCCATCGCATGTCCTGCGCACATGTGCGGAGCGGTCCACTTTCTATAGTCTTTTGTGTTTCAATATATATTTTCAGGACCGATAAATGACCGAAAATTAATGGTCATCCTTTTGTTGGCGGACAGACATTGCATGCCACCAAAAAGTTCAGTGTTGGAAATGTTTTGTCAGTTCTAGAATGCTAATTATGCCACATGAGAAAAATGTATATCAACCGGGGTGGGAAGGGAATGAGACCCTTGCGTGATTGCACTGTGCGCTCTGTGGCAGCAGTCTAGTTGGCCAGACTCTGAGCCTTGAGTTAGTTGCTTTTGCAATTGAAGTCATGAATATGCAAGTGTTGCGGAAAAGCAAGTTCACACGATGCAGCAATAAAAATAGCAGCAGGATCAGGAGCGACTGGAGCGGTGGCGGCGACGCCAACCGACGACGATGGAAGATTGATTTATTTTTAATTCTATTCAATTCGGTGGGGTGTTAACGGTCATTAATATAAATCGTTTAAGGACAGTTTGTGGTCGGATATGGCAGTTGGTTTCAAGGTATGAGGGCACCTTTATAATACCTAAGAGGAATACATTTTAGGTGTCCATAGGTGGTTCCCAAGTACAGACCTACGGTGTTTTGTTTATTTTTCAATCGGGATGTAGAAATAAGCTTAATTAATATAGGTACAGAAAAAGGTGTGCTATTTGAAAAAGCTTGAAGAAAATTAACCTTTTTTTAACTGATTTTTAACATCTGATTTACTTACTTACTTAGGGGGTGCTACAGTTCGGGACGAACCTGGGCCTCAACCAACATGCCTCTCCAGCCAGCTCGGTCTTTGGCTAGCTGCCTCCAGTTTAGCACTCCAAGTTGGTTGAGGTCGTCCTCCACTTGAGAGCGCCACCTAAGGCGAGGTCTTCCTTGACTGCGTCTACCCTCTGGGATGGAATCGAAGATCCTGCGAGTCGGAGCATTGTTGTCCATTCGCTCTACATGACCCAGCCATCTTAAACGTGATATGCGTATTTTTTTTGACAAGGTCAATGTCGCTGTACAGCTCGTATAGTTCTTGGTTGAACCTTCTCCTCCAAAGCCCGTTAACGCAGATAGGGCCAAAAATCCTCCGAAGAATCTTACGCTGGAAACGACTAAGGATATCTTCATCCGCTTTAGATAGCGCCCATATCTCGGCGCCATAAAACAGGACTGGGATGATTAGGGTCTTATACAGAGTCCTTTGTCTTTGAAGAGAGGGCTTTGCTACTCAATTGCCTTCCGAGGCCATAGAAACAGCGATTGGCAAAAGTAATTCTTCGCTTTATTTCTGACGAGATGTTGCTGTCAGATGTTATTCCGCTATAACATCCGAGGTACACAAAGTCCCTAACTAGCTCAAAGTTGTACCTGTCTATTGTGATGTTTTGTCCAATCCGCCGGTGTTGTCAGCAATTGCACAGAATTGAAACAAATTGTCCCACTACAATTGACTTGCGAGTTTCGTATAATTTTTTTCAAGTATTAAGTTGAAGAAATCGCACGATAGCGCATCACCTTGTCGGAATCCTTTTTTGACGTTAAAGGCTTCTGTAAGGTCAGTACCAACCTTGACGGAGCAGCGAGAGTTCTCCATTGTCATCCTGCACATTCGGATGTGTTTTGTGGGGATGCCAAAACCTGACATGGCTCTGTAAAGCTCGTCTCTATAAATGCTATTGTACACGGCCTTAAAATCGATAAAGAGGTGGTGGGTATCGATTTGGAATTCTTGGGTGGTTTCCAGGATCTGCCGTAGAGTGAACATTTGATCGATTGTGGATGTGGATGAACGAATGGTTTCAAGCGTTCACATAGTACGGCAGAGAGGACGTTGTAGGCGATATTCAGGAGAGACTAATTCCTCTATAGTTGGCGCAGTTTAAAGGGTATCCTTTCTTGTGGATCGGGCAAACGATGCTGAGGTTCCATTCATCAGGCATACTTTCTTCTGACCAAACTTTAGAGATGAGTTGGTGTATGTACTTCAGCAGGTCATCTCCGGCCGCTTTAAAAAGTTCGGCGTACTTCATTTTGGCCAGGTGGACGGAAGTTTTGTCTGTCATCATCCATGTTGAATGGTTCATTCTGCCTGACAGCGGGATTTTGGTTTTCATCGCCGTTTAACAGTCTGCAGAAATGGTCCTTCCATGTACTCAGCACCGACTGTGGCTCTTCTACGAGGTTACCATTCCTATCTCTACAGGCTTCTGTGCGGGTTATTTTTCCTTGGCACTTTCTTTTTACCTGTTGGTAAAACTTCCGCACGTTGTTCCTGGAGTAGCATCTCTCAATATATTCGATCGCGCGGTTCTCATGTTCGCTCTTTTTCTTTTGGAGAAGCCGGTATTACTCCGTTGTTGTGGAGTTCGGGTTATTTGCATCCTTACCTTTGCTGCAACAAGGTAGTGATCCGAGTCGATGTTAGCTGCTCGGAAGGTGCGAACATCAAAGATACTGGAGGCGTGTCTTGCATTGTCAACGTGATCAATCTGATTGACGGTTCTTTGATCTGGGTGTCGCCAAGTCCCTTTGTGTATATCGAGATGAGGAAACCGTGTACTTGCAATGGTGACGTCATGTGCCGCTGCGAAGTCAATTAGCCTAAGTCCGTTTTCAGACGTTGTGTCGTGTAGGCTATGTTTTCCGACAGTCCTACCAAAGATTTCCTCTTTACCTATTTTAGAGTTAAAATCGCCTAGTACGATCTTAACGTCGTATTTAGGACATTGCTCATAGGATAGAAGTCATCCTTGGTGGCGTCATCTTTGTTCTCTGTGGGGGCATGAGCGCATATTAGTCTAATGTTGGCCAATTTAGCCTTGATACGGATTGTCACAAGTCGCTCACTTACGTACGTGTCGAAAGCCCAAGACTTCTTGCCTAAGTCTACAGGTTATGACAAATCCGCACCCAAATAAACGGTGTGGTCTTCTTGCACAATCACCGTAGTACACGTCACAGTTTTTCATCCTCCTTTTGCATGGCCCATCCCATCGCACTTCCTGGATGGCAGTAATTCCTGCTCTGTAGCAGTCTAGGGCCTCCGCTAGTTGTTTAGCTGCACGTGATCTGTTAAGAGTTCTAACATTCCACGTGCAGATCCGAAGGTCATAAATAAAATAAATTTATTGGCGCGACAGCTCCTTAAGGAGCCAAGGCCTAGTGACTTATACTCTCAACCATTCCTGTGTGTGTGTTGATAATCTGCAAGAATGGAAGGGACCTACAGTTTACCGCCGAGTCCGAACGGCTACATGAGATGCACTTTTTCGAGACAAATTTTACTCTTGGAGGTTTTGTCAGTTCCTCGCAAGAGGCAGTACCCCGGAAAAGAAGATGGCTATGAGCTGGATTCGAACCCAGGCTCATTCGCTTAGCAGTCCGACACACTAACCACTACGCCACGGGGCACTACTAATAATTTCCAGACCTGTACTGAAAAATGTGAAAGAGATCCGAAGGTCATTGTCCTTAATTCGTTTTTCCGGGTCGTCAACAGTTAATCCGTCATTTTCCGAGGCTATTGGTCGCTGCGCCACTTTTTCTTTTTTCCGTGGCAGGGTTGTTAACCCCACGCACAACCCCCAACCTGGAGGGCCAGGTCCTTTGTTGGATTCCTTGGACAAAAGGAACCGGAGAATCAGTAACCCATTTCGGGGATATGAGCGCTGCCGTTTGCCCATTAAGGGTTCATCCGCTACCATCTCTATTTCAATGCCCTGACTTGCATTGAATTGTCCCAATGACCTTATCTCCAAATACGTCGAAGTAGCTCATTAGGGCGTCGGCTTCGTTGACTGTTGACGCCACCGTTGGTCCAATTGGTTGGGCTCATCCGCCGTACGTCCTCTTTTTGAGGGGTCGTGCAAGACTTCTGCGAATCGATCAGAACAGTCATTAAAGCAGAGCATTATAGTGTTGCTATTTTTTCTGTGTTCAACACTCGCGCTTATAAGTTTAGCAGGAATGTCCGGATGGACACTGTGCTGTGCATCACCAGTTTGATGCCTTTCAATGCCTACCCTATTCATACAGCACCCAACCAACTTCTAATTTAAATAAATAAATAAATACATTTTTTGGCGCGACAGCTCCTTAAGGAGCCAAGGCCTAGTGACTTATACTCTCAACCATTCCTGTGTGTGTGTTGTTAATCTGCAAGAATGGAAGGGACCTACAGTTTACCGCCGAGTCCGAACGGCTACATGAGATGCACTTTTTCGAGACAAATTTTACTCTTGGAGGTTTTGTCAGTTCCTCGCAAGAGGCAGTACCCCCGAAAAAAAGGTGGCTATGAGCTGGATTTGAACCCAGGTTCTTTCGCTTAGCAGTCCGACACACTAACCACTAAGCCATGGGGCACTACAACTTCTAATTTAACAATATTATAATTTAAGCCTCTGTAACTTGGCATGGTGATTTGGTATCATTGACAGAATAATGAGCAACTGATTTGACAGACCCTGCCAAAAAAAACATGGCCGCCCTAGACATTACCACTCTTACACATTAAAAGTCATTTACTTGCAATAAAAAGGAATCTTTTGATCTAAATTTTTTTTAAACAAAAATCGTGAATACAATTTGTTGTATTTTTAGTCAAAAATTTGCTCGCATTTAAACTATTTTTTTTTGGCAGAAATGTCAAAAGCCTTTCTGTGCGTCACGTTTTCAGATGAATTTGGATAAAATATATTCCAAATGAACATTCTTAACTGTGAATCGACCGCCATTAATCTATTTTATTTGTTTATAATGCAAATTTTTCATTCAACGCCTGTCTAGTTTTGAAAGAAGCAATTAAGCGAACAAGCCTTTTTTTTTATAAATTTCAATTTTAATCTACAACTTGTTTTATTTTTTTTTTTATAGTATGTTTGTTTTACCAATAAAACAAATTAATTCAAAGATTTTATTTCTAAATAATTGTTGATTAAATTCAATTTTTGTTTAAAAAAAAAAGAAGAAATACTCAACCAAACACATATTTTTATAATTCATACAAACAAGGCGGGGCAATAAAATCGTTTATAAAAAAAATGCAAATCATTTTGTTAAGAAAACACACAAAAATTATGTAAAAAAAATATAAAAAAAAAATATTTAAATAAACTTAAAAAAAATCGCATTTTAATGATTTCTAATCTTGAAAATGAAAAAAAAAATATTCTCACCTCACACAGATGGTTTTGGGGGAAAAAAAATAAATCCACTCAACTATGTTGGAACTCATAACAACCGGGCCAGGGCATGGGCCCATTGCCCATTTGCATACTGGCGCAGATAAAATGTAATAAAATTAATGTTTTGCGATATGGGAGTCCGACAGACAATGGAACTCTTAAGCTGGACAAAAATGTCAAATTGATTTATTAAATTTAATGAGGAATACAATGTTAGACTATCTGTCTGGCATGACATGGTATTTTTCGGATGGAACTTTTCCCAGCCTCAATGGAGATTTTTTTCTTTACAAGAAAAGCTATTGGATATTTGGTTTAGTAAAACCAAAATGCTGTACTGTTGTCAATCAGTTAATATAGATGGAGCTAATCTAAGGAACACATGGGCATATCGTGTTTAAATAAATATCCAGATTTTTTTTTTTTTTATAATTAACGCGTAAGGGATTATGTGTTTCCCTTTTAATGTAGAACACACTGCACGGGCATTAGGAAGATAGGGAGGGGAAGATAGGAGGTGTCGATTAACATTGGTTTTGAATGTTTTCAGATCAAAATGGCAAGGGAAAATCTCGCCCGGTAAACTATTGCAAATTCGTGTTGTTCGGCTAAAAAAGAATCCCTATATTTCACGGTCCGTCCGAAATTGGGCTCAAGGGTGAACTGATGGGCATTCTTTGCGAAACGAGTATTACAGAAGAAACTTTTAAGGGGAGGAATGCAGCTGGCTACTTCGAGTGAACATTTTTTTATGAAAGAATTAAATAAGGAAAGACATGAAACATTGCGTCGTTGTTCGATAGGGACAATTGTTTCAGCGGCAGTTCTATTTCCTAACAATCTAAACGCTCGATTTTGTATTTTATCAAGCAGGTGGAGCGATGTTTACGAAGCGCCTGCCCAGAGGTGGGAGTTATACTCGAGTTTAGCCAGATCAGATGGGGAAAAATACTTCTTACTCTGATACAGAAAACCTAAGCACTTAGCAGCATTCTTAGCGATCTCAAATATATGGTCGTTCCAACGGAGGTCGTCGTTGGCACACAACCCGAGTACTGAGAGCTTTTCGGTTTCTTCGATGTAAGTGCCATTCATGGACAATGGCATTGGGGGAATGTTTAGCTTTAACGACAGAAGACAGCATTGAGTTTTCGAAGCATTGAACTCCACACGATTCCTATTACCCCATTTGACAATGCTGTATAAATCGGAGTTTAATGAGCTTGACATACGGCACCGTTGCAATTGTTCCGAAGCCGAAGGACGTGAATCATCAAATGAGTATGAAAAGCTGAGGGTAGAGTCGTCAGCAAAACAGTTAGGTGGATTAGCAGTAACAGACAGAAGATCATTTATAAAAATGAGGAAAAGAGTCAGAGACAGAACGGAGCCCTAGGGCACACCAGCATTTATTTTGTGGGAATCAGACTTGAATCCGTTCAATACAACTTGTATTCAACGGAGGATGGGTCACCTTTCTTAGGGACATGCTGGACAATTGCTGTTTTCCATCTTCTAGGAAAGATTCCAGAAGAGTAGGAGCGATGGAAAAGCTTACGCAGTGGCTATTGGATATTTTTGAGTGACAATTCGAGTCAATAAAAATAAATAAAATGCCAGACGGGCTTTTAAAATTTCGCAGTTCGTACCTTCGCCATAGAAAAAATTCAAACCCCTACATTAAAATATAATATATATAAATAGCATAGAATAGATAGAAATCTACAAAAAATAAAGGCTTCCTCTAAAAACGTTTCACAGGTCTGGACTTCGTTAGTTCGAGTTTGATTCCAATATATAGCCATGTTTAATAAATTGACAAACTATAAAAAAAAAAACTTTCTGAGGCCAAAGATGTAGTTATTTTTGAACGTGTTTACATCCAAACACTAACGTTATACTTTACGAGATTTCAAAAGTCATCCCCGTAGAACTAACATCACGACATAAAATAAAAACTTCCCTTTGCAATGAAAATCCCCAGTTTACTGCACCAATAAACGCAACCAACTGTTTCGTTAAAAGCCAAATTTAAGGTCTATATCTGTCACCTCAATTGTTCGCCATCCAAACTACATGTCCGACAATAAAAACCATTTCTCTCCATCAGACTACGTTAAGCTCTTTTGCAAACTCGCGTCGCGTTGTTTACTTCAATTCCCATGGCAAATTTATGTTTAAATAAAACACCAATTGGACCCAAACAAGGTGTCCGAAACTACACCATCTTACCCAATTCCAGATAGCTATTTGCTACATCCTCTTCTTAAAGACTTGAATCTCTAAGAAAAAAAAATAGCAAGCTCCATCGACAAACAATAAGCCGAATGTTCCTCTCAATAGTAAAAGAGTAAAAGATTCCAACGTCTTGTGGTAATCATGCTGTGTGACCAAACAAAAGGCTAAGACTTGAATCCGAGCCTTTACCATCAGACAGACAGACATATCTCTGGCGAGTCTTGTATATTCAAATGAGATTGTTGGCTTTAAGAGGAAGAAAAGACCTCATAAAGATAAAGAAGTCTTGACTGGTAGTTTCGGTTTTGTTCGGACGCATAACATTGTTGACCGATTTTCGTTTTTTTTTTTTTTTTTTGAAAAACGTTTTCTGCGGGCTGGAGAAGCGGCGGCATGGCAACAACTTTGTCAATAAAAAAATACTACGTTATCTTAATTGTTTAAACTTTAATGCTAAAGCGACAGTTACCTTATATCCCTTTGGATAAATTTAATTTAATGGCCGTTTCAATGTGGGGATTGGACGGGAGGAGGAGAATCTGTGTTTAAAGTGCTGTGTAATAGGTGGGAAGAATGATAAGGTTCTTGGTATCGCTAAGGTGACACACAACACGGGTTTTTATATTGAAAGGAATTATTAGTTGGCTGCTTTATCAGGCTAAGTTGCCCAGCCTAGTTGAGGTTTTCGTTGAGTCTTAGTAGCGGAATTTGCCTTTTACATAAATTCTTTAGTTTATTTTGAAGAGGGTGTTGGTGCTCTTGGCTGATCCAGAACAGATGCAGTTTAATTTGTTTGTATCTTTTTGATATGCTACTGCATAGTGCACCGGAACGCAAAATAAATACAGTCAGAATTTTCACTTCAGAGAAACGAAAGTATTACAGTTGGTACGAAAGTCTTTAACTCAATACTAGGCAACCTTCTTCTTTTCAATGTAATAACTTATACATTCATTTTGAGTTAATGTTTGACTTTTTTTCTAATTATTTTTGTTTACTATACAAGCATGGTTTGAACCAAGTATCTTCGACACATTATTGCATATTGCCACCATCCTCGGGGATGACATTGAAACATCTTGATGTACTGTCGTAAACCGTCTCAAAATTTAAGACAACGGCTTGCGGTCCATGTCCAGAACAAACAACATCTTTATTGGGCTCTAAAAAGAAGATGGTCTGGCTTGCATCCTCTTCAAACTTGTTCATGGTCTTAAATAATCATCATCCTTAAATTGCTTCCATTTTTCAAGCTTTAAGTTCCAATGCACACGGAGCAACTAGAAAAAAACTGATCAGCGATGAATTGGCAACTAGTCACACACACCCTGTGTAATCAAATGGGACGATGCATACGACGCTACTGGTTGAAAACTCGTTTGCGATTCACAAAAACTTGTTTGTAACCAGTCGTCAGTTGATTAGCAGTTTCTTGATTTCAGTTTCTAGTTTGTCGCAGATGAGCGAACAACGGATCAACCTGTTGCTGATGGGGGAGGTTGGAAAACATTCTGAAACACTGAACGAACTAGAGATTTTGAATGGTGATGAGTTTTCTCGTAATTGGAGCCAAGTCACAACTGATCTGCAACCGGTTTTTTTCTAGTTGCTCCGTGTGCATTGCGCCTTACTCTTACAACCAAAAACCTCAACAGCAGCTAAGAGACTTAAATATATTTGTCAATTACTACGTTTTCAATCTGTCTTCTTTCAGTAGATCATTATACTAACGACAAAATGAAGTGCAACCTAATATCTTTCAAAAATTCTCAAGACCCATCCCACCAGCAGCACTTCCAACATCATTTCGTGTGAAAAATCACTCAAAAACCCAAACTAGGTTACATTAGCCGAGACAAAAATCCCAATTGGTCCTTAAATAGAGTTCCATTCACATCATGATTACTACACCACCATCCCACATCGTTCCAATGAAACACGAAATCGAATTGAGAATAATGCACACATTGCCAACCAAACGCATCATTAACGCCTCAAACTGTCAATTACACCGAAAATTACTTGGCTACTACTTGCATCACACCACAGAATCATCCTCATCCACATCATCGTCGTCATCAACATCATCTGTACGACAAAGCCATGCACAATATATTCGTCGTCATCGTCATCATCCTAACCATAGCTTCACGATTTTCGAGGAAATATACGAACCGAACAAAAAAAAATTCATGCTCCCATACGCTGCAGGCTCCACTAAAGCAGCACCAACTACCCAGCTCCATACAATCCCTGACGGAGGCATGAATTTACTTTTCCTTTAACTTGGCCAATAATGAGACGACGACAGTAGCTAGCTTACATATAGCGTGTGGAGCAAACACACTCCATCCTCTCATCATTATCGTCATCACCGTTTGGATATCAGCTTTCCAGCATCCAGCTCCAGCACCGCACCGCATCCAGCAGCTGTAGTTTCTGTTGCAACAAAAGGCTCCATGAGAAGGCAATCACAGTCACCACCACCACACTCAGCGCCTGCCGGAGCATAAGCGTAAATATTGATTTAATGAGGTGCGATAAAAATACCTTCAAACGGGTTCCTAACCAAGGAATAAGGTCCAACGAAACCTTTTGAAGGAATGAGCAAAAAAAAAATTGCATAAGAAAAAAATGCGCGCGCGAATAATTTCGTTAAGGCGTTGCGGAAGTGCGAGTGAGCCTCAAACTGACTAGAAAACTCAAATTAGCGCGAACGTTACCATGGCCTTGTTAGAGTTCCAACGGCCTATTGTGGTTGACAACGCGGCCTCTCCATGCTGTTGCAGTTTTTCACTTCAATAAGGTTCCAGTTCCGTGCGAGTGAAGCGAGAAATTCATGAGCGAATTTGAACGCAAATCGCTTGACGGAAGGCATTTGCGTTGTTTGAAGCCCGAACCCAGGACGACACGATGCGATGACGAGGTTAGGACTTAGCCTGCCTGCTGGTCACCAAATTGCATCTGTTTTCTATGGAAATTGTCTCTGAATGTGAGATGGGAAAATTCGATTCGGCGGTATAGTGATGTCGTCGGTAGTGCGGTGTGCTTGACTTTGGTGGAAAACGGTCCAGAGGTGCCAAGGCACATAAATAACTCGGGGCATTGAGTGTGGGTACCGTAACAAGTTGCACGTTATTACGTTTCGTGATTTCGAAAGGGAGAGGAATTTAAATGTTTTTTTTTTTTTTTACTTTGTTGCATTGTCTGATGTTTGACAATGTGCATTCCTGTGACAAAAGTAATAGTTTTACTGTGTAGTTATGTGGAAGATTCAAAATTATGTTGCATAACTAGATCTTATGAAGTTGTTCGGTTGTTTCAATGCGAATCAGTTAACGAAAAGATAAACTCCAATAGAGAATCTGGGAAAACTTAAAACGAAAAAGTCATTTGATCTTGGTTTCCAATTCAGAAATGGGATTATGTTCATGGGGTCTATGCATCATTTCATCATTGGATACATGATTTAGTATAAATTTTGATCGATAGTAACCCCAATATCATGGAAATACCTTTCAAGGTAACTAAAATGGAGCACAGTGGAGCAAGTCGAAAAAAAATCGATAAATCGATTCAATTATTTTTTTTTATAAAATGCTAACCACTTGATATACAATTTAAATATTTAAGTATGAAAGTTGACATCGTCAAAATGGCCTCCAACCGCCGAACGTCTGCAGCCGTGATTTGTTTAACACCATTTCGACCAAGAGAAGCTGATTTTTCGTCGAAAATCATTATGAGTGGATGAGGCCCATTTCCATCTCTAGGGTTACGTGAATAAGGAAAATGATCGCTTCTGGGGCACCGTAAATCTGCGTTTGACCCACGAATAGCCATAACACCCGCTCAAAGTTACTGCGTGGCGTGCTGTTTACGCTGGAATAGCCATCGCACCATATTTTTCGAGAACTCCGCGGGCCAAACAGTTACAACAAACGGCGAGCGCCACAGAGCCATGATCAACGACTTTTTCCTTCCTCAATAGGATGAATTGGGTATGGAAAACTTGTGGTTTCAACAGGACAGAAATTCCACAAGCATCCGTTTAACTACTGAAGTATTGAAGAATTGATTCAGATTCGAAAGACCGAAGTTCTCACACTAGAAAAAAAAAGAAGTCCAATTAAATTGTGATTTTCTTCATTAGAAAAAAATACCACAAAGATTTGTGGACTTAAGGCGTAACCTTGTGGCACATTAGATCTCCTTTGTACATATGTTTATTTTTTCGAAAACCAATTATTTTTTTTAGAAAATTTTGAAAAAATCGAAAAAAAAAGTTTTTGAAAATTTTGAAACGCAATATTAATTGAATTTTAAATGACTTCCTGTGTGCAAAATTTTATTGAAATCGGAACAATGGTTTACGGTAAAACCGCATTTGAAAAAAACCGGTTCTATGAGAGGTACCGTTATAGGTCAAATTTCGAAAAAATTCATTCTAACTGAAAGAGTTTGTATTGTTGTAAAAAATTAGCACCCTTCTGAAAGTTTTATTAAAATCATTAGAACGGTTTTCGAGAAAATCAAACTTTTTGTTAAAGATATTATGGCAGGTACCGTTATTTTTGACTTAGAGCAAAAATGAAAAAACACCTCCCGAAATACTACCAAATAAATACTAAATACCAAGTTTAAAGCAAGTTGGCCCATCCGTTAAGGATGTAGACAGACAGACAGACAGACGGACGGACGGAATTTCAGGACCCACTATTTCGACTTCTCTATCATCGTTATTTTTGATTGTTAGAATTTTTTTTGCACGAATCCATAACGTGCCGTATAATATCTATAATCGCAAGTAAAAACTTAAGGGTGTCAAATCGCATGATCTTTGGCCCCCAATTGACGTCGTCATAACATGAAATTACGTGACCAAGAAACTTCTCACGCAATAAAGCCAAAATTGTCATGTGTGACTTATTGCCCCGTCTTGTTGGAACCACATACTGTCCAAGTCAGGACGCGTACCTGCGACGCGGCTTCGTAAATGGTCAGCTGGCTTCAATTGTTAATAATAATAAGAACTTTATAAGGATGGAGATGCAAATCCAAATGCAAAATCCGCCATAGTAAATGAATTCGGATCATCAGCAACACTAACTTGCACTTGCAGCAGCAATATTTTCGACTGAGCGTGCATTATGATGATTTACAGGCCTTACGACATCTCGGTATCGTTTCCACTCTCTTCAAATTTCTCAACAATTTTACCGATCGCTTCCGTAGTCCGTCGATTATGACGACCATAATAATGGCGTAATGCGCGAAAAGTGGCTACGTTTGAATCACACATTCAACCAATACAATACTAAAATACTATGACACTTCAGATGACAGCTGAGTTTGACAGGTGTAAAACGCTGTGTAAAAAGTCGGTTTAAGCCAGACTGCTCCGTTTAAAATTTTGTTTAAACTGACTGCATTTAACAGATTAATCGGTTTAAAAAAATTAAACCGAATAGGAAATTTAAACGGATCCAAAACGGAGTGAATAATACATCCGTTAGAATTTCTGGTTGATTTTAATATGTGTCGAAAGTGCTGTGGGTTTTTGAAACAAGAAAATTCAGATACTTGCAATGAATATCTTTCCAAAATGAACAAAATGAGAGCTACGACAGCACTTGTTGTAATGGAAACATCTTTCATAAAACTACATCGAAAAGATGTGAGTTCTTCTTTCAAAATTTACACTTAACATCTCTAAGACATTCAAAACATTTCCAAGAGCCATTAGAAACTAAAGAATCCTTTCATCAACATTTCACATCAATATTGATCGTTCTATAGAAAAGAGTTGTTTTCACAAGAGCTCCTTCAATCCTTCCAAATGACAAGACAAAGTATTTATCAAGAGCAGTTCAACAATTTATTTTTCTTTCCTAAAAACATCACATAGTCATCTCCTTCAAAACACATATTTTAGAAGCAATAATCTTCTTGGAATAACAAAATTCCTCCTCCTTCCGACAACTCACAAAATATTACAAAAGCCCACTTAAGCTACTCCTAAAACTATACTTTACCTTCCAAGGAATAAAAAAAAAAAAAGTAATCCTCATCACAAGGACATCTCTTCCTTATACAAATGCGAAGGATTAAACAAACAAAATGTCAACATTTTATGATCACAACCACTCGGTAAGATACTAGTTGCCACTTCTGGTGGAGGATTTATAAAGAAGTTTAATGAACCACCTCATTCGGTGTGTGAGATTTATAGCCTCGCGGTGTGGTTTAAGCGGGCGTAATTATGTGTCACCGCGATGGGACAAATTCGAAGTCATATGTCACTTTCCTGGGAAATATTAACCCAAATTTTTATCTTAACTGCAAATGTATCTGGAAAGTTTGTTTTTACTGCTAATTGAGACTATAGCACCTTTTTGGAAGGACACAACTCAGGATATATGTATTTCCTGGGTACAGCTGTCAGCGGGTGGTTTATGGCCTCGTCATACAGATGTCAACCCAGAGTAGCTCGCCAGTAAGACATTATTGTGCAAATTGAGCAAACACAGCAAAAAGGACACTTTCGCCCACAGGATGCCGATTGTCTGTCTTCGAGAAATCTCAGAAATTCATGGCACAGCACGATGCTCTTTTAATAACATATTCATCCCCTGGGTGTTCCGTATCTTTGTCAAAAAAAAAAAATATTTATAAAAGAAAAGATATGTTTATTGACACGAGTATTATAATCCTTAAAATTTACCTAAACACACACAGGACGACAGACTTTTCAAAGATTCACAAAAAAAAAAAACCAAGATGAATAGAAAATTGCTAATGGAAACCCACTTTTGGTGGTCTTTACGTAGAATTCCTTGGTCTTTTCTCCATTGTATCTCATGAATAGGGAAGCCAAAAATAAAAGATACAAGTCTTGTGTACCTGTTGTGCAGCAGCCAAAACACAAGGAAACAAATGTCATTGAATAACGAAGAAGAAAAGGAGATTCCTTGAGATTGTACCTACTCTCCTCCTCCTGTGGGACACGCGAAATAATTGCAGAAAAAAGAATCCCATTTGACTCCCAAGATGAGTGAGAGAAAGAAGGATCGCCCACATCTTGTGTTTGTATTTACAAAAATCTGTTTTGAAAGATGTATCTGGGAATTGAGTGATGACATGGAAGATTTCATGTCTCATGATATGCATTTTAACGGAAAATTGACTTTTTTGTGAGTTAGGCAGGGAAGTTGTGTTCAATTCACACACAGCCAGGCGACACGTGCTCGACTTGATGGCTTAATGAAGCGGAAGCTGTTGTTTAATGGCAGACAATGATGGAATTTTGTTGGTGGTCATCATGCGTATGTTTAGGGTTTTAGGTTTTGATAAAGGATGAGCCATGTGAACGGGGACATCAGTAGTTAAAAATGTTCATATACTATACTCACTCATGGTGGAATAGTTTTGAAACACGTGCCAAACATTAGCTTTGTTAACTGTCGAAACTCAAAGGATCAATGTGACGAAGGAAAACACTGTTTCAGTTGACCTTTTAAGGGACTGCGTTGTCATTTGATATAGGGATTTTCGGGCTATGATTAGCTCCTCTTGCTATGTCATTAATTTTCACAGGGTTTAAATGCTTATTCAAAACTGTTCTATAACAGGCTTAATGAAGTAAAGGTTTTTTTTCTAATTTAAGAACTACTGGTAGATGGAAAATCCCCGAAAATATTTGCTCGAAGAAGAACCTTAAACGAGACCTTACTTAATGCATCCTTATAAACCATGTTGAACCTAATCGTTTTGCACAGCACCATCTTCCTGTTGGCGTCAAGTTGGTCGAACAAATCTCACGACACATTCATCAATCAAAGCGTTTGTGCGCAAGAAGATTACAAATGAATGCTGTCCCTTCATTCCATCGTCTCACCTTCTTACGACACTTGCTCAAACAACTGGCGCCTTCGCTATACATGTCGTGCTTCATTCAAAGTCCAAAAAAAGAAAAACCTCTGTCATTCTCACCTTCGAATGTCAACCTCAACTCAGACTCGGTTTTAATTAGTTCGACACCATCGTGCCCTTTCGCGTGTGATATAATCACCTCTTGGGCGCATCCACACCAAACATCCAACCACAGATCATGCAATTGCCCAGAAATGCCTAAGCACGAAAGGGAATTAACTCTAAACCCATCAGCCAGACCAAAACGAAACCGACAAACACCTCGTCCGCCGCGCACACCAAATACATTATATAAACCCCCGACATGTGTACGAATCTATGCTGGACATTCTGTCCACATCCTCACACCAGGCAATTGTCCAAACTGTCAAGCTTCATTGCGACACATAGGGCGCGCGCAAAAGCTAAAACACCAGCCAAGCCAATACCGCATCGCATCGTGTTGTTCCCAGCGACAATAAATCGTCCCGCTGTAAGGTGTCAAGTTTGACAAAATCCAAGGTCGCTGCGCAATGCACATCACAATGCCCATCGAGTGCGCTCAGATGCACAATCCGCGTGCAATCTTGCCGTCCACACTCGTCGTTGCTCGTTGAGCAATATCGTTGCAGTTTTGTTTGTTTGTCCATCTGCGGGCACATTTTAGCACCTCAAGGCATCCTTAAGGCCTGTTCCGCCGATATACCCGGCCCAGTGCAGCGTGCGCGCGCACACATCTTTAGACACGATCGCAATTGGCAGTGCATTCATTATAATTGACACCTTTCGCGTTTATTTATTGTCTGACACTGAGTGCGATTCACGCAAGATTAGACGACTTGGATGGATGTCGCAAACGGCCAGAAGACGGACTTTGGATTTGATAATTTATATATAAGACTGCATAAAACCTGTGTATAAGCTTAAGACGTTTGCAACTGCTTCTAATGGTCGTTAGTTAACCTGCCCACCTAAATCGTGAAGTTTTTTTTTCTTCACCTCGAATATTGGTGGACAAAAAAAATTAATCAGTGGAAGCATGAGTACATTCACTTAGTTAAATATTTTAATCTTTGGAAGCATTGTTGAAGACTTCATGGCTAAAGACCAAACAGCTTGACAATAGTGATGTAAACGTACGAAAAAACCATGAACCCATACACCTGGTGTGAACTGGTAGAACATTTATGCACCATTCAAAAAATTAATGAAATTTATGGAGACACGAGCTTTTTCTTAACGGTTTTATGGAATTTAAATGTCGAACGTAGCATTTGTTTAGTCCAGGAGTTCTTTCTAACGCGATAATGTTGAAACCTGGCATTGTTTTGCACGTCAGACGTACTTTTAACTGCAGATATTCTTTCTTTGGTCGCACGGCACGAATGTAAAATGCTTTGTTTTACTTCTTCTTCTTCTTAGGTGGCGCTACAGTCCGGGGTGAACCTGTTCCTCAACCAACAAGCTTCTCCAGCCAGCTCGTTCCCTAGCTAGCTGTCTCCAGTTTCGCACGTGGAATCGGTTGAGGTCTTCTTCCACTTGTGTGCACCACCTGAGTCTCGGTCTTCCTCTACTGCGCCGTCCCTCTGGGGTGGATTCGAAGATTTTCCGGGCCGGAGCATTGATGTCCATCCGCTCTATATGACCCAGCCATCTGAGATGTTGAATTTTTACTCTTTTGGCTAGATCTGTGTCGCTGTACAGCCGGTAAAGTTGTTCATTGTATCTTCTTCTCCACTCTCCGTTTATGCATACGGGACCAAAAATCACCCGGAGAATCTTTCTCTCGAAACAGCCTAAAGTGTCCTCATGCGCTTTTGACAGCGTCCATGCGTCTGCACCATAGAGCAGGACTGGGATGATGAGGGTCTTATAAAGGGACAGTTTAGTTGCCCGAGAGAGGGCTTTGCTACTCAATTGCCTTCTAAGCCCGAGGAAGCAGCGATTGGCAAGTTATTTTCGTTTGATTTCAGATAGACGGACTTTTGAAAGATCGTGCCTCTGGTGTTGGTGTGAGAGTTCTGCACTATTCTTTCAAGTATGATGCTGAAAAAGTCGCATGACAGCGCATCCCCTTGTCTTAATCCTTTTTTGACTTCAAAGGTGTCGGTGAGGTCTTTACCGACCTTGACGGAACAGCGTGCGTTTTCGTGGCCTAAAACCGTACTGATATGGACCTATCAGGTTGTTGACGAATGGCTTTAGGCATTCACACAATACAGCAGAAAAGATCTTGTAGGCGATGTTGAGGAGACTGATACCCCTATAGTTGGTGCAGCTCAGAGGGTCTCCCTTTTTAAGGATACGGCAAATTATGCTGAGATTCCATTTATCGGGCATGCTTTCTTCTAACCATATCTGGCTTATGAGTTGGTGCATACTTATAGCCAAGTCATCGCCTGCAGCTTTGAAGAGCTCGGCAGGTAGGCCATCGGCTCCGGGGGCTTTGTTTCTCTTAAGTTTAGATATAGCTAGCCTTATTTCATCCAGATGTGGTGGTCGGAATTGCTGGTCTACTCCGCTCAGATAAACTGGACCATTCCGCCTGACAGCGGAATTCGTTTCGTCATCGCCGTTGTACAGTCTGCAGAAATGGTTTTTCCATATTCTCAGCATCGACTGCGATTCCACTACGATGTTCCCTTGATCGTCTTTGCAAGCTTCAGTTCGAGCTCTGTACTTTTGACAGTTTCTTTGTACCTTTTGGTAAAACTTTCGAAGTTCATTCCTGCAACAACAGCTCTCCATTTCCTCGATCGCGCGCTTTTCATGTTCCCTTTCTTTCTGAGAAGGCGGTGTTCCTCTTTCCTCTTCTGCTCGTAGAGTGAACGGGTAGTTCTGGTCTTTCTGTGCAGCACGGTCTTGTATGCTTCTTGTTTAGCTGCATGTGCTTGCCGACACTCATCATCAAACCAGGGGTTTCGTTGTGGTGGCCGTGTAAAACCCAGCACTTCAGTCGCGGCTTCCCTGATGGCATTCTGGAAATGTTGCCACTGGTTCTCAATACTTGATGCTGGCGGTAAAGGACTCCTTTGGAGGTTATTTGAAACTCGATCAGAAAAGGATCTGGAGATTTCTTGCGATTGCAGCCGTCCGACATTTAATTTCCTCACAGTATTACCTCTTCTTGGCGTGGGTCGTGATATCATAAGTCGTACCTTGGCTACAACGAGGTAGTGGTCCGAGTCAATGTTTGCCCCTCGGAAAGTTCGGACATCCATCACTGCTTCCTGATATTTTTATATGTAAAAATTCATAATTAATTTTGCGACTCATTTCTAACGATTGTAAACCAATCAATAAACATTTCGAGACATATGAGGTGCCGATCATTTGTATTGCTTCCAAAAAAAAAAAAAAAGTAAAAAGTTTTTTTGAATTTTTTCGATTCTGTCAATATTGTTTGCCGTAGTCGGGTTCCAAATAACCAGCAATATTCCAGCTTGGGTCGGACCAATAAACCAATGAAAGAGACTTCAGTATGTATGGGTCTCTAAATTCTGATGAGTTTCTTTTGAGGAAGCCAAGTTAACCAGAAGTAAAAATAGAATAGGTCCTAAATGACTTCCTTCTGGAACTCCAGATGTGGCCATCATAGGTTTACAAAAGACATCTCCAATTGAAATGAATTGCATTCGCCCATTAAAAATATATTCGTAAACCACTTGAGAATACTACCAAAGAAACCAATGTGTTTAAGTTTGCTCAACAAAATACTAATATTAACTCTGCTAAATGTTTTGACAAAGTCAGTATATACGACATGAACTTGTTTATGTTGTTCTAAAGAATTTATACAAAAGTTAGTAAATTCTACTAAGTTAGTACAAGTTGTTCTACCCTTTAAAAACCGTGTTGATAATCATTTTATCTAGATCTGACCAATTTTTTTACTTTTAGTTTGAGCTAATTTGTCTAAAATCTTTGGTATAAACGAAAGTTTTGAAATTGGTCTGTAGTTAGAAATAACATCCTTTTTTCCATTTTTGAAGATCAAGATGGGATTTATGCACGAGATTTTCCATTCTTTAAGAAAAATACCTGAAGATCAGGATTTATTAAATAAAATAAGAAGTGACGAAGCACAATATTTTAAAACATTATAATAAAAACCTAAATAATCAGGAAAAGTTGAAGGTACTAAACCAGACAAAGAATGGAGAACTTCTTCCAACGAACACTGAATCAAACTACAATCGGTTAAAGAATCCAACGATGTAAAATAAACAGCATCAGTTGGAATTGTTGGAACAGCTTGGTTTGATGAACTATATATCCACAATTTCCTTAGGCTCAGAAGACATCCGTTTCTCACACGTCTTAAAAAACAACGAAATTATAGGACCGATTTTGATAAAATTCTGTTTTATATTTTTAGATTTTTTTGGAAAAAATGTTGTTTTGAAATGTTGGTATGCAGTTTTTTTTTAGTTTATTAATATATATCTGATCATAATATTTAAAATAATTTTTTTCATTAGTTTTAAAAATATTGAATTAAAAAAAAATCAAAAATTAATTATAATTAGAAAAAAAAGTTGATCAAAATTTTGATATGCAAAATTAATTTGGCTACCTAGATCTTCTCAAATATAAAATTTTACAGAAATCCAAAGACCAGTTACCGAGGAATTCGAAAACTAAAAAAACAATTATATGAATTAGGTACCGTTAATAGACTTTTTAGTTTATTTGGTTTTAATAAAATGATAGCCAATAGCTACCAAAATACACTCACAAAATTTCATCAAAATCTTGGGAGCCGTTTTCAAAAAAAGAAGCTTTTTCTTAATGGTTATATAGCAGCTACCGTTATTTTTAGCCCTTCAAATAAAATTTTAAAAATTCCTCTGAGGAATGTCAAAATCGTATCGATAAAACCGTTTAGACTGTAGATCGTTATACATACAAACAGGCGGGCGGACAGGCAGACTGACAGACTGACTAACGACATTTTTTCTTACCAACTTTTTAGGCTTATCTATGATCGTAATGTAATGTTTGATTGTTATCTCCAATTTTTTAGTATTCACGAATCCTAAACTCGCAAGTAAAAATTATGTCCGAAATAAGCTTGTGTTGCCATAGGGCAACCTATGTACATATATCAGATCTCGTGATTTTCTACCGAATGTTTTTCAGAAGATTTCAACAAAGTTTTTCGTGTTTTTCAATGAATTTTTAAAATTATATTTCGATTTTTTTTAAATCGATATCTTGAAAGAAGCTTACAAAGTCGATATTCTTAAAAACTATTTTCTTTATTTAAAAATCTCACATTTTGAAAACAATAACTCCCTCATGCCGAAGAAAATTGGAAAATTCAGCTTTTTACGATTAATACAAATACCTTGAAAATCACAACTCCTAACTCAAATGCAAGTCTTAATAGTGCATTTTTAATTTATTAATGTTTATTTAAAATTAGCATTTTTATAAAAAAAAAAAAAAAATTCTTAAAACACTCATTTGTAATTCAGTGAAGTTATAAATTCGACTTTTATCAATAAAGACATTTTACCATAAAAACATGGATTTAAGATGAATTTCTCAAAACACCCTAACCCGTCCGATTTAATTATAATTAATCCACAAACAAATATCGATCTTTTCCTAATTAATCAAGTTTCTAATGGAAAAGCTACCATAAAAGTCTGGTTGTTTGGATCACTGCCCAACAAAGAAAAAAACAAACCTCATTAAGTATGTTAATTATTGTTCAAAAAAAAAAAAAAAAAAACACTTAATTCATATATAAATTGATCCACAGATATTAGTCATAAAAAACAGATTTGTATCGATTAGTCTGTGCTAATCAACAATTGACTTAAAGTTGAAAAAATATGCGAATATTTATTAAGCCTCCGCCTTTAAAGCTGCGCCATAACGATCTTAAGCCCAAGTTTATTGAATTAATTTTGGGTAAAACTGCTCGTGAATATTATATATTTTGACAGCTGTAAAGATTAAGCATCTCGTTTTTTTCTTTATATGTTGTGGCCCATGTTGGCCATGTTGCCTATAATGTTGCCAACTAATTGCCCTGATCGTCGGGTTGCTTATTTGCTAATTGCCCAACACTAAATTCCTGGCTGGGTTTGGAGTCTAATGAATCACTTTAATCGTAGACTTAATTATAGAAATAAATCCACTCCAATTATACCAACGAAAAAAAAACTATACAAATGATCGAGAAGATCACCCTGGAAGATCAACATACTTCTACGAACAAATATTCCAAACACGACTTGGCCACCGAACCTGCCCCCACCTAGCACACTAATTACCGCATCAATTAGTTGCCATATTATTTCCTACACTCCCTCGGCTCTAAAAAAAAACGATGCCACCCAAAAACCCTGCCACTTGAAGCAGAAAAAAAAGAGATTTCCCATGTCTATGCGTCCTGCAATCATACATATCCCACCTCCTCCATCCTTCCCGATAAAATGCCAAACAAGGGATCCGCAGTATTACCATCGCGCATACCACAACAACTACCAAACGCCTCTGGATATTAACAACAAGTTGTGAATTCGTTTCGCGTTTCGCAGATCTTTAACAACTCGCAGCGTAATTACCATAATCGAGGACTTAATGGCAGGGGGTCGTTCCTCAAGACGACCCTAAACAAGCAACCAAAGAGTCAAGTCTTGAAAAAATACAACAACTTTAACAAGCTTTTACTTTTCGAATGTTTGGCGCTAACCGAAGGTGGAACACGATTTGACGATTTAGAAGTAGGAACTTGTTTGAATAAAACGAACAAAAAAAAACTTAAATAAAAATTACAGGCCCTACAGCTGCATCCTTCGGCACTGCGTCTTGTTTGGACTGCAGAATGTCACAACAGGGGAAACTAAATGATTTCCCTTTCGATTGGTGCTCGATCCTTGTTTGTGAAATTGATTTTCTCATGGAAAATTTGACTGGGCTAATTTTCAGCTTCCTCTGTGCTGTAATTACCGTTGCTAATTTCCCAGGGCACACAACGCCCGAGGGTTAAACAATTTTTTTTTTTGGAAAAGAAAATTTTCAAAATCTCAAATCGAACCAAATTGCAATTGGAGAAGGGACGTCGTCGTTTATCGTTTATCATTTAATGAAACCCTATTTGCTGTGGCAATAAATTTATCGAAAATTGTGAGTTCTGTGAAATCGCCGGGTTTTAACGATTTGCTGCGGGTAGGGGCGAAGACGAATGGGAGTATTTTTTTGGAACTGAATTAAAAAAAAAAAAAAAAAAATTACACTAAAAAGCAATCTTGTTACATGGGACATCGTTTTTTAATCAAAAAGAAATTTCTTGAGCCGTTTTTTTTTTAAAGGTGCCATAGAAGGGACGCATTGTTGTGGAATTAAGGAGGAATTAACTATTGTATGTGATTTGTTATTGGCAGAACGAGTACTTTGTGTTTTTTTTTTTCATTTTCATATCCTTGGGGCATTTTTTAGTTTTTTTTTTTTGTTGTGTGATAATAAGCCAGCAAGAATCTTTTTTTTAAGATTCAGCTTGTTCTTGGGGGTTTTATTCGCCGAAAACATTCCTAATCCCTGTTAAGCCTTAGGTAGGTGCGTCTAAAAGGTTGGATTAAATATTCTGTTGTATTAAATGAAATAAAATACCGTTTCCCAGACTTATTCGAAACAAAAACCGTTCCAATGGATGTTGTTCTTGGTTGGCTTGTAAATTTAATAAATGCGCACGACTGGGTCGCATGTACTTGCTCTTATGTGCCTTATCACATTGGGAGGAAAATTATTGACAGAAACAATTAACATTTAAGTGTAAAAATAACACAGTCTGCAAACTTATAAAAAGTGTCAAAACCACAATACTAAGCTGTTTTTATTAAAAATAGAGTACGCCAAAGCACGTCCTGAATAATAATGAATTTATGAGAAAATTATTTCGAAAGTTGTAGGACCGATTTTGATAAGATCCTGTTTTTTATTTTTAGTTAAAAAACATTTTTTTTTGATATTTTTGTGTGCAGTTTTTTAGAGTTAAATAATATGAAGCTGATCATAAGGTATTAAATGAAATTAACTGAATAACTCAAGTTAATAAAAAAAAAAAAAAATCAAAATGTTGGTATTAATTTGGCTGCCCAGATTTTTTCAAATAAAAATTCTTTTTAAAAATGCAATAAAATGAACAAAATTAAATTATTAGTGAGAGCGAACATTGCTATTGATTAAGGGACACAAAGTCGTTCAAGTGGCTGCCTCGGCTGGCTTCGCAGTAGCGCATTCTGTCACTCCAATTTTCCAAGACCTTCCTGATTGGTTCGGGCTGCTTGGATGATATTAAGTGCTTGAATCGTTTGCAGATTGTTGGCATAACATCGGTCCTTCACGGTTCCCCACAAAAAAAAAAAACCCACAGTGGTCAAATCGCAGGTCTGAGGCGGCCAATTGATTTCGCTAAGACTGCTGATAATACGATATGGGAATTTGGTTTTCCGAGCCCCAGATGCCGCAATTTTGTTTGCTTACGTAGCCACTGAGATGAAAATGCGCTTCGCCAAAACTTCTTTTCATAAAAACGCACTGTTTGCGTTTGGGCTACACATCACACACTTTGGAAATAAGTTCCCATCATTTTGTTCTGCGGAGGAATGATACTGACTTTCTATAAAGATTTCGAGCTTGAAACAGCTGTCAATGTGAAATTAACCTATGATTTAAAAAGAAACCACTAGATGGCCCACCCGTCACATTGTGGAATGAAATTTAAGAAAATTAAAATGAACATCAAAGCATTTATTCGATTTTTTTTGACTTTTGAATGTTTGAATAAAGTACGTTAAATTGTATTGAGTGAAATAATTTAAACGCCATTTTATTTCTTTAAGAAATGTAAAAGTGTGAATTTTTTTTTCAAAATCGTAGGTTTTTGAATCAAACGGTGTATTTTAACAACTTTTTTAATAAAATAAAAAAAAAAATAATAAAAATAAACTTAAGCACAAAAATAAGACACATTTAAAAACTAAATTTAAAAAAAAATCACTTTGAAAATATTTATTTTTCCAAAAAAAATATTTAAAAAAAAATATTAAAAAATACAAAAAATGCGAAATTACTTAGGCTATCTAGATCTTCTTGAATATTAATTTTGACAGTAATCGGATCACCAGTTTCCGAGAAAGTCGAAAAAAATTGTCCTACCGTTTTTAGCCCACCATATTATTTTTTTTTACCAAAATATAATGCTACAGTAGTACACTGATTTTTTTTTCATAAAAATTCTTGGAGCCGTTTTCGAAAAAAATAAGCGTTACATAATGGTTATATGATAGGAACCGTTAATTTAAAAGAAAAATGAAAAAAACTCCTTTGTAGAATGTCAATGACGATTGGCCCAACCGTTAGGGCTACAGTCCAAAATACATCCGTAGGTACAGACAGACAGACAGACAGCAGACGGACAGAATTTTTCCAGTAACTCAAATATGTTTCCCTATCATCGTAATGTCATGTTTTATTGTTATCTCAAATTTTTATTGCACGAATGCATAACTTGCATAATCGCAAGTACAAATTAGGTAAGAATCTTACTTCGTCATAGTCTGTCAAAACTAAAAATTGTCAGTACAGCGCAAATATTAAAGCGTTTTCGTAGTGCACATTTGAGATAATTAGTCTTAAAAAGCTTTAAAAAAGCTCTTTAACAAAATCCAAAGAAAAGTCTACCATAATTTGCATTAACATAGAAGTGATAGCTCTAAAATGATGTGCTTGACTGCTTGTTTTCAAAACACATGAAAAGGGTTGCGAGTATCAACAATTTGTCTGTTATTCTTGGGGTAGTCAATTGTTGGGTTTTAATTTCAGTGGATATTTCAACAAGTAAAACCACTAACTGGCATCATTTGCAAAAATAAAACATAAAATAAGACCTGTACTGACAATTTTTGGTAGATTTAGGATTTCTTCATATTACAGAAGACGAAGTTCTGTCAATGTTGTCAACTTTAGAAACAAGTGATAAATTAGCTCCAGATAATCTGCCATAAATTCTTTTTAAATCCTGCAAGAGTAGTTTAGCTAAACCTCTTAGCATCATTTTTTAATAAATCATTGGCCAATGGCGAATTTTTAGAATGTTGGAAAACTTCTTTCATAACTCCAATACATAAAGCTGGTTGTAAAAACCAAATAATTAATTATAGACCTATCGCCAAATTGCAACTAATACCAAAAATTTTCGAAAAAAAATAAATTAAATTTATTGGCGCGACAGCTCCTTAAGGAGCCAAGGCCTAGTGACTTATACTCTCAACCATTCCTGTGTGTGTGTGTTGTTAATCTGCAAGAATGGAAGGGACCTACAGTTTACCGCCGAGTCCGAACGGCTACATGAGATGCACTTTTTTCGAGACAAATTTTACTCTTGGAGGTTTTGTCAGTTCCTCGCAAGAGGCAGTACCCCAGAAAAAAGGTGGCTATGAGCTGGATTTGAACCCAGGTTCTTTCGCTTAGCAGTCCGACACACTAACCACTAAGCCACGAAGCTATTGTTAAAAATAAAATTTATGCAATCTTCCGAAATAATATTAATGACTATCAGCATGGCTTTGTTTTTGGGAGGTATACAGCTACAAATCTCACCATATTTGCTAACTATTGTCTTCGCAACATGGAATCACGGCATCAAGTTGACACAATCTTTACTGATTTTGCTAAAGCCTTTGATCGTGTTCAACATTCAGTTCTGGTTAGCAAGCTTGAACGTTTAGGTGTTCATTCAAATGTCTTGAATTGGATTCGCAATTATTTGGAAAATCGTAAACAATTCGTTAAGATCGGTTCTTGTATGTTTAAAACTGTCTATAATTACTCTGGTGTTCCTCAAGGCAGCCATCTTGGCCCTCTCCTATTCAATGACATACCTTCTTTTATTCTACACGCTAATTTTCTGTTGTTCGCTGATGATTTAAAACTATTCAAATGCATTGCTTCCGTATCGGATGCTTATGATCTACAAGAAGATATTAACAATGTTACAAATTGGTGTAATCTTAATGGTCTGCAAATGACTATTAGCAAATGTTCGGAATTTTATCGACGGTAAATTTTCAGTAAACCATGCAAAATAAAATTGTAACAAGAGTGGACAGTCATAAGGATCTTGGGGTAGTATTTGATCACCAGCTACATTTTTCAATGCACTATGACTACATAATATCTCGTGCAAATTCCTTGTTTGGTTTTATGCGCCGCAATACCAACAAATTTCAAGATCCTTACACTTTAAAGACCTTGTTTAATTCTTTGATACGATCGAGGCTCGAATATTGTAGTATTGTTTGGAATCCTTACCACCAAAATAACATTTCGCGTATTGAAAAGATTCAGAAAAAGTTTACAAAATTTGCTCTACGAAATATGAATTGGAACAGTGACTTGCCAACCTATGAAGCTAGATGCGCCTTACTAGGCATTAAGCCCTATATAAATGGCGAATTTATTACTCGGTCTTATTTGCGCAGGATGTTTTAACTGGACACATTGACTGTCCATACCTGCTTTCTATGTTTTATGTTTATGGTCCGTCTCGCACTTTGCGTCCAAGAGACCAGGATTTCTTTTATATTCCTAGACATTATACAAACTATGGCTTAAACGAACCTATATCTTCTGCATGTGTTTTTTTTTATAATCGTTATGACGATTTTATTGACTTTAACATGACCAGATTGTATTATAAAAACTTCATAATGTTTTTAATGTAAACAAATAAAAATTTCACGCGCCTACTCTTTGTTATTTATACTTTATGTTATTGTATTTTAATTTTGTAAATTTGGTCTATGAAAGATTGTGTACTTGTTAGACGTAAATAAATAAATAGATAGACAGGTTCTCTACGATAGTAATGTCATAATTGGCTGTCATCTCAAATTTTTTTATATTCACGAATACCAATCGCAAGTCCAAAAAGAAAGTATTTTAACTTATTTTTATCGAGTGCTAGAAAATAAACGTTGGAATAATTTTGTTTATAAATGCATTTCTAAATTAAAAAAAAAATTGTTTTCGCCATTAAAAACGTAATTAAATATTTCTGTGAATTTATTCCCCAATACCCTTTTAAATTCATTTGACATGACGCATTATGAGTTTATCAACTTCTGCCTCAATTAATCAAATTGGCATTTCAAAAACGAACTACAGTTTAAATTATAAGGCATGCAGCAGCTGACTAATATCAAAAATACACAAATCATTTTATTCCTCGTCATCGTTATAATTACCATTAATCCCATCCAATCAATAAAAATTCCATAAAAAAACCTAAAAAACGCAGACATTTTTGAAAGGACTCTTCTTTCTCATCATAATTTTCAAACATAAATACCCACCCCCTCGTGCAGCATTCCACTTCGACCTCGGTGCATACCCCCTACTTAAGTTGTATTGCATTATTTATTACCACACTTTTCAACAACGATTTCTGACATCCTACAAAGGAATTCCATTTTTTAGGAATGAAAATTAAGAACACAACAAAAAAAATCGATTCGTCAGTAATCACAGCTCACCCATCAGCGGTAACGAGCCGAAAACGGTATAGGACAACAAAAATGGCTTACAGGATGGTTTACACGGACAAAAAAAAAACAAGGAAATTGATAATAACATCGAAAAACTTTTGCATCATCATAGCCAAAGTTGTTTGGAGGAGAGCAAGAGGCTAAATCCAGATCCAGACCTCCTTGTAGGTCTCTCGCTCAAGCTATCCCCGACGACGACGACGTAGTTCCAAAAGTCGCGCAATCTCTATGTTCCAACCCCCTTATTAAATTGATTGCCGTGTTATGAGGCTCTAATCATCATCCTCTGAATATGCTGGGCTCAGCACAGAGATCAACAAGCACCAAACCAAACCAACAACAGTCGTTATAGTATAAAGTGGCTTGACGATGGTCTGCGGCCGATCGATCAGTCGGTCTCGCCGGTCGCAGTTTATCCAGACGTAATTTTGTTGGTTATTATTATTTAATTCTTTTTTTTTTTTTTTTTGATTCTTAGGTTTTTTCATCAGACTTTTCAGCTGTTTGCCCTGCATAAAGTCGCTTGGACAATAGATCGGCGGTGATTATGGCGGGTTTTTTAGTTAATTTTATTCTTTGTGGAAAATTCTCTTTCATTCTGGAGGCTCTTGAGTCTTGAATTTTGTTGTACAGAGTTTGGAGGGCTCTCCTTTAAGCAAACTAATAATTTTCTAGGAACGCCCTCGAAAGGAAGCAAGGAATACGGAAAAAAAGGTTCACAATGTGTCCAATTGGGCTCTTAAAATCAGAGGGTCCCTTTGTAGTATACAGTGTGGGTTGCAAGTAGGGATAACAATTATTATATTATTTTGTAGTGCTGATGATTAACACCAGAAATAGACAAGAAGTATGTATAGAACCCTTTGGTACATCAGCATACATATTTTATTTTTCATCCTTAAAATTGAAAACTGTTCAAAAACTAGTTTCGAATTAAATGAAATCGAAAATAGATGCCATTATTTCGATGTTTTATTGTACCACTCTTTCAATCTCTATATTTTAAAGAGTTTTTATTCACAATCAGTAGATTTCTAAGCTACAAGAATGAATAAGACTTCAAGACCCAAAAAATGCAAATTTTGAAGTTTAAGCTAAATTCTCTGTGTCTGTTATTTTTTGGCGGGAAATTTTAATAAATCTGTATTATTCTCATAACTTTCTTGACAAATGTTTAACATAATTTCCTAATAAATCACAATTAATATCCAAAAACCCAATTCTGAATAAAACTGCTGTTGAAATCTATTAGGGAGAAGGGCTTCCAATAAAACAAAATTCCCGGGAATTTGTTCTAATTTAAACGGCGAACGTTTTTAGAAAAATTCCTTCAGTAGTCTTTGGATTACTTAAAAAACTTATATTTTTATAATAATTTTTTCCATGATTCTCTAATTTGGCCCTGAATAACATTTTTTCTCATGAACGTTCTTCTAAGGAATTTTTGCGGAAGGATAACTTTGCTTAGAAAAAATCCTGGTACCAATGTTTGTCTCCAAAAAGTATGTCTATAAGTGATTCTTGAAAACTAAACCCACCTCTGGAGTATATTGAGTATTAAAAATGCAAAAGATATTAAAATTTCCGTACTGGCAAAACGAATTTTTTTTAACAGAAACTGTTTCATCCGGTGAATATTCGATCTAAAATAAAAATAAAAAAAAGAAATCAAATTTTCTTGTCCAACACACTGTTTGATCATAGATCTTCGTCATTCTACCTCTGTGGGTTCTTAGTCATCATCTCGTTATGATTCTCCATGAGAGTTATGCCGAAGAGAAATCTTCACCTCACGACGACCATCACCGTCCTCATCATCATCGTGATCCGCTCTGGTCTTCTTGTTGATTGCAACAAGTCATTATCTTATTCCGACTATGAGGACGGTGCCGCCCGCCACCGCTACTAAGCTTGAAGGTTCTCTCCGTTTCGTCCCCTAGCCATGGCACAGCAATTTGCCAAGAGTTGGCCTTTTTCTTCAGTTTGTTTTTTTTTTTTTTTTTTTTTGGTATCTTGCATCCAACTATACACAAACCCCGTTTTGTTGCAGAGTAAACAATGATTTGCCTGGGATGTGTAATTTTCTGTGTTATTATTCCCATTTTTTCCGGCCGGCCCATCAGCCGACCGATTTATCCTGCGCGCGGGAAACAGGAAAACCTCTTCCAAACCATTTCCACACAGAGTAAGTCAGTCCTTCAAGAAAGTGCACCATAATCGTGCAACTGTCAGCAACTGCAAGTCTTCTTTCAAAAAAAAAAGAGAAAAAAAAAGAAAACAGAAACAGAAGTTAAAAAAAAAACAATTTCGTTCTTTAAAATATTAATTTTTCGGTCTGTGAACCTGATATTGAATTTTCTGAATTTGTATGTTAACTTGGCCGGGACACGCCCACTTTTTACTTTTGTTCAAAGAAGCCTTTCATTTTGGGGGCTTGATGCCTGTAATTAAAAATCAACTCAACGAGGTTATCATTGACTCTTGAGAGTCAAACCGAAGCAGAGGCTCCTCAAACCGGAGGAAAGTATGTAATTTAGACGAATTCCCGGGCAGTATTTGAGTGATGGCTGACATTTAAGAATTGAAAAATGGGCGGCCAAGCGTGTGGTTCGTTAAAAATTCGCGAATTTTTTTTTTTCTTAAATAAAGTAAAGAATTCGTTGATTCTTGCGAAAAAGTAATCAAAATATCAGTTCATGGTATCATCTTATCTTCTGTCAGAATCTTTTCAAAAGCAGGTGATTGTTTGTTGCGATCGGACAGCTTTCATCTGTCCAGAGGTGGAGGAAGGATAAGTTCAGTTGCGAGTCTGATGATTATATGGGTTTTGAAAAAAAAAAAAAACTCAAAACAGTCATAAGTCAAAAATTCATTTATTTTGGTATGTGTAGTCCATATAATATCCTTTGAATGGAATTGAAAAAAAAAAATGAAAAAAAAACTCTATTTGGAAGATGCGATCATCATCGATCACTGATCATGGATCAACACAATATTTTGAGACTTACATAACTTTACATGGACAATCCATCATTTGAAAAATCTTTTGTCCTTTTTTTTAATTCTTTTTGAAGATTATCGATCATTGATCGTGAAAAAGGTGTGATATATTTGTACACAGCAGTACATGGGTGCTCGAAGGAATTGAATCCTAATAGTGTCGGAATTCCTTCTATTTCGACAAATAAGCAAGATAATGCGGGGTTCCGAAAGATTTATTTATTTCATTTAAAAAAAAATATATTAGAGTCCTGAATTCTTTAAAAACGATCAATTAATTTTGGAAACAAGTTATAGCTGAGGGAAATCAATTAATCAAATTAAAGGACTCGTCTATCAAAATAAATATTCATTACAATTTGTATACAATTTTAGATTGGAGGGTCTTTTAAAAAGGGATTTGGACTTTGGAGAAATGCCTATGAATAAACAAGGAAATGCAGTTAGGTCCTTCCTAACAATTTACAGACGTTTATCAATAACAACTTAAAGCACGGTCAAACAAATAGAGTTTTTAACATTCAAAAAACAAAAAAAAGTAAACCATTAAACATTTAAAACCGTGTCCTACACAAAATACTTGTTTTACTGTGATCCGTATCCAGATTTGAAGGAAGACCAATTTCAAAGTCACAGTTTCGTTATTTTTAGATAAAAAATGTATATTTTAGCAAAGATCAATTTGGTTTTCGCGAAGGTAAATGCACTGAGGATGCAATATTAAAAGTTTGTAGTCTAGTAAGCGAAGGCTTCAATAACAAGAAATGTGTCTTAGCGTTATTTATTGACATGACTAAAGCATTTGACATGGTCAATCATCAGTTATTTTTGGACAAACTTTACAAAGCTGGATTTAGAGGTGGCATATATAGTGATGCATTAGATATAGTTACCGGTGTACCCCAGGGGTCTGTTTTGGGTCCAATTTTATTCTTAGTATATGCTAATTCTATTTTTAAACAATCTTTTAAAAGCAACATAACTGCGTTCGCAGATGACATGGCTTTGATATACACAAGCAATTCCTTATAGGAATCATTTTCCAAATTACAACTGGATCTTTAGTTTTAAGACAATGGTTTTCCAGGCATGAACTCATAATGAGTGAAAAAACCAAAGTTATGTCCTGCAATCTAAAAGAAACATCACCTATTATTGACTGTAATGTCATGTTTCATTCCGCCACATGTAACAAATTTAGTCTAAGCACTCTTGTGGTAGACCCAACTTTTTACAGTACAGGACATTGCTTGTTCCAGTGGTTGTTTTAATATCGAGTTTGTTGAAAATTACAAATACTTAGGAGTATGGATTGATCAAAACCTAAATTGGAAGTTTTATACTGCAGATCTTAAAAGATATATGATGTTTCTTTTAAAACGAACATGCTCAAAAAATCTTTTAACAATAATATACTTTGGTCAAGTCAATTCGAAACTTCAGTATGGGATAACAAATTGGGGAGGTGCTGTCTATCACAATACGCTTGAACCAATTATTTCAGCGCAGAAGCATATTGTCCGAATTGTATGTAAGAAAACCAGACCAACAAGTAGCTGGCCTTTATTTCAGGAGCGTTTAATTTTTCCGTTAAAACACTTATATGTATATTAGCATTAAGAAATTCAAATACATATAGTCTAAGGGTTAACTCTCAGATCTTGGTAAACGTTCCAATTTGTAAAAAAACCCAATTTTCAATTTTTTTTCCTGCATCAGCGCCTAAACTCTTTAATCGATTACCATACGATATAAGAAGACAAAGTTCTCTTCATTTGTTTTTAAAATCGGTTAAGAAATGGCTGTTTCAATTGGATAGTTCGATGGTCAAAAATCTGTTTTTAACATTAATTTAAAAATACTCTTCGTTCCTATATATTTTTTTATTTTTTTTTAATCTATAAGCTTTTATTTTGGAATATTGTTTCTATTATTTCCCTCTTTGCATACAGTTTTTTTCCCAAATTTAAATATTTTGCTTTGTAAGTTTGATTTGTACCCCAAATGTTCACTTACTATATTTTATAGTTTAATTATTTTGGTATGGTTCATTCAACTCTAGTTTTTTATAAAATCATAGAATGTTCCTATTATTCTTTCGTTTCTATTCTTATTTACATGTATATATACATTCTTAGAAATTTATTTGTAAATAGATAATGAATTGAAAAAAAAAAATTTGTAAGCATTGTTTGTTGAAACTCAAGCCTTTATCAGGTCAACTGAGAAGTTTGAAGACACTGGTTTAGGTGAATATTTATGATCCATTCGCTCAAGAATCGCTAAAAAAAACTTGGCTTTAGAACCTTAAACGCAAGTCAATAAGCCATGATTTGAACAGCATATTCCAGAGCTAATTAACTGTTTTGCTGACGACTCTACCCTCAGCTCGATAATTTACGTCCTTCGCCTTCGGACGTACAATTGCAACGGTACTATATGTCAAGCTCATTAAACTCTGATGTATACAGCATTGTCAAATGGGGTAATAGGAATCGTGTGGAGTTCAATGCTTCAAAAACTCAATGCTGTCTTCTGTCGTTAAAGCTAAACATTCCCCCAATGCCATTGTCCATGAATTGCACTTACATCGAAGAAACCGAAAAGCTCTCAGTACCCGGTATGTGTGTCAACGACGACCTCCGTTGGAATGACCATATATTTGAGAACGCTAAGAATGCTGCAAAGTGCTTAGGTTTTCTGTATCGGTGTAAGAAGTATTTTTCCCCATCTGATCTGGATACAATTTATAAAGCGTTTATACGCTCTAAACTCGAGTATAACTCCCACCTCTGGGCAGGTGCTTCGCAAACATCGCTTCTCCTGCTTGATAGAATACAAAATCGAGCGTTAAGATTGATAGGAAATAGAACTGCCGCTGAAACAATTGCCCCACTCGAACACCGACGCAATGTTTCATGTCTTTCCTTGTTTTATCGTTTCTTTTACAAAAAAATGTTCACTCGAAGTAGCCAGTTGCATTCCTCCCCTTAAAATGTTCTCCCGTAATACTCGTCTCGCAAGGAATGCTCATCAGTTCACCCTGGAGCCCAATTTCGGACGTACCGTGAAATATAGGGATTCTTTTTTTAGCCGAACAACACGAATTTGGAATAGTTTACCCGGCGAGATTTTCCCTTGCCATTTTGATCTGCTAACATTCAAAACCAATGTTAATCGGCACCTCCTATCTCTCCCCTCCCTATCTTCGTAATGCCCGCGCAGTGTGTTCTACATTAAAAGGGAAACACATAATCCCTTGTGCGCGCGTTAATTATAAAAAAAAAAAAAAAAAAAATCACAGCTGATCTATATAGTTGTCCTTCTTTGAGTTCAGTGAGGTGTGATTCCTACCAAAACTGGAGATTATTGTTCCTAGCCAGGAACAATTTTGAATAAATTGAAATAGTCATATTGCTTCGCTGCCCTTATGTATGAAACATGAAGTTTGTTGTTTTGAATAAATATATCAACAACAATAAACCCATTGAAGCAGAGAAACAGTGGCCAACAAAGTTTGCTGCTTTCTATTCGAATCAAGAAGTAGTATGGTTCATTTGTTGAATCCACATAAACCTTCGATACAATAGATGTTAAATGTTTCATTTTAAATGAGGTTAATGCAAACATCTTGAAAGGTTCTCCAAACTTTCTTCATGTATAACCTTAATTACAGCTTTCACAATACTGATCCTCAGCACCACCTCACAACAACTACAAAATTGGTAATAAAACGTGTGTCCATAGATAATTCATTATAATTTAATTGTAATTAAATTTGCACTCACATGTGGCATTATCTAACGGCCAATAGAAATCACATCCGACATCCCCAAAAGCCAAGTCAAAACTCATTAAAGCCTCAGTCGCAGCATCTACATTCAGATACCAACCAGGCAATCACAGTAAAGTTTTCCTTTTAAGTTGGAGCAAATAAATCCAAACAATCGGAGACAAACTCAAAACCATCTTTTTCACCTTCCTAGCTGCGTTCTCCGATGCTCGATGCTCGATGCTCGACCCTAAAAGGTTTTCAGTTTCCAGCAACACAATTACAGAAAACCAATTAAATGGGATTTTAATGCTTCGCACCCAAACCTGGCAGTCTCGAGTATCTATTTATCCAGTTGGGTGATGTTTAATGTGTTTCCATTATCCGATACTCCTCGGAGCGTCGTCGTAGTAGGTTGGTTTCCGCTTACTCCGTGCCAAATACTCAAATATTTGTTTTTGATTTCGATTTTCAGCCATTAATTGCTTTTGACATGAAAAATTGTATCCAAAGAATGCGAGTGTGTGTGTGAGTGTGTTTGAGTATAGTAAAACAAAACACATACGTTGAAGCTGATCGGTGTTACTTCGAAAAATCGTAAAAATTTGTACCTTTTTTTCCGGGGGAATGACATTTCCTCTTGGATGACACAGAGAGGCCTGCATCATTAAAGGAGCAACAGCCTTATAGGCTGTAAGGTGGGCGCCTTCCTTCAAAAAAGTATAAAAATGTCGAAAATTTAAAAAAAATCATTTTTTTTTTATATGAGAAAAGGAAATGATTTTCACGTAGAACGGAACTGCATATACGCATCTCTGGCGGGCGTGAAGCTGGAATTCCATTGGGACTTCCATATGTGGAGACAGACGAATCTTCACGGTTAAAGATTAAAATGGGAATTCTTAACACGAAAAACTGTTGTCACATTGCTGTTATCCGAATCCGAAGTGCGGTTCAGATTTGTATCTTTTTTTCCATCCAAGTGTTCCTACATTGATATTAAGCGATGCAATAAAATTGTTTTTGTCTTAAGGGACGCACCAGCACCACGCAGCACAGAGCTATGATGCACGCAGTAACACATGAATGTCGGGATTTTTATGCGTTGTTTGTAAATAAAATTAAATTTAACAGTTTCTCGTTAAAAATGTCAAATTTTGTCGTACTTCGGGGGGAACGCAGGAGAATGAAGATTGTGTTTTTGGGCATTTTTTTTAGATTTTATATCGCGTTGGCTTTGTCAGCAGGGAGTGTGTGGGTGATGGTTTGGGGGGAGGGGGGGGTGTATTGAAAATTTAATGTCAACGTTAAGATGGTGTCAAACATTCAGTATGGCAATGTCGAAGAGGTTATACATTTAAATTTGATGATATGGTTTGGATTTTTTTTTCTTGATTTAGTTTGAGTGTTGAAAGCGTCGCATAAAAGAAGCTTTATGAACGTCATAAACAGGTGAATATGGGCTAAGTTAAGCGGCATTAAAATTTTAAGGGTTTTAGAGCAGATTAACTATTAAATAGTCGTTATGGTTTTTTTTATTTAAAGAAATATTGGTGGGCGTTATGCTGCGAATATAAAAAAAAACACTTTAGGTGGTACTGATTTATTACTGACACTTTTTCAAATGATTTTATCATAGGCTTTGATAGTGACGATTTAATGATGATATACATACGTAGGTATCTGTGTGGTTTTAAAGAAAACATTTAAATTATATCACAAGGAATGAAGAGGGCCAAGAATGTTTCCGCATGTTTTACAAGATTTTTTGGAGACGTAAAAGTTGCATGATAAATAGCAGATTTGGTCAAAACAGTCATTGTTTTTCTTAAAAAAAAGCTTCAAAACAGCATAAATAATATATTTCGAGTTAACATCTAATTTAAATAATCTCTTAAAAGAAAAGTCTTAAACAAAGTCTGAAGTTTGGAACTATGATCTATGAAAATGATATAAATAAACATTTGATTCGTTCGGTGTTCGAACGTGTTCGGTGTAGGAATGTCTGATGTCTCTTTCTATTTTTACTACCAATGCTCCATTGGAAAAGCCAGTTGCATTCCTTCTCTTCAAAAATTCAAACTTTATTTACGGGCTTCTTGGAATACCCATATCAATTTACCCTCGAGTGAAACTTCGGACCTGCTGTTAGGAACAGGGATTCCTTCTTTAGTCGCACAACAAAAATGTAAAATGCAAACTCCCCTTCATTAAGATATTAAGGCATTCAAAACCAATGTATATCGACATCTCAATCCTCTCCTAACCAATATTCTTAAAAGCTCGAACCGTGTGTAAAATTTTAAGGGTATTCACAATCCATCACTCAAGTGCGATCACCCTATTGGCAGATGCTCTTATTTTTGCAAATGGCCGCCAATGTCAAATTTGTTCTGACATTTGTGGACTAGACAGATGTAGACTACAAGTGAAGAAGCCATGGAGCGATACACTCCCCAAGAACGCGGAGTAATTTTTTGCTGCAAACTGTCGACCGCCAACGGCGTCTAACCAACGCCTAAGCCATCCTTAATCTCGAGGAAAAAAGTGGACGATTTTTCGCCCAAAATCATAATTAGCGATGAGGCTCATTTCCACCTCAGCGGGTACGTGAACAAGCAAAATTATCGCTTCTGGGGCACCGAAAATCCACGAGTAATGCACGAGAAGCCATTACACCCGCTCAAAGTTACTGCATGGTGCGCTGGAGGAGTCATCGGGCCATTTTTTTTCAAGAACGCCGCTGGTCAAACGACAACAGTGGACGGTGCGCGCCATAGGACCATGTTAACCGAGTTTTTTTTTGCCGCAATTAGACGAATTAGAACTGGAGGATATGTGGTTCCAACAGGACGGAGCTACGGCACACACTGTGCGAGCCACAACCGATATTCTGAAGGCGGCGTTTCCGGGTCGCCTCATCTCTCGTTTTGGCGATTCACACTGGCCCGCAAAATCGCCCTATTTAACCGTTCCAGACTTTTTTGTGGGATTTTTTGAAATGCCGTGAACAAGCCCGAGACCCTAGAAGCCCTCAAGGACAACATTCGACACGAGTGCGAGAATCTGTCGCCCGAAGTTCTCGCCGAAGTGATGGAAAATGCCATAAAACGAGCCCGTATGGCAATCAATTGTACCGGCGCCCATTTGGCCGATATCATCTTCTCGACTTGACCAATAAAATTCTAAAGGTTCAAATAAACATAATCAAAAAACGGAATCGAAGTTTTTGATTTAGAAAAAAAAATGAGAGCCAAACAACATCGGATGACTTCTTTTGGCCAACCTTGTATTACAAAAAATATCCCTTTTCCGAAAACTCACAAGTGCAGGATCAGTGGTGTGTTGTCACCATCTCTTTTTCAATTTTGTATCAACAGTTTTTCTGACCCCGTTTAAAACATCAGCCATTAACAATGGCCAACATAATCATCCTCCATTAGAATCCCACAGGTGTGGATCATTTTTATTTCCCTCCAAGGCCGGTTATGGTGCTTTTGTATGTTTAACCCTATAATCCTACATTTTATGCAACCATTTTGTCTGAACAAGATTAAAGCCATAAACCATTAAAATACCAACCGAAATCCCGCAGGTGTGGCTGCTAGGACCATATTTCTTTAACCACAATGAATGTGTTAAAAGGTATAACCTGGTCTCATGGCATCCCGAGTCGCGACATCAACGACGGCTATCCATATCAAAGAGATTTTTCCAAAAGTATAAACGTATTTATCTCATTCGTCCTAGAAACTCCAGTAACACACACGCAAACCACTCAGCATCCTTGCACTTCAGCTTAAAAAAAAAACTGAACCAATGAAATGCGGATACGGGAAGCCATTAAAAGAACTGAAAACACCGCGCGTCGCACACTTCTTGAATATGAATTAAAAAGTGAGTTAGTTTGGTTTGTGATTTTTTTTTTAATGAACAGGACTTAAGCGTCCATATCGGCCGATAAAATTCCTGGCGCAGCCCATATGCATGCGACACACCGCGCGTTCAGTAAATGAAGGAGCAACAGAATCCAGAAAAGAAGACATCCCATGTTTTTTTTTTTGTTGCCGCCACGACCAACAACGGGCAGACGCGACAGCTTTTTGCTCCACCACCAACCAACAACGTCTAACTGAACCTGAAGTCAAAACCGCATCATCTGCTCGCGGAATTGCGAGTCAGGCAAGCGTTTATTTTTATATCTTAATTGAAATTTTGTCAAATTACGTTGACAGTTTTAGATTAGATTATTCCGCCGATGATGCAGGAGTATTTAAAACCGCGATCAGAGCTCTCGGAGTATCTTGTGGGTTTTTTTTTGGCGAATTTTGGCTCTGGTGCTCCTGCCTTCGTGTGGTGTGTCGGAGATTGGTGTCATTCTTAAGTAGTCGTCTTGTTATTATTCGTTCGGAAGGGGGGGAGGGGGGGGGGATTCCTTTTAAAGACGATGAAGAAGGTTACTTTCTTATATACCTTTTGTGTGATATGAGACAGAGTATGTGTGTCGACTTTGAAATTAGGAAACATTTCTAGGGAAAGCTTAAAGTCAGCACAGGGTGTTTATAATTTCAGAAGTTATACGAATATTTTTTATCGAGTAGGTACAGCAAATCGGTTTATAGTAAACGAACAAATTCAAGGATTTTAAATTTTTAAATTATTAGTTGTGAAACTGATAAACTGAAAAATAAGTATTTTTTTGTATTTTTAGAAATAAATCTGTTTTTTTGATTAAAATTTTAATTTTAAAACATTTTTTTCTAAAACTTTTTTTAAATGATTTCGCCCAGGATTTCCTCTTTATAACGTTTATATGCAAAAATAGCCGATCTTCAATTTTAAAGTTTTCAAAACTTCACTAAAAGAAACACATTTTCTGGAACACCCTGTCTTTTTAATTTACTTTTAAGAGACTTGATCCAGGTTGGTTACTTAGCAGCATGCATGGGTTTCGGTTTGTTTGTTTTGTCTTTTTTTCTGCAGTTAAAGGGAAACCCTATTGAAATTATGCTGCTGCGTGTCATCACGTCTTGGCAAAGTTGCATCTCGTCTCGTCGAGGCGAAGAATTGTGCTCGCCTTTGTAGTTCGTGGTTGGAGAAAGGCATCGCGTTAAGAGGATTTATTTGATGGAAACAGTCTTAAAAGGGGCGACATTTATTGGATATGATATTGTTGTAATTAATAACTGTCAATTAAATGAGAGAATTAAAGGCAGCACACACAAAAAAACCTACATAAAAACTGAATCACATTAAGATTCAAGGAAAGCGGGTTAGCTTTGGGAATCAAGTTTGCGTGTTTGTTGGTTTTGTGGATTTTTGTGTGAAACTCTTTGGCGGAAAGGTGTAAAGTCATTGAATCGGTCTTGGTTTTTGTTAATGCATCAGAAAGTGGGATTAGATAAAAATGGCTTGAAGAATGTCTGTATATTTCAACATTTTCAAAATTCTCGCAATGGAATTTGACCAATACACTGTCTGATAATTTGAGGGCAGAAAGGTATCCTACAAAATTGTTTTCTCTTATATCTGTCTAGATTGTATAAGAACCCAAACCAGTCGAATTCTCGCCCGAAAGACGAAAAGACGTTTAATAAGCAGTCTTCAATTTATTAAATTTTGCTTTTGGACTTGGACCTGCATCTGGACAACAACCGATTGAACGAAAAGCAATAAAACCTAACTTTCGGACTATAAGCTGTAAATAAAGTGCTCCATGTCATTGTGATAAAATGTCACAATACTACCCTGAAGGCATTTGGTTCAAGTCCTACCTGTGTGACCTAAGTATAAACATTTAATAAGGCGTTTTTCTTCCCGCCTTGTAATAAAATTTCCACAAATAAAGTCTGTATTAAAAAAAAATTCCTGCTGACATTCCAATAACGATAAAATGTCCTAAGTCCTTTCCATTCCTGTTGACTCTCACAGAAATACTTGAAAAGCACTACGCTTTGATTCCTTTTGCCACTCACTTCCTTAAAACACGCTGTCCTACAACACAAAATACACATCTTTCTTGAAATATCCCAAGAATTCTGCTTCCCCGACCATTTTTTCTACTCAAATCAACAGTTAGCTGATCCACAGGCCATATACAAGCCATTTACCAGCTCATATCTTTGTATCCCCATATAACATCCCCTCATCGAATCATAATGAGTTACATTGTACGACAGCTTGTTCCCTAATCATAATCTCATATCTTTCACATTTGCGTCCTTCGAGCCAGACCCAGTCCCCCATTCGACAAAAAATGTCACCTTTACCTACAATATTTATGTTCGTGTTGTGTGTGTAGAGATGCATGTCACAATTTCTGTCCACTAGAGGCAAATCGACAAAAACAACAACAAAAAATGTATCTACGCCTTCATAGTCATGTTGAGCACCTGTCCGTGATGTTCTGGTGACCTATCTGTCCTCTTGCAACAACCCCCACCTTTTTTTTTTTTTGATATTTCGTTATTTTTTATTTTAGGACACAATCGACACATTTCATTTGTGTGTCGTGACCCCTCGTCGACAACTATAAAAAAAAAAACAACAAAGATAAGGAAAAGCTTGTTGAAATTTACATCTGATAAAAGTTGAAAGACAGCCTGTCAGATACCCAGGGAAACCCTCCCGGAGGCTCAAAAAGATGAATTGTATCAGCTCGATTGGTTGACATTTAAAATTTTCTCCGATTCTTCATCTAAGATTGGCACAAATAAAAAAAAAAACTAACACACATTATTCAAATAAAAGATACAACAACAAGTCATAGATTGAAAGATACAGATAGTCGTTCATCAAAAGGTTAGATTATGAAGTTTGAAATTTGGGCGCCTTAAGCTTTGGTATCTTTGGAATGAGGCACGTGCAGCAATAATTATTGCAGATGTGAAATGCTTTAAAATTCCGATTTCTGTGATAATTGTCAAGAATTTTTTTTAGTGGTGGACTCTGTTTTAATTAGTTAGGATTTTAAGGTTCACGACTTGACAATGATGATGTATCTGAGTGTATATAATGAAGAGACACACGCGAGCTTCGATAAGATTTGTAGATTGCTCGAAGGGAATCGGTTTTGTATACCGGTATCGAAAAAATGTTATCTATTGACGGTGTTGGAATCTAAAAGGCCCTTAGGTGGAATAGTTGAAAAATTCAAAGAATGGCAAGTCACGCAATCGTTAATGAGTGGTAGCTTCAGAATGATTCTTAATAAAAGGTTTGGAAGGTTAGATAGTAATTAAAGTTTAATATATTCATCAAAATAACCATCTTTTTTCAGAAACTTTAAGCGTTAGTTAAAGTACAAAACAATTTCGATACATTTCTTAATCTCAATAAAATACATAAATACATTGAAATCAATATTTTGTATGAATTATATCTTTTATAAGTATGTACGAATGTACATGTTTCATTTGAAAAGCTCCTGAATAAGTAATTTAAAACTCTTTCGAAAAATTTTCTACTTTTTCTTCTTGTTTTTATATATATCAAATAATGTGGATTCTTGTTATTTTTTCAGGTAATTTCTTCTCACAAAAATATTATTCAAAAAAAAATTGGTGAGTTATTAAATATTAAAAAAAAAAATTGGAAACGAGTTCAAAAACTTCCTATACAAATAACAATTTATAAAAGCAGTATTTTCAAAACTGAAGAAACTATTTTGATGAGATCTTGTTTTTTTTATTAAAATATTTTAAAAATAATATATTTTCTGATTTCCTCAATTTTTTATGTCACCACAAAATAAAAAAAAAATTATTTAAAAGTCTAAAATCTTTTTTAAAAACTCAGATATAAGTTAAAAGAGCGGTTTCATGAAGAGCACTTCTTTGTTTTCTATTTTTTATTTTATTTTTAATCATATGATGATATAACATACTTCCAATCATCATGATAGATACAAGAAAACGGTATAGCGCATTCCCGCATTTTCGCCTCACCAGTGATTCAAATTGACTAAATTAAATTCCATTTTTGAAAAGGATCAAAAGCTTTGGTTAGTGTCTCAGAGGACATAAGAAAATCTATCGACAATGATAACATTACGTTTTTAGTACTACTGGATTTTTCGAAGGCTTTCGACATGGTAAATCATTCCACTCTATGTGAAAAGCTCTCCGGTTTTCATAACTTTTCCTCGGATGCAGTCAAGCTAATTAACTCTTATCTTGACAAAAGAATGCAAGCGGTTGAAAATAATGGAATCATCTCAGATTTTTTGTTCAATAAAAGGGGTGTGCCCCAGGGATCTATACTTGGGCCTCTGTTTTTTTTTCTATATATCTTAATGAGCTTCCACAAATTGTAAAACATTGTTCAATACGACTTTATGCCGATGATGCTCAGCTATACCTTAGTTGTTCATTGGGACTTCTAGAGCACTTTGTGACTTGCATAAATGAAGACTTAGAAGAAGTTGTATGCTGGTCACACCAAAATAGTTTAATGCTGAATTCGAAAAAAATATAAATGCTTAATAATATCAAAGAGTAAAATAGATGTCTCTTACTTCCCCCGCTTTAGCTCTTTGACATCTGAACGCCAGTTTCTTGTCAACTCTACACGTTTTTGGAATTCAATACCACAACAATTAAGAAGCATAAATAGCACGATTCTATTAAAGAAAGAACTTAAAATCGATTTCGGAAATTTAAAAATAATATTGGTTCTTTAAATATCTAATTTAATTAACATTTAAATTTATAACTTTATCAAATGTTAAACAACTTGTAACTACTTTAAAATTATAAAGTTTAGTAAGTAAATAAAATACAAAATACAGAATTGCTTTCCCGTTTTTCCTAAAACGGAATTGAACTTTGTTAATAGGGGTCACTGATGACGTCAAACTGCAGGATTGTATTATGTCCAATCATCATCATCATTTTCGGCGCAACAATCAGAATCAATTCCGTGCCTCATCTAAACAAGTTTCTAGAAGTATTGCGTACGGCAGCAAAAAAATCATCAAAATCTTAAAAGGCGTTTTTTGCACGAAAACAATAGGTTACTCTGTCAGACGTTGTACCTCGATCATAGATAGCTTACATGATGAAATGATTAATCTAATGCTGAAAAACAGGATAATCAATGCTTGACTAGAGGATTCTTCTGCCCGATTAGCAAAGATAAACTGCAATGAGGAGTCCTATTCCTGTTTTTAACGAATGTGATCATTAATGAACTACAAATAGGCTTTGGGGTGGAATCGGCTAAGGTGATATATGATAAGTGATTGTCACAATTAAAAAAATTCAAGGGGGTAATCGGTAAAGGCGATATGTGACAGTCGCATTTCTGATAGTCACATTTGATCATATTAAAATTACAAATTCTGGCATCATCCTACGCAGACTAAATTTTTTGATTGTGACAATCACTTATCAAATATAACCTTAGCCTTAGGTAAAAGAGTGATTCAATTGATAAAGCTGACGCAGACGACATCCCTATTGCCGTATCTAACTTTTGATTGTTTGAAAAAAGAACATAAAATAGTTTTTAGCGGAAAAAAATTAAACGCCATTTTATTTCTTCAGAAAATGTGAAAAAGTTTAATTTTTTTTATCGTCGGAATAGTTTTTAAATAAAACTGTTTTTTATTTAAAAAACTTTTTTTAAAAATTAAAAAAAAAATAAGTCAAGAATGCAAACTTAAACTCAAAAATTACTTACATTTAAAAACAAAACTAAAAAAAAATTATTAAAAATACAAAAAAATGTTATTCAAAAATATTGCTTAGGCTATCACCATCTTTCTGAATATCAAATTTGATTGTAATCGTTTTTTTTTATAATTTGCACACGCTAAAGGGATTTGGGCTTCCCTTTTGATGTCGATGGACACAGCGTTAGCTTAGGAAAGAAGGAGAGGGTTTAATAGGAGTTGCCGATGCACATGGGTTTTAAACTTCTGAACATCATAATGGGAAGGGAAAACAGAGTTAGGCAAAAGATTCCACATTCGAGTTGTACGGCTGAAGAACGAATCTCTGTACTTGACTATACGACCGAAATTGGGCTCAAGGGTAAATTGTTGGGCATTCCTAGAAGCGCGAGTATTACGGTGAAACTGTTTAGGAGGCAGAATGCAACTGGCTATTTCTCTAGAACATTGACCGTAGAAATAACGGTAGAAAATAGAGAGACATGAAACATTCCGTCGATGTTCAAGTGACGTGAATGTTCTTATGAAGATATCAGCCCCAATCAACTTGAAAGCTTTTCTTTGAATACCATCCAAAAGACTCAAGTGAGTTAATGGAGCACCCGCCCAGATATGGGAGTTATATTCTAGTCTTGGACGAATGTATGATTTGTAGATAGTAGCCAGTTCATAAAGAGGTGACTGGTGATGCTCATACCGAGAATTTTAAGATGATCAGCTTCCATAATGTAAGTACCACTCATGGATAATAGCAAGGGGGGTGTATTATGCTTAATACACACCCTTTGAAGATGCTGTCAAGATCAGAATTAAATGAGCTTATCATACGTTGCCGTTAAAGATCCACATCCATAGACCGCGGTTGTGACAGACAGGAGATCAATTATAAAAATTAGAAAGAGTGTCGGAGACAGAATGGAGCCCTGGGGCACACCAGCATTTATTTTGAAGATATCACTTTTGAACCCATCCAATACAACTTGTATTGAACGGTACAAAAGGTTATTTCTAATCTAGCGAAGAAAAGAAACATCGAAACCGAAAGCACGCATTTTCGATAAAAAAAAGCCTGTTAACAGACTCTATCAAATGCTTTAGAAATAAGGTTAAGCATTGCTCGAGAAATTCGAAGAAAAAAAAAAGGTTCTATGGGGGGTTCCATAGAAGTATGAGATCGGCTTAGATGAAGGGACTAATAACGATAAAATAAGCAAAGTTCAGGGTTCGGCTAGTCTTTCTTCCACCACTTAGCATCTATAGCAAACTAATGCCTTCAAGCATAGCCAATCGTCCTATAGACCACTAACTCAACTGGACAAACCTATTCAGATAAATCTCAAATCACTCCATTATATTACCAAACAGATAAGTTTTTGATAAAAAAAAGTTTAAAGTAATCGTTCCTGCCATGTCAACTATGGAGGAAGAATCAATTCCTTGATGACAAATCTATTCAGTGGTTTGAAATCAAAAAATGGAGATCGGAGAGAATAAATCTTAGTCCCTCATTTCGCCTAATCAGGGTATCAGAAGCGGACATTCTTGCTTAGAGAAAACCGGAACAAAAATATCTTTGTTGCCCATTTGAAATTTAGGGATTCTTTTTTAACCGAACATCACGAATTTGGAATAGTTAACCCGGTGAGGTCATCCCTTGCCGTTTTATTTTGAAAACGTTGAAAACCAATGTTAATCGACACCTTCTTTCCCCCCTACCTGAATTCCGTATGCTTGCGCAGTGAGTTAAACATTATAATAGCAACACTAATCCTTTGTCCGCCCGCATACTATAAAATAATGCATTCAATCGATAGAAGCATCCGATTTTGATGAAATCCAAAAGCCAATTAATACTGTATCCCACTTTTTCTCAAAGCAGTTAACCTTTACATCCCTGGAATACCTACTATTATCACACGAAATACTTTCATACCCGAGAAAGGTATTTTGGCTGTCTGTTCGGACATTCACCCATTAACTTTAAAATTTTTATTTAACCTTTCACAGTCAATGAAAAATGCAAAACCCTCATCAACTTTGTTTTTAAAACCCGAAGACAGCTGAAATTGATCCGATGCTAGTCCAGCCCAGAGTATTAAAACAAATTAGATATAACACACAAAGCCTCATCTGCTCCTTAATCTTCCATTAGACGAACTGACGGCGATCGCACTTTCCCGCTTTGGCCGCCAGCTCCTCTGAAGGCAATTTCAAGAACACAAATTTAAAAAAATCATCGCACACTCCACCCCAAACGCTTCGTCATCGTGTTCGTGTCGTCCATCGGTCGCGTTCATAATCAAACCCGTTGGCAGCTAATTTCATCGGAACAGTTCGCACTCTTCCACCGCTTCAGATGCAACTATTACTCCTAACCAGCTGCTATTGCTTTTAATATGTGTTGATGTTGATCCTTGAGAGTGCAGAGTGCGGCTCAAACATAATCTCCAAGGAATTTATCACCGCCCTCTTATTAAACTGATCGCGCGTTGTTAATTAAATCGTACAAAATAAAGCGGCTCATTCATGGCGCGATGAAATGGCGGTAACCGAACAAGGCCTCCCATTTGGGGTGCTGGCTGCACTATGGCTGCTCCTCTCTTATGTGGATGTGGTCTTAAAAAAACACTTTGCCAAAGTGTGAACTAACGCATTTTGTTGCAATGTGAATGAAGAATATTAAAAAAAAAAAAAAAAAACAAATGTTGATTGGATGATGATGGTGCCGGGAAGATAGCTCCAATTCAAGCCACATCGTTTGGATGGCTATCAAGTTAAAGAAGCTTCTTCATTCAATGACCTGCCACTTTTGACAAACAGACGATGAGGAACGTAATAAATTTTATGTAACAACAGAAGGTATCACAACCAGTCCAAGCATGACTCCTAGTCGTGTGTAATTATTGTTTCCTTTGGATATAAATCCACAGGAATCAACAGACAGCTTTAGACAAAAAATGTTGTACGTTTTGAACTTGGTAAACCTTGGATAGTTGGATTAAGCCGGCTTGCACGTGGAGACGTGGATGTAAGAAAATACACAGTGCGCTGCGAAAACCGATCATTAAGTTTTCAGCACCATTCAGACTTGAGTCGATTCTCGTTTTCTCACTTATTATTCCGAACCAAACTATCCATTCGTCCGTTTGTGCTTTGTCCAAGAATTTCTGATGTCCAGAGTATGGTTGCCAAGTGGGCAGGATATAAGAACTTTTAAGTTTCTTGCTTCGATCAACCTTGACACATTCGAAGAGAAAATATCACTTCAGAAAAGCGCATTTGTAAGTTTATGTAGACTCGGAACTGAACTGAAATGCTCCAGTGGCATATGACATATGATTAATATTAATTTTCTAAGTTCGAAATTGACAGATGTGTCAAAAGTATTGTCCCGAAAACAAGCCATCGTCTAAGTCCTTTGAATTTCGAAGATATTTTGTAGCAATATTTTATTCTATTCACAAAAAGAAGAAAACACAAAATTGGATTTTCGACTTTCGAACATGGTTTTCGAAAGTGCCTAAAATTTCTTTTAAAATAAAAATTTAGTCAAAATCAGTATAGCTGTTAACGAAAAGGTAAAAGAAAATTAAACGAAGTTCTTAGATTCTTTTCATTTTTTTACTGAATGCATAAACAAAAACCTATAAATTCGCCAACCTGGCAACAATACCAATGATGATGACTATGTTCTGTTGTAGTTCTTGAGATGAATGAATAACAAATCCGCGAATGTGAGTAGAATTATTTCCCAAATCAAATAAAAAAAAATTGCAAAAAAAAGCTCGCATCCTTCTGCGGTTCCCAGAGTATTATTTACATATCTTCACCTCTGCCACATGCAGCAGCCAGCAAGCAGGCTTTTGATACCCATCATCCTGGTTATTCTACTCCTATATATTCTCGCATAGCAGCGGCTTGCAGTATTTCATTTGAAATTTATATTATTTTTTTTTTTAATTTGATTTTCTGTCTTTTCTGCGACTGAATGTCTGTCTTGTTCGAGTTCGGGCACACACTCTTTGGAAATTGATCCTGGGTCTTGGTTTGACGATCCTTTCCTATTGAAAACGTGGCCGGCTTTTTTTCGTTCCATAGAACAACACAACAGTGGATAGAAACGCCGCGGTGTATCATCGCCATATCCAACGTCATACACTTCCGATGAATGACAGCAGCCAGCGCAACGTGTCAAGCTTGAGCTCTTTGAGCAGAGTGTAGGCGGCGCGGCGTTCTTCTGCGATGCGGCATTTCTTTGAGATATGATTCATCCGGTCGCAAACAATTGAAACACCTTCTACTTGCTCCATTGTGTGCTTCCTTTTGTTGCAGGACTCAAATCTTTGCCCTGCTGTTTAAAGGTATATCTGGGCCGAGATTGCATTCTGTTCGAGTTCCCTGATGTTTACACTTCAATCCTTGCCCTGGGATCATTAATTACATCTCGGAAGGGAGGCGGCGGCAACTCCGGAAAAAAGGATAAATTCGCGTGTTGATAATATGGAAATGTTGTGTTGCCTGTCGCCATTTTATGTGTTTTTCTCTTTGTGTTGACATAAAATATTACATTTTCGATGCAAATTAAATACACGGGATTAATATTGCTGGACCGTTGGAGCAGTGGACCAGGAGCGGCAGCACATGGCATATTCGCGTGGCTGCAGGATAATGGTTCCGATGATGACAATGATGACGATGATGATGATGATGACGATGATTCTGGAAGAATGATGCAATTAATTTGTATTTTTGGGGCGTGGCCCGTATATGAAACGCCGACGTTAATTAATTGCGTTCCACTTATTTTTCTCGTAGGCCATTTTTTTAAATAAAAAGTGCTCGTTGTTTTTTTTTTTTTATATGTAAGTTAAATCCAGATGTATTTTCCAGGGAAGTCCACGTTATTTTGTGTTTCTAGGGTAATTTTTCAACAAAGAATGTTATTAACGCTTTCGGATGAATGAAGCATTCTAAAGGAACGCAAGAGCGGAAGAAGAATCCATTTGGATTGGCATGCGATTAATTGGAGTCAAACAGCATTAAATTGGTGGAAGTTATGGTTTAATTGGAAGTTGCAAACAATGCCATTATCAGTCGGTCATGCTGCATGTTGTTTAAATACATATGTTTCGAGGGGTGGTGTTGTGGTCGACAAACATTGACATATGCCTAGGGGATTACAAGGTGATTTTTTCGGGGGAAAAAACTGAAATTCACACGAAATAAACAAAATGTGCCATCAGATATGTTTTTTTTATTTTGGTTCATTTTGTTGTTAAAATGTTAAAATCAGGGAATCTGTTCAGATGTTTTTTTCTCACATCCTTAAAAATAAAAATGAAATAATAAAACATTGATACAATTTTTGGTATTCAATTATTAATTGGTGCCATTTTTTACTTGCGATTATAGGTACTATAATGCAAGTTATGCATTCGTGCAGATTAAAAAATTTGAGATAACAATCAAACATGACATTACGATGATAGAGAAACATATTTGAGTTACTGGCAAAATTCTGTCCGTCTGTCTGTCTGTACGGATGTATTTTGGACTGCAGCCTGCAAACGGTTGGGCCAATCGTCTTCAAATTTTAAAGTTCTTTTGACATTCTACAGAGGACTTTTTTCAATTTTTTTTTTAGCTCAACAATTAATGGTACCCGTCATATAACCGTTATGTAAAAGCTTATTTTTCTCGAAAACGGCTCCAAGAATTTTTATAAAAAAAAATAAGTGTACTACTGTTATTATGCATTATACGTATATTTTGGTGAAAAAAAAATTTAATATGGTGGGCTAAAAACGCTACCTCCCATAGGACCGGTTTTTTTCTTCGACTTTTTCGAAAACTGGTCATCCGATTACAATCAAAATTGATATTCAAGAAGGTGTAGGTAGCTTGATTAATTTTGCATTAATTTTTTTTCGAAAACTTTTTTTTTTTGTACTTTCAATAATTTTTTTATTTTTTTTTTAAATCAATTTTTTTGAAAACGGGTTAGTCAATTTTTTTTTTAAATGTACGTTATTTTTGTGTTTAAGTTTGTATTCTTGAATTATTGTTTTTAATTTTTTAAAAAAAGTTGTTAAACAAAAACCGTTTTATTTAAAAACGGCCCTAACGATTTAAAAAAAAAATCACACTTTTTCACATTTTTTAAAGAAATAAAATGGCGTTTAAATTTTTCCGCTGAAAACTATTTTACATATTTTTGTCAAACAATCAAAAGTCAGAAAAATCGAATATAATCTTTGAAGTTCCCTTAATATTTTTCAAATTTTATTTCAAGCTGTGACCGCACCTAAGAGCAAGTACGTGCGATCCAGTCGTGCAATTTATTTTTTTAACAAGATGTAATTCTTTTTATTAATTTAATGAATTTGGGTAAATAATAAATAAATATTTTTTTTTTTAATTCTGTGATATTTCAAGCGAAGTAGTTACGTTTTTTTAGAAGGTATTTCACCTTTTTTCAATTTGGCTTAAAATCATCTTTGAATTTTAAATGTTAGAAAGTTCGATGTATTTAAAATGATCCTAGCTTAAGAATGTTTCTTGCAACTTCCGAATACTAAAAGTCATGCTCAGCGCTTGGCTTTGTGAAACGGTGATCCAAAAATTCTCTGACACCTACGTCACCGATCCCTCATAGCCAGATCAGCAGATTCACATTTCAAATCTCGAGAATCAAAAACATTCATCATGGTTTCCTTAGATTTCTCCCTGGAGGTCTGTCCTGGAAAGATCCATCTATTTCTCCCCATGTCAAAATCACCTCCAACTTATATCTAAGGCCTGAATACCCTGAAAGAGCGTAGAGAACGAGATTCCTCTCAGGTTTGTTTGCCTTTCATAATGCTCGCATTGTGTCTCTGGCATATTAAAGCTGAATACGAAAAGTCAGCATTTTCAAATATAGTTAACATACTATATTTCAAGCCCAAAATAAACAGGCATACAAGCCTTCTCCAGAGTAGTTTCGAAGAATTTTACCAAATTAGAAGCCTAGTTGATCCAAAATGATGATCACATATCTCATAGCAGAAAATCGGTCAATGGACCCAAAAACTTCACAGCAACTACCTTCATGCCAGTAGAAAGATTAATTAAGAAATACCGCCGTCAAATTAGGCCTCCATAATGTCTATAAATTGCCTCCACAACTCAACTCTACACCCACTTTCTAATTGATCCACTAATTCTGAAATTTAGATCTTGACTTATAACAACTATCCCTGCAATTCCATAAACATTCCGAACAAACAAGCCCCATTTCTGACTCCTAACTCAGCCAGCGCCCGCCAGTCTTATGATCTTCATAAATATTCATCTCACCTTCCAGAGGCCGAAGCCTTTTCTTGTAAACCTGGCTGCACAATATTTTGTTCTTTTTTTTCCTCTAAATAAACTTCATGGATTATGTATGCTGCACCACATTCCAATCCAATAATTTGCAACTAACCAATTCCGTAGTTAACATCGCATCCAACACACTCCATAAAAAAAAAAACCTTTTTCTTCATTTTTTTTTTGTGTTCAATCCCAAACATGGAAAATCAATTTTCGGGCCATGTTATGCAAATATTCCTTCGGCATCAATTTGCTTTTTTTTGTTTAGTTTTTTGGAGGCTTTTTTGTTTGTTTCGTCTTCGCATATATTGATTCGTGGTATTCCAAAGTGGAGCAACACAAATTCAAAACGTTTCTTTGGATCTTCAGCCTCCGCGGAACATTTGTTTCTCCGGATTTAGTCGGCCATTTGTTGGGTGTTGTTGTAATATATGGTGTCCTTTGTCTGTCTAAGATGTCGATGTCGTCATCCTAAGATGCCTTAAAGTCGCCAATTGAGACATGTTTTTCTTTTAAAGATACATTTTTGTGTTGTGAGTGGGCCTAAGTATAGCAGCCCTTTAAATCTTGATTATCTGTAAAGATCAGAAATTGATTTTACCAGTCTTGTTAGCCATTGACAGGGCTTCATTATGTTCATGTTAGAAGAGTTCCCTATATACTATATGAATCTGACAATCGCCTTAAATTTTTCCACCCACACGTCCCTATTGGCAAATAAATACATCACCCATGTAACAAGATCTGTTGCAAGCTAGTTCCCTCCTCGGATGGGGGGAGGGGGGGTGCCATGCAGCATGCAGACGATCCGACCGACGTGTAATCAAATCTAATCTCTGCGATGCCTAGTTTTTATGGAATATCACATCCTACAGCTGCCGGTGGCTCCCGCTCCCTGGCTGTGGCTCCTTTTGATGGGCAATCTGTCAACCGAGGCTATAGTGAGGGATCTATTATGTGCTAAGATTCCGTATAAGGTTCGCGCGCATGCGTCGTTTTTTTGTTTGTTTGTTGAAAAGGACATGTAAATGCAACCCACTCGATCTTATTTCGCTCCCCCTGGACAGGAACCCACCCACACCTATAGACCAACTACATAATATGCTGTATGCTGTTCCTCGCTCTCTGGGTATGATGACTACGATGATGATGATGATGATGCACACGCTGTGGTATAAAATGGTAGGCAGATGTAATGACATTGTAACGAGGTTGTTATGGTTTGTGATTCGATTTGAGTTTCTTGGGGCAGAGAACGGCTTGACTTTACCAGGATAAACACAGCTGCAATATGGCCTGTAGTCTATTTTGTCCACTTGGTATTTTTTTCTTTCTTTTATTGTATCTACATTTCTTTGTATAGAATGGAATAGTAAAGTACTGAAGTTGAAGCTATTGCGGGGGCTTCACATGGCTTCATTGCACACAATGTGCGAAAGATAACATCGGTTTAATATTGGGATTGTAGAAGTACACTTCGGGGATTTACGTTAGGATGAAGTATTAGAATATTTAATAACAAAATTAGACGAAAGTTTCGGATTTTTTTGGCATCAAAATATTTTTTAAAATTCTCGATTAAAATATAAACAACAATGAAAAAATATTAAAACGGCAAGTCCATGAAAAGTCAAGCCTTAACTAACCAAATTAGTCGTTCCTGGTTAAGTGTTTTCAGTTGTAAAGATACAATTTACGTAGTCCTGCCATAAGTTCCGTCCCTAAATTATAAGACGCCAAAAAAAAAAAATTATTGATCTGTTTTTGTTCTCAAAATATATAACGGACAAATGGATACCTTAAGTAACAGTTATGAGTCAGTTGAAACGATAAACATGGAGTGGGGCAAAAAAGAAAACCGCATCGCTATTATTGCACTGCACAAATGCTGTAAAACTCCCACTGAGATTTTCGAATAGCTGAAACCACTCAAAATATCCAAATAATTCATCTATCGCGCTATAAAACGGTACAACGAGATCTCCTCTGTTGATGATAGAGCAAGAAGTGGCCGACCTCGCCAAGAATCCGAAGAAATCCCCTCCGCAAACAGAAAATTATGGCTCGAGAAATGGAAATACCCACAAGAACGATGTCACGCCTCATAAAACAGGACCTAAGGCTTGGCGCTAGAAGTACTGGACTGAGGCTCTGAGCAAGATAAGAGTGACAAGATCAAAGGTGTTGCTTTTAAGACACGCAAACGGAGGACACAAAAATATTCTTTTCACAGATGAAAACATTTTCACAGTGGAACAGAAATTTAATCGCCAAAACGACAGGATTTACGCCCATAGCTCCAAGGAAGCTGCTGAAAAGGTTGGAAAAGTCCAAAGAGGCCATCATCCAGCTACAGTGATGGTTTGGTGGGGAGTGCGTATGACAGTGTCGATCTGCCCGTCGAAGTCACCAAACGGGTGCACGGTGAGAAAGTGAAGCCGCGGAGTGCTCCTGCCTGTGCGTTCTTTTTAAAAAAAATACAAAAAAAAGAAAAGAAAAACAAAATATATATCAATCTCGGGCGCGAACCGACAACATTTAGTGCCCGTGTTGTGAAAATTTATTTGATGCTACAACATCAAGGCATCACGCAAATAAAAAAAGAATACCCACAAACGAAAAAATACTCGCAGTAATAATTCCTTGCAACTTTTCCTTTCCTTATCTCACTCACAGACGTTTTTACTTGAACATTGCGGTAAATCCGAATGAACAAGTCTAATCGTTATCGGATAGATTAATTAATGCTCCCTTAATGACCAGGGGCGGATCAAATACATTTTATTGTCAAGGTATAACACTGTTAATAATTTGTACTGAGAAGCTCAAATTGGGATTTAGTGGAGTATTGATTATAGGTAATTGTCCGTCTTAGTTTTTTTTTAATTCTGTGTTTTAGAATGGTAGGTGATTTCATAGTCGACTATGCAAACATTTATGGACTTAGGAAAAATTTCTATGCTGCCTATGTCCACTCTGTGATGAACAGACCAGGTGTTTTGGCACTTAGTGAAACACAAGTTAGGGAAAATACCGATCATTCGGAATTTTCATTGCATGGGTATTCACTTGTGCTTTTATTCTTTGGCAAACATGGCCTCGCCGTTTACATAAGGAATGATGTTGCATATCAACTTCAACCACAATTCGGTCTGTGTGTAAACACGGAATTCAATTTCATGTGGTTAAAATTAACGATTAATAAGCGCATCATTCATATATGTTTTCTTTATAGAAGCCCAAATTTAGACAGAGTTTCAACTTCTAACGAATTTGATGCTTTGTCTGACTCCATTCAAGGAATTGTTTCCCGTTACCCTCACACTGAAATCGTTATTACGGGAGATTTCAATGTACACAATTCCAGTTGGCTTCACTTTTCTGTCCAGACAACACCCGAAGGAAGGTATGTTGAGATTTTCGCTGAGTTAAACCATCTTACTCAGCTCGTTGATGAGCCAACCCGAATTCCTGACATTGCAGGTCAAACCTCCAACACTCTAGACTTGTTTCTTACCTCCGATCCTGATAAATGCACAATTCGTGTATTATCGCCTCAAGGCACATCTGACCATTGTGTCATCTCTGCAAATTTCTCGTACCAACTCAATTCAGTTAAAGAAAAAAACCCCAGGAGAACCGTTTGGCAATACGAGAAAGCCAACTGGGACGGTCTCAATAACTTTTTCAGGACCTTTAACTGGTCACTATGCTTCGATAGTGACATTGATTCCAGCGCAGTCATGGTCACAAATTTAATTCTTTTAGGAATGAGAAATTTTATCCCAAATAGGTCGAAGAGTATCAAATCTAAGGAAAACTCATGGTTTGATTCGAGCTGTGAGAGGCTATCAGGTTAAGAAATGTAAGTTTCCTTTGTTACAAAGCCAACATCTCGGAGGAAAACCGTAAAAAGTTTCAGCAAGCTAGAAAGGCCTGCAATGTTCATATTCGAAAAACCAAATTTTTACATCAGCAAAAAATTCGGCAAAAAATACTGCAATGTCCCAAAGGCAGTAAAAATTTTTGGCCATTTGTAAAAAAAGTAAAGAATTCTTCGTCATCTTCAGTTCCTACGCTCGTCTTCAACGATACTCCTGCTGTCAGTTCTCAAGAAAAAGCAGATCTGCTTGCTGCCCAATTCGCGTCAAACTCAACACTGGCTTCCTCCCCTGAAACGATTTAACCGTAATACTCGAACTGCTAGGAATGCCCATCAGTTTACCCTTGAGCCTAACTTCGGACGTACTGTTAAGTACAGAGATTCTTTCGTACCACACGAATGTGGAATGCTTTGCCAGGCTCTGTTTTTCCCTTCCATTTTGATATGCAGAACTTTAAAACTAATGTGCATCGGTATCTCCTCTTTTATCCCTCCTCATTTCCCTAATGCTCGTGCGGTGTTTAAACATTTTAAGGGTACACACAAACCCCTTTCGCGCATGTAAATTAAAAAAAAAAAAAAAAAAAAAAAAAATGGCGGTGTTACAAATTTGCATTTTTGTGAGCAGGGAGTGAAAACACGTGCTTCCAACTATCAAGTGATGTTTTAGAGAATGTTGTGAAGCCCTTAACTAACACCTTATTTGCGGGCAAGCACTGGATTTTTCAGCAACTCTGTGCCGGCTCACAAAGCAAAAACCACCCAACTTTGGCTTAAGGACAATTTACCGGGGTTTATCGCCGCTGAAGATTGGCCCTCGGGCAGCCCGGATCTTAATCCGCTGGACTACCGTCTATGGAATGTCTGGGAGGAGAAGGCTTGCTGTAAGCCTCACCGAAATATTGAGTCTCTTAAAGCTGATTTGGTGAAGACATCAGCTTCGCTACCACTGGAAGTCGTGCGTGCGACGATAGACGAATGGCCGGATCGTTTCAGAAAGTGTTTCAAGGCTAAGAGTGGCCACTTTGAATAATTTCCTACAAATTTTTAACGTCAAATTAATACAAAATAAGAATTTGTTTAACTTTATTAGCTTAATACAAGCAAGACAAGAATACTTAAAAACTAACTTAAAACTATAGAAAAACACTTAAACTAACTTAAAACTATTTACTTTTGTCTCTAAGGCAGGTATTGGAGAGGAAGGACTATGGTAGATTTGTGGGTCTATTTAGTAAGGTTTTTAGGCTTTCTTTGTTTAAATGGAAGTCGCAAGCTATTTGCTGAGCGAAGCATGCGGGACATAGGTTCGTTGGCACCACAGCTAGTACGATGGAAGTTTATTTTAAAGAGTGGGATCGATCGAAGGGTATTGTTGTTAGTTTGGAGACAATTTTTTTGGAGAAGGAAAGGACAGTTTATATTTCCGTTCAAGAGCTGATGGATAAAGACAATATCAGCTACTTGACGTCTCTGTTCGAGAGTTTGTAAATCACTCAATTGAAGACGGTCTTCATAGGGTGGGATATTATGTCGATCATTCCAAGGAAGTGTGCGAAGGGCGAAATGAAGGAATCTACGTTAGACAGCTTCGATACGATGGGAGTGCGAGAGGAAATGAGGTGACCATACTTGCCTAGCATATTCAAGGAGGGGCCTGACGAAGGTTATAAACAGGGATTTTGTGTCATAAGGATCAGAGAATTCCTTGGACCAGCGTTTAACGAATCCGAGAGCAGAGTTAGCTCTCCTGATAGAGGTATCTATGTGGAAACGAAAGTTTAGTTCTTTATCGCAGATAACTCCAAGATCGCGTAATGACCGTGGTTATCTGTTTGTTGTTAATAAGATACTTTCTGGAGGGGAGTAAGGTACGTTTACGAGAGTGGGTTATAGATTTACACTTACTTATATTAAGTTCAAGGATATAAGAATAAGGCACCAGTTGGAAAATCTGTTTATATCATCTTGAAGGAGTTTAGAGTCCTCAGAGGAGGATATCCGCCGATAAATGTTTGTGTCGTCAGCACAAATGGATATCAAAGAGTCCTTAATGATACAATCGACATCGTTGATAGTTAATATAAAAATCAGAGGGCCGAGATGACTCAGAGGATCTAAATACAAACTTATAAAAACTATCTTTCAAATAAGATTCAACCCATGCAATAATTGTTGGTTGAAAGTCCAGGGCTTTAAGTTTGAAAAGGATCAAAGAATGGGAGATTTTGTCAAAGGCTTTACTGAGATCAGTAGCAATTACATCAACTTCGTTACCATCCGCAAGAGTGCATAGTGCATAGGGTTCCACAGACGAATTTGACTAAATTGGTTGTTGTTGATCTACCTTTAAGGAAACCATGTTGGTTTGGGGAGATAATTTGTTTGCAATGGAAAATCATCGTGTCATAAACGATACTCTCGAAAAGCTTAGGGATACAGGAGAGCTAAGCAATAGGGCGGTAGTTAGAGATGTCTTTTTTTGCGCCTTTTTATGGATAGAGATGATGAACGAGTTTTTCCAGAAAGAAACACCTTGTGAGATTGAACATTGAAAAAGAACTGACAAAGGTCTGGCAAGGTGAGCGAAGCATTTTTTAAGTATTATAGCTGGTACTCCATCAGGACCTGCTGAGTAAGCATCCTTTAATATATTAATTTTTTCTACCACAATTTCGAATGGGATTACAATGGAAGATAATGAAGTTTGGGCGCAGGTTTTCAAATACGAAAAGTATTCAAAATCAGGTTTGGAGGTATTATAAGAAAACGACTGACTAAAGAATTCAGCAAATAAATTAGCAATAACTTGTGGATTATCTGAACTGGAATTCAGATAGGTCAGAGTTGAAGGATAGCTGTCAGATTTTTTTTGGCATTAATGAAGTGAAACAAGCTTTTTGGGTCAGATATAATGTTAGATTGCATAAGATTAAGGTATTGGAGGTAAAGAGAATAGTAAGCATAAGAAGAAAATAACCTAAGTGGCTGCCTTGAGGGACCCCGGAGGTAGCTTGAAATATACTGGAAATGTTAGATTTGAAACGAATATTGTAGTATCGGTTTAAGAAATCCATTTTATAAGGATTGAATTAATCCCTAATAAACACTCGTACCTGCTAGTGTTTGCATTGCACTAAACTAAAGAAATTGCCCTGAGATAATTTGAAATTGTTTTTCTAATATTCTATAAACCGACGTATATTATTCCACCATGACCTGTCTGCTCCCCGGCTGTGAGTGTGAGGAGACTGATTGCCAATTTGCCTCTCACTTGTTGTGTTTATTTAAAAAAAAAACAGGGATTCAGAGTTACCATTCGCCATTGATGGAAATTATAATACCTTGTTCTTTCGTTTTTGCTATGGAGCTTTCAAAATTGAAGCTTTTGTTTTTTTTTTCAAAAAAACATTAAAATGCAGCTATGCATTATGCAATATTTGTGGGCTATTTTTTCACTTGCGATTAAAGGTAGTATAATGCAAGTTATGCATTCGTGCAGAACAAAAATTCAGATAACAATCAAACATGATATTACGATTATAAAGAAACATATTAAAGTTACTGGCAAAATTCTGTCTTTCTGTCTGTACGGATGTATCTGGGACTACAATATGAACGGTTGGGCCGATCGTCTTCAAATTTATAACATAAGGTTATTTTGAAGAAAAAAGTTGTATAAAAAACCCGTTTAAAATCGTTTCTACGTTTTTGAAAAAAAATTAAACTTTTCCACATTTCTTAAAGAAATAAAATGGCGTTTAAATTAATCCACTGAAAAGTTACGGCCTACATGTTTCTGTTCATGAAATCCGAATAAACAGTTGGTAGCCCTACCCAAATTAGTAAGAGAATTATACCTACTTTATAATGCTCAGTACGGCAACCATATGAGAGCTTATTAAAATTTTTAATAATAAGAGTGAAAGGCAAGTATTCTATCTTCCCTGTACAGAAAATATAAATAGAACAGAGTATTCGAATTGTCATCAAATGCTTTGCTAAATTCGGTAAAGATAACATTTCGGTTGCCGTTTTCTAGGGCTGAAAGGTATTAATATAAGATACAAATTCGAATTTGGTATAAGAGGCGACCATGGGATCAGGGAGAAATTCTTAATTAAGTTGAATTAACTTATTTTCCATAAAATATGGGTCGATGCAAAGAGCAAGATATGGATCTTTGCACAAACTCCGCAAATAATAGAAATAACTTGAATCTGGTTCGAATGTTGCAATGCTTTGTTGAAACTTCATTCCGTCCATGTGTTCAATGTTAATTTAGGATTAAATACATTATGTTTGGGAAGCACAACAACTGTTTTCGATTACCCATCCACATTTTCATATATATATATACGTGGATTCATACTTCCTATTAAGTAAAAAAACATAAAAAAAAGAAAATTTTACGTTAATCCAGTCACGCAAAAATATCTGCTACTTGTTTTATTTTGAAGCTTTTTATCCATATTTTTGTTGCGCCAACAATTTCATTTTCTTCGCAACTAGAATTGATAATTCTGAATATGTTTCAAATAGCATAACAAACATCAAAAAGCACAACTTTACACCAAAATTCTTGGCATAAAAACGCTCCACCACAACACTTGAAATTAAAAGCTTTTTTAAAAGCTCATCAACCGAAACCCAAGGAAAAAAACGGAAACGAATACCAAATTAACAATGGTAACTCTGATCTGATTGCATGTGATAATGTATTGAAGCACTGAAAATTGAATGTTGAAATGCAATATCCAAGGGACTTACTTCGAATGCAGAAGATTTGTATTCATGTGTAAATTGTATTCATTTGTAAAATATATTGGTGCAATAGTATGGCTCGTTACAGATTTTGGAACAATTTTCTTAAATATGCCTTTTCTAGGATTGAAGTGCTTTAACTTCCCATTTTTGTATTTTAAAATGCTAAGCAAATCTAAATTTAGGCTCAAATTATTAAGGTACAAAGAACAGTCAAGAACTAACCTTACTTCATGTGGCATCAAAACGTCTTTCGAATTCCAAGAAAACAGCACTTTTGTCAGTCAATTTCGTCACAAATTCTTGTCATTGTCGATCCTGGTCGTGAATTGACAAAGTTCTTCTTCCATTTTTGTCTGACATCTAAATTTGTCTCGCGATTCCGAGAAGAGTGCAAAAAGACCAAAACATTTAAACCAAATCACTTTGCAAATTTCAAAGACTTCGAAAAATCCACTCCAAAGCATGTGACACCGTAAAGTGTCTTCCGCATTACTTAAAAAAATCTGCATTCAAAGCGCCGCGCCGCGCCAGTCGCTTCTCGCCGACCGCAACCGAAGTGATCTTCTATTCATAGTCAGTCTTACTATGTATATCTTCATTTCGAAGAAATTTGTAAATTATCTAATTTTGTTCGTCCTAATTGAACTTGAAGTGTTGCGCACGCACGTTTTTAAAATTCCCAACTCGCATTACTCAAAGCAACTCGAATCCGAGTCGAAATACGAACAAAAAAACTATCAAAGAAGAAGTTCACCTCTATAGTGTATGACCATGACAACCCTCCTGCAACATCTCATCCTTTCATCTGCATCCATTCGTGCAGCAAATAAAACTGCGTGCTCATAGCAGTGATGCGCAGCCTTATGGCAATGAGATCGTTCCATGCCCCTGCGTCTTCAAGAAAGCCATTACACAAATCGCGCGCGGGCGACGCGACGAGCGGGTGTGTTTGCATGGCATGCTGCATTGCTTATTTTATTTGCATCCTGCAACTTTATTGGTAGGCATCCTATCTCCCCTTCTTTGGGTACCCGGGGAACACTTTTCCGCTCAATGAGTTGCCAGAATAAGGCCTTTTCTGTCCGTCGTCGTGCTCTGGTCGGTTCGCCCAGTGAATTTGGTTTAAACGACGCTTCGTCGTCGTTATGCTGTGGCTGAGTGTGTGCGCAAAGGTTTATCCAAGATCATTTAAGGTATAATTTGTAGCTTGTTATGCACATGCCCTTTGATCGCTTTAGGGGCAATTCACGCGGAGCAAGCAGCAGCAAGAGAAAGGCGGAAGGGCGGACGGGCATTGGACATACAGAGTCATGGGCGGCGTGTGCTCGTGAAAAAAAAACAACGTACATACAATAGGCTTTATGTAGATTCTATACTCCAATTGGAAGCGGGAGGATGACCCCCTCCTAACAAGTGCTCTTGCATCAGACCTTGTAGGCCTTGTTTCGCCGCCAACCTCCACGCTAACAAGGTTGCGTTTTAGCAAGTTTGTACCAACAAGAAACACGAAGTTGCCATGCCACAGGAACAACACACAAAAAAAAACAACAACCACATCAAGGACCGATAAAAAACTAGGAACTTCAATTACAATATCAGATTTTTAACTCACGCATGCGCAGCCGCGCCGCATTTCCTTTCCACTTATGTCAGATACACAACCCTGCTATATGATTCCCTCTCCAAAGAGGACGCGTCTGCCTGTGACTCCTGTTCACCATCGACAGTAGCATCTATAGAAGCAGACCTAGGTTCCTCTTCTAAGCGCAGCAGGCATTTTTGCATACCAATTTTAGTCATGTGAGAGATGGTGATCTCAAGGTGGTGGAGCTGGTGATGCGAGCATGCCCATGGCTGCTGCGAGGATCTTCAATCGCGCATTTGCAATCTGGTTTTGTCGATTCCTGAAAGTCACTCAACCTGAGTGATGTCAAGAAGCCAGAGGCTAAGATGCTCCGCCACGGACGAGCATCAGGATGAGGAAGCAGTCAAGTGTAAATTGTTCTGTGGTCCAACAAATTGGCTTTGACACATTCGCAAGTTGTCGCCATGACGACGATGAGCGAGCTATTGACGCCAAACCGATACGCGATGATGTCGACTGGTTTATGGGCATTTCACCTGTTTAGCATGGAAGATGTAAATCCTGTTTGACTATTTGCCTGTCATTTTATTTGAGGTGTGGCGGTAAATGTCCGTCATCCATTTTGAGAATAAAAAAAAAAAAAAAAAAAAACAACCGTTGTTTGCCATTTTGTATGCGATTCTTCGCATGCCATCTGTTGTTGAGTTTTCAATGTAATTCAAAAATTGCGTCAATTATTTCGTGCAAGTGCGTGGCAAGAAAATTGCCTTCCCATGTGATCTGTCGCAGAAGTCTCAGGGAGTAGTACATTAATTGAGGCATGTAACGCACATGTAGTTGCGCCTTGCGTCTCGAAATTAAGGGAATTTTGTATGTAAATTTTCTGAAATGTCAGCGATCTCGGCGTAATTGTTGCCTAAAGGCAAAATATCTGAAGGATCTTGTCACTGGCGGGCGGAAGCGGTGGCGTTGGTGGTGGCAGTATGATGATAGTTGAGTCTCTGATGGATTTGTTTTTTTGTTTTTTTATGTTCTTTGTAGAGTATAATTGGACATGAGAAGTACCGTGGAACAATTCATTGGAAAATGTTTTTAACAATGAGTATGCGTGTTGAAAATTCTGGCAATAATTGAAAAGGAAGTGCCGGAAAAAAGGACTCATTGTGGTTATTTCGACGTCATTATATACATATGTTTAAAAGTTTAATTAAAATAATTTCAAGTGTAGGCGCGGAACTCAGCCTGAAAATATATTACAAGTTTCAAACGGCCATGACAACGAAACCCCTGGTTTGGCGATGAGTGCCGGCACCAACTCAGAAGCCAAATATGGTGAGAAGAAAGCATGAATGGAATGTTAGTATTTTTTCCCCCGACCCTCATGAAAGGATCCCCCTTTGAATTCTTCAACGTCGGCTACAAGATGTTTTCTGCTGTAGTGCGTGAGCGTCTAAAGCCATTCCTCAACAATGATACAAGTCATTAAGCCGCACTGCACGAATGTAGATTGCTTAGCCTGATTGTTTCATCTCCTGTTTATTTATCCACATTTCAAAACATGAGTATTTCTTTTAACCCAGAAAACCTTCCCTACAATCTTTAAACATTTCAAAAGAATAATAAAAAATAAAAAAAAAATATCATAAGAGTTCGAAACGCTAGTCGAATCCAATGAGATCTTTTGTGCCTCCTTCATTGTTCATGTCCGTAACTAACAGAGCCTCACCATGACAATTTCATTTGACAAATTGGTACAAGACTCCTTCTCAAATCGTCAAGCATGTTAAAGTTTGTACTATCACACCTAATTATGCACTCAAGTTAAACTTTACCACCTCATCCTCCTCCACTCTGCATCCAAAGAACCCGAACTTAGTCATCATTTTGTAAAACGACTTCAAAGAACAAAACCGTTCATACATCTTCCAACAAAACTCCATCTCAAGGTGTAAGGAAAAGACAAAGTTTTCTTTTTCAGTGTCAGTGGGATAGAAGTGGAAATTTCAATTCAACTGACACCTTTCGCTTTATCAAAAAAACCCTTAATGGTTAAGGTACTTTAGTCAACCATCTGCATCGATGGCCACCCTCTCCACCCACTGTACATCCCTTCATTCGCATTTCCAAGTGATAAATTCTTTTAATTTAATTTAATTACATCGACAGGTACGACAATCGACAACGCACACTTCTCTTTCCTACAAACAAAATAAATTTTAAAAGAAACCAAAGAAAAACGACCTAAGACAAAAGAGAATGGAGCTGAGATCAAGACACGCTTGTTTTAAGTAAAACCCAGAAAGGCTTTGAAGGCTTCTTGCCTCCCCCATCAGCCAAAGTCAGTCAGAGTTACAAAAGACTCTCGGTGTAGTCGAACTTGTAAGAATTATATCAACTCATTAAGTTGGGCATAAAAGAGGGGCAGTGGGAGCTGGGAAAAGTTTTTGTGTTCCTCCCTCAAGACACATAGAGCACCATCTATAGGTAAGTTGGAGGAACTGCATTTTTGTGTGATGGCGAGAAGTATGGTTAAAGGCGTTAGACCTTTGCCAAGCATCATTCAAGTTAGCATTCCGTGACGAAAAATTGAATTTCATAGCGAGAAGCTGGGCAAGACAATGCATATATGGACCATGTTTGAAGAAGAAGAAAAAAATATAGAAGAACTTAAAGGTTGTTGAAGCAGTTAAGAAGCACCCTATTTGCAACTGTGGTGTTCTGACTCAGCATTTGCCGATGATTTAGGAGTATTTCTGGCATATAAAAGTGGTATATTTAAAGGCGGTTTTGGATTAAGAGATTTACAATTTCGGTTAGATTCTAAGACTCCCATGGGAAACAATATTTTGAACGTTAATCTTTTCGGGATTTCGACTTTTTTGATTAATTTTTTTTTTATTTCAATGACTTCTTGAAAGCTTAAAATTTTCCGCTTGAATAACTAAATTTATTATACGTGAAAAGGTTTTATTTTAAAAGGTCGATTCGGTGTTTTTGAAATTAAAAAAAAAAAAAAAATTTTAGCTCTAAAGTTTTTTTATGACTTTCAAACTTCGTGTTTCGTCAAGTTTAAAAACATTCCTGTTGATACTCTACGAAAACCTGAATTTAAAACTTTTTTAAAGTCATTAAGGAACAAACCTATCATACCCTACCGGGATTATTGGAAATTAAGACAAAAAAAAACTCATAAGCCACGCGATTTGCACCAACTCAGTCAGTGGCAATGTATATCTGATAAACTGGATAAAGTGGAACCTTAGTCCAATGAGAAAGGAGTGGACGGATTGGCCACACTCTGTTCAATTAAGTTATTTCTCTTCGGTAATGGATACCGCATGGTCTGTGTGACGACGACAACGATGCAAATGACTCGCGCGAATCGGAGGAGGCAAGTTTGATATAAGTTACCCCGAGAAGAACCTCGAGCGGGAGAGTACCTGCTATTTGTAATAATAATGTATTATCCGAAGTGAATTGGATGCAAAGTGCATGCAAAGAAGGGAAACCTTGAGCTCCATTAAATCACTGAGCATGTAGAATGGAATGTCTGTTGAGTGTTGAATATATGGTAGTATGGTTCCGGAGCTGCTGAGGAAGTTGGTACTTGGTAGTTGGTATACTTAATGCTTTAGAGCGGAATTGTGTCCCATATCAGGAGAAAAAAATAATAGAGGCTAATAGACAGCTGGATAGTGTAAAACAAAAAGGAGATGAGATCCGATTTAGTAGTTAAAATAAAAACAAAGGATAACGTGGAAGATTTTTTTTTCATTTTGGTATGCAGTTTTTTAGAGTTTATTATACATTTGACTAAAAATTTAAAAATTATTTTTTTTTGATTTTTTAAAAATATTGATTTTTGAAAAAAAAAATGTTTTAATTATTTTTTATTAGAAAACAAGTTATTTAAAATTTTCATATGCAGAATTAATTTGGCTATCTAGATCTTCTCAAATATAAAATTTGACAGAAATTACTTGAGCCGTTACCGAGCAAGCCAAAAATTAAAGAAATAAACGTTATATGAAAGGTCTTGTTAATAGACTTTTCCCGTATATGTGGTTCTAATCAAATGATAGCCAATACCAACAAAAAAATTCTCAAAAATGTTCATCAAAATCGTTGAAGCCGTTTTCGAGAAAAATAAGCTTTTCCTAAACGGTCGTATGGCAAGTATCGTTATTTTTAGCCCTAAAAACAAAATTTTAATTTGAAGGCAATCGCTTAACCCGTTTAGGCTGCAGCTCGATATACACCCGGACGGACAGACAGACAGACAGACGAACATTTTTTGCCAATGACTTTTTTAGGCTTCTCTATGATCGTAATATCATGTTTGATTGTTATTTCAATTTTTTTATATTCACGAATTCTAAACTTGCCTTATGGTCCCTATAATCGCAAGTAAAAAAATAAATAAAAGTGGACCAATATGGCTTCCTTGTGGAACTCCGGGTAAAGCATTAATTATCTTAGACGTGGTTAAAAATTACGAATTGTGTACGATTTTTAAAATGCGATCTTATCCAATCAATTATAAAGTTTTGAAACCCGTATGGAATGACATACTCTATCGAATGCTTTACTGAGGTCCTAGAAAACATTAGTTTGAGGGCAATTTTGCATATTTTTGTTAAAGTAATTTGTAAGTTCTAACAGCCCTATTAATAAAAAAAAAACCTTATTTAACCTTTATTCCACGAAATAACTATACTCTGCCTTTCACTCTTACTGTTATGGATTTCAATAAGCTTTCTCCTTTTTAAAGCTCTCAAATGGTTGACATACTGGGCATTATAAATTAGTATAATGCTCACACAAACGTAGGTATGGTTACCAACTGTTTTTTTCAAATTTTATGAAAATAGAAACATGTACACCGTAAAATAAATCTAAAAAAAAATTAATTTAAATTAAATCTATCTTTTTCCACACCATCAAGAGGTAAGATAGTAGGCGCGTTTTTTTTTGAAGAGTTCCCCAGTTGAGTTGCACAACGGCCACAGCTCGAATAAAATTTGAAAAAATATTAAGGTAATTTCAAAGTTTTTATTCTGACTTTTGATTGGTCGAAAAAAGTAGGTAAAATAGTTTTTAGCGGAATAATTTGAACGCGATTTTATTTCCTTCAATTGTTTGAAGGAGCAAGATTTCTTTTTTTAAAATCGTAGGAACGGTTTTTAAATATTTTAAAGTAAAATTATTTAAGTTAACTTCATCTTCCTGAATAACAATTTTGATTGTAATCGGAAAGCCAGTTTCCGAGGTACCGTTTTTAGTCCGTCAACTTATTTTTTTTTCACTTAAATATAAACCAACCCTCCAAAGTACACAAATTTTCTTTTTCATACAAATCCTTGGAGCCGTTTTCGAGAAAAATAAGCTTTAAATTAACGGTTATATGACAAGTACCGTTAATATTTGAGGTAAAAAAAATATTAAAATAAGACCTCTGTAGAATGTCAAAATAATCTTATGTTATAAATTTGAAGACGATCGACCAAACCGTTCAGGCTTTAGTCCAAAATGCATCCACACAGCAGTCAAGGATAATTTTCCAGTAAGTTAAATACGTTTCTCAATCGTAATGTCATGTTTGATTTTATTTAAGAAAAATAAAAACGAAAAGATGTAAGCAAAAAAAAAACGGCGTCAACACCTTCTTTTTTAAACTTAAAATATGCTTGAATTTGCTCTAAAAAAGCTTCAATTCTGGAACTTTCATAACAAAAACCAAAAAAAAAGGTATTATAATTTCTATTAATGGCGAATGGTAACTCTGCAGCAGTGCTTTTTTTTAAAACAAACACGATAAGCGAGAGGCCAATTGATAATCAGTCTCCTCGCAGGCGGGGAGTAGACAGGTTTTGGTGGAATGTACGTGGGTTAAATGAAGTATTACAACAACAATTTCAATGTATTTCAGGGTTCTCTTTTATATTTAAGTGGCAATTTCTTAAGTTGAGTGCGATGCAAACACTTGCAGGTTCCAGTGTGTTTGAAAGCTCTCTTCCATTAGGTCTGTACTGAAAATATAAATTGAACCAAGTATAAACCATGGAATAATACTTAAGCTACAGACTAAAACTTTTCAATAATAAAAACAAAATGTACGTGGAATAGTAAAGTGACGTTTACCAAAAATCCCTTTAGAAAATCTACTACAATAAGTAAGATGCCTGTTCAGTAACTTGCAGTTTTTATTTTTAAGCTCAGAGCAGGGCACTGAGCTGTCAAAAAAAGATCTGTGTTTGTTTTTTAACTCGGAACGCGCTCTATGAGCTCAGAATAAAATGACCGAGCACATGAAATAAAAGCCTCAGCGCGGCCAACTTCACTCGTTTTTTGTGTTTTGACAAAAGACTTGTTTTGTTGAAAAGAAAGAACAAACAACAAACATTAAAATGGCGTCATTTGTTTGTGATACGTCTTGAATGATTTACTTGAAAATCATCATCTTCCTCATCGGATACAAAAAATAAATTGTAAGCTTCTCGTAGAATAATTGCTTTATCCATTTTTTTTTTCAATTTCTTTTCTTAAAACACTTAAAACTTCAATAACAAATAAGAAAATTAATTTCATTTGACATTTAACAAAATATGACAATTCAGTGCTCAAGTGTGTTTCTTTTTTAGATCGGAGAGCTCTGATCATACTCTGCTCAGGCTCTACTCCGTGCTCTGCTCAGAGCTTAAAAATAAAAAACCCTTTAGATTTTTTTTTATGAAATTATGAAACATTATTGAACGCACCTAATCATTTGAGAATAATCTTGACACATTTGGCTCTTATTCCTTCGCTAATCCACCTATTTTCGGTGAACTAACTTAGGAAACATTACATACATTTTGCACTTAGTCCACGGAATAAGGCCTGACCTTTCGCCACTCTATGTTTATTAATTTAGCTGTAAAACATTAGTTACGATCGATTACTTCAAACAAAATTCATGTTGTGCAGGAGCGGGGAAGAATTTCAAACAATTCAATCGAAACTTGAAGATCAGTATGATAAAAATACACAGAGTGTTTTGTATTAGATGCGAATCATCCCCAAAAGCCAACAAGCACCTCGTTTGTATTTCAGCGGATCAACAACCAACGAAAGAGAGACAGGTGCAGACTCCAATTGCCTTAATCCTAGTTTTTTTTTCTGCGTTTCATACAGATATTTAAGGGGGCTGTGGGGCTGAAAAATATCCTAGAAGAGGAATTACAATATACTGTAAATTCTTGGCCTATTACCGAAAACTCTACATAATGTTTTAAAACGGACCTCGTCTGGCCTATTTGGGCCTAGCTTCCAGACAATAGCCCTATAAACTAAACAAGCATTACTTGGTGCGCGCAGTAGCTGAGTTTGTACCATCAACGCTGATTAAGATCACAACTTCCTAGATCTGAGGAGTAGAAACGCCGAATTGCTATTTGTTTAATGATTTATTCCTATAATTTTTTCAAATGGGCAGTTCTAATCCCTAAAGTTTTGTTAAAGAAGGCAAGTGATCCTTAGTTACTTCAGGGTTCTGGAACCACCCAATCAACCTTAAAAAAAATGTCTACTCCCTTAGAATAACCTACAGGATCAGATGCCATTTAAGTATCATTTGTCTGCAAATTAAAAAAAAAAATCTTTAACTATCCCAATAATGCTTCATAACTATTCAATTACCAATTTAATTATTTTCCTACGACTATCATTTCCTTAAACCCACACAAACCAATTATAATTATTTTTTTTTGTTGATTCCCTTCGTGTTTCTGATGTCGTTTCCTTGTTAACAAAATCTCTTTCCAATTCGAAACTAAGTGCACCTGCCCTCCAATTGCCATTATAAAGTAATTTCGCTTAAAAATAAACTCCGAACAAACAACCAAACCTACCATTAACAAGTCAAACAGAGTTTTCTAATTACATTTTAACAATCCCCTTTGATCCCACAGAAAAATATTTGTTTTTGGAATTAAATTACATGCCGATACAGTTAAAACAATCCATCATTGGATGTAGGAGTCAATTAATAACAACTTAGCAAGGCCATTTGAGAAAGGATCTCTCTAGCGATCGAGGATCGACTCATCACCAGCTGGGCTAATTACATTCTCTAACTTTTGTGCCGCCGCCATTTTCCTTTTCATTTGAAAGGATCAGGAAGTCATTAAGGTGCTCCCCCCTAAAAGAAAAAAGAAAATTAACCCACTTTCCCTTGACGTTGTTGTTGATGGTGTCATCTTCCTCGCAAAGACGCTGCGATGGAAATTCATTACAATCCATTATCACCCAATCAGATCATCAAGAAATGCTTCTCGTTGATCACTCTGGATGTCCACAGACGGAGAATCTCAACTCAAACTCATCGCAAAAAGGTGCAAACTCATGTCATATTCAATTACAATCATCACCGTCATCGAGTTCGTCTGTGTCCTCATTCAGGTCGTCGCGTCGTTCCGAAAAAATGTGAATTCTTCTTTAAACTCATGTTGAATGGAACCACTGATTAGCGAAATGGCCCGTAAAGATACACAGATACAAAGGCTGCCAGCTGATGATGAAAAGAGGACTCACAGCTACGAGCAGAACTGGCTGCTGCACGCAACCCTGATGCCGCAGTCGACTTATTACCGTCAATGAGCCCACTGATTGATCAGGTCGTGTGTATTTTAAGGCTCAACCAGTTTAAGGCTCAAACAAGGAGGAAATTTTTTTTTGAAAAATATCGCATGACTAGCAAAGTCAAAAGGCAGTTTAAGCCAGGTTCGTGCTTCAATTTATGATTACTTTTGAGTTTTAAGCTTTTTTTTTTCGGGCGGACCGCACTGATCTCCACTTGAGACAAGCTTTGAACGAATATCTATGCCGCTCACGAAAGAGCAAAACCAAGCAATTCTTCCACCATCGGTGGAAAGATTGAAATCATCAAAAATCTTGCAACAAAGTTAATTGCAAGAAGAATGGTCTTCAAGACGTTAAACTGATAGCGTATCTAACTATGAGAGATGTTCAGAGTTGCACTAGAGCTTAAACCATCCGTGTTGGTTGACTCTCGTCGTCATGGATCAAGTTTTGTTGTACAATTTGATGGGAAAACCATCAGGCAACGATATCGGGAAGGATTCAAGTCATTTTGGCCAATGAGCGTGCTAATAATTTCAGTGCGCTTGTGCGCACTTCATCGATCGGAATCATTTGGAGGCTTCGACTTGTGCCCAAGGTTCTGTGCCAGCAACAGTGGAGGAATTTTAAGTTCGCCAGACCATAGCAGGAAGGCATTTTGTAGCGGTAATTAAATAATGCAGAGGAGGTGGAATTTCCTTTAATAAGTCATGATGGGGTCAGTAATTGGTTGATGTATTTAGAATGGCTTGCCAGTTGCTACCTTGGAATGTTAGTTAGCTGGACTGGCTGCGAGGTTGAGATAGGCACGTCCATCTGAGTAGTGAGTGGTTTGGAATAGATTTAGAAAAGATTAAGAGGTGCAGGTTGGAAAAATAAAGGAAAGAATTGAAAAAATGGAGAAAATGTCCGCCCGGTGTAGTAAATTCAACTTGTCATCTTGCGACCTTATAATGAGGCAAAATCTAATCTCAGTACGCACTTTTCGATATCTTATTTTACTTCAACAACAACTACGTATGTATATATAAGCAAAGTTTTAAGCTCTGGAAGTTACCAAGAAATCCTAAAAAGTGTCAAATTGCTTCACATTGATGTGAAGAGAGAGCTGCTGAAGGCCAAAAGGGTCATATTCGAATTAAAGGGTTTTCCAATAAGAGGTTTCATTTTGATATTAAGAAAAGGATTCTTTTTTAATGTATGTTTATTTCATTGTAAAGAGGATGCCATGGAAAACGATATCAGCCAAATGGCTTCTACGGCTACGGTTGCACCATATCGTTTTCGTGAAATTTTCCATGACTAATTCGCACATTTGCGGCTGTATGTCCTCCATAACTTAACGAATTCCATCTTTGAGGTCTTGAATCTATTGTGAAGCATTGGCATAGAGCTTATCTTCCAAAAAAGCTAAAGATGTTAAATCACAAGATTTCGGTGCCAATTGTGATCACCGCTTCAAGAAATAACACGGTGCGGAAAATTTTCTTGCAAAATTGCAACCTTTTTTGTTGCTTGTGTGGCACATAGCGCCGTATTGTTGAAAATAAACCTCGTCCACATCAATATCTTCCAAATTTTCAACAATCATTCTTGGATTTTCCGAGCTCTAAATGCGATATTTCTGCTTATTAACTTATCCTCTGAGGCGAAAATGAGCCTCATCGAAGATTATTTTCAGTGAAAATCCGGATCATTTTAATGCATTTCAAGGACCCAATCAGCGAAGATACGTCGTTGCTGGTGTTAACTGAACTTTAAAAGCCTTAAGACCTAAGCTTTTATGCAAAATACGGTGTAATGTCGTTTGTGGAATGCCCAATTCCAAAGATCGACGAGGAATCGACAAATCTGGATTTTCCTCAACACTACGGGCTACAACAGCAATATTCTGAGTTGTTCTTAAGCAACTGACTTGTCCCAGCAGTTTTTTTTCCACCAGTTTCACTATTACCGCCCGAGAAGGTGCTTCACGACGACCCAAAAAAGCTCTAGTTTTGCGAACTGTGACTGTGATTTTATTGAATAAAATTTATTGAGTTCGACTAGGACCTTAACCAACAAACTTCTCTAGCTAGCTCGGTCACTAGCTTACTGTCTCCAATTTTGCACGTGAACTTTGTCGAGGTCCTCTTACACTTGCATACGTCACCTATGTCTCGGTCTTGCTCTACTGCGCTGCCGCCCCTCATGGGTAAAATCGAAGATTTTGCAGGTCCTGGCATTTTGGTCTATCCGCTTTAAAACTGAGCCATCGGAGGCGCTGGATTTATTTGCATAGATCTGTGTTCCTGTACAGCCCGTTCTGTTCCTCATTTTATATGCTTCTCTATATACTCGCTATTTAGGAATACGGGACCAAAAATCGCCGAAAGGATTTGTCAGTCAAAACAGCAGCCTAAAGCGTGTCTGCTTTTTTCTATTTCTATTTAAATATCAAGTGCGTTCATATCACTGCCACGCCATCTTAAGTTCTCTCCTTTTACGCCGCCGGAGCGTCTCCACAGACATCTCGAGCAAAATATTAGATAGAAGCTGATACTTTGTGTTTTTTTTAATGCCGATACTTTACTACTGCACTTAAAATAAAATTAGAAAGAAAACGCTTTTTTTTATATTTTAAAATAAATAAATAAATCCAACTGCTATTGATCACTTTCGCAAGAAGACTGACTCAGACTCTCTTTCGACACAATTCATTTAACAAATTTGAAAAGCTTTTAGAAAAAAGATATTGGTATGTATTTGCGTTGAGTTTGAGTGGCAAGTGAGTGTGAGTAAAGTATTACTTTACGAGAGATAGAGATAGAGATAGAGTTAGAGATAGAGATAGAGATAAAGATAGAGACAGAAATAGAGATAGAGATAGAGATAGATAGAGATAGAGATAGAGAAAGATATAGAGAAAGAGATAGAGATAGAGGTAGAGGTAGAGATAGAGGTAGAGATGGTGATAGAAATAGAGATAGAGATATAGATAGAAATAGAGATAGAGATACAGGTAGAGATAGAGATAGAGTTAGAGTTATAGTTAGAGATAGAGATAAAGATAGAGACAGAGATAGGGATATAGATACAGATAGATATAAAGATAAAGATAGAAACAGAGATAGTGATCGACACTGTAAAGAAGCTTTTATGAGTTAGCATGAGTAGAATGGCCCTCATCACGTTCTTTGTCTTTTTCGTATTTTTTTCTCAAACAAAAAAAAATCAAAAAGTTGGAAGACCTAAGCTGAGAAAATTAAAAAAAAAATATTTGGAAGAACACTTGAAGTTTACAGTATGTCGATACCGTGTAATCTTACGGTCATTCAACGTCTCATTGAAAGAAGATATTAAAGCGTTAGGGATATCAAAAAATTTCGATTTTTTTTCAAATTATGAAAGCAACTCTCCATAATCACTGGGCTTCTGTTTTCTGGCCAGATGCATTAAGAACCCAGTTAGAAATCCTTCGATGTTTGATTAACTTTTCCTTGATCTCTCTATTTACTTAAGAAATTCTAATCAACTCATACCTGTCAGCGGTAAAGGTTTAATAAGGCAAATCACTATCTTATAGAGGATATTATGTCCTCACAAGCAACAAATGCATTAAACAGCTTAATTTCCAAACTAACGTGCACCAGCTCCATCTCCATGTGTTCCGAAGGTAATTTTCTCAATTAAATGGATAATTTTGGCCGCTGGCCCTGCTTAACCACTCACATCACAACACTCAGCTTAGTGCTTCCAGCCTTGACAAATGAATAGCGTCTATCGCCCTCCAAATACCCTCCCATATGTATAGTACCAAACCAACGCCATCATCTCACCAAGGCAATCATGGCAGAAGGAAGGTAAAACATCCGTCGAATAAGAATATCACTCAAGGCAAGACTTCTCAAGGTGATTATCTACATATCTCTACATGAATTCGCTTACGATAAATCTGGCTTCTGCCTTCTTGGTCTGGGGTAGCTGGGCCCTCCAAAAGATATACACAACAGAAGTACAACAAAAGAACGTTCCGCGCATAACTGTCTAATTAGCAAAAATATAAATGACCACGCCACGACCCAAAGAGAGCGAGTCAGTTCGATGAAGTTGATGATGATGATGGTTCTCGTTAAGATTGTCCCGGTTGAAGTCTTATATGCAGTGCGGGTCCTGTTCCCCATCCACCAGCAATGACTATGATGATGATGGTCTATGAATAATTGCTCATTTTGTGCTCCTTGCCATAGTCATAGCAGTGGTATGGAATCTTCATGTCATCTTTTGTGCTGGACCAAGACTTGCTGGATGGAATCAACAGCCCATAGCCAATACTAACCGGGTTTCTGGAATTTATCGCGCCGCTTAAGGTATTCCTGCGGCACTCGTCGTCCTCGTCAGTTGTTGTTGCAACGGAGTGGAGCAGTTCATATGTAAGAACCCTTCGTGCTCCGTTTAACGAACCTCTCTGATCAGATTGTTACACAGGCGGTGGCGACTGATGGTGGTTGCTTTTTCATATTCCTCTGCCTCGTGGACTTATGCACATCAGGCTTTAGCTGACTGGCTGGGCTGTTGTTGCACATTTTTGAAGCGATGACTTCCAGCGATTAATCTACTGACGAACTGCACGAAGACGAAGCAAATGGAGGGTAGGCTGAGGGAGTCCACACTCACGACAATGATGATGAGGATGATGGAATACTGGACGGACCTTTGGGATCGTGGATATTTTGGCCTTCTGAAGAGAAATCATAACAAAATGCGGACTTCTTGTTATTCGTTGTCGTCGTCGTCCTGAGTTGTGTTTCGTGTTTTTTTTTTGTGGGGGCAACAATGTAACGCAAGTGGAGTGAGAAAGAAAGAGAAACTATGATGATGACGATGGTGGTGATGCTGGTGATGATAAAAATTTACCACGCCAGGCAATGGCATACTCTCGACATGGGCTTCGGCTGCAGATGCAAAAGAGCGACTGGTGCCTGCGGAGTCCACTAGTGGGTCAGGCGATATGGCGGATAGACACAAGAATGTGGTGCCTTCACGGCCGAGATTAGACACGAATGAAGTTTGAGGTTTCGTGTTAAAGGTAGACTTTGTTTTCAGGTAAAGTGTTGCCACTTGTAGTTTTTTTTTTTTATTTACTTCGGGGAAATTTTTTTTTAATGTATTATATCAGTTTTGAAGTAAAAATATTGGACCAGCATTAAAAATGCTTTTTTGTAGTGGTTGAAAGTTTTTTTAATATTAATAGCAAATAACATTTACCAAAATTTTTTTATTACGCATTATTTCGTATGCGTTGACAGCTGCTGAAATCTAGAGAAAGTTAGAGAACTTGTGATTTTTCGTGAATAACAAACTAAACCGAATTCGCCTGTCACTAAAAAATTGCAATTGGCGGATTTTTGACAATCGACCAATTTTTAACATTCGCCCGAAATGCTTGTTTTATTAATCTTTTTAAGACCTGTTAACTAAGTTTAATATTATTTGGTAAAAATGAGAACCTCTACAAATTTGGTAAATTTTAAGTCAAATAAAATACAAAAAATAAAAACAAAAAGTGTCAACACTAAAAAACCGTCTTTTTCACATCATGGATACATTAGTGCTCATATGAGTTCTCGAGACAGGAAAAAAACGAATACTTTCCTATATACCTACATTGCCATGCTGGCCCTGTTATTAACTTGTCGTTTTCGAAAACAAGATGAGGAACGATTAATGCCTGCTCGTGGCCAATTTCGTTCGCCATACCAGCTCCAATCATGGGACGAACCAAAGTGGCTCGCAACAAAGCGACGTTGTTGCAAAGTGAAAGAAAAGTATATCGATATATCGCCGCGATATGGTCCTTTGGTTCCTCAGATTCATGTTAATTCGATTGCTTCACTCAAAGCCTTAACGTTGTTAACAGAAACCCAATTGTGTCGTCTCAGGCCGAAGAAAGTCACCTTCTCATTCTACAAGTTTTCGGGTGAAGATCATCATCGAAGTCAAAACATGCAGAGCGCGCAAGTTCTCGTTGGAGTCTCTATATCCATTTCCATGCACAAGAACACTTCGATCCAGCTAACAGCAACTTGATGTCGTTCAGGTAGCCGCATAATTTAGCTGCAATTAAGCAGCTCATATCCATGCTCCCAACTGCATGCAGACCAGGTGAACAACACACAAAACAGTGAAAAGCACGCCGCCGCCGCCGAAACCCCTCGCGACCTCATGTGTTATTAACTTGGCCAATAATTCATTATCAGGTTGTTAAAGGTTTACAATTCCTTTTTACTTTCTGTAAGCCCGGCTTGGGATTGTTTGTAAGACGCGCGTGGAAGCGCTCCCTCGCTCCTTTGGATTCATTGCGTATGCTGCGCAACAATTGTTGGTGGTTGAGGTCTAAATTGTCTTCACATGCGCGCTGAGGACCAGTAGATCAGACCAGACCGGCCGGGCTTGCCAAACATCCATCGTGGAATTGTGTGTTGACAAGATAATGATGTGAGTCATCCGGCTTGGGGAGAGGTAATTGGTTAACAAATAGGCACCTATCAGCCAGGTGATTTAGCAATGATCCAGGATTGGAGTCTTCAATTTTTTTTTTGTTTTTTTTTTTTAATTTCTGTGGGAAAATTAATGATTTTTTTTTTAATTTTCCCTTTGGACCACCCTATGTTGTCTTTTAAAATGACTTTTAGAAAATTTTACAGATGACGATGACGTTCCCTTGAGATCATTCTTCATCATCGGCTGCAAGGGTAACTAACCTTGCCTAGTCATTGTTTTCTGTGTAGAGTGCCGCCACCATACTGGCCACTGAATGTTGTTATAAGATATAAAAATGTGCCACATCATCGTAGGGGTTGACTGGTCAGCACACTCTCGATTGAAAGGAAAACTATGATGGAAAAAGGTTTTGCTATTTTTGAACAATCAAGTTGATGATGTGGTCGAGGATAAGGTGGTTTCCATCGTTCGTTGGGACAACTGAATAGGTTTTTTTTTTCTTTTTTTCAGAATGAGTGGGCGACCAACATGAGAGCTGACAGTTGGGAGTGTTTTGTTCTCGCTGAGTTGATCATCAGGGGCCAGAAGTTCGATTAGTTGATTCGCAATGGTTGGCAGCATTTTATAGGGGAGGGAACAATAGAAAGTTAGTCGTGGTGGGGGTTTTTCTAGGAATACGTATGCTCGGATGCACATATAAGTGTTCCATCATTTCTAAAAATTTTTGATTAGTTTATATTAATATTAAATAATACATACAGGGTACATGTGAACCAACATTTATGTATGGAGACATTATTAGGTATACCAATAAATGTATATTTTTTACTTTACATACAACTTATAATCCCAGTTTATTTTAAAATAGCCCCAAAGTTGTTTTAATTTAAACAAACATTTGGAATGGGCAGGAATTAAGCCATGTAGACATAGTAGACCCCTTTTAAGGCTTTTACCTGTACACAAATAAGTCGTTTTAAATCTGAGGAATTTAAAAAAAAATTGATGAAACATATTCATATTAATGTTAAACCGGCATTGCTTCAAAACCAGAATGTATTTAATACAAAGAATTTTTTTTTAAATTAGAAATGTTTTCCCTAATTAAGAGTCGTTCGTTTTAAGCCCAATTCATCCCACAAAAAGCTGAAATAATTTTGTTTGGATATGACCTTTCTTAAACCAAGGAAAAATTCATTTGTCACCTTATTTAACTGTATTTTGTTTTACCCCATTGATTAGAGTATAATAAATTGTAAATTGAAAATTACATAAAAGCCAAAACTTTAATTTGACAAAACAAAAAGTTATTATAGTGATACTTGACATCTGGGTGATACTCACTCCCTGAAAATCTTGTCCACAATCTTTTCTTATAAAAAAATTATTCAAGCTTTGCCCTAGTTAAGAGTAAATACCTTTTTCGTTTTAAACCTAATTTACCCCACAAAAAATGCCCTATTTTACTCTATAAGAAGCTGAGTTTAAAAAAATGCTGAAGCTTCTCTTAGCTTAACCATTCTAACAGAAATTGAGTTTAAAAATTTTTAATTTTTGAAAAGATTATAGAGCAAATGCCGCTTTTTTAACCCCGGTGTATCCTAGGAATGCTAGAATGCTTTTTCTAGACTAGCTTCTTAACCTATAATTTTTAATTTTTTACCCCCACTTTACCCTATATATTGGCTTGATCGGCTTAATAAAAAGAAAACCTACTAAAACTACTAAAGTAATAAACATACTATCTGCCCAGGCAATCTTGGTCTCAATCTTTTCTTAAAAAAAAAATGGGCACGACTGGGTCGCACGCACTTGCTCTTATGAGCAAAATAACATTGGAAAGAGAGATCTTTGACAGAAACAAGTAACATTGGCGTTGAAAATAACACAATTTGAACTTATAAAAAGTATTAAAAATCACAATACTTAACGGTTTTTTGTAAAAATGAAGTATGCCATCACAAGTCTTAAATAACAAGGAATTTATAAAAAATGTATTTCGAAAATTGTACGACCGGTTTTGATAAAATCCTGTTTTTTATATTTAGTTTTTTGAAAAAAATATATTTTTTAAATTTTGATATGCAGTTTTTTAGAATATATTAAAATACAAGTGATTATAGAATTTAAAATAATTTTTTTGATTAGTTTTCAAAATATTAATTTTTCAAAAAAAATTTCAAAAAATTATTTTAATTAGAAAAAAAAAGTAATTCAAAATTTTTATATGCAGAATTAATTGGCTACTTAGATCTTCTTAAATATAAAATTTGACAGAAATCTAAGGAGTCGTTACCGTGAAAGCTAAAAATTAAAAAAACCGTTATGTGAAAAGTCCCGTTAATAGACTTTTCCCATATATGTGGTTCTAATCAATTTTTTTCAAGTCTTTGCAATAGCATACGCTGACGACATAGACATCATTGGCAGAACTCGGTAACTATCACTGGAACGTTTGCTAGCATTGAAACTGAAGCGGCTAAGATGGGACTAGCAGTCAATGAGGCCAAAACGAAGTACCTGCTGTCCACAAAAAGGGACACACAACACCGGCGGATTGGACAAAACATCACAATAGACAGGTACAACTTTGAGGTAGTTAGGGACTTTGTGTACCTCGGATCCGCTATAACATCTGACAACATCTCGTCAGAAATAAAGCGAAGAATTACTCTTGCCAATCGCTGTTTCTATGCGCTAGGAAGGCAATTGAGTAGCAAAGCCCTCTCTCGAAAGACAAAGGAGACACTGTGTAAGACCCTAATCATCCCAGTCCTGCTCTATGGCGCCGAGGCATGGACTCTATCTAAAGCGGATGATGATATCCTTAGTCGTTTCGAGCGTAAGATTCTTCGGAGGATTTTTGGCCCTATCTGCGTTAACGGGCTTTGGAAGAGAAGGTTCAACTAAGAACTATACGAGCTGTACAGCGACATTGCCCTGGTCAAAAAAATACGCATATGACGTTTAAGATGGCTGGGTCATGTAGAGCGAATGGACAACAATGCTCCGGCTCGCAGGATCTTCGATTCCATCCCAGAGGGTAGACGCAGTCAAGGAAGACCTCGCCTTAGGTGGCGCGCTCAAGTGGAGGACGACCTCAGCCAACTTGGAGTGCAAAACTGGAGGCAGCTAGCCAAAGACCGAGCTGGCTGGCGGGGCATGTTGGTTGAGGCCCAGGTTCGTCCCGAACTATAGCGCCCCCTAAGTAAGTAAGTAAGTGGTTCTAATCAAATAATAGCCAATACCAACAAAAAAATTCTCAAACATTTTCATTAAAATCGTTGGAGCCGTTTTCGAGAAAAATAAGATATTCTTAAACGGTCATATGGCAGGTACCGTTATTCTTAGGTCTAAAAATAAAATTTCAATTTCCCCTCTGGGGAATGCCAAAATAATCACACACACCAAGTTTGAAGATAATCGCTTAAGCCGTTTAGGCTGCAGCTCGTTATACATACTGACGGACAGACAGACAGACATTTTTTTCTCGATCACTTTTTTAGACTTCTCTATGTTCGTAGTGCCATGTTTGATTGTTATCTCAATTTTTTTAATATTCACGAATCCTAAACTTGCCTTATAGTCCCTATAATCGCAAGTAAAAATACAAGTTTACCCTATTTTACTCTATAAATAGTGGAGCTCAAAAAGCAGAAGACTCCTCTATAAGCATAACCGTTCTAACTGAAATTAGATTTTAGAAACTGTTCATGTCTTATATCAAGATAAGCTAATTCGACAGATGTATAGCTTTAACAATATGGCCGCTATTGGCTGTCAAATTTCAAAAGTTCCTATTGCAAGATCCTTTACGTCCAAATATGGTCTTAAATCGCCTTTTTTCAGACCGAAATCTTAATTTGTTTCGGGGTTTTCAGACGTTTTTAATCATTCGACAATGTTGCCATTATTACATGGGATATGATATTTTTAGATTGACATTGAAACATTTTTAACGAGTTTAGAATATTTCGTACGTAAAGTTACCCTTATGGAAAAAAATCGCATTTTTCCACCGCAAAAAAAAACGAAACTCAAAATAACTGCTCAGAATATCTGTTTCTGCTAAATAACCGGAACTGATATTAAAGTTATTTAAAAATAACAAGAACTTTAAATGAAAAGTTTCGTTGATATGGTCTTTCTTAAATTACGGAAGATGTCTTAGATCAGTTTATTTTCCTATTTTTAGTTATTACCCCAGTTTACACTATTAATTGAAAAAAATCACCAACAATGTTTATTAATTAGGAATTTCTTCCGGATATCAAAAATTTGTAAGTTATTAGGCCTTAAAATTCTGATTTGTTACACTAAAAACCTTCCCACAAACTCAAAATGCAATTCGATATAAATGCAACAATCCACTGTTCGTTATACTAATATCCTCCTCCGAAGATGAATTTCCTCCAGATTTTCCCATCCAATTAGCGAATTTTTAGGACTCCTTCAAGTGTATTCTCCCATAAACACCAACACCGACTAACCGGTGTAAATAATAATTATATTGCGTCATAAACTCAATTGAACATGAAACACTCTAAAGGCCAAAAGTAAATTGAAAAAAAAAAAACATTATTTGCATGATGTTGCTCCAAAAATTCCCAAGTCTACCATCGTCCTCATCCAACATTGAAAAATACCTGAACTTTGCCAATGATGGCTTAGCAAATCACGTTGTAAGATATTTTTATTTTGTCTTCCAACATAATTCAATCTTCTTTTTTTTTTTTTTTGGCCCAAAAGGCAAAGTACATATACAAAACCCATCAAATCGTGTTGATCGATATCAGAATCACGATCCATTAAAGGCAGACTCTGCCGCGTTCTGGCAACAAAGCGCGCAAACCTACCGAAACCGACACCAGATCAAATTTCGCCCTCATCTCATCTTCAATCATCCCGAGCAAGAATGTATCTAAAGTCGTTGTTTTTTTTCTTTCATGGCCAAAAGGTTCACTCCAAATGGCCAGCAGCGGAGTGGGACACGGGGTATCAGAGTGACCTCTTTCGTTTGCCTGCTAATTAATTTTCCCACATAAGCAGTATGGCCCGCATAGTATGTTTATGAGAAGCTGAAGCACATTTTGCTGGCCCAAAACAAATGACAGGTGTCAGTCTTTGGGTTATGCTTCATTAGTTCCTGGCAAGAGTGCTTTTAGTGGTTTTATGTTGGGCGCCATTTTCAAACACCCACTTTGAGTGTTGTTTTGTTAATTTTTTTTTTTGATTCGATTCTCGGGCAGGTTGCTTATCGATTGCCCGTTTCTTAATTGGAAGTACCGGGATATCCATGTCAGGGATATTTATTTCGAGAGGATTTACTGCTGACCACAAGAGGGATTTGAATTAATTTCGCTAGCAAAGGTGAGACAAATATTTTTACTCTCCAACTTCCCATCTTTCTCCAGAAATCTTTTATTTTTGTCTTCGGATTTGTTGTGCAGGATGGTGATTTATGTCACCAAGAGATTTATCGCTGGGATCCTTTGTTTTTTTTTTTTTGGGTCTGTTGAAATACTTGGTGAATTTTTTGAGGCTGATATGGTCCACTTCTCCTAAGTGAATTTGGAGATAAGGTCGGGGCTGTCGGTTATGAATTATGATGACTTGAGATTAAATCGGTGGGGCTTCGTGACTTAGTGTGTAACGACTTACAGCGCATATAATTGCGTCTTGGCCGCTCGATGAAGTTAATTTAATTAGGTTCTTTCTTCTGGTTGATTTATCAGAGCTTGTTATGGGATTTATGTGACAATTTCGATATGACAATTCCATATAATTTTTGTTGTTAAAAACTGTTACCGTTCTTGCGTTAGGAAAAACGGCTTTTTCTTAAATACACCACCAAGCAATAAACCGTCTTTTAGCCTCAATAAAGTTCAAGACGAATCACTGTTATCAAAACCTAATGCAGGTTTGTATAACAGTTGCAATACCCAATTATTGAAAGCGGTTGTGTTGCAATATTTTTCGCCTCATAGTTTGCCTTTCTAATTCGTGAGAAAGTATTTCACAAAATCCAAGCCATGCATGACAGACCGTAAAGTCAATCTTCCATAGTACACAACAATCTCTTCTATTCCCCAAGCTTTTGTTCCTTTTTTGTGTCCCACATTGTTCCACATATTATTTGTAAACTATTTACCCCCCCTCCTTGCCATTCCAAACTTTGCCAGTGGCAATCATTTTCTTTTAGCCTTTTTTTTCACTTTACTCATCATAAGATGGGCAACAATTGTTTGGCTTGGAGTCTTTTTAAGTTTGAGCTTCTGTGTCCATCTTCTGAGTGGAACAACAGAAAATTAACAAAACAATAAAATTGTGTCTTCTACACGTCTCGTCACTCTGGAGGAGTGTCTTGCTGCCATCCTTGTCCTTGATGTATGTTGTGCAGAAGAAAATCTCAGCATCAGGTTTAGCTAGCACACACTTTGCGCTCCCCGGCAGCGCATCCGTCACGGACACTTGATAGTCATCTTGGGGTTCCGCTTGGTGCAAGGTTGGTCCAAGGTAAGGAGGAGGAGATGGTTGGTCGAGTGGTATCACCCGAGTGATACGTGATGTATAACAAGTGATAATAAAACAAATCCATTGTCTTCTGTGTACCTACAGTCGGTCGGTCGGCCGGCCGTCCGGCTGGAACCTTCCACATCCTTTATAGTTCTTTTGAAGATTTTTTTCGCGCTTCATCATTTGCATACAACAACGAAATGTGAACAGACATTGTATGAAACAAGGTTGTGATTTAGTCAGTGCCGGACTAAGGGAAATGTTGGAGCTTAAATAGTTGAAGTAGTTGGCATAAGAATATTCAATATTATTTCAAATAAAAATGTTAATGTGAAAATATAAAGCCAGCCCTGGAAACTTTTTTAATTACGAAGCTTGATTTTGAAGGTGGCGATTAAATAGTTGCTAGGAGTTTCTTTACTTTTAAATTTAAATTTATAATTAAGTCTGTTCTAAAAATTCGTTTTTAATATTAAAAAAAATATCTTTTCTTCTTTTTTCGAAAAATTTGGTGATCAAAAAGTTGCCATGTATTTGTTACTATGCGTTTCATAATTAAGTCACTGCTAGGATTGAAAATTATGTTTTCCCCGATTAAATTGTTGCAAAGAATTCCTGAATTCCTTGAAAGTTGTCTAATGATTTTATGCGAAACTTGATTTTAAGTGTTAACAACTAAAAAGTTGCCAGAGATTTTCTTAAAAACGGTATTGTTTTTTTACTTATATTATTATTAAATCATTGTAGTTGTTGGCGATAAAAAAATATGCAACATTTTAACTTGATTTTGTAAAGATTATTGGCGATCAAATAGTTGCCAGGGGTTTCTTTCTTAGGGCAAACACTATAAATTTATACATCATTTCATATCAATGAGTGCTAAAACAGATGTTTATGAGTGTAAAATTGTCTCTTCGCTTCTAACAAAACTTGATCTTATAGTTAACGATTAAAAAGCTGCTCGATATTAAAAAAAAAATATTTTATGTAGAATTGAATAGCATTTTAAATCAGATTTCAAACACTTATTGTTTAGATGAAAGTTATATTTTCATTTATATATACAGATTTGGCTTTAAATGTAGGCAACTTTTAAGTTGCCAGAATTGTTCTTAAGAAAGTAAATTTTTTTTTGACTGTTATCATAATTAAGTCAGTAGTAACCATCATTTTGTCGGAATTAAAGTAGTCTGTGTAGTCGTAGAGTGAATCATGTAACGCATTCATCCACCAAACTTTACCCAGCCATATGTCATTTCACATTCAAGCCTCTCGCACAAAAACCGTGCACAGTTCGGGGATACAAAGTAGCCTATTTTTCAATACAGCACTTCATCCATCTATCAACCAAATTTCATACAAATCCGTTAAGCCGTTGAGGGGTGATTGGGAAACAAACATTCAAACATTCAAACATACAAACATTCACATTTATAATACTAGTAGTAATTGCATTCTATGTCGTCATGTTTAAGGCCTTTGGGAAAAAGAAATTCGGGCCTGAAAGGGAGAACAATTGGAGGTTTGGTGGTTGGTTAGGTCGTCAGGCGGCCGTGTCTACGTGATGGTTGTTCTGTCTTGTATTATTAGGAATCTCCGCTGAATTCGATGAAGGTTCTTCTTAGCTTTTTTGCAGTTACTTCAATTCCAGACAGAAGACAAAATCTATCCATATCTGCACCTTCAAGGGTCCCGTATCTACCAAGGCAAGATAAAGTTGATTTGTTGAATGTCAAACCGCGTATATAGAATTTTTTGTTCACATTCATTCCCTCTCATTCACTCTTATGTTGGAGGTTTCCGTCTGTCTGTCTGTCTGTCTGAATGCCCTGTCGGATCTCATTTCACTTCGTTAGAGATTAGTTCGTTTTTTTTTTATTTGTTCCATTTGGTTATGGTTGATTATCACATTGTAGCGCCCTGCCTCGCAGCGGCATAAGAGAACCTAGGCTCAGTGCAAATTATGCGGTTGAACATTTGTTCCACCCCTTTGCTGACTGTGGCAGCATTCAGCGGCATATCCAATCTGAAGACCCAAACCCACACTCCGATCTTGTTTATATGTTAAAACATTTTATTATGAGAATATATGTCAGGTTTAGCACTTACCGCTGATTTAGGTTGAAATGAATGAAATGTTGGCGGATTAACTCACCTGGAAAGAGTAAAAGATACATTTAAAAAAAAAATGTTAAAAATAAAAATTGAAATTTAAATGAAATTGAAATTCAAGGTGCATTCGAGCTGAAAGTGATTTTGTATGGAGTTTGTTCGTGAATGCGGTGTAGGCAGGAGTTTTATTTGTTTAAGGGAGTGCTGTCGGTAAAGAAGTGGAAGAATGTTTGTTAATCATTCAAGCGATTACAGTTTTTTTTTTTTTTTTTTTTTTTTGTTAAATGGAATTATGTTCATTTCCAGAGGAATGCATAATAAAAAGCCTAATTTTGAAAGGGACACACCTAATTATTGCAATTTTAGTTCTAAATTTTGGTAACGAATTGTTGGTCGTGTGCAGATGATGGCATAAAACCGAAGAAAAAAAGTCAATGAAGCTCATATAAATATCTGTTATTGCACTTTTTTTATATTTTCAGCTTTGATATAATTTTTAGAAAAAGCATTGAAGTAGAAATCGACATTAAAATTACAAAGCATGATGTAGTTTTGAATTTTTGGAAGTTGTTGTTGACCAGTTAGGGTATAGTGTTAATCCAAATTTGCAACTTTGAAAAACTCTGTGCTCGATGCGCAGTAAACGAAAAACTGCAAAATGTTGGGTGTTTTTCACTTTTTGCTCTGAAAGTCATAAACTATGCGTTTTTCCAGCTGGTTATGCTGTATTTGTCCAAGATAGAATTCTAAATAAAAGAGCTTTCTTGAATGTTCTTAGCTCCCTATTCGTTCAATCTTCGTTGCTCCTGCTTTTCTGCTGCAACCAGTTTGCTCTCATTAATCGAATATTGTCCAATATTGTGAAAATTATGTGAGTGCTGGACGAACAACTATAGAGATTTCTTTTTAGCATTTTCCGATCACAACAGATGGCAGAGTTTTTCCGTCGTATCTACACTTAGGGCTGCTTGAAATCATCATCATAATATTCTTCGCTTTTGATCATAAGTCCAAGATATTTAAACTTTTCGCACTGGGAAGAATTGATCCATTCAAGTATATGTCCGACAGAGGTCTGCTTGGTTCAGAAAATGGGCAGCATATACCCTCTTTTCACTATTTCATTCATTCATTTCTTTCCAGTTCTTAGTGCTGGTTGCAAGGTTGAAGAATCTCCGATTATGATGGCTTCATCGTCAGCAGAGAATAATTGATTCAATTTTCGTTCCATCACCCTAGAGTTTAAGTGATTGAATGGAATGGTGTCACATGAACCCAACAATTTATTGTTGCTACTAACAGCCAAACTTGGATCCGCAGAAAAATTCTGAAACCCATTTCATTAAAAGCTCCGATTGCTCAAAATAACTGCGTCTGTATATTACTCATCGTCTGTAATTAGATTTGGGGCATTATTACACAAACTTATGTATCTTTAAACAAGAGTCTAACATTTCCCGCCTGCATTCCTTCCAGATACATATAGCTGTTTTTGACAAATGCAACATGCCCATGTAAACACTACATAGCAATTCAATGCCCCGCCCTTAATTGGGTCTAAGGAACCATCCAAGCCATCATCGCATCCATAAATGCCTCCAAATGGAGAAATCATTTCAAAAATGATATGCAATTTCCCGCTTTCCAAACAAAAAAAAACCTCATTCAAGTATATGTCCGACAGAGGTCTGCTTGGTTCAGAAAATGGGCAGCATATACCCTCTTTTCACTATTTCATTCATTCATTTCTTTCCAGTCCTTAGTGCTGGTTGCAAGGTTGAAGAATCTCCGATTATGATGGCTTCATCGTTAGCAGAGAATAATTGATTCAATTTTCGTTCCATCACCTTAGAGTTTAAGTGATTGAATGAAATGGTGTCACATGAACCCAACAATTTATTGTTGCTACTAACAGCCAAACTTGGATCCGCAGAAAAATTCTGAAACCCATTTCATTAAAAGCTCCGATTGCTCAAAATAACTGCGTCTGTATATTACTCATCGTCTGTAATTAGATTTGGGGCATTATTACACAAACTTATGTATCTTTAAACAAGAGTCTAACATTTCCCGCCTGCATTCCTTCCAGATACATATAGCTGTTTTTGACAAATGCAACATGCCCATGTAAACACTACATAGCAATTCAATGCCCCGCCCTTAATTGGGTCTAAGGAACCATCCAAGCCATCATCGCATCCATAAATGCCTCCAAATGGAGAAATCATTTCAAAAATGATATGCAATTTCCCGCTTTCCAAACAAAAAAAAACCTCATACTTCCTTTTTCAGCAAACTGCCTCAAGTGACGCCAAAGTAAAAACCACCCATAATCGGCAAATAAGACCAAAAAAAAACCGCACTTAAAATTATTACCTCAATACCCGCATCAATGAGCCACCACATTCATCCCGTCGTCAACAAGAAACTCAACAAACTAAAAAACCAACCCAGCTTCATCTATCCACTTCATAAATACACAATCCTCAAATGAAAAATGAATCAAATGCCCGTTGCGGCACCAAACAAACGCTGCACCAGCAGCTTCATAGAGTCCACATCAGATCCTCCATCCACCAGCCGGTCTTCGGTCTTCATCCCAAAAGGAAGGCGCACTCCACAAATACTCACTAATATATCCATCAAAACAAAAACAGGATTAGCAACTAATCGCTTGCAATCAATCGGGAGGATTCCTTCCATCATCGGTCAACATAGAGGCATACACAATCCATATGTGCCGCGCCGAGGCCTGTCTGGGTCTGCAATGTCCGCAACAAGACACACATTAGACAAAAAACTATCCAACAAATGTCATAAATCATCACCGGGGGGAGCACACACAATGCGCTATAAAAGCTGTGGCTGCCCTAACCGGTGTCTCTTCTTCTTCTTCTTTAGATAGTTTCCACGCTATATTGGCCATGGTTCACAGCACCACATCAGGCAGCAAGTACCTGGCTTGCGACGATGATGATGGAAATGATGATCTGATAGAACACGCATGACAGATTGACGTTTAAGTGCAATTATAGATTTTTGAATTCCATGTGATGGCGGGCAATTATTGGAATGGGCATAGCTGGAAGCTGTTGGCCCAAGAAGAGTAATAACTGTTACGATTCCGGCCACTTTTTGTGCTAGACTCAGACTCCGCTGCAGCAACATAAAAAATGTGTGACCGACAAACCAAGAGGTAATAATTCAAAATTAATACACGCCAAGCCCCAAATTGCCTTCAGCCTGGAGATATGTGAGCTTAGAAGAGGACGCGATGGATCAATCATATAGCTCTGGTGGAGTCTTCATGATAGATGAATGAGGGATTTCACTTTTAGCCAAAACCTCGTTTCCCGACACAAATTTGTTCTGGTCGATTGCTTAGTCACATTTGTTTCGTCTCACCTTTTGGAGTGACAGCTCTTGGACGGACCGGACGACGACGACGACGGGACGGGCCAAGGAGCCCGATGACTTCTTAGTTTTTTTTGTTTGTCATGTCTGGATTTTGTGGAGTTTTTCTTTGATTTAATCAGCGGCATGGCGGCGAATGTGGTTCGTTTTGCATGTTGCAGCAAATCTGGCAGAGAAGCGGAGAATTCTTGTTCAGTGAGTTGTTGAAATATTTTTTGCCTTTTTTTGGAAGGTTTTTATCGGATTGTATGCAAAAGCCTTTCCGTCAAAGTTATAGCATCCCGTCAAAACAATGTGAAGCGTAGCGAACAGGATACACTTTTTGCTAAGCAAGGTTTTTGGTTGTTGGATAAGGATGCATCGTGGGATGGAAGTTGTTAGTTTAACTGATTTTCAAAAGAAAAAAAGAAAAACCAAAAATCTTTGGAAGTTGTGATGGACTGCAAGAGTCAGAGAGTCTCTGAAACTGCTTTGATGGCATACAACGTCAGAAAGGTTTCATAAATCTGGTTCAAAGTGATAGTCGTAGACGGAAGAATAACAGGAAGAATATAAAATGTTGTCTTGTGTTTGTTTGTTGGTTCAGAACCGTTTCAGAAATACTTCATAAATTTCGTTTCATCATCATCTTTACATACATCCCGGTTGCTGACCGACACAATCCACTTGCGCAACCCAGGTTTTGGTTCCAAGCACTGTTTTTGCTTTCACCTTCATTCGTAACTTGTAAATAAGCATTTATCCTGAATTTAATAATAGAGTATTAACGATGCTGATTCAAACCATTTTTCTGCTGACTGTAGAAAAAATTGCCCAAAATGAAACTTGTATTAAAAAACCATTAAATTCGTAACTAAATCATGTGTAATTGGCTTCAAATGAGCACTTCCTTATAACCCTAGACAAATACTTACGTTCTGCTGACTTTATCCTGACAGCTTAATGGACAATCTTTTAATTCAAGCCTAATGGTTTGGTTCCTACTTCATGTTCCACCTAATTTATTAAACAAAGCAAATCTACCCCTCAGGCATTTTCTTCCCGTATCCAAAAATTCTTCCCAACTTTTCTTCATCCAACAAACAAACCCAAACACACACACCAAGTCAATTAATTCCCGAAATCGTAAGCCACTTTCCTCGGCAAGTTAATTACCAATTTGTTTTTCCTACACGGAAAACCTGTATAATTCTTTTATTTATTATTCCATATGCCATGCGTGGGCATATCCAATCCATAGCTATGCATCCATTCCTGCCGCAAGCTCCTGAATACGCACCTTTGCCATGCGGGAGGAGAGGCAACAAAAAAAAACACAAATCCCCAATCAATTCGCTAAATATCTTCACTTCTCACCTTGTGCCAGTGATTTCAGATTTAATCACGAAATCTAAATCATGCCGCACATACAAAATACGTTCCCCTCAGGGGGGCGAGAAACGGAAGGACGGATGAGAATCTATAGGATCTACTCTGCCAACATACACAATACAATATCCCTCGCACGTCATACTCACTACTCGTAGATACAATGCCACTGTGTTGTGTGTTGGATGCTGCCCCACCTGAGAAATAATTAGCCGCCAATCTTGTTCATTATAATGCCTCAGCTTCAGACAAAAGAAGACTCTTTTGGATGCAAACCATCAGTTTCAACCAGAACCACCACCAATCCTGGCAGAGGAGCAAGGAGTACCGGTGAATATAGGAGTGCCAAACAGGGCAACACGGCTCCTCGGCGTTGCCGCCGAATTCGAATCCCACAATCTATCTATTCATCTGCTGTCTTGAGCGGAATGAGTGTGTTGGGTTGAGTGTGGGCATCACGGGAGCATGGGAGGCAAACAAATGCAAACAACAACATCCCGAAGAGCAGAGCATCATCATTCAAATGAGATAGCAAAATACAACTTTGCACACACAAATAGCTTAATCGCAAGCAATTAAACAATTAACCCACCTATGGGCCCGTTTAGGCATCTCCAGACATTCTCCAGCACCACCGTTTCGAAGTGGCAGCAGTTGTGGGAGCGGCAATAAACTATTTTCGAACTATCGTCGTTGTTGGGAGGACGCCCAGGACCAACAAGGAATCCACAATGAAAGTGTCTATAAAAATCCACACCACATCGTGGTCTTCCCAATGAAAACAAATTGATATCGACATAGAGAAGGATACACAAAAAAAAAAAGAAGTGGAGGAGTGGGATTCATTGTTTCCAGATAATGGCATTTCGCACTTCCATGGAGTGGAGTTTGGAGTTTTAAGGGATACAACACTGGCTGAATGTGGTATTTTAAAGGGAATAAATGCGCCGATGATCGTGCAGAGATTATATCCACCAGCATCAGACGCGTTGATCATCATGATGAGATGCACCATGATGTACATCACCAGATAGAGAACTGATGATAATGATTTGAGTTGTGCTCTCAGCGAGATTGGGTGATAATGGTTGGGTCGAAATATTCGTCTTCAAACAATCGAACCGTATAGAGTATGGAACGCAATTTGGGGGAAAATTACAGGATCGGCTTAATTTTGAAGGTGGTCCGATATATCATCTCCGGATGACAGACTTAATGGCTGGTGCGAGATGGTGATTGAGCGTTGAAGGGTCAAAGAGGAACGAAGTTAAGACTGTTCACGCCGTTGTTAAAAAGTAATTTCTTGGAAATTGCTTTAATGTGTTTGAAGAACGTTTTGACCTTCGACTGGCTCATCGCAGAACAACAAAAAAAAAAAAAAAGAATTTTTAATGGTTTGTTGAAACTGGTAAGAGAATAATATTTTTGTTTGGTCAGTTCTAGGACGAGGTAGAAATATCATAGATATAGGCTTGCAATTGAGGCTAAGTTGTTATAAAAATTTATTTTTGCGGCTTTAGTAAGCAAACTGTGATGACCTCCTTATCAAACAAATGTGCTGCTCCATTACAATGTAGAAGCAGTTTTATAACTAAATTATACACGATTTTGCACTTTACTTTCTTTCGTCAGATAAATTGTTTAGTCGCAGTGAAAAAAGTACGAGAACATTATCTTTAATTCTCTATCTCCAATCCTATCAAGCGTGTGTAGAGATTTAATAAAATCGAAAGACAAAAGACTTAAACTACAACAAAAGTTGAGCCCAAAGTAAACTGATATATATATTTTTAGCAGATCGAGTATTACACAGGAAAATAGCTCGCTATTTCACTAGAAATCTAAGTATCGGTAAAAAAAAGCCTTTAAATATTGAAGGCCATGAAATGAACATTAAGGCAAAACTAAAGCCGTATTGTATGATTTTTACCGCCCAATTTTAAATTCTAAAGAGTAAACCAAAGATTCTTTTTGGAAACCTATTTAAATATGGAAATTGTTCTCAAGCTTTGTTCCAGACGAAGTGGATAATTCACTGGACCTTCCGAAGAAACTTGAACACTGCGGCATGTTTAGCAACGACGCTAAAATTCATAAACTAGATAGACAGACAAACAAGTAAATTAGATTAGATTGGTTTTTTATTTTTTTTTATCGTTGGTTGAATGCAAATATTACAAAAAAACATAAAAGCCAGGCATCTGCCTAGTTGACAAAATATTAAAAATTAATACATTTAGTGTGAAAAATACAATTAAATTTTTCATCATATTTATAAATTATAATTTTTTATTTTCGTTAACAAAAAATAACAATAAAAAAATTTAAAAATGATATCTTTTAAAAACTTTCATTAATGATTTGGTTTCTAGTAGAAAGAGCTAGTCTGCAGAATTTGTATATTTTTTTTTAATATCTAAATTGTTAAGCAATAGTATAACTTGGCTTTGCGTCAACATATCGAATGCATCTCTTCTTAATTCTTTTTAAATTGGACACCTTTCTATAAAGTGGAGAATATCTTCTCTTGCACCAAAGTTGCACAAAGAGCAAACTATGGGTGAATCATCTCTATGTGGTATAAAATTTAGTGGCATAAGTTCTTCCGTAGCTTTACCATCATTGATATTTCGGAAGTACTGCTGACATCATTAAAATAATTCCTCTCTTCTAAGTTATGATTTAATTGTCTGTAGATAGATCCGCTTGCATCATTTAAGTATTTTTCACGCTGTCTTAAATCTACGGCAGCAATGAGTTGGTAAAGCGAAGATCCTAATTCTTCACTGTCCAGGTTTAAATTTATCTCACAATCTGCCGCTAGATCCAGCCAATCAGCACACCAGCTTGTTTTATTCCTTATGACTTGAAGAGCTACTATTTTTGGTAGTCGATAATCATCCATCTTGAAAATTTTCATTACATACTCCACTTGCATTTTTAAGGTTCGTATGAACAAGGGCGACAATCCTGACTCTAACATGGTACTATATGGTAGTTGAAAGGTTCGTTTGCAGAAGTACCGTAGAAGTTTCTCCACGGTATCATACTGTTTCGTTTCCCCAAGTTTGTGCTGCGTAGAAAAGCATTGATGCTGATACTGCTTCAAATATTCTCAATTTACTGCTATGAGCTAAACTTGTGTTATAAAAACATTTATTCCATGTTGCGCTTATTGCACATTTCGCCTTCATTAGCTTCTCCTTCAGATGCCTTTCCATATTTAGGTTTCTTGTGAAAATAACTCCTAGATATTTGAACTCCGTAACAACTTCGATGTTCTCTTCATTATAATGCCATTTTTCGTTTGCACATTTGCGTCCTCCCCCACGTTTGAATATCAAAACCTTGGATTTGTCCAGGTAAACTATCAAGCTCCAAAGGCGACAGTATTGAAATAAGAGGTTTAACATCAACTGCAACGATTCAGAAGAGGCTGCCAAAAGAACAATATCATCCGCAAACATCAATAATTTGATTTGATTCAACTCCACATGGCAAGAGGTCTACTAGATCATCAATAAACAAAGCAAACATGCTTGGGCTCAATGTGCAACCTTGCCTGACTCCAGATTGTGTCTTAAATCCTTCAGATAGCGCTTCACCATTCCATACTTTCGTTATTGTGTCTCCGTAAAGATTCTGTATGGTCCTTCCAAGCTTCCATGATATACCATAACTGTAGAGCACTTGTAAATTAGCGCCTTTCTATCGATCATATCGAATGCAGATCTAAAATCTACGAAAAAAGCATACAACTTCTTCTCTTTTCCAAGGAATGTTTCTGCAATACTTTTCAGGAGTAAAAATGTGGTTAATCGTTGAATATCCACTTCTAAATCTTGTCTAAAACTCCTTCAGTAGTTTGTTGTTATCGATCCATTTATTAAAACGTTTTTGCAATATCAACGTAAATATCTTGTATGAAGCATTTAGAAAGGATATACCTCTGTAATTCGCAGGCTCGTTCAAATGTCCTTTCTTGTGAATCGGAAAAATAACTGATTCCTTAAATTCTTGTGGTATATCCCCGGCTTCCATGACATTGTTATATATAACTGTCAACCTGGTGATCAGTTCCGAAGTGCCGTACTTATAAAATTCTTCTGTAACGCCATTCGATACTGCTGCTTTTCCATCTTTAAGCTTCGTTAAAGCTGAGATCACTTCTTGATAACTTATTGAAGCATCCAGAATTTCATTGACAAAGGCTGGTGTCGCATATTGTACCGAAGGTGTCTCTTGGACAGGATTCAACAATTTCTCAAAGTGAGCTTCTAGAAGATTTGGACTTAAGTTCGGGTGGGCGGAAAACCGTTTGCCATTTAAATGCTTTGCCAAGTGCCAGAATTCTTTTGAGTTTCTACATAGAGCTAATCCGCTTCAAAAAACGCGTTCTTTTTTTGTTTACATATTACCTTGTAAGCCCTATTAGCGATCAAGTAGTGGTTCCTGAAATAGTCCTCATTAAAGGATCTATATGCTCTTAACCATCCAAACGATAATTCTCTGTGTATTCTACAGTCAACATCATACCACGGTGCAATAAAGTTCTGCCGAGCGTTATTGTTGTCAGTTGGGCAAGAGGCTTTGATTATCTCTTCCATCGGAGGTAGATCACAATTTACGAGATCAAGCAGTGCATTATCCAAACTTGATTGATTCTGTGTTTTGTTTTTCGGTTTCCATTTTAGTTTCGGTAAGGTATTTAACACCCTTGTTTCTTGAACTGCTCTGCCAGAAGTTCGTGGTGATCGGAAAATGGTCTGAATAAGGCACGTTTTGTATTTGCAAGTCTAAAATGTGTTCATTCCATTCACTACCTATCAGACTATAATCTATCACAGAGCTACCCTGTCCTCTAAGACAGACAAGTATATTTCAACCAAATTAATCACTTCGCGATCAGCCGAGGTCTTAAAAGCAGTTTCCTTGATTTAACAAAGAGTAACACACTTGGCTTTCTGAGGAAATTTGGGTACGGATCAATGAACGTAAAGAACTGAAATCTCGCATAACAGCTGGACAAGGACATGGAAGGTACGAGCTGAAATCTTCGTACCGCAAAAAAAAAAGAATGAGGGTCACCGTTGCGTGCGACAATATTAACGCATTGGCTGCTAATAGTTCTGACAGCAAAACCGTCTATAGAAAAACAAAAAAGATTACTGGTGCTCGCAGCTCAAAACAACACCAGCTTGAAGACATAGACAGCTATCTGTTCAGCTTGAATGAGGACCCGATAGCAATGTGATACTTGCTGAGCTGACCAATCAACAAACTCCCGATTTCGCACTGCACCCCACAGTAGTGATGAGATTTATACCAATCAAAGCACTGAAGATCAACCAAGCCCTAGGGCTCTTTTGCAAGCAGCGCCAACGAAATTCAGCAATATCCGCTTATAGAGAAGGTCAGGTTCTGGGTCTGCCAAGGTTTTCCCGACGAATAAAAAATAAATGTTTTGTGCACAGCCTTGACAGGTAATGGAGGGATTCGAGGGACTCTGATATCCTACTTGAAACATCTTGATTATGAGGACGACTTTTGCTTACTCGCTCATAGGATTATGGATCTCCATCAAATGACAACAAGGGTCGAAAGAGAAACTGAAATAGTGGGGTTGAAAATCAATACCGGCAAAACAAAGATGACCAATCTCAGGACCCATTCATCATCTCTAATTAATATTTCTCAACAGACGGTAGAGAAAGTACAGAGTTTTCAATACCTTGGGAGTATCATCTCTATCGAAGATCTCTACAGGAGAACGGGTCAGGCCCCCAACGACTCTATTAAAAGAAGGCGAAAGTGCCTTAGGCATACCATAATTTATTTTCTAAATATCAGACCAGAAACCATTCAACACAATACCTATGTTCTAATGATATCGATACTGGACCACACATTTTTGACTCAATAACTTGTTTCTAAACTCAATCAACTGCTTTTGAAATATCAAGAGCAGTAGTTTTTCTTTCTCCAAATGTTGGTTCCAATATTTAGGTAATTATTTCATCAGATCACTTAGCGGAATTGTCGATGAAAACGGTATTGCCGGTCGGTCAAATAATTTTTGTGTCTGAGAAGATGATAATTGCTCAGCTTCTTCATTACCTGGACGACAAACGCTGTTTTCTACTAACTCCGAAATAGGACAGTGTTTCAGAATAATAGGGAAAATCAGCTGATTTCTGAAAATTGAGATCATTCAATACTCTGCGACCAAAGAACATTGGTCCCATAAAATCATTTCCACCTTCGAGCTTAATATAAGTTACAAATTCTTCTGGGGATTTTGACTTTGACCCGAATTTGTTTGCCAGCATTTCTTTCTGAGAGCTGACAGCAGAAATAGATTTAAAAGACAACCTAACAGTTGCGTGTGATAACATCCATAACAAATAAGATGCATCCGGAAATTTCTTCGACTTCTTATTCTTAGTTTCTATCAAATTCTTTATTATTTTGCTAAACAGCCTATTTTGAAATCCATACATCTATTCTCAGTTATTGGGACTCTGCCAACAGAAAACAGATCTAGGAAATTAAAAAAAAATTGTAGGACTTTATATTTTGAACATAATTGATTGGACGCCATTTAAGTTAGATTTGAATTTGTTAATTCTCAAGTGACACTAACCCCTTCTCTTTTTGAATACTAAAATTTATTTGGCAATTTTTTTTTTTTTGTAAACAATTATAATCAAACCAACGATGACACTTAAGAACGTGATCTGTCAAATTAGGTCAGAAACAGATCCCCAAAAAAAACCCCAGACCGACAAGCGTAATAAAACTCTAATCCGATCTTATTCATCACTTCGGACCGCAAACATTTTAATCATAACGAGTTTTCTGATTCTTTTATCACAGTTTTAACGACCAAACAATTTTTTTTCAAAGCGTGTCATCCATTATCCTATGCCGCCTCAGCGTTGTAATTACAAAACAAACAAAAACAATAAACTGTCATAAAATCAAAAAAAGGTAGTAGATCTACATTCACAAATCTTTATGACACAACTCTCTGTGAGGTCATAGTCTCTGGCGTGCGCTAATCACGACGCGAACGCTAACCAATAAACAAAGCAACACACACCCGTCCCGTCACAACATCATTATAAAGCAAACGTCAAATCATGTCTGTGATCCACCTTGTCATTTGACACATATGAACAAGATTAATATCAGCGATCGCTTGCATATGACATATGGGACAGGTGACAAGTCGGAAACCAAAAAAATAGTCGAACGAAAACAAGAGGACCAACTATGTGATCGATCAGAATGTGATTAATGATCGATCATATGTTTTCCCAACTCGAATTAATATGTGAATGTTATGTGTCACATCAGGGCCGCGCCCTATTTGCCTAGCCCAAACTTCTGACTTCTTTGGGACAAAATTCTAAGACTGGGACAATGGTTCGGAATGTGTTTGGATGAAGAGAAAAAAAATGTAAGACTCCATATGGACGGGAGGGATACTGGGAACAGGATATTGATCAAAATGACAAATTAGTTTTCAGTTGCAAGAGGACGACATCCCCCCGACGCGACGGACAGTCCTAAAATTATCAGAAACCAAAAGAAAACACAGTCAGAGGCGAGGATTGTTTCAGTTTCCATATAATGTTTTCTTGGCAGACTTTTTTTCAGTTAACATGCAAATGTCAAAAAGCCACATGTTTACACCGCCGATTAGATACTTGAAGCGATTTAGGTGGGGAAGAGGAGATCACCATGTCCAAGCAGCCCAAAAGGTGTCTTTCCATAAAGAGCAAGGTGAAAATTAGCCGGTTTAGTTTTGTTGTTGCTGTTTTTTCTTAATTTGGGAAGAAGTGTGAGGAATGGAGGGTCACAGGAGTCGCTGTTTACATCTGTATGTTTTTTGTTAGTCGTCGTCGGTCAGAGGTATAAACATAGTGCCACTCTAGGGCTCTGTTTGGTGGCACGTTTAATGAGTGTTAAATGGTGAAAAAGGATTACAATCAGACCATGGGTGGCCAGAGTCATAGACATTGGATACTCTTGACGTTTTTTGAAGACAGGTGTGTCTTGAAAAACAGCATCACTAATGCACGTGTTTAGAGTGAAACTTAGACGGGTGCTAAGTGGATGGTATTTATGCTGACATCGAAGTCAATGAAATCTGAAGCCAAGTGATGTTTATCTATTTGGTTAATGAAATAACAGTATTTTAGAGAAGCATGATGTTTTTTTTAAAGTGATCTTTTGATGTTTTTTTATTTAAACCGTGTTAGAGTGATATTGATCTAAGTTTCAAGGAATTAGTTTTTGTAAGATGGTTCGCATTTCTAATGTGAGTTATTTTTTTTAGATTTATTCAAAGAAACAGAATGTTTGTTCCAAAATAAATCCAAATTTATGTCATTATTCATTTTAAAAAAAACTTAAATTTTATTAAGAGAATGATAGGAAAGCGCTTTAAGTTAATTAGTAGTTTTAAAAAACTCATTTAGCCATAACATTTCTTCGAGAATCCAGATGATAGAAAATAGTGAATCTTAATTGTGTTTCTATCACAAAAGCAACTCTTCGTCTAAAAGAGATCCAGTGCGACTTATTAAGCACGACTAAACCGTTTTGAAATTATAGCTAATTTGCTGATTAACTGATTTGATAAAACTATTATCGAGAGCTCCGATCAATATTTCCAACCTATTTGCCAACGAAATAGGCTTCACCATGCAATCATCTGCCAAACAAGCTGCACGCAGTAATCCAAACCGGAAGACTCATGCTTTTCAATTTCTCACTACAGCCGCAGCCATGCCGAAAACCAAACATACATATTTTTCCAATTTTTCGCAAACATGCAATAAAATGTTGCAACCAACATACATAGCCCAAGCCTCCCCTTTTATTTTTGCACTGGCCCGCGGTAATAGCCCATTAAGGAGGCGTGGTCCAAATAATTTCTTTCGTTTTTTTATTTATACTTATATACGCGTTGAGGCCGAATGTTTTAGAAGACTATGAAGCCGATCTAAGCTGGCTGATTGCACGTTAACATGCAATCGGGTGGCTTCTCAAGAATTTAATGATGAATTTTTTGTTTTCCTATATCAAACTCCCAACGAAGAGGCGGGCGCACGTTCCGCGTCTCTGGGTCAATTCAATACAAAAAAAAATTAACAAAACTGCTAACCAACGGTGTCGCACTCCGAAAGGAAACCTTACTCTTACTCGTCATAATATCAAGGAAATTATTAAATTTAATTAGTTTATGAGAATTTATCGCTGCCAACATCGAATAGGAGGAGTTCGACCTCTTGCACAGGCTTTTCGATTCCAAAAAAAAAAAAAAAAAAAAAAAAAAAAACCACGAGGAAGAAAATGATTATGGAAGCAGAACTGGACGGAAGATGATGAACATTTTTCAGGAAGACACGACCCCGAATACACAATGCAACTTAAAGCGTCTCATAAATCATGTTTTGTGCCGCACACCACAGACGGGGGAGAATAGTACTACAACTGGCAGAGAGATGATCCATGGCGATGGCATCAACATCGGGATCACAAGAGGATGATCACAGGAGGAAGAGATCTGAATTGCAATAAGGATAATAAATTTTTCAAGTGCAATTGTTAATTTGAAAATAATGCACAACAAGCTGCAGAACAAAACAGGCAAATGAACCTTGGCTCTTCTTATAGTCTCACATAAATCCGTTTATTTTCAGTTGTAAATCTCTTCTCTGGAGAAGAGTCTCTCTGGAGCAATTTATGTTTCCTTTGGGATCGAGTTGGAATATACAGTAATTGGAAGTGTCGTTGACGTTGGAGGAGGTGGGGACATGGAAATAAGTAAAAAAAAAAAAATTATATTTTGTTTAGTCTATAAAAGGGACAGTAGGGTAGACAAGTATTCGAACGGAGACCGAATATTACTGTTTTTGATATTTTTTCGAAACGTTGCTTTAAAAAATGGAAATAGTAAAAAAATCGGGTCTTGTAAGTAGATTATGGAAGCTGGTTTTCGTAGATCGTAGATGAGTATATTTTTGGACCTGTCGGTAAATCGCAATTTTATTTCAATAAACCATCGAAGTTTTCACTCTCGCCTTATTTCTGAACTCTAGAAACGAGAAAACTTCTGATGACGAATATAAAGGGACACGATCAGCAGTTAGACCGAAAATCATCAAAATTCTTATTTCAAGTGTTCCAAAGAACACCGTGACTGTGGAAGTCATCATTTGCCTCTAACGAATTCAGAAACGGCATCGAGGAAGCATAGATACCAGTTAAAGTTCCTGAAGAAATTGTTCTCGGTTCTCCTAGAGTTTCTTCCTTTATCCTGTTTTTTTTGGTTCAGGAAATTTGAAGAAATATTGCAATGATACCGTATTGCGGTTGAAGTTGGTATGCAAAATTATTCCTAATATAAACGACGAGACCGTGAGAGGCAAAGAAAATGTCACTAAGTTGTAGATATGCAGGTTAAATTCGAAGTGGTGGGTTTTTTGCACCTACTTGGGCTTCATTAAGTGCCAAAACAGCTTGCCTGTTCGGTGCAGTATAAAAACTCTTCCTAAGCCCACGAATGTTTACATAGTTAACCCTGAATGTATCTGCAATTCAAAAATACAAAACAAAAAAATCCTTTGAGCTGAAGTTGAAAAATGTTATGTTCTGAATTTCTTCTTTCAATACAGACTGTAGTCCGTTAAAGAAAAGGCTTAACTACTACACCACCACACCACCCATAGCCTCAATCGTCCCTGGCCGGCTATTTGTTGATTTGATATATGCACTCTCTAAATTGATGGTCTTCGCGGGACTCTTTTGGGTCGTCTATCTTCTTCCTCGTCGGCAATTGACCACCATCGGAGAGCTCAGCACCCAGTGCAGCTACATCGAACCCAACTGCACTGCACAGCACAGCAGCAGCGGTGCAGGTATTACATGACCGGCAACAGGTCCATAACTAATATGAATTGGCCAAGAAAAGCACAAGGCCATGAAAGACCGGCTCTCCTCTGCTATCAAGACCACACCAATACCACCACTTAGCGGATAATTGTATCCGACTTCAAGTTGTCTACCTACCGTCCGCGTCCATCCGTCCGAGTCCATTCCATTGCAATAGTTTTTTGCATGTTGCAGTAGTTCGAATCGATCCAATTTGGCATGTGCACAAAAAGAGCCACATATACATTCGTTCGAATATGACACATGTGGCGAGCTATGGCACGGTTCAGCGATCGGCGGCTCTATTCCATGGATCTGGGGGTATCTGGTGGACAGAGTCGAGTCCCGTTGTCATATTTTATCGTTATTGATGTTGGGTATTCACATTTTATGCGATATGTCTCTTAACAAGCTGCCGCTCTGTGCGCCATCTGTGAGTCAGTGAGTCATTGCGGTATAGAAGGTTGTGTTTGGTTTATCTTTATGGACGTTTAATGGTGGCCACAGCACTTCGCCAAGACGGTTTTTGCTAATTAATTAGATGTTTTCCTCTTCAAGTATTTTTATTTCAATTAAAGTTTATATGCGAAAGGGACAGGGAGATGAAGAGAGAGAGAGGTCCAAAGGTTTAACAAGGCCCTCGAAACAAGTACTAATTATATTGGCAACATGTATACTTTGGCGATGTTGCAGAATAATAACAACCTCACATGAATGCCGGACGATGATGATGATGATGGTGGTGAAGATTTTAATAATAGAGTCGAGAAAATGCAGAGGATCTTCCCTTTTCCAAACCGAAGAAGATCCAGCGAAGAATCCGCGAAGTCATTTGTTATGCGTTGTGCCGGTGTGTTTAGGTTATAGGGGAGAGTAATTTGTCTTTCTGCTCTGGAATAATGTTTGGGGAAAGATTTACAGCAAAGAGGAGGTTTCGGTTAAATCGGTAGAAGCGGTTGCGATGTGTGGAAGCTTTGTCATCTTTTTAATTGAACTTCCTCGGAGGTGGCGCTCTAATTTGAATTTTTGTTTTTTTTTTCTTGAGGATGTTTGTGATAAGTGGGTTTTGGGTTCCTTTTTTGCTTGGAATTAAAATCAATTATCAGGAGGGAAAGGTGTGTTGCGTAGTATCTATGTTTTCAGGTGTTTAATATTTTTTAATAATTTTTTTTTTTTTTCAAAAATTAGGTCAAGCTTTGGTATACAATTTGTTGAAAGAATATTTCGCATCTGCATTCGAAGTGAATTCATTAAAGAACCTGCGAAAATGTCGCTATTCTTTCTTAAATTAGGCAGCTGTTCTGTTGAAGCCCTCTTTATATTTTAGAAACAATTGCTTTTTCTAATTCAAATCCTCTAAAATGGTATGGTTTCAACGGAAGAACATTTTATCAAACTGAAGATTCTTTACAGAAACCCTTGTTTAACCTAGTTTTCAATACGTATCTCAATCGGAAATCAGAAGCCCTAAAACAGAAGACCTACTTCTTCCATTCGTACATCTGTACAAGAAGATTGCCGCCCTAAGTTACCCAACACCCAAACCACCCAATCTAAGTCATGTTTTCAAAAACTATGTTTTGCCCCCAATAGCTACTAAAAAAATGCTGTATTCCTACTTTATCTACCCCCGATTGCCTCATGGCATATTAGAGTGTTAAATTTCATGTCCAATTCGTTGCAACACGGAGTGCATTAATCACCCAACAATTAGACAATCCCGCTCCCACATTACAACCGCTGTCGCCTCTAATTTGATTGATATCTCACCGACGACATTGCGGTGCTAAATAACAAATACAATTAACCTCCCCACGTCTCACCGCACCATGTGTCTATAGATACTAGTATCACTCACTGACAAAAGTCAACATACAATTGCCACCATCATCACACACCGAGACAAAAATAAGCAATTACAAGACCGCTGAATCGAAAAACAAACCGAACGTAAAAAAAGATACGATTTGAACGCGTCGACTGCCCTAGATGTCTCGCTTCGAAGTCGACGTACAGATATTCCCGCTAATAGCTATCCCCTCGCCACACATCACATCACAGATACAAATTCATTGAAGAAAATTCCGCGTTGCGTTCAGCGGATTTAATTGGCAAGATGCCGCTGTAACCCTGGGGGGTACAGTGAGTACAAAACGCAACCAAAGCTAATTGCGACCTAAACAACTCTTCCCCAGACTCCTTGTCCGGCGTTTGTTGTTTTTTTTCCTGTGATAATCGAACATAAGCGACAACATGAAATTTACTCCCCAAACACACAGAGAAGACCAAAAGGCTGCGGCTGCGGCGGCGTTGCAGAGTATCTTTTGTGACATGTAATTATGTAATTTAACTTGTTGCAAAGCCAGTCGGTGCAGATAAACCCGAAGAATCCACAGATAAGAATATAAAGCCCACCAAGTTGCACGAAAGGCAAAAAGATACACAAATAGATGCGGAGACACTGTTTTGCAGAAAAAAAAGTATCTTTTTCCTTTCGTTGAACTCATTTCTTATTTCGGATTGTCTCGATGTCGACTTGAATTAAAACCAAACACCAGAAGCGGTCTAGGGGATATTGGAATGGACGCAAAGAGGAGTTTTGTATGCAGCAGGATGCAAATCTCAGCAGATAGATACTTTGTGTGAAACTAATCCATTTGGTTGTATCTATCTGGGTTCGTGTAAAAGAGATATTTATCGAAATCTCAAATACTCTTGGTGAAGTCAAGAGCGAAAAATCGCAAAAAAAGAAATCTGGAAGTATGTAAAGGATCTTAAGCTAGAACATTAGAACTCCCTATCTTAGTTTTGTCCCAGAACCACCAACAAAAAAAAAAGTGGAAGTTAAAGTTTTTTTCTTCTTTTTCTGTAAAATACCTTGAAGGTATAAAAAATTAATGAAAAGTAATTACTTCTTTGGTTTAGGTTTATCTATCTGGCGCTGTTGGTTTTTGAACGGAAATCAGAAACGCTTTTGGTTACAGATAGATGCTGCTGATGCTGCTTTAGCTACTGACTTCTGTTGGTTTTACACCATGTAATGCTCATTACAATCTACCCGACAGGCATTCGCCAGAGATCATTAATATTCTTGAAAAAGCAATTATATTATATGGGTTACGTGGAGCCGTGATGGAAGTTCTTCATCGGCGTTTTTGTTCACGTGTTCTAAGAGCAAAAGGTCTGTCTAGAGACATTTTGTATCTTCCGTTTTCTGGATGAACTTTGAGTGACTGTCAGAAAATATATTTTATAAACTTATTAAGTGACGTGTTTTTTATGAAAATATCCGTTTGTTTTCAGCACCTTGGAATCTTCAGGGTTTAAGATGAAGAATCCTCACACATTTTAAAGAAAAACGTGTCTTTTTTAATTGAAAGCTTAAAAATTGTACTTTCTGTACAAAAAATTATGATTAACAGCCAAAGTAAAGAATTCAGAGGCCAACACTTTATATTTTGACAGCAAATATTTGATACAAATCTGATAACAATTTTCTTCAATTCCAACGAATGGCGCCCAACGTGTTATTCTTAGAATTAAATACTTTTTGTAAAAAAATCCTTGTTAGCGATTGTCGCCAAACGTGAGATATTTTAAACACCTTCCTTTTATCAAGATAATATTACTTTACGAACGATCCAAAGTAATGTTAAAGCTTTTCAACAATATTTCTATAGAAACAATTGGCGCCCAACGTAAGATTTCGTAATTTTAACAATTTTACTTTATTTTTTGAGTCAGGGGCTTTTAAAAACTCACAGACAGCAATGACATTGTACCTATACCCCACCTTAGGTGGCGCCACAGTCCGGGCTGGACCTGGAACTCAACCTACAAGCTTTTCCAGCCATCTCGGTTACTAGCTAGCTGCTTCCGATTTTGCACGTTAGTCGAAGTCCTTTTCCACTTGCGTGCGCCACAGTCTTCCTCTAATGCACCGTCCCTCCGGTGTGGAATCAAACATTTTCTAGGCCGAAGTATTGATGTCCATCTGCTCTATAAGACCCAGACTCCTTTGGAGGTTGTTCAAGACTTGATCGGAAAAGAACCTGGAGATTTCTTCAATTCTTGTAATGAATTATTTTTATATCCATAATCGGCGCCCAACGTGAGGTGCTCAAAGCCCAACACTTATTTTTTTTTTCCTTAAAGGCGCTTCAAGAAGAAATAAATGCAATGATTTTGCAGTTTGTTTTAAACGACATGGCCAGCATGCTGATAGAGCATGATATAGCAATGATTGGCGCCCAACGTGGGATATTCAAAGTCAAAAACTTGTTTCTTTTTAACAACATTTCTAAAATAACTCACAAATATGCTTTAGGTTGAATGCAAATTTCTATAGCTTGAAACCTCACAAATTTCATAAACTACATTCAGCCAGCCAGAAACTTCATCAATCTAAATGTATTGCCCGAAAACTACAAAATGTGGTTGTTCTGGAAATGTTTTTAATAAGAACTTAATCACAATTATGCAGATTAACACAAACCCTCCCGCCACAACTGCAAACTAATAACACCTCCAGTCTTCTGCATCTTAAGTGCATCAACAACCAGTGGGTTTCCCACAAAGAAAATGCCACTCGAAATACATAATTACATCTCAAATAGCTGAAATATTAAACTTGTAAATTACAAGAAACCAATTAAGAGCTAAGCTCCGGCAAAATCAACACAATTTTGCCAAAACCACAATCTGCCACTAAACTATTTCACTTCCAAGCCAAATAATACTTACCTGCAAATAAGTGCTCTCAGCACAGTGCAACGTCCCCACGTTCCTTCCAGGTGCTGCAGATGCTGAAGAACACCTCCGCCACGCCATTCTAGCTTATTATCTATACCTACAGATACAAAGATACATGTTTAACGTACCAAGACGCGCGAACACAACAAAACGACTAAACTCACTCGGAAACATAATTTAATTAACTGCACTCTAGTTATTCTGTAATTTGGCTTAATTGACTAATTTGCCTCGAAACAATTATTTCCGTAGATACAATATTCAGCTGCAGAATAGCCCGGTCGAGCAGAGAACTTTGGCTCTGGGAGTTTTATGGATTCCTCAGATCCAACGGATAAATGGATAGTTTTGCGAATGTTTGCTTATTTCGGTTTTTATTTCTAACTAAATGCATCGTCGTTGGTTTTAGACCTTAGAGTAATGAAATGGAGGATTCATTAAGCTTAATGTTACAGCTGTCAGCCAGAATGTTGTGTGTTCTAGTTGAATAATATTCTGGAATTATGTTAAACGGAAAAGTTTACTTTTTCAAACACAAAATCATGGACATAAATTACAAATTTAAAGCTATCGCAGGCAAAGGAGGATGCATGAAGTGGGCATTCCAGACGTATTCGAATGGGTATTTGACATTGAAACTCTTTAAGAATAAATTAAAAGAACGTGTTTAAATGATTTAATTATTTATTAGAAAAATTAGAATAAAATATAAAAAAAATTGTGAACATTATCAGAACTATCAAAATTATCATCACCTTCATCTGGAGTCGCTCTGGGCCTCTTTCAACAAGTCCTTCCATATATCCTGATTGCGCAAATACTTAACGGCGCTGACCTTCCAAATTATCAATACTGCACTTCATCAATGCCGAAAGAAAGTCCGACAGCTATCCTCCTAGTTTAAAATATATTAATTCCTTCTCAGATGACTCAGAAAAAATCTCCAACTTATTTGCTCAATTTTTTAGTCAGTCTTTTTCTACCGATAATTCCCAGCCTGATCCTGATAATTTTTCTTATCTTAATAACTGTAACCAAACATCCTTAACTTCAATTGTCATACCATCGATAATTATTGAAGATAAGATCAATAAATTGAATGATGATACAGCGCCGGCCGCGGATGGTTTGCCAGCAATAATCCTAAAAAAATGTTTTTCAAGTTTCATTGTCTAATAAAATGTTCCCTTCTATATGGAAAAAATCTTTCATAATCCTAACTACCGCTCCATTGCCAAATTGTCATGCATCCCTAAACTTTTTGAGAGTATTGTTTATGATACAATGGTTTTTCACTGTAAACATATTTTCTCCCCTAATCAACATGGATTTTTAAGAGGTAGATCCACAATCACCAATCTAATAGACTTTGTCTCCGGCACCGTTCGTGACTTGATGTCATTGCAACTGACCTAAGTAAAGCCTTCGATAAAATCTCCCATCCATTGGTCCTCTTCAAACTTAAAGCTCATGGATTTCCAATCGATTTCATCCAATGGATTGATTCTAATTTAAAAGATCGGTTCTATGAAGTTCTTTATCCAGATCGTCTTTATCTGACTCTTACCCTGCAACTTCTGGTGTTCCCCAAGGTAGCCATCTTGGTCCTTTAATCTTTATTCTTACAATTAATGACGTCGACTGTGTCATCAAAAACTCATATATCTCGATGTACACCGATGATAAGAAAATTTTTAAGTGAATAACTTTTGTATCGGGTTTTTCAACAGGGACGCTACAAAATTAAAGCGACAGGGACAGCAAACGACGCCATATTTCTTGCCGCTCTTTTGACATTTCTCTTCAGTAAGGTTTGCCATTTCATGATGGAAAGATATAGGAGCCAACAACGAGTCGAAATTATAAATTTACTACCGAAATTCGGAGTCAGTGCCCTCAACGTTAAGAGCGCTACGTCCAATTTATGGTCGTCATAATCGTCCTAGTAGATCAACAATTGAGCGTCTTGTGGAAAAATTTTAATCCACAGGCACAATACAAAATGTTCCCGTGCCAGTGAGACAAAGAAGTGCCCGTAGTGTCGAGAATATTGCTGCTGCTGAGGCTTCAGTTGCAGAAAGCCCAAATATGTCTCTCACACGTCGTTCTCAAGCGTTGGGCATCTCTGTGACGTCGTTGTGGCGAATTTTGCGAAAAGATCTTGGCCTACATCCTTACAAGATTAAATTGACGCAAGAACTGAAGACGCTTGACCACCAGAAGCGTCGTATGTTCGTGAATTGGGCTGAACAACAACTTGAAAATGATTCGGATTTTCATCGAAAAATCATCATCAGCGATGGGGCTCATTTCTGGCTGAACGGCTTCGTCAATAAACAAAATGTGCGGTATTGGTCAGGGAGCAATCCACACGTACTCCATGAGTCATCATTGCATCCCGAAAAAAATTACGGTTTGGTGTGGTTTATGGGCCGGCGGCGTCATTGGGCCGTACTTCTTCCGTGATAATCAAGACCGGCACGTTACTGTGAATGGGGATCGCTACCGTTCAATGATAACCGAATATTTTTAGCCCCAATTGGATGATATGGACTTGGAGGATATGTGGTTCCAACAGGACGGCGCCACAAGCCACACAGCGAATGTGACAATCAATTTATTGGAAACCAAGTTTGGAGAACGTGTCGTCGTGCAAAAGAAATCGAGTTTCATACATAATGGCATTGGAATAAAGAATTTCATTGATATCCAAAACCGTTTTTGTTTTATTTAAAAAAACTTTTGCTCACTGACTCCGAATTTCGGTAGTAAATTTTAATAATTTCGACTCGTTGTTGGCTCGTATATCTTTCCATCATGAAATGGCAAACCTTACGGAAAAGAAATGTCAAAAGAGGCGTCGCTCTACTTTTATAGCGTCCCTGTTGAAAAACACTTTACATTTTCATCGCACAAATTATAGAAATAACGAGCCCTTGAACCGAATGTTACGAACAAAAAACAATATGATCTTTTCATTCGACACCAAGAATACCATTAAAACTTCTCTTTTCAATTCCTCCTACCATTCCTAATTTATGTACCTGAATCCTTATAACCTTAACCCCACAATTGTTACATTTAAGTTTAGTATTTTAAGAATTAAATGTTAGCTTTTTAAGACTGCTTGAATTAAGCAATAAATAAATAAAAAAATAAGAGAAGCAAGAAAAACCATGTCTCATGTAAAAGAATTGCTAGATTTATTAGACATATAATTTCCGTTTCTTTCTGTGAAAGAAGGAAACATTTTTGATAGTTCTTCATTGATAGCTTCTTCTTCTCCTTGCACTTACCAACATTTTTAGGAAAATTTCTTTATTATAACATCGAAAGCTGATACTTTTTCAATGCTCATTAGTGTTTTAACGATTTTAATGGTTTCCTCTGTGTCTTTTTCCATTAAGTTTGAAAAAAAAAACTATACTAACTAAGAATTGCGTTTGACGACTTCTATATCCCGCAATAAACCTACACAAGTTTTAATGATGTCATTGTGTGTCATCTACACCATCATATCAACACGCACCCACGCACTGACCCGATCGTAATCGAATCTCGTTCCTTCAATCTCAAAAGATAAAAAAAAAATCTTCTTAAGAAAAGAGTTTTCTTTTGGATCGATTAGGTTCTTTTATTGTTCTCTAAATCAAAAAAAAAAAAAAAATAATAATAATTTAGAATTCAAGAACAAAGTATCTATCGATCACCTTCGCTCGCCTGTCTCTGTATAGATCTATTACAATCCAATTCACTGACACTTTTATAAGGTGTTCTTCATCATTTATCTTGATCGATCATTCTTCCATTAAAAAAATGGAAGACCTTGCTTTGTATCTACATCCCCTTAAAGTCAAAGCTCCCTTTTGATCTTATTAGATCTTAAAGACCTTCAAGAATTTTGGAAACAAAAAAATCAAAAAAAAGTATCTAATCCATGACTCGAGCGTTGATGGTTAGTGAAAAGTATCCATGACCAAGCAGACTTGAGATGAATCAATTTGACACATGCTGGATGTTCGGCCACCACAGAAATTGCCTATAAAGTTGATTAACATTGAATTCAACGCGAGTTTCGGACTCATCTATTCGTGTATCTTGTATCTGGTCAAGACAAAAATAGCCATTAGAAACGATATACATATAATGCTGCGTCATAGCAGGTCTAAGTGTTCGCGTGCACAGTTATAGCTAGCTGGCCAAAGTACTCAACTCAACTGTTCTGCAGGGTCATTACTCAAAGGAGTAATTGAATGTGTTTTCACTTGTGTTGCTGAAGCCGTAGCGAATCGCCATCTCTCGTCACTCCTCGTTGCTCCTATAGAGCTCTCAGACTCTCAAGTGAATTGGCCACGGTGGAGCAGTATATACAAAGAAGCAGTTGGAGCAATGCTGGATGAAATAAAAAACGTGAACTTGACCAACAATACCAATTGGTGTTTGGAAAATTGAATTGTTGCCTATTGTTCGATTATTGCTACTCGGACGATGTTGTAACGAGGCTTGAGTGGTAGTTTTGAATTTGTTTACATGATTTGTATGGTAAAGCTTTGGGTTTGGTTCTTCTATTGGACCTACCTGTTCTTGTTGTTGATGGTGAAGAAGCAGAAGTAGAAGAAGGGGAAGAAGAAGGCGTCGGAGAAGAAGAAGAAAAAGGAAAAGAAGTAAGAAATGAAGAAGAATGCATTGAAGACGAAATCAATGAAGAAGAAGAAAATGAAGAAGAAGTAAATGAAAAAGAAGAAGATGAAAAGAAAAGAAAAGAAGGAAGAGATGAGAGAACAGAAGAAGAAAAAAAAGAAGACGGAGATAAAAGAAAAATAAGAAAGACAAAAGAAGAAGTAAAATAATAAGAAAAAGAAGAAAAAAGAATGCAAAGAAGAAGTAGCAGAAGATGCAGAAAAACATAAGATTTCGAAGAAAACCCAAAGTGGAAGTTGAAAAAACAGTAAAAGAAGAAGTTTAATAAGAAGTACAAGAAAGTTGAAGAGTTGATTCTTGGAGGGCCTCCACGTCTACTGTAAATTGGGCGCGACACGCAAATGTTTACTCTAACGATCACTCATTTTGATGATAAGGTTTTATCTATTGGACATGTTGTTCAATCGTGCAACTTGCCAAGGTGATTTGGCATTAGAGTAATAAACGATCAGATTTGACATATGCCATCAAAACAACAGGACCGTTTCAAGCTGTGCTAGTTGAAAAACTCTTCTTCGGATAGAAGTAGAAATAAAGGCAGATGTAGAAGTACAAGAAGAAGACAAGATAACAAAACTAAAAGAATGAAAATGGACACGACTGGGCCGCACGTACTTGCTCTTATGTGCCTTATTACATTGGAAAGCAAGATCTTTGACGACAGAAACAAGTAACATTTAAGTTGAAAGTAACACAGTTTGAACTTATAAAAAGTATCAAAACCACAATGCTCAACGGTTTTTAGTAAAAATGAGGTACGCCATTTCACGTCTTAAATAACAAAGAATTTCCGAAAAATGTATTTCGAAAATTGTAGGAGGACCGGTTTTGATAAAATCCTGTTTTTTATTTTTAGTTTTTTGGAAAAAAAATAATTTTTTAAATGTTGGTATGCAGTTTTTTTAGAATTTATTTAAATACATGTGATTATAAAATTTAAAATAATTTTTTTTGATCAGTTTTCAAAATACATATTGATTTTTCAAAAAAAAAAAAAAAAAAAAAAAGAGAAAAAAAAAGTTATTCAAAATTTTAAAATGCAGAATTAATTTGGCTGGCTAGATCTTCTTAAATATAAAATTTTACAGAAATCCAAAAAGCCGTAACCGAGAAAGCCAAAAATTAAAAAAAACCCGTCATATGAAAGGTCCCGTTAATAGACTTTTCCCATATATGTGGTTCTAATCAAATGATAGCCAATACCAACAAAAAAATCTCAAAAATGTTCATTAAAATCGTTGGAGCCGTTTTCGAGATAAATAAGTTATTCCTAAACGGTCATATGGAAGGTACCGTTATTTTTAGGCCTAAAAATAAAATTTCAATTTCCCCTCTGGGGAATGCCAAAATAATCACACACACCAAGTTTGAAGATAATCGCTTATGTCGTTTAGGCTGCAGCTCGTTATACATACTGACAGACCGACAGGCAGTAAGACAGACATTTTTTCTCGATCACTTTTTTAGACTTCCCTATGATCGTAATGTCATGTTTGATTGTTATCTCAATTTTTTTAATATTCACGAATCCTAAAATTGCCTTATAGTCCCTATAATCGCAAGTAAAAAGAAAAGGACGTAGAAAAAGAAGAACACAAATATTGAGTTTTGTGAGTCTATTTTGAAAATCTTTAGCAAAGTAAGGGAGGAAGGTTAAAAAAGTTAAAAAAATTAAATATAAACCACATGATATATCACTGTATAACCCCCACTTAAATATAACTCTAAACTTTGTTGCTTACATCATCGATAAGTACCAAGTCATTTTGTCAAGGTCCATCTGAAACCTCCCTAACTTAAAAACCATCATAAACCTTAAACCTTCGATAAGTGTAAATTAATAGAACACATACCCACTTGCTCTTCCAAGTCCCCTTCAACATTCGTGGCTCGAAAAAGTTTACTCTCAAATTAGCCTCCTCTGCATTCCCCAAACCGTTTAGCACCTCCACCCCATCCCCAGCCAATACTTACTTGCTCTTTGGCATTCTCCTTCAATATTTATCAGAAAACTTTCTTAAAATAAGAAAACAAAGTGTTCTTCAAAACTTCCAAACATGCATTTCTGTCCCTGAAGCATCTTTTATACAAAAAAAACATAAAATCAGCATCATTCCTCGCCCAAACTGTTTTCGTTTTTGTTGTTTTTGTTGTTGTAACACACAAATTAATCGTCGTCCTCTTAGTATATCCCCAAGGATATTCTCATACACTCACCCTGCTTTCCTGCTATCTTCACTTCAAAAGATAGTAAACATCCTGTTTATTTAAAAAGACGACAACTAGAACAGCTTGAAGGAGCACAACAAAATACAACACCCTATACTCCCCTACATGTATGTAGTTGGAGAGAGAATTTTTCAGTGATCCACTCTTCCTGCGATGCTTTCCTCCTCCTGAAGTGAGTGTTATTCCTTAAAAAAAAAAGAAAACAAAACAACAAAACAAATCACATCCTACTCACATCCTTTCACAACAATCCCCCCCAAGCTATTGTGTTTTGCTTGTTGTTGTTGCGTTGATTTAACAATTTTATAATTAAAATATGCAAATAGCTTTCTGCGAGGAGCACCATGGATATTCTATATAGTATACGAGTATTGATTGGTAAACGAAGTCAGCAAGGGGTGCTGTCGCTCCTCCATCCTAATTGCATTGTAGTGGAACACCCGCGAACAGCATAGCAATTCTTCTATGGAATGCAAAGTGATTGGACCGATTCTATAGGGGCTGTTGTGCGCGCATAGGGGTCATGGGGGAGTCGAGTGCTCCTGTCAGACCTGGGGGTAGCGTCAGCTTAAGTTTTTTGTTTCCTTCTCATCATTTCATCATAGTCCTCACGATAGCTGTGATTTGTCCGTTCACAATCGGGTGGCGTACCTTCTCCTACAATTCGCCTTTTCCTCGTATCCTTGGGAGAAATCCTTTGTGTATACTCATGTCGTAGGTACTCGACTCGCGAATTAATTTAATAGCACAGCTTGTTAAATTGAGAATAAAAAAATGAATAAAAAAAAAAAAAAATATCGCAGAAGTGAAAAATAGAATTTCACTCCTCAATACACCAGCAGCAGCAGCTGATGGTGTGTTCGATTGAATAACAATTACTTGATGATGGTCTTCGGAGATGGGTTCAGAAATTGTGTGCTGTGTTCCAATTTTTCAATTTTCTTTGATTAAAGTCGTTTCAGCCCATCGCGTGTTGGATTGGAAGTGTGGTGCGGTGGGATTTGCAGGACATACGGATGGAAACAGCTTGTGAAAAGTGTTTATTGATTAGAAATTGATTCAGTTTTCAGAATCTAATTATTTAGTAGAATTTTTACGCACAGTGACTACGCCTAGGATGGGCATTCATTGTATTACAGATACTTTGAGGTGGTCGATTGGAGGCTTGAAAATGGAAATTAAAGAATTTTAAAGCAATTTTTCTAGAGAAAAGGAGTGCTTCATCTTTTTTTTTTTTTTTTTTTTTATAATTGGCCCGCGCAAAAGGGATTTTGGCTACCCTTATAATGTTAAACACAGCGGGGACGTTAGGAAAATAGGGAGGAGTATAAAAGGAGATATCGATGCACATTTGTTTTAAAGTTCGGCAAGCCATAATGGGAGGGAAAAACAGAGTCTGGCAAGGCATTCCACATTCGCGTGGTACGGCTAAAGAAAGAATCTCTGTATTTAACTGTACGTCCGAAGTTGGGCTCAAGGGTAAATTTATGGGCATTCCTAAGGGCGCGAAGAGGGGAGGAATGCAGCTGGCTATTTCGCTAGAGCATTGATTGTAAAAATAACGGTAAAATAACGAAAGGCACGAAACATTACGACGGTGCTCAAGAGATGAAAATGTTTCTGTTATTGTTCGGTCGCCTATCATTTTCAAAGCTCTTTTTTGTATTCTGTCTAAGAAACTCAAGTATGTAATAGGAGCACCTACCCAAATATGAGAATTATACTCAAGTTTTGGACGAATATACGCTTTATAGACCGTAGCCAGATCAGAAGGGGTAAAAAATTTCTTGCATCTTCGAAGGAAACCTAGACACCTAGCAACATTTCTCTTCTATTTTTTCCGCTTTAACCGACGATTGGTATGATCTATGGATTAGCAACGCATTTCTCCCACTTTTCTGTTTTGCCCTAGGGTTTCGCCGGGTTCACCTCAGAAAACCTTGGAAACCTCCCGGTTTTGGATTGAAGTCAACTTAATTTATATACCGTTGCATTTGTGTGATCGAGGAATTTCTGCTCCTGCATTTCCTTCGCGATAGTGGAAGAGGATGTTGAAGACCTTCACGTGAAAATCTGGCTGAAGAAACTTGTTGGTTGAGGCCACCCACCTAAGGTAAGGTAGGTAAACTTCAAACAGCGCCATCCAAACCAATCAAATAGCGTGAAATACCTCTAACACACGCATACTGAAGTTGATTAAAATCTGTCAGGTGGTCCAAAAGTTTATTCAGGAAACGCGAGAAACGTTTCATTTTCACCTCAGTATCAAATTTTCTGGTTTTTTTTCAAGCTTAAGAAGCAAACATAACAAAAATTCCTTCACTGATACACAAGCGAATCTTTAAATATATATTTTTATCCCGAACCGTTTTCCATCAATTTCGAGCTACTTTAAGTGCCAATTCCCATAAACAATCATTACAAATAGGCACCTCACCATTTTCGGACACTTCCTCATGAACCTCACCATCGTTGTCTTCGCTTTGTCCACACATCACCAAACCCAGCACGCTGGTGCACTCACAGCGTTCTCATACTTTCTCCAATTTGCAATTTAAAACAATACCATGTCTTCCGTTCGTCCGTCCATTACCAAACCGAAAGGTGCCATGAATGGGCCACTCTTTTCTTCTTGAAATAAATTGCCAACTAGTGACTAATGGTCCTCGTCTGCGGGATATGTCCTCTCGGCGGTGGTTGCCACGCGAAAAATAGTTCCGCATTACAATGCCAAGCAATTTGCCCGTTTTCCACTATACACGTCTACTTCGTCTATGTATATATCGAGTTATGGCGTTTTTCAAATCCAAAAATGGCAATCTAAAATGCGCACGCGCACCTCGCTCAGATGAACTGATTGAACACGAAATTGAATAGAAAAATTCGAGTGTCACGGGATTTTGTTCTCGGGATACCATCATGGTGCTTCAGGGTCTATGTATCTAGGAGCGCAACGAAGACTATAGGGCCATTGGTCTTCAGGTGTCCTTTGTAACATGCTAACACGTCCCAAAAACAGACTTTGAATAATGTCACGCCAAAATGTGACAGCAAACAAAAAACCTACAACAACATCGTCCAAGAGACTAAGGAGAAGGCATCATGTCGTGAGGACATGCAAATCCATGCATGCGAAAACTCTCTGGAGTCTGGGATGTGAGATAAATTTGTATCTCAAGCTGGGCATGAAGAAGAAAAAAGTGTGAACCATGTGGACAGAATAATGATGAAATGTCCAAACTTACCACCCACTTGGTGGCGGTTTGGAAAAATCTAGAAAAAAAATCTCTCAAGTAAAAAGCATTTTATAAAGGACAAGACACGAGCATGACATTGACCCATTGGCATTAAATTTTACCCATGGTAATGGCAGGGAAGAGTATACACCAGTGTACACCATCATCAATAAAACTATGTTGTCGCCTATTAAATCGGTTTTTATCTAAACATTCACACCTACCGCCTTCATCACGGAGGCTGATGGCTGCAGCTGAGAGCTTGAGTCGTGCAACGGCCTCCAGCAGTTCTCACACCCTTGCCCAAGCCATTAAGCTTCCATCACCCGAAAGTGCTACATTGCATCAGCGAGCTAGCTCCCAGCTTGGTGTGTTTCATTACGCAGAATCTATCTATCGATTGCATAGTGTAGCTTGCTCCTGGCTGGGGCATAGTGTCTATATCGCCAATCACGATTCCATGGCACTGTGTTTTGAGTTTTTTTTTTTTTTTTTTTACTTTTGTTGGTCGTTGGACCTGGCATTGGGAGATGCATTAGACCACCAGATTTTTTAAGTTTTCGTTTTTTTTCGTGCACTAGTCGAATGTTCAACTGAGAGTAGATTGGCGGATGAGAGCAGACGAAAAAAGTTCTCAATAAACAACTTAACATCTACAGCATGGTAATGTCTGTGATGACGATAGGTAATGGTGGAGATACAACGGATAGTTTGATGCAAATGCACCGAGAAAAAGTTGTAAGTGGTTCTGCCTGGAGGCCAACTAAATATAATGGATGAGGAGATGGATATGTTCCATCCCCATGGTATTGGAATCTCTTTAAAAAAGTAAGATATTCACCAAGAAGGTAATAACCTTGACTTAATAGGTGGCGCTACAATGGATCTGGGCCTTAACAGACAAGCTTCTCCAGTCAGCTCGGTCCCTAGCTACCTACTTCCTGTTTTTCACGTGAAGTCGGTCGAGGTCCTCTGCCACTTGCGTGCGCCTACTAAGTTTCGACCTTCCACTACTGCTACGACCCTCCGGGGTGAAATCGAAGATTTATCTGATATTTTGACATTGTTGCCCCTGGTACTAATTACTTAATGCTGGCAAGGTTTGCAGGGTTCCTCATCAGTGAATCTATCCGTATCCGGGGTCTGTGGCTAAAATGTGGGTAAACTGGAAATAAGCTTATTTCCGTTTTAAGTCAAGCTTTTAAAATTGGTTCATTTAATTTTCTCAGTGTAAGCTCAATCTAACCTAGACAAAAATCTACATGCCGACCACCTCGCGCTGCACATAAAACCATTCACTCAGTGTTACGCGAAATTGCTGGATCTTCTGGGTGCTTTATTGTCTAAGCTACAACAACAAAAACATGGACCGCGCAAAAAACCAACTCAATGGATATAACTACTGATAGCGCAGAACAGCACTCGATTGACTTCAAAGATTTACATATAACGCGCCTTCATCTGCTGTTCCCCCTCCTCTCAGGCCCCAAGCCCCCTTCCCAACAAACTCAACCCATTACCTACCATTTTGCCTGTTGTTGTTTTTTTTTTTTTAAGAATTTTTGTGCTTAAGAACCATACCTAACTATATAAGTATCCATGAGATACGAATAAAAAAGTTAGAATACAATAAGAAAAAAAAAAAAAACACCGCCATCGATTCTTAACAGCGATATCTTGTATACGCGACCCATGTCGTGCCTCTGTAACAAGATACAGCAACCGTGCAACATCAGAAAAAAAAACATTACAACAGTAACATCGAAAAAAAACTTACAATTTTTATTCATTCCCCTCCCCGAAGGTAGTCTCGCTGTTCCTTTTCACCCGAAGGACAAAGAATGCCTCGGAAAAAGGGTTTCCCAATAGAAAAACACAACCCGCGCGATATAACCAAAGATTAAGATGAAAATTTAAAAATTCTCCAGCTTCCTCGCCATGTAGGTGGCGCGTCGCGCGACGTAGTTTAAGTGGAATGATGCTGCAGATACTTTTTCACGGCAGCAGAAGCAGAATCCAGAAAAGACATGTCTCTCTAATGCACTTAATGTGCGCGCTTCGCATCTTTTCCCTGCTTTTTGCATAAAGAAGCTATCGGTGCCAGTCCAGGTCCAGGAACCAGGACTGCTGGTGGGTTTTAAAGAAAAAAAGAGACACGAAAACGAGGAAGTAAATGGTTGCCTACACTTCACAGCACCTGGGCTGTGACTGCAGCTGGAAATAAATTGAATCAACTGCATCATGGTCTCGGTTGTCGTTCCAAACTTCACGTCGGTCGGTCCTCATCATCATCGTCACTATACCACCGTTAGAATTGAATATGTATATATCGCGAACTCGCATCAGATCGAAGCTCCAATGTCAGCTGGGCTAATGTGATGCAATGTTCCACCATGCCCCATCGCCGCCATAGCAACAACTAGAACTCTCTATCTATGGCGAAGACAAAAGGTGTGCGAAGCCCGAGAACCTGTGAGCTCTCAGTGGGAGATTACCGGTGTGTGTATCTATGAGATTCGATTGCTAAACTAGAAGCGCAAAATATTGACACATGACTGACTGTGATGCAGTGAATTCTCAGTGAGGAAAACACCAGCATCAGCAGCAGCGACAAATGCAATTCTTCCTTTTGGCTGGGAACGCATCACCAGGGGCACCAAGTGCGGATCAATATAGAGACAAACTAAACGTATCGTACTGTCTACGTCCGTTTGGTGTTAGGGCTTTGATTCTGAGAGACTTTCAAGTCGTGTTTTGGGTGGCTCGCCAAAATGAATATCAAATGGCAGAGCGTGAAGCCTTCTCCTTTTTTGCTTCTAACTCGCACATGAATTTCCATTCAAAAGTGGGCATGTCTGGCGGAATGCATCCCCATGAAGGAATCTGAATTCTTCGTCCGCTTGGAGAACCAGAACCAGGAAAGGAGTTGGCTGTTGTGTTTGTTATTAGGTGCATTTTCGAAAGCACTTAACTTTTTGACTGAAGGCTTTTTGAGTTGCTTTTTTTTTAAGCGCGTATCACTTACTTGGACTTGGACTTTTGGGCGGATTGATGCATTACAAAAGTGGAACAGAACCAGAGGAGTGAAACAGGATTTGGAAATTCCTTTACAAACTGCGTCTGGCTCCTTAGAGGGTCGGTGTTACTGAAAATTGATTTCAATTTGCATGCATCATCCCATTAGGGCCTTTTCTTGTTTTGCATGCAACTTTTCGGAGCCCTTTTCTGGAATTGTTACTTCGGTTTTAAGTGGCATTGGCATTTTTTTTTTCGGTTCACTTGTATGTAGATAAGATGAGAGATTGTTATTTGTTTTTTTTTTTTCTTTTGGAAATTAACATTTGATTGAATCCGATGGGTAAAACATGAAATCGAAAGAAGAAATTTGGTTCATTTTTTTGATTAGATTTTGAGGTTTGTTCTGGACTGTTTTACAGTTATAAAGCTGATGGCATTAACTTTATTTGGATTTATTATAAGATAAAGAATAGCCTATGGAAGATTGAGATGTAGGAGGATTGAGGACAGAAAAGATTTTGGGGGGCACTGCTATCATGATTGCATGAGCCAGGACGAGGATTTTTTCCAAGAGTCCAAGGATTCTTGCTTGTTCGTCAAAATCTAGACGTTGAGTAGAAGAAGCAGCGTTTCTAGAACCGCAGTACAACCACATCCCAAGAAGTTTTCAATAGGAGGATAATCAACTGTGTTAATCACTCTGGAGCGGATGTTCTCAGAGATTATTTTCTAGCTGCCTCCACTATTCAACCTTTCTTCCTCTTCGCCTTCTTTTGATTTTGGGTGGAGTACCAGTTATCTTAAAGAATATTGTCACCAATCCTTGTCAGACTGGCAATAGACTCTTTCTATGATTCAGAAATGATGAGTTGGTTCAAATATTTCGTCTTCTATGTGGTCGACTGTCTTCCTCAATCAGCTGCTACATGAAAAACTGGCATTGATCGTTATTCTTGTCGATGTATTAAAATATTACCTGCATGGCCTTGTCAACACTCTGCGATGACTGAGGTGTATGGTAAAAACTAACAAGGCACTTTTGGGGAAACTCATCTATGACTGCGACTTAATGAGTGTTCAAATTGGGCAACTGGCTGTTGCGTTCTTCTATTTCCTTCTCCCACTGGTCTTCACACATTCACGCCTTTTCGATTATTTTATTAGCAATTTCGGGCAGAGTCACTTAGACCGGATCGTTGCCCCTTTCCAAGGGAAATTTTGCCTGTTTAGCTTTGAAATGATCAGTGATACCTTCATCACAAAAACGCTTAACACGCGTTGTTAAAGTCGAACCTCGCAACATGTGACCGCCTGGTAAGAACAGGAGAAGGAGCTGTAGATTTGTCATATCCACGACATTGAATGTCAACAAATAAATTCTCATTGTTGTTACTTGTTTGCCAAGCACGGTGTACTCTCACTTCACTCAAACAACCAAGGAACTGATCATCTGACGAAGGGTAACTTTCCAAGCAGAACTCCAACAATCTGGCAACTCCTCTGGCTTTGACTACAGTTAGGTACTTTCAGAAAAGAAAATGATTTTAACTATACTCTGTTTCAATTTTCACTACAGGCCTTGTAGAAGAGAGCTTTTAAACACAATGGTACCTGCTGGTGTTTGCATCGCACTCGATTCAAGAAATTACCACTGAAATACGAAATAAAACCCCTGACTTATATTGACATTGTTTTTGTAATATTCCAAAACCCCACGTACATTCCAGCTTGACGTATCTGCCCCCGGCTGTGAGAAGACTGATCGCCAATCTGCCTCTCGCTTATTGTGTTCATTAAAGAATAAAAACACCCATTCAGAGTTACCATTCGTCGTTGATGGAAATTATAATACTTTTTCTGGGGTTTTCGTAATGGAGCTTTCAGAATTGAAGCTTTCTTAGAGCTTTTAAAAGCATATATTTTAAGTTTAAGGAAAAAGGTGTTGTCGCTGTGTGTTTTTCTGCTTTATCTTTTCGTTTTTTTTGTTAATTGAACAAAAAAACGGTTAAAATACACCCATACAATATTTGTTGGCTATTTTTTTTAAAGGAAGAAAGACAATTAATCAAGCTTTTGATGGAGTTCGGTTCATTAATTAAGTGCAATTTTGATTTTGAAATGTCAAATAGTTTTTTTGTTTATGAAAATAAAAAAGAAAAGGGTTTCTTGAATAGTATTTAAAATAGTGTCATGCAATAAATATTATTTTTACGATAAAAGAGATTATGCCTTCTGAAGAACTCTAAGAAAAAGCGCCTAATATCTTACCCCTTAATAAATTTAATTTAATTTAGATTTAATACTTTTTTTTTTTAATTTAGTTTACGGTCTACATGTTTCTGTTCATGAAATCTGAATAAAAAGCTGGTAACCCTACCGACATTTGGGGTGAGAATTATGCCAATTTATAACACTCAATACGGCAACTATATGAGAGCTTTTAAACGGAGATAGCTTTCCAAAAACCATAATAATGAGGATGAGGGTAAAAAGAAAATCTATCCTATCTTCTCTATACTGAGAATATAAATTAAACAGATTGCAAGTGTAGATAGGAACCGCATAATTACAACAATATTTCCTCATATTTCGGGTATAACAAAAGAAATAAGATGGAATTCTGCATTTATAGCATTTTTTAAGTGAAATGTGAATAATAATTTTTTACCTCGAAAGGCCATACATCAGTAAGAATTTGAGATCCAAAACTTGTCAAAATTAAAATAACCATCCCTGAAAAACATTCCAGAGTTTCATTTACTTCCGACTTATTTCCACTTAACCTCCACCTGTCGACTGGACTTAATGACTTTAGTCAATTTTACATACGCAAGTTCATAAAAGCTTCTTTGCTATCGCTGCTATTCAATTCAATATAACTCTCTCTTTCTAAAGCTTTCCAAGTTTGTGATATGAAATGATAAATGAATTTTATAGGGACAAAGAGAAGAGTCAGTCTCCTTGCGATAGTGATCAATATAAGTTGTTTTTGTTTTTTGTTTGTAGAAATAACTAAGTTTTTGAATTAAAAAAAATGCTAAATACCTTTAAGGGGATAGACAGAATATTTCTGAAAACACGCGTGCTGTAGAAAACCAGAGTTTATAATGGCTTGACCATGATATGATAATTAAAATAGAAAATGAATGTTCTGGATTTTGAAGAACCAATTCAATCTAATATCATCTAATTTTGGGATCGATTAAATCTCACTGTCTATCAATTTAGCTATCAAATCGCATTATTCATCTCAATTTATTGGCAACAAAGTGGCAGTTAAAAGCTGACCTCCATTTAATGACACATTAATTCCAGAAAATAATTCACCTAGCATTTGAATTTTCTTCCAGTACCCAGCTTCCTGCCTATAGCCATCAGAATTGACATACAATGCCTCCATAAAATAACATCGCTCAGCTTTAGCCATTCAAATTTTCATTTAGTAATATCCTTCAAGGACACACGTCAATTCAGCCGCACCATTTTATCAACTACCAAATGGATATAATGAAATTGCCTAACCAGGCAAAATAATTTGTCTCCACCTTCAAGTCACACGCCCATCAAAGTTAACATCCATCAACGTTTATCCGAACCTTTCACTCATTCCGCGTATTCATTTAATCATATGGATTTTTCCGCTCGAATTAATTCGTCACATATACGAATACATTGATACAAAATCGAGGAAAATTTGATTTTTTTTTTAAATAAGTCGATAAGTTGACATGAATGTGTCTGTTCTTCTTTTTTTGGAGTCTAACCTCAGTTGACAGGATATTGACACATTTCCCACGCCCACCAAAGGTGCCACAATATTTATTCAAATATCTAGTCAATTACTTCATTTCATTTCCGTTGGATGGAGAAAAAACCCACAGAAACCACAGCTCTTCAACAAGCCAGAAGCCACACATGTCCTTGCTCCTTACAGAACCACATGTTCTGTTTCCACCTGAAATCAAATTAAATTAGTTCTGTTTTTTAATTCTTCTTCCTTGCCACAACAGTTGATGAAAATAAATCTAATTTTTCTACTGCACAAAGAATTAAAAAAAAAAAAACCTTACAGAAGCTGAAAGGACTCCTCGTATTGAATCAACAGGATGTCGATGCTTAGAAAAGGAAAAACGAATTTAATGCAATCCATCAGGACGCGTACCTTTAAAAAACAGATACATTGCAAAGGATAATTGTTACTTGTGTAAGGATTTGAAATCTCGACAGGACGACAGCCGATAAACCAGGTAGAAATCAATTTGATTGGAAAATTTCTCACAAGATATCCTTTCTTATCGCAAAAATGGATTTTTCCTTCTTTCATTCTTTAAAACGAACACGACAAAGAAATTCAATTTTTTTTTGCGTAAAAAAGAAAACTGTGAGATGCTGGAAATGTTTGTTTGGAAAACATTGCATATAACCATGCAAAAGGTCCTTTTGTCCAGAAGACGAAGAATATATCGTTTGCTATTGTACACGATTTGTAACTGAACAAATGGGATCAATTTTTCACTTTCGTCCATCAAAAAGAATTCGTCTTCCCTTTTTGATATTTCAGTTTGATTTTTTCCCTACCATCCAGGATTTCTTCTCAGCCTGCTGTCCATTTGTTAGTCAAAAAAAAAAAAAAAAGGACGAAAGGATATGCTCAATCGGTCGTTGTACAATGGGATTACAATCGAGCGACCTAAAGAAGGTAACGTGAGTGAGAAAAAAAATCGTAGTAAACCTGGATTTGTAAGTCCTTTTTTTTTTGTAAATTCACTCCTGCTCCTGTGACCTTACAAATTCCTGGTATGTTTACAAACATTTTGTGGGCCAAAGGAAAATAATGTTAGTAATATGTCCTTTGTGCGTTTGGTTGACTGAATGACTATTGTGGGATGTTATGGGGGCACCCATATTACACTCACATAACATAGACTCCTTTTGATCCTTGAATAAATAAGAAAACGAAAAAATTGTTATCCCTTTGAAGGATAACAAACACGCCTTCTTTTAAGTTAGAATGCTTATTTATTTTTCTATTTAACAATATTGACTTAGGCGTTTTGTTTGAAGCCCATGCCAGCTGGATGAGTTTTTTCGTTGATCATGTCTCCCAATTGTTGTTTGTAAATTTATCGTCCAAGATCTTCTACAATCTTTTCGCCCACTTAATCTAATTTAAATTGATTAATTCCTCAAAAATTTTTTTCATCATTTTTTTTTTTTTTTTTTATTTCATCGGACTCGATCGATCATTAAGTGATCTCCACCGATCCCTCCGAGAGCGGCCCTTAAAGGATCAATTAATTTTTCAAAAATTATGATGATTCTAAAGAATTGTATTCTTTGGGAAGGGACCGGCTGGAGAAGGGGTATTGCTTCATACGAAAGATCGTTTTCAATATTGAAACACGGGTGGCTAATCACCAGTACTTGATCTTGAGGCGCGGTTCGAGTCTTTTGAGAAACCCACACTCCATATAGCTTGATCTACACATCGAATGGCCAAACATAATGGCTTCGATGGCATAGTTGGAGCCCCCAACTGAGTCGGGAATGGCGTTGTCGGTGACCATGATGGAGTTCTTGAACAATTTGCCTATGTCAGTGTGTATGGGATATGGTCATTTGTCTAGGATCGAAAATGGATTTTTTTGTTGGCTTTTGGTTTAATAACAGACAGGATGCGTGTGGAGTGAAATATTTGAATGAAGTTCTTTGAAAAATGATGTGGTTCGTTCGGTGGTAGGTGATATGGTGTTGGGATGGGTTTTTATAATGATCTTCATCATGTCATATACAATGTATGAACATATGTGTCAGGTGGGTTGGTGACTTGTTATATAATCGTTTACAAAGGCGAGAAAAGGGTTCACCTCACCTAGAGGTGTTCGTTTATTGGGAGCGAATGAGTCGTTAAAGGGGCTATTTGTTTTGATTTAGTAGATCAGAAGATATCTAAAGAAAATATTTTTTGATATAAATTATTTTTAATAATAATTCTCTTAAAAGGTATTAAATAAATGCTAATTTAGTTTTTTTTTCTTTTTTAGGTAAGTTTCTTTAACTTTCAGCGTGCCGAGAACTGGTATTTGATAAGAAAGGTAAACTTAATTGTTTCACCAAAAAAAATTATGAGGTAATGTTTTTTTTTAATCTTAAATCATCTTTTATTTTTATGAATTGAATGAAAAAATACGTAACTTTTAAACATTCAAATTCTGAATTCAAATCCATGACAAGACTTCTTCAAAGACTGCGTGTATTAGTACTAAAAGTTCTTAAGGACTACTCCAAACGCAGCCCTAGAAACATTCATCTCAATAGGCCTTTTCACAAAGGAGTTGGTGACCAAAAGTGCCCTAAGATTAAGGTATACTAACAACTGCAATAAGGGCCATTATGGTCATAAATTCATAGAAAATTACATAGACATAGAAATCCAAACCGACTATACTGTATTCACTTAGATTTTAACACGGTGGCACTAACATACTTTCCTAGATAGCCAGGCGACAATCAAGACCATATCGTCAATCGTCTCCTAGTCTAAACAGATTGACCGCTGCCGCAATGATCTGCGGCAAATCAGTGATACAAAACTTGTTACCCCCTGATGGCTCCCCAGAAACTGTGACATTTACGGCAATGAAAGTGCTGATGAACTGGTCAAAAACGGTTCATCCATGGAACCAAGCCAAACCGTACCCTGGGTATTTGAGCCACTGACAAATAAGAAAGAAAAAAGAATTTCCTCAAATCTGCAAACGAAAGATGGTCAAAATTCGACTACTGTGGGTCTCAAGAAGTCTTTGGCCAAAAATCTCAAAGAAAAATACAGAATAAATTCAAACAAATTCTTCGATGAATTGGTCGACGATTCAAAAAAGCCACTTGAGATCATTCCGAAATTCATAAAAATCTCAGGATGGTTTAAGGAGGCACCCCATAACTAATTCTCCCAAATTTCCCAGCTTTTCTCACCTTGTTCTTCCTATTCCTGGGAAACACAACAGATCCTGAGATCCGAGTGAGATGATTCGGCTACCTCCAACCTAACCTAACCATATTTCCTGTTGGGATAGGTAGATTTTCCTCGGCAAATAAAACCAAAGTGTAAATTTCTGTATTCTTGAAAGTCTGTTACAAATTCTGAAACTCTTTAAAGACACCGATTATTCAATACGGTATACAAGCGTATACAGGATGTTGCTGGACAAGCCGCCCATACCCCTGACTTGTTTCTTACTTCTCACCCTGATAAATATACCATTAGTGTAACTTCTCCATTTGGCGCTTCAGACCATTGTGTCATTTCAGCTAATTTCTCATCCTCCACCCATACAGTTAAAGAAAAACTTCCCACCAGGACCGTTTGGCAATACGAGAAAGCCAACTGGGACGGCCTGAATAGTTTTTTCCGAAACTTTAACTGGTCACTATGCTTCCTCGATAGTGACATTGATGCCAGTGCTGAAATGATCACAAATGTGATTCTTCTAGGGATGCGTGCTTTTATTCCTAACAGAGTAAAAAGCATCAAGCCTAAAGAAAATTCTTGGCTTAATTCTGAGTGTAAAGAAGCTATCAGGCTCAAAGAAGTAAGTTTCCAATCCTACAAAGCTAACCCTACAGAGGAAAATCGGAAAAAGCACAAACAAGCAAGGAACTCATGCAACTCCGTTATTGAAAGAACCAAATTTTTGCATGACCAAAAATTACGGCAAAAAATTCTGCAGTGTCCCAAAGGCAGTAAAAATATTTGGTCATTTGTAAAAAAAATATTAAAAACTCCTAAACATCTTTGGTTCCAACGCTCATCGACAATAACAAACCAATTGTTTATCCTTCAGAGAAGGCAAACTTGCTCGCCGCCCATTTCGGTGCCAGCTACATGCTGTTTCTACATGACCGTCAGTATGGCTTCCGCAGTAACCGTTCCACTGGTGATCTGATGGCATATCTCACCGAACAGTGGAACAAATCTTTACATCGCTTTGGTGAAAGTAAGATTATTGCTCTTTATATCTCCATGGCATTTGATAGAGTTTGGCATGTAGCTCTCTTACCGAAAATGCGTGCTTTTGGGATCGATAATACTCTTGTTCGTTGGATTAGAAGCTATCTTCTGGACCGTTCAATACAAGTTGTAATAGACGGATTCAAGTCTGATTCCCATAAAATAAATGCTGGTGTGCCCCAGGGCTGTGTTCTGTCTCCGACTCTTTTCCTTTTCCGTTGGAAAGACCATATATTTGAAATCGCTAAGAATGCTGCTTAGGTTTTCTGTATCGATGTAAGAAGTTTTTTTCCCCTTCTGATCTGGCTACAATTTATAAAGTGTTTATACGCCCTAAACTCGAGGCAGGTGATTCACAAACATCGGTTCACCTGCTTGATAGAATACAAAAATTGATAGGAAATAGAACTGCCGCTGAAACAATTGCCCCTCTCGAACACCGACGCAATTTTTCATGTCTTTCCTTATTTTATCGTTTCTTTTACAAAAAATGTTCATTCGAAGTAGCCAGCTGCATTCCTCCCCTTAAAAGTTTCTCCCGTAATACTCGTCTCGCAAGGAATGCCCATCAGTTCACCCTTGAGCCCAATTTCGGACGTACCGTGAAATATAGGGATTCTGTTTTTAGCCGAACAACACGAATTTGGAATAATTTACCCGGCGGGATTTTCCCTTGCCATTTTGATATGCAAAACATTCAAAACCAGTGTTAAACGACACCTCCTATCTCTCCCCTCCCTATCTTCCTAATGCCCTTGCAGTTTGTTCTGTTTGTCCGCGCGTTAATTATATATAAAACAAAAAAAAATCAGTACTTGATTGACCATCAATTCCATCAAGTATGATTCATGCGACCTCAACTCTTCCACTTCACTATCTGTGACGTTCACCGGTTTGAATTCAGGAAACTTTGGCGAGTGACACGATTTTGGATTGTTCCATATCTAGTCCAACTAAATACAAATGATTTTCCGTACTCCGTGCTATCAGATGTCTTGGTTTTCTTTTTCCAATGTTGTTTTTCAAAATCTACCAAAACGTTGTGCATATCTCTCCAAATTTTGTTTCTATTCTGATTCTTCGATAATCTGAATTGCATCGGTATTGTTGGATTACCCGAAAGAAACTCGCAATGATCGGCATAAAGCCGTAATATTTTTCGCTAAAGACCGACCAATACCCGCTCAACAATTAAAATGGTGTGTCCCATCATCTTTTCCCAATTTGAAGATGCTAACTCTCTCTCCACTATTCAGGAAATTTGATAATCGCAGGAATGCTTGAAAATGATGGGAATTGTAAACCATTTAGACCCGACGTCTGCTACCTTTTTTCCACAAATCTAAGGGAATCTTATCTGCCTCAACCACTTTTCCCTTTTTGGAGGCATTGACTGGAGCAATTCCTTTCTCAACTATGATGTCGGGGACTTCTTTGTTGTAAGGTGCAGCTATTGGAAAGTCTTGGCAAGGAATCTATTAATTAGTCTTTCACAATACTGTGAAGAATTTTGTCGTCATCCACAAGAAGTGGTGAGCATTGGTAATGATTTCTATTAACGAATCTCATGAGCATTTTCCTCTTTTAAGCGACAATTTTGAAAATAGTTGGAATATGTGTCATATCTTGCCAAGAAGAATTTACCCGCTTTAAAATAAGGTGACTCAAGCGGGGAATCGAACCCAAACTTCTTGACATAGAAGACTGACACAATAACTACTTCATCACTGGCTCCTTATTGGTTTCAAAAAATTGAAAAAACTATGAATTATTTCCATTTTTTGATAAAACATTATAAATTTATTTTGAATAAACTCTTTCAAATTATTTCCGTGGCATTGGCAATCTAAAAAAAAAAAATCGAATGTTTTTTTGCCAATCCATTCCGAATGACTCAAATTATCTGAAAACAGGGTTGCAAAAAAGAAGACGCATATCGGTGATTAAACGGATCAAATCTTAAATTTGATTAATCGCTTTTCAGGCAAACTTTGTCATAAATCAAAATAAAAATCCCAAATATGACACAAATATTTAACCAACCGTATCCAAAATATTATAACAAATCTTACCAAAAACTCTTCTTCTTCGGCTTATTCGAGATACAACAACAACAACAAAAATTAATTCCCTGTCGGCAGATAAACGCAAAAACTACTTCCTCCTCCCCCAAGCATTTAAAATAAATCACAAAAGCCTCCTTTTGCCAACTTTTGATGCGGGCAGATCCAGGGATGCTGAGCTGAATGTAGCTGTTGTTTTTATTTGCTCAAACTGTCTGTCTGTCTGTCTGCCTGCTGCTGTTATTCCGCCTGCCATTCTATCTCCAACAATATGCCGAGCAAAGCTGAAGGAACCAAACACAAAAAAAAAAATTAAATAAATATTCTGATGCTCTGGGATCTCAAGAGGCTCAGCGTGCGGTTCTTGAAGATGGTTCTTCTCCTTGTTGGCCCAAAGGTGATTCGATTCCTTGGCTTTGGTTGTGTTGTTGTTTTTTTTTCGCTGAACTGTGCATTCTTCTTTCCCTTAACTAGATGCTTCAACTTGAAGAATTTGAATTTTGAATTGAATTGGATTGGATTTTGAAATTCGAAGAAGCGCGAGGGATTCATCATCATCATCATCATCGGTGTCGTCGTCGTCTTCTTCGTCTTGGACCGGATTGCTTTACGCATCTCGTTATGATGTTTATTTGTTATTTTTAGAATCTTCCTAAGTGGGTTCTGTTAATCCATCATAAATCAGGCATTAACTATTAATTTCTGCGTCCATTTTGAGTCAGACAGGCAACTCTTCCAGATTTTTTTTTTTGGGAAATGGATTTTGGTTCTCAATCTGCTCGTCAGGAGGTGAGGTTAGATGGTGGTGGATTCGTTTTAATTTTAATTGTATTTTCTTTTGTGTTGCTGCTTGCATTGAATATTAAATAAAAAATCACTTAGACGAAGTTGAATGATTTATGGATTTATTTTTTAAGATAATATGGATTATTCTAAAAATATATTCAATTAAGTTAAGTTTATTTGAAATGCGCGGCTTTTACCATTGTGATTTCGTAGGTCAACAATTATGACAGGTCGATAGGATGCAGATGCGGGCGGGAGTCATTAAAAATGGAGGGCAACGCGGTATTAGTGTTGTTCTGTATTGTCAACAATTTTTTTATTAGAATGGTGGGAGATGGATGTTATAAGCTTTTTAGCCATAGTTTGTTTTTTCAGACAGTTTCTTAAAACAAATATTTGTGTATGTATGTCTATATGGATTTGAGCACTTGCTTGTAAATAAGCCAATTGTTTTAAGATGCTTCAGTTAAAATGTTTTCCAATAAGAAAATTTCACATTTTTTTCTTTAGTTCTCCTTGTTTCTATTTAGCACGCGTTTTTAATTTGGATGACCAAATTGTCAACTTTTTTGTTAATGAAGCTACCATGTGTTGATTTGGATTCGTTAAGTACAATGCACTATGTCTGTTTCTTTTTTAAGAAGCATTTTCTGTAAGTCTATAGTTGCTGTTTCGAATGAGTCTTATGATAAATGTAAAGTCACATGCCTTTCAGATTTCTTCTTCAGGTATGTACGTCTTTAATAAAGAATAAACAATACTGGGCCAAGGACACTTCCTTGTGGAACACCATCACTTATCGCTTTTAGGTCCGAATATTCCGTAAAGTAATGCAACAGATTGGTCGAAATCTAGGAGTGTTGAGTCTTAACGTTGGAAGTATGAATTGTCGAAGTTTTGAACTGGAAGAGATAATAAAGAGAAGGCGAATATATGCGTCCAAGAAACATAATGGCCAAACACTGGCTTTTAAGATGTTAATACATAGGCATACACGATGTTTTGCTACGGAGAAGTAAAAGACAAAACTAGGTAACCTCCTGGCTATCTGGAAGTCCAGTGACCGTTTAATATCTCATAAGCCAGTGATGCGAGGGGAAGTGGGAAATATTGTCAGCGCTTATGCTTCCTAAATTGGATGTGAACAAGCGGAAAAGAATCCGTCTTCCACAACCACCTTGAGAACATCCATTTCATGCTAAAGAAACTCTGATCGATTACCACCTGGTAGAACCAGTTTTATCAAGCCGCAGGTGAAGGATTGCAAAATGATTTTGGAAGAAGCGATCTCCCTCCCACATCATCTTCTGCTGACAGAGCTAGGGAAAGCTTTAAGAAATATCTGTACCGGCTGTTGATGCAAACCATGCTATTCAGAAACTGCGACTTGCAGTTTTATTGTATATGACGACAAAATTCTTGACGGATGGGGGATAGTATTGACGGATGGGGATAGTATTCTAAGGGACTTTTAAACGAATAGTTTCATAGGCCTTACTTTTCAATAGCTTTAACTAACAACGAAGAAATCCCCGACATCACAATTGAAGAAGCAAGTGAAAAACTCCAAAAAAAGAAAAGCGATCGGGTCACACGAAATATTCTTTCTGTTCCGGAAAAGGATGGATGAGAGACATCGGGTGTTGATGGCGCTCAAGATTCTCATCTTTAAACTAATCAGCGATGGCCATGCATCTTCTTATCTATAAGGAGAGTGGTGATACGTGAAATTGTGATAACTACCGTTCAATCAAGGGGATGCCCACTACATGAATATTACTGAACAAGTTAAAACAAAATTGAGATGCCCCGCAGGAATCACCGAAAAGTTCCCATTTAAAAGTGGAATGCACCAGAGAAACGTCTTGTGTCATTAGGTATTTATTAAAGCCATCGACTTTTTGCTAGAGGGTCAGGGTGACGGACCCGAAATTAAATCAGTTACTCTTTGCTGACCATGGAGCCTAGAATACCTACCTAGCTCGAAGATCCCACGTTCCAACACTATTGCGGAAGAAAGGCAGGTGCAAAAACTACTGGATCAAACAAGTGCAACGACACCTACATTTAGTTGGCCTCAGACATAAAATCTCCAAAACCGGGAAGGCTGCCGACGTTTTCCTAGGTCAAAACGGCTAACCCCAGAGAACTGGTAGAGTATTGGTCTCCAGTAGAGATCATAACAGTCATCAATTAAAGAAGAAGAAGTTCAGAATATTCCATTCCTTTTTAGCTCGGAAAAGCCTGTTTTCTAGGGAAGATTCCGACCTGTTCCGTCAACATATCTCTATGGCTGACACTAATGTGAACTGATGTCTAGAATATTTCTTACCTGTTAACAGTAAATTGGAGTCCATATTAATCACGTTATGTCATCAAAACTCAAGTTATTAGTGCATGCAAATCTTGTATGCACGTCATCGATAAAACATAGTAATACCGTTATTAAAATTGTACCTTTTAAACTATCACCGTCTTAATATCAGTGTCAGGAAATAGCTTATCAAAAGATTGCGCATCAGTACTTTGAGGTCTAAGCGTAAGTAGTCCCGTCAATAAAGCTAAAAATTCCCTCGTGCTTTCCGTCGTCGCGTCGGTCGTTACAATTCTCTTAGATGATTCTAACACCGCTCACTGGTCTTTCTAATCCTGTCAATGTCACCAAAGCTAGTGATCAACGTCCATCAGTATATGCAATTCCTTTCTCCCGCAGTTTTCAGTTTTCAATTTCAACAAGCAAAGTGCTCCAGATATCATCTGCAGACCGCAATATAGAACCAGTTATATATGACTTTCGTTTAGCTGACTGCATCTGGATATGATGTAGAACATAGAATCAGCTGCCCAAATAGCTATAAGTGCATCTAGCCGTAGATGTGGATGGACTCACCATGATTTAATCGCTCTGGTAAAGGCAAAAGATATGGCAGAAAGCCAATATAATTATTGTTGCCGGAGCTCATCCACCATAGGTCATTCACACAGAGCAGCAGCAGTGTGCTCCTAGAAAAAGTGGAAGAAGCAGAAGCCTAGAGTAACGACGAAGGCGGAGTAAAACCCCATCTTATTGCGTCTGATCGTCATATTGGAGCAGAACTTCTTCGCTTTTTCCAAACATCCGCGCAAACTCCCCACAGTCTCCACATTGATCACCACTTCACATCCACTTAGTTCGAGGATGAATGTTTGTCCGCAGAGATTCAGACTTGCGAAGCGTAAAAAAGAACTGACACACGATGTTACTACGAACTTATGGAAGCACTCATGAGAGATGAGGAGAGCAAAAAAGCAGCACAAAAAAACGAGGAATGAGGTAAATCATGGGCGCGATGATGCTTCTTTTTTTGCAGCTATGTGATTTGAACAAGAACGGATGGTGGGTTGAAGATAGAAGGGCGCACAAAGTTGAAGACACTTGTAGTAAAAAAGGGAGGTGATCTTTAGCCATTATGCTTTGAAAATTTGTGTGTGTTATAAGGAAGACTTAAAACGCAAGTTTTAAGGCTCAAATTGGGGGCTTTTTGGAAGCAAACGAAATGAAATAAAAGTGAAATTCTAAGCATAGATAACAGAATTGTGGTCATAAAAAGAGATTGTATATACAACAATGAATAGTGATTTAAATATCCTTGTGCAACTCGTTAAACAACCATCACTTTTCAGGAGCAAAAACCCATTCCAAACCCAGGCCTTAGAACACACAAATCCACCCCTGACTTTAACTCTTGTTCCAATGGTGATGTAGATGCGAAAGGGATTTATACACACCACAAAGTGAATGGCTCGGCTAGACACTTGCATCTTTTATAGCAAAAAAGAAGTTGCAAGAACCATGTTTTTCTATTCATTCCCCAGTCGTATCCATCTGCGATCATTTTCGAATATTTTACGATCAGATTTTTGCCTTCAGTTCTATGGCTTTGAAAGTAATTTTTTTCTTCAGCTTTTTTTATTAGGTTCCCATATGTTGCCGATTTTAGCGGCAGAAGATGCAGCTTGTTGAGCACTTTGCAACGGATATCGGTACTTTCTAAAACAATGAACGGACATATATCGGTTAGATTTTGATGCTGAATCTTGGTAAAATCAAGTGAAAGCTTCTGGATTTTCTATTTGGGGCATTTTGGAATGGCATTTTTTTTTGTTTATACTTTTGTGGACTTTTTTCACAGAAAGATTTTTTTTTTGTTAAGTTATTGTAAGAGTTTTTGAAGTGACCTATTAAGTGTTAGAAAATAGGTGCAAAGTGGAACTCTTAAAACTATGGTGAAACTACTTATTGAAATTTTGAACTTTTGATGGATTCAATTGGATGACACGCTTTAAATATTAAGTCTTTTAAAGTATTTGTCAATGAGTGTTCTCTGGGTCAAGAGAATGTGGATCACTTTGGAGGAGGCGTTGGAAGTTAAATGAATAAGAAATAAAAACAATATTTTGGTTTTATAAGATTTCAACAAATACACAGAGTTACAAAAAAAGTGCCGCAGTCATAGTTTTTGATGTGTTGGTATCATTTTGATAATATGCCGCTATGTTTATGCAGTGCTTTATATTTTTTCAGTTTAACGGAATATTTGTGTGCTTTTTTGCATGATCTCTTTTTATTTTCCTTGTGATAAATGCACAATATAGAGGAAAACCATGTTTTTCATACTAGACGCGGGTTTTACTAATTCTGGCTTTTCCGTGATCCCGTAAATGTTTTAATGAGTTTATTTTAATTTGTTTATTTGTTAGTTTTTTAGTAATTTTTGTGAAAAAATATGCAAATAAAGGCAGAAGTCGCCAGGGCGCTGGCTTTGGTTGAGAATGGACGAAGTGTACGGTATTCCGCTATTATGATTAGAAAACCGGAGGCAACGCTAAGAAAGCTATAAAAAGGTACAGGGACACCAATTCTTACACCCGACGTCAAGGATCAGGTCAATTGAGAGCAACATCTGCAAGAGATGACCGATTTTTGGTGCTTCAAAGCCTTCGGGATCGTCACCAAACCGCGGTTAAGCTGTCTCACTGACTTCGATCAGTGAGGGGGATAGCTGTAAATGTACAAACGGTGAGGCGGCGATTAGTAGAGAGTGACCTGAGAGCAAGAAGACCCACTCGCGTGCCGAGACTCACGGTGCAGCACAAGTAACGTCGGATGGAATTTGTTAGCCTTCACCAAGATTGGACCGAGTCCGACTGGACTGCGCTCACCAGATGGACGTAGCAGAGTGTGGAGACGAACAGGTGAAAGATTCTCTTCGGCAACAGTTGCTCAGCGGGATAATTCCTGGGGAGGTTCAGTCACGGTGTGGGCAGGAATTTCAATGCGCGGGAAAACCGAGCTATGCATCGTGGATGGATCCATGAACTCAAGTTTTTACCTGAACAACTTTCTGAAGGAATATGTGCACTATTAATTGGCAATAACTTTTTGCTGATGCATGACAATGATAGACCACACGTTGCTAGGTGCGTTACCGACTATGTGTAAGACGCGGAAATCGAGGTGATGGCTTGGCCTGCGATGAGCCCGGACATGAATCCCATCGAACACGTCTGGGGCACGCTGGGATAAATGATAAGGAGGCAACCTGCCCTCCCAGACACACTCAGTGGGCTGAGATCTGTTCTGATCGAGGAATGGCACAATTTGGACGACACCATCGTAGCAAACCTGATCCAAGGTATGCCCAGGCGAATTAAAGCATTGCTAGATGTTCGGGGAGGTAATAAATAAATAAATAAAAATAAATTTATTGGCGCGACAGCTCCTTAAGGAGCCAAGGCCTAGTGACTTATACTCTCAACCATTCCTGTGTGTGTGTTGTTACTCTGCAAGAATGGTAATACTCAATATTAAAAAAGAGAACTCTTTCAAAAAAAAAAATTAAAATAAAAGTGTTTAACTTTAATATATGAAGTTTTGTACATTTTCTTTAATTTGTTTTATTTCTAAATTCTTGCAATTTTTTTTAGATGAATTACTTTTATGTTAATAAACATAAATGTGTTTAAAAAAAACGTTTTCTTTTAATCACTTCAAAACATTGCAAAATTTTAAGGTGCGCCACTATTTTTGTAACTCAGTGTATTTAAAAATGTTGTGATAGATCAAACAAAGTCTGAGTTTTTCTTGAGGTCTAACAACTTTTTTATTCTTCAGTATAGATACATATATATTTAGGCGTTATATATCATACCCTATTATAGCAACTTCAAGAGCTCGACAAGGTGTTTAAACTTTGCTCGCGATCTTACCTACATTTTTAATAAAATAAAAAAAGGTAGGAAGCCTTAGATATACATATTTTTTTTTTTGACTCTCTAAGCCTAAGTCGTCGGTAAAATATTTCGATCAATTACCATTATTAAAACCAACATTCAAACACGACTAATCTAAATATTCGTGACTTATTGGTCATCCGCTCCGCACTCCACCAAAGATACCCAAATAAACAAACATAATACTCAACCATTAATTCAACCTCGCCAAAATACTCGGATCTGTTTTTCTTAACCAATATTGGTCTGGCCTTGTTACAACATCGAAATGCTTTACTCAAATACCACTTCAAAGAGATATCAATTCAATTGATCCACCTTCTTTGCGGAATCTTTTTTTTTTTTTTGTTTGCCTCATTCTGAGGAACCACCTTCCAATAGATATATATACCTGCTCCTCTTTCACTAAGTGGCTACTCTCAAGACCTCAACAACAACGACGACGTCGACAACGAATCGGTCTTGAACTTGATTGCAAACCATTGTTAGCCGAGTCGAGAAACCACCACATCCACCCAATGAACCTACCTATCCTTATGAAAGATACTTTCGCATACCTATAGATACATCATCTTCTAACTGAATCACGGTGTTATTATTGTTATGATTATTATTTTATTTGTTATATATGTTGAATAATTGTGCCCGAATGTGCGGGTGGGGAATGGTGGGGGGGGGTGAGTAACAAATCCAGGATTTATTGAACGAGACCCCTAAGAAGACCTTTTTTCCTTCGTTGTCGGAGATGTGCCTTTCAATTTGTTAAAAGATGCCAAAATGCGGCAAGAGAAGGAGCGAGAAGTGGGCCGGATAAAGCTTTAGAGTGCGGAGAACGATGATATATGGTATAGTCTTGAAAGCATTATATTGTCCCTGAGAGAGAGGTTAATGTTGACATAATGGTATTGGTAGCAGAATGATCCTTTTGAGGGCAACTTCATGATAGGCAAAGGTATACCCTCTAGAGACTCGACGGTGGTTGGGATTAAATCAAAGAGTAATGGAACTTTGATGATGTGAAACATTATAAACTAATCGTGGGAAAAATCATTTTCAATTAGATTTTTATTTTTTATCTTTTTGTATCTCAAAGATACTAGAAAGATACTCTTTTTCGTTCGTCTTCCGGGCCATATGGATGCACTCTATTGAAATTAAATGACCCACACCAGGTGCCGGTAATGTGTTTACACAACGCGATTTAAATGAATACGACGAAGACGACTTCGATGTTCGACAGATGACAACTCTTCAAGTTCGAAACCACTTCCACTTCTGTTTGACAAGTTGCCGAGTGGTTTGCATTACGAATCTAAAGATCTAAAGAATTCCAAATCAATATTGACTTAAGGGAGCTTAGAGAAAACGCTCTTCTTCGTCGTCATCGTTTTGTGCCGCCGTCGCCGCCCAAACGTCTATTCATAGCTCAAGATACAGAGATACCCTTTTGAAGGAGTTAAATCTGGGGCAACATCACCTTTTGGCTCGGATGTGGCTGGTGGCTGTGATGATGATGGAAATTTCATAGATCAACAAACAACCCAAAAACCTGATTTCATTTGACAAACAAATATAAATTTTGTGCACAAAATGAGGTTCTATTCAATTGAGTTAGCTAGAGCTAGAGCCACCTCCTTCTTCCATAGAGTGGTCGTCTGGAGTCTGCTTTTTTATTTTCCATAGAATTATGCTCGTTAATTTGTTTTTTTATTGACCTTAGACCAACAAAAGAGATGCTACGGATGTTGCATCTGTTCGTTGTATCTATATGATGACAAGGCGGGGAAAGGAGGAGATAGATGGAGATTTTTCCAAGACGCACAAAAGAATTAGGACGTCATGGATGATGCAAGCCAAAACAAAGTTGCAGAAACTAGATTTGAACAAGTTAATGAGTTAAGTGATGGGGTGATGTCTTGACAAGCCAAAAAAGGGGACGAGATACAATTGGAAACCTCATATTTAATAGGATTTAGTTTGGAATCAATTTGCCAAGTAAAGTGATAGTTTCTTGATATTCACTTCAATAGCTTATGTTTAATTTAATCAGAAGACATTTCGAACTTTTGTGGCTTACAATATGAATAAAAGATACACATTGGTTACTGGGATACTTCGATAAGATACTCGAGTTTGAATGAACGCAAAGAGATGAAATTGTTAATTAAATTTGTTGCACTTTGCTGTTCAATTTGCAAAATGTAAATACGCCTGCAGATGGGAATTTGTGTCATGGATTTCAAACTATGACTGCAAGGCTATTGGACTTAACTTGTTTAAGGAGAAATATTAAAGAGTCTTAAAGATAAAGTATCTTTGAGATGTTATGAATGTAATTTATTGTTATTTAATTTTTTTTTCGGATCGATTCTTAAATTCTGAATTAAGTTGAGAATCTATAGAAATTTTGGTTTCAATATTAGCGGTTTCAAACTTCCATTTCTGTATTCAAAAAACGAATCGCCGGCGGTTAAAATATTTCTTCAAGAAAATATCTCTAAGATTACATCTACGAAATCTGCTTTGAAAACTAACAAAAATCTAATACAAATATCTACATACTTAATTTTCTCGAAGGAAAAAAAACTAATTCATTTAAAACTTGCCCCAAGATTATCACATCTCTCGGTAAGATGCATCGCACTTTTTTTGTTCGTAGTGCAGATCTCTCTTCAAACAACTAAAAAGATACACAAATACCTCACGGAATAGTGCGGCGCATCAGCACATCGTTCCGCCGAGTAATTCATTTAAGGCCCTTAAGGAACTTCCACCCTAGAGCCTTATTGCAATGTACAAATCTACTTCACAATTGACGTCTGATGCCGCAACGGATGCGATAATGGAAAAAACACCAAACAAAAAGATATTTCTTCCACATTTTTACCATTTTCCATTGATTCTATTCTACAAGCTTTATTTTTCTAGCCAGATTTGAGGCATCAGATAGACAAGATCCCTGTGTTCCCATTTAGTTATGTTGCTGTTGAATGCACACAAAGTAAACTCCCAAGCGGAATCTAGCACAAACAAAGTGATCCATGATGATCGTGCTGCTTTGTTCATAATAACATTTCGTGCGTTGTTCATCATCTCTTGAATGCTCATCGCACGTCATCTGCATCATCATGATCGTCATCGGTCGTCGTCATGTCTTCCGAGCGCGCCGCGCGGTACACTAACACTACACTCTCTTTCCTCTGCAAGAAAGACAAGAGAGGAAGAAAAGACATCGTGCAGATTAGTGGAATACACTCATCGTAAGGCCGGCAGCGTTTGGGGAAGAAGAAACAAGAGATGAACCGAAGTCAAGTCAGGATTGATATGGTGTTCCTCCTGTGGACATAATCGCATCATAATAATACCGGGTCTTGTTAACACACAAATAAGTGAAATAATTAAAATGGCTTCTGGCCAATGCACGCTGCCAAGTGGCCCATTATCTTCTGGCAAATAGAGAAGGTAATGCGAACTATTAAATGCTGCAGAAGAAGTGGAATCTATGAATGAAAGCGATGATCATGTGTTTCTGAAAAATAACGTTGAATTGGAAATGTCGTTACACCATAATTTACTCAGAATCTCCACTTTTGATGAAGTTCCACAGGGAAACCACATTGGACCTGATATGTTTAGCACTAAAAAATTGCTTTAAAAACCTATTCTTCCAATAATTTTGTTCACATTTTTGATTTTACGTGAAAACAAACAAACACCCTCCTTAAAACAATGACATGAATATCTAGTTCCCTGTCAAAATCACCCTCTCTCCATCATCAAAACATCAGCTCTTCTCGTTTGACAATTAATTTCCTTCAATTATTGTCTTCATTTTCAATCTGCCAGTTCCAGCATAAATATTCCAAAAGACAAACTGCATCTCTCCTTTCACCCTGCTGCACTTCATTTCACTTGTCATCGCATCGATAAAAATAATAATCAACGATTATGACATTTTGTTTCAAAAACTGAACCAAAAAGAAGACAAATAATCGAAAAATGCATTTTCTCGGAACATAAATTCGATTTTGAATGAGAGGAGCTACTGAAAAATGAAAATAAAAACAAATGCACTGCTGAGACGATGTATCTTTGAAAATGTATCTGTGTTTCTGTATCTTATTGATGCAAAGTAAAATCTGTCAGATTTTATTATTTGTTTTAGAGTGTGCTGAAGTGTGTGATGTTATTTTGGGTTGTTTGGTATCCCAGATGAATCCCTGCTACAGACCAGACACCCACCATCACCATCATCACTCTGCGTCTCTTGCTGCACCAGAGCCTCAAACCAATCCGACCAATTTTCAGTCCATAATCCTTGGCGGTAGACATCTCTTAAAAGATACAAAAAAAATACAAAAAAAAGATGAGAATATGATGCGTTCGATCATTTGTATCTGTGCTTTATAGTTCCGATGAAGATGTCAGATATTTTATGATGCTCTTCCGTCAAGATAAAATGCTAATGAACATCGATCAGTTTTGTTTCGCTGTTGCGGCGGTTCTGGTTGCAATGTGATGGTGGGCAATAAAAGGCTGCAAGAGCTTCTCGAGTCTTTGGTTTCGTACCATTTCGAAGCCGTGAAGACGTGTGGTACAACGGATGCGACGATGACGGTGATGATATAATCATTTGGTAGTCATTGGTTATTAGTCGACTTGAGTTTGGGAGAAACTGAGAGTTTTGCCAGATTATTAATCTTCTTTTAGGTACGAATGTTTCTTTTGGCCAAACATACAGCTAACAGATACAGATGGATGGCGTTGAGTGCGTGACTGTTGATTGGTTTTTTTTTTTTTTTTTTTGGTTTTTTGGTATCGTGTTGCGAATTGATTTTATCGCCAATATTTTGTCATTGCTAAATGGCCTGTTGACATTTTTTTCGATAACACCGCCTGGGGACGGGCGGTATGAGCATGAATTGTTAATTTTTTCTTTAGCTGTTAAGAGGGAAAAAACCCTTTGAGCGTATGTTGTGTGTCTTTTGATGTTTAAGGCAGAGTCTTACTTTTTGTTACTTTTTTTTAATTCAGCAATCTTGACATTTCACGATATATCTTCCTTTTCTTCTTAAGGGTTTCCTAATAGGAATGGGTCGGTTTTGACAGTCTGTAGCGATTATTTTATCGTCGGTGTTGTGAAAGTGGGGCCTACATTTACAGAAATGATGAAGACCGCAGAGTTCATACCTCATAGGTATGTTAGCCAATAGTTAATTTAAGCCATTAGGCTGACCTAAGACTGCTTCACTATTACTTCAGATACTTCTTTTATGTTTGCCGCTCCACTCGTAGATAAACACTCTAATAGATTCGTTTCATGTTTCAATTCAATATGAAAAAAATAGGAAATGCCAGAAATAAATATGGTTAACCATTTTACTTAAACAAATTGACCAAATGGCTTATAATAGAAAGTTACTTTCAATTATAACCGCTTCTCGAGATTCAATTACACAGCGCACTTAAAATTCACCCAAATCCATATAAAAATATCCGACACCTTGCGTGAAAGTATATCGCTTCTCATATGACTCACTTCACTCTCTATATACGACACGCTACTCACTTCTTGAAAGCGAAAACAATAGCCCAAGACCCAGAGATCCAAAGCCAGGCCATTCACCATTGTCCAAATTAACCATTTAGACACAACCATTAGGGCTATCAAAGGACGGATCTAGCTTCGAATCTTTTGTTTTGCCACCTCGTATATGATGATAGATCACTAACTTATCGATTCCAATGAAACAAAGCAAAAGCAACAGACACACGAAAAAAAATCCAATAATATTCCGAACCCGGAGTACAAAACCCCATAGGACCGGACTGCTTCTTGCACAGTTACTTTCGTATCTAACACATAACAAAGGGCCACCACAAATTTCCAATTCTGCAAAAAAAAAGAACCAAAGGGAGATTCCAAACCCGAAAAAAAACGGAGGAAAAAAAAAAGAAAAGAAGGTAAAGAGATTTTCCAGAGGAGAGCTCCAAGGTACTTTGTGCGCACAATGCAACACGACCGTATCCGTAAAGTTAGGTACCACCAATTTTTCACTTCTATTCATGGCGTTTATTAGGTGGGAATACAAAAGCATTTCTTCAGGTCTTGTCAGACATGCGATAGACCCTTGTGGATGGATGTGGATGATGCATTTTTTTTTCTGACTTCTTCTTCGGGACTTCGGCTTTTGAATGCGCGCGATGGCTCAACGCTCAACGGATGGATGATTGTTTGAGTTGACTTTTTGCTGCATCATTGACTTTGTCTTTCTGTGGTGGTAAATTGATTTTGGTTTGAAATTTTGTTGCATCTGTTTGTTGCAATGGTTAGGAATACCTTGATGGAAGAAAAAGGAATGGAAACCTTTCGCGGTGAAAGATGTAAAGTATTAGAGTTATGATTGCTCTGCTATAGGAGGTGAGGTCTTGGTGATTTTTTGGAAATTTAATTTTTAGTTTCTCCTTATTTGGTGGACCACACGAGTGGAAGGGCGTGCATTTGAATGAGATTCATAAAGATTGGGAGTAATTTTAAGTATTCTTTTTTGAGGAAACAATAATCAAAATGGAATCGAAAATTGGATTGTCGGAATAAATTTTTCAATTAATTGCAGTGATTAGATTCAGGCAGAATGGTCCACTTAACTGGGCGGAGTAGACCAATAATTCCGACCACCACATCTGGATGAAATAAAGCTAGCTATATCTAAACTTAAGAGCAAGAAAGCCGCCGGAGCCGATGGCCTAGCTGCCGAGCTCTTCAAAGCTGCAGGCGATGACTTGGCTATAAGTATGCAAGATATGGTTAGAAGAAAGCATGCCCGATGAATGGAATCTCAGCATAATTTGCTCGATCCTTAAAAAAGGAGACCCTCTGAGGTGCACCAACTATAGGGGTATCAGTCTCCTCAACATCGCCAGATCTTTTCTGCTGTATCGTGTGAACGCCTAAAGCCATTCGTCAACAACCTGATAGGTCCATATCAGTGCGGTTTTAGGCCAGGAAAGTTGATCAAATATTCACATTATGGCAGATCGTGGAAAATACTCAAGAAATTCAAATCGATACCCACATCCTTTTCATCGATTTCAAAGCCGCGTACGACAGCATTTATAGAGTCGAGTTATATAGAGCAATGTGCAGTTTTAACATCCCTGCCAAACTCGTCCGCCTGTGTAAAATGACCATGGAAAACGCACGCTGTTCCGTCAAGGTCGGTAAAGCCCTCACCGACACCTTTGCAGTCAAAAAAGGATTTAGACAAGGGGATGCGAGGTCATGCGACTTTTTCAAAATCATACTCGAAAGAATAGTGCAGAACTCTCACACCAACACCAGAGGCAATATCTTTCCAAAGTCCGTCCAATTACTCGCATACGCCGACGATATTGACATAATCGGAAGAACGCAGCGTGATGTCAGTAGCGCTTTTGGGAGTATTGAGACGGAAGCAGGTTTAGCAGTAAATGAGGGCAAAACCAAGTATATGCTGTCATCAAAAAGAGACACCCAACATCGACGTCTTGAACAAAACATCACCATAGACAGCTATAACTTGGAGGTAATTAGGGATTTTGTCTACCTGGGCTCCGCTATTAACTCAGACAACAACACCAGCACTGAAATCAAACGAAGAATAACTCTTGCCAATCGCTGCTTCTTCGGGCTTAGAAGGCAATTGAGTAGCAAAACCCTCTCTCGGGCAACTAAACTGTCTCTATAAGACCCTCATCATCCCAGTCCTGCTCTATGGTGCAGACGCATGGACGCTGTCAAAAGCGGATGAGGACACATCAGGCTTTTTCGAGAGAAAGATTCTCCAGGTGATTTTTGGTCCCGTATGCATAAACGGAGAGTGGAGAAGAACAATGAAGAACTTTACCGGCTGTACAGCGACACAGATCTAGCCAAAAGAGTAAAAATGCAACGTCTCAGATGGCTGGGGCATATAGAGCGAATGGACATCAATGCTCCGGCCCGGAAAATCTTCGAATCCACCCCAGAGGGACGGCGCAGTAGAGCAAAACCAAGACTCAGACGGCGCACACAAGTGGAAGAGGGCCTCAATCGACTCCACGTGCGCAACTGGAGACAGCTTGCTAGGGACCGAGCTGGCTGGAGAAGCTTGTTGGTTGAGGCCCAGGTCCACCCGGACTGTAGCGCCACCTAAGAGAGAAAGAGAGATTAGAAAATGGCTTGAAAAATTATGGTTGAAAACGTATTTTTATGTTCATGGTTCCCGATCCCAAAAAAGTTGTTTCCTGAAACTCAGATATTGTTCAATAATTGACCTGAAATGTAGATGAGACTTGCCATAACGTTTATTCACACTTGTTGTAGGTTCTCTTAAGCAACTCTTCAAAAATAATGAATTCTCACTTAAATCTCAAAGAAACCCAACAAGCCTTTCTGATATAATTATTTTTTTAATATTTTAGTCTGCATTTTTATGCTATATATAATACGGGATTCTCTACACAGACAATGTAGTACTTAGTACTTTTACTAATCATCATAATCAACACCATCATTATCGTCATTATCATAACCATCTTCATCATCATGATCATCATTATCATCTTATACGCAAGTTACTGAAGATGGCCATCGTTAAAAATGCTGAATTAATTTTGAGAAAAGTTGAAAATGTCATCTAGCATTAGGCACATCAATAACTAGGATACTACTTTTTCAAACCCCCTGCATGTATCGTAAATAACTTATTTAACAGATATATAGGTAATATGTGTTGATAAAAAATATCAATAGCCAACCCAATTTACATTTAAAAATAAATCAATCGAATGAAAAATTCAAGGTTCACCTGTTCAAATAAAAGAAACCCTAAAACAAACCAAAGGATTGTTAACAAACTGCTTCAAATTCCAATGTTAAAACCTTGACCCTCTCCCACGGAAAACATACCCAGTAGCAATAAAATTGATGACAATAACCAAGTGGGCGCTTTCCTTAGCCCTGCAACAAGCAACAAAAAGGTTTCCAATCATCAATTTCACTTGTAAGATACATTTATCACCCACAAAAATTAACCAGGCACAAAGAAAAAAATACCTTGTCTTTCAGCCCAAAACCTCATTTAGCTTTATTCATCACCTTCTCTCCCAAAAAAGATACAACAATAATTTCACTCACCACACCACCACCGTGACGACCTTTTTCTTCGGTAAAATTCTTGTCCATCTTCGAGCCCATCATTCACCAGCCTATTCATGCATAAGCCAAAAACGTCCAAATGAATACCCCCCCACCAAATGTGACCTTAACAGTTAATTTCTGTCGATATTTTATCATTAAATATATGCGAACCTTTAATTTATCACGCAGGGTCAAACCGGGCCACAGAAGCCTGTTCGACATTATTGAACTACAAAAAGAGCATTCGGGGAACCAAAAGGACCAAAAATATTAATCTAAAGAGAAGAGATCAAACCACATAACGTCCATAAGGGTATAGTATCTTGAAGATACATGTGGAAATTCCCAAATGCCTTGATTTCCAGACTTCAGTGGTGCGAGCGCTCGCCGCTAAATTCCTTTTTGATATTCGACAAACTTAAAGGAGGAACAGGAAATCGACAAAGTAACAGCGGCAACTGGAGCCTGGTCACGGATGATCATCATACTCCGATGGAGTTGATGTGTATGTTGATGCTGATGATGATGCTGAAATGATCTTTCGATCGAGATAACTTGACAAACATTAATTAGGTACCTGTGCGTCGTCTTCGACGTTGTTGTCTTCGTCGTCGATGAACAAGAACGAAGACGACATTTGCTGCCTCTCATCGAGCTCCATCCTTATACAATATAAGTGTTCTCCTTTAAGGATTTAATCGTGCATGGAGGATGTATAATTTCGCATCTTCTTCATTGAGATACATTTTTCGCGCATACCGACCGACCATAAAGAAGCAAAAAAGATACAAAAAAAACTATAAGATAAGATAAAAAGATACAAATTTTTATCTAAATGGCGACAAAATTAAGAACTGGTTTCGCCCTTAGACCAGCTCCAAGGATGTTTAAAGGAAAAAATATATTTTTTTTTAAATTAATAACGAGTGTAATTGATACAAAAAGGACAAAAATCCTCGTGTGGATACGGCAGTTCTTTGACCCATCTTTTACCTGCAATCACAACGAATTCATTACGAAAACTTAATTCAGACGCATAAATTCAATTTATGAATATAATTTTCAAATAAAAACCAAAAAATCAGATATCAGATGCGATACTATCCCAGGGAGCTTTCATCGGATGCGCAGTTTAATGGCTTCCCAGGAAGCCAAGTCATTTAATCTGCATATAAATTCGAATAATTTAATTGATTTGTAATTTTTTATCTCCGCCTAATTGGTGAAGTTGCTGGATTTCTCTCTCATGATTTCGGGCCGAATCTATTGTGTTGTTGTGGTTAATTTGGTTATCCAAATATTAAATAGCCTGACACGCGTGCTCATAAATCATTTTACCGATTAAAAGAACTTTAACCCACAGCGCTTGAATTGAGTGAAAAAAAAAAAAACAGAAATATCAAAGGAGTATCTTTTACAATATTTTAGGCCCACGCAATAAAGATAAAATTAAAAGATACAAAAGAAGCCAAAAGGAAGCAAAGTTGACCTAATAAAATTTCGCCAGAAATATATATCCATCCCCATACATTATCATTCTTGTTCGGAGCAATAAATCAAGATGAAAAATTCATACGCAATTTTTTGAAAGTAAAACTTTAATGAAAATGTACGCGCCGCGCCGTAGCAAAATAAATCGCTTTTTTGGCGTATTTCTTCTGGGCAAAGTATCTTTGGGACTATTGCAGAAAGATATAATGTATCTTGACTGGGGGAGGACTGAAAATGTATTGGGGTTTACTTTGAAGACAATTTAATGGGAATAACCACGACTGCTGGTCATAGATATTAGTTTGAAGTTCGTGAGATAGTTGTGCAGATTGAAGGATATGCGACGGGAAGAAATATTTGGGGTCGGCGAAATAAATTCGAGGTGAGTAATTCACTGGGATCGGGTATATCTTTCACTAAGGCAGTCACACGTTGTGTATGCAGAATTTTTTAATTTTCAAGATATTTATCTTCTATCGGTCGCATTATATTTGTCGACAAAGAAAAAAAAACACAATCAACCGATTTCAAGACAGTTTTACATCTTTTGGGGAACTTCTTCTTAATTTAACTGGTCTGATGAAGCATTATAGACTTTTATCTAACATCATGAATAATTTCAAGTCCAACAAAGAATTCAGCGGAGCTTGTTGTGATTTCAAATTGTGTCATTAAATTTGCAAGCACCTGATTTTTTTTTTTTTTTTATAGTTAAGGCGCGCACAAGTGATTATTTGTTTCCCTTTTAATGTAGAACACACTGCGCGGGCATTACGAAGATAGGGAGAGGAGAGATAGGAGGTGCCGATTAACATTGGTTTTGAATGCCAGCAAATCAAAATGGCAAGGGAAAATCTCGCCGCGTAAACCATTCTAAATTCGTGTTGTTCGGCTTAAAAAAAAATCCTCTTATGAATCATCCACTATTAATCCATCATATACAAAAATCGCAAGAAGGATTTCCAATCCATTAAGTTTTCTTCTATAAATGCATTTATCTGCAGTGCTTTCAGTGAACTGAATTGATTTTAAAACAGAATCAAGTCTCTTGTTCCAGCATCGCGGTGACTGTTTAAGCCCGTTGAGTGATTTGTTTAATTTACAAACCAGGTTCTTATCAAAATGTTTGTATCCTTTAGGTGGTGACGTAAAGATTTCTTTTTCGAGTACTCCGTATAAGAATGCTGTTTTAACATTAAACTGCTTTAATTTAAAATCACGTTGGACTGCAATAGCTAACAGCACCCTTATTGATTCATATCTTGTTGTTGGCGAAAATGTTTCATTATAATCAATTCCTTCCTTCTGAGAAAATCCCTTAGCGCAGAGCCTAGCTTTGTATCGACCCACTTCTCCACTTGGGGTTCTTTTAACTTTAAATACCCACTTAGATCCAATTGTTTTCTTTGTGGCAGGAAGGTTAGTCAAAGTGCATTTTTTTTTCTTCGAGTGATTCGGGTTCTTCTCTGATTTTTTTTTATAATTAGCCCGCACTAAAGGGATTTTGACTACCCTTATAATATTAATTAAACACAGCGAGAGCTTTAGGAAAATAGAGAAGGATTGGAAAGGAGGTAACGATGCACATTTGTTTTAAAGTTCTGCACTTCAAAGAGGGAAGGAAAAACAGAGTCTGGCAAGGCATTCAACATTCGCGTGGTACGACTAAAGAAAGAATCCCTGTACTTGACAGTACGTCCGAAGTTGGGCTCAAGGGTATATTGATGGGCATTTCTTGCAGTGCGAGTATTACGGTTGAATCGTTTCAGGGGAGGAATGCAACTGGCTATTTCGATAGAGCATTGTTTGTGGAAGTAGCGATAAAATAATGAAAGGCAGGAGACATTACGTCTGTGCTCCAGAGATTGTAAATGAATGGTACTTGCAATGAGGAAACTGAACAGCTTTGCGTTCTAGGTATTTGTATCACAAACCACCTTCTGTGGAATTAACACATATATAAAATCGCCAAAAATGCTGTGAAATGTTTAGGTTTTTTTAGACGATGCAAGAAATACTTCTCCCCGTTAGATCTGGCTTCTGTTTATAAGGCGTACATTAGCCCGAAGCTTGAGTACAATTCTCATATTTGGGCTGGTGCCCCTGTTACTCATTTGCGATTCCTGGATAGAATCCAGAAAAATGCATTGAAAATGATAGGGAATAAGGATATAACAGAAACATTTGATTCACTAGAACATCGTCGAAATGTTTCCTGTCTCCCCTTATTCTATCGATTCTTCTATAAACAATGCTCCAGCGAAATAGCCAGTTGCATTCATCGCCTTAAAAGTTTTACCCGTAATACTCGTACTGCTAGTAATGCTCATAAATTTACCCTTGAGCCTAATTTCGGACGCACTGTTAAGTAGTTAGTTTAGTTAGTTAGTTATAGAAACTTTATTTATTATATTTCATTGTAAAAATATCTACAATAAATTTCATAGTTTAATATGGTTTGGCTTAAAGCCGTCTACCGGAATGACATTATAACAATATTATACATTTCTTACTAAAATAGTATAAAAATAAAATTTAAAAGTCGCCTTCGACTATTCGGGTTCTATAATTCAGTGCCATCGTTGTGTATTTATACAATTTCTCCCAACCAAGACTTCATGTTCATTACGGATTTACCGAAGAATCTGACTCGATATTCTCTTAGAATCGGACATCTGGCAATAATGTGGTAAATATCTTCTCTTTCCTTGAGGTTGCAAATATCGCACAAAATAGGTAGGTCCGGACGATGTGGAATGTAGTTGAGGTTGATCATTTCCCCTCTTACTTTAAATATCGTACTTATCATTGAAAACGGTAATCTGTTTAAGAAGTAGGAGCTTCCTTGTAAGTTGTAGTCGAGCTGGCTATACATCATCCTATACTGAGATGATTTAGCTTCCAAGATATAACCACTATAAGCTGAGCGCGCTACACCTTCCAGTAAATTTTGAAACATGTTTCTAAGATTAGCGGGTCCAATACCTGGTTGAATCTGTAATCTTTCTCCACAATCTATTTCTTCCCATTTTTTGACGAGGTTGCCTCTCAAAGTAATTATCAACTGTTAAGTATAGAGACTCATTCTTTAGCCGCACTACAAGAATGTGGAATGCTTTACCCGACTCCATTTTTCCCTTCCATTACGATTTACAAACGTTCAAAATCAATGTGCATCGGTACCTCCTTTCATCTTCTATCCAATTTTCCTAAACGCTCATGATAAGGGTAGTAACAACCCTTGAGTGCGTGCAGATTATATAATAAAAAAAAAAAAAAAGAAAAAAAAAGTAGATTAAAGTAAAGTAGGATGTTCGAAATCTTACATTAAGAGAACTGCTCCGTGAGCAATAAACTCACTGTCATAGAAAACAAATTCGAACTCTAATCGATTTTTCAGTGTAAGCTCCATGATGTGAAAAAATACAATAAATTCAAAGGCAAACTGTTATTTAAACAAATTTTCCAAACTCTGACCTAGAATAGGCATGTCTACTAAGCTGACTCGATACCACCCAAATTTCACACAGCATCTTCAAATCTTTCAGGTGTTCCCTATAAATGGTCGTTTTAATGTTAACAATCAATCTAAAGTCGATAACCGAATCAGAATTTCTCAGAAACCAAATTAATTTAAAGAAAAAAAAATAATTTACTTGAATATCTAGTTTACCTAACACATTTCTAGTTTGTATCTTTAATAAAAAAATGGCCTTTCAGCCATTTAAACATCATTCCCTATTTGCATACCGAAACACGAATGCTCATCTTACAGTCGATTTATTACCACTCTTGGTGGCTATTTGATGTATCTATGGTTGGTCGTGGATGATATCATTACTCAACCTTAAGCCTCACCGGTAGGCATTTTGGCATTTGAAAAAATTAAAACAATTATGCAACCTTAATATTGTCAACACTTAATTTAAAAAAAAAAATCCGGATATAGTCTTTTTAAGCCTTTTCACTTTGAGCTATAAAAATGTTAAATCAGAGTGACCCTCTTTCTCAGAAACATGATCCACAAAATAAATTATCTTGTGACATCATACATCATCGTTAGATTTACAAAGTTTCGATTTCATGTGCGCTTGACGAATACAAAGTGCCATAATCAAAAATTCAGTTTTCGGTATTGATTCGTTAATTAAAAAACAAACCGAGAACCAACAAAAAAAAAAACAAAGCTTGTTGTGTGTTCTTCATCATTGAGAGGAACAACTCAGATACCATATATACGTACATAGAATGGAGTGAGTCTTTTTGATTTATAGCTCAAGACTGCCCCACAATAAATCAGTCAATCGGTTGCTGTTTTAAAAATAAACAACTTTTTCCTGGTTTCTTATGGAGAATTGTAATAATCGGATGGAAAAATAATACCAACTGTGATGAGAGATGGAAATGAATGTATGTTTTTGGGTTATGATCCCAGATAAGCTCCAAGAATTTGATGATTTGGAGTTTTTGTGGCGAAAATAGTTTTGGAAGATTTGTGATTTTCCATATTTTTGTTTTCTTCAAAAACTAAGCCTAGATAGATATTCTTTGGTGTCGACCTTTCTATTTCAACGTCTCCACCTTCGTTCAATTTATCAAGAACTTTTGTGGAACCCATTTGGTTTATCTGCTCATAACATGGTTGTTATAACTCTCACTAGGTCTCATAATCGATATAATGAGTTTGGGCGCCAAAGATTCAGGAAAAACATAAAAAGATACAAATATAGATACAAAAGTATCTTAAAAGAGTTTTTTCATCTACACGCACCCAACGGCTTTCTTTTTTTCCTCCGGTTTTGATTTTCAATAGTTCTATTTCCCTTTCGAGTGTTTTTCTTTTTTGGAAATCGGAAAAGAAGATACATTTGTAAAACGAATAAGAACCGCATGCTGCGTTTGGAAACAGTTTGTTTAATTAAATAAATTGTTGTCACTTTATACACTCCCCGCTGCTGGTACAAATTCATACTCTACTCATACTACTCTAGGATAGCTTATTTATTTTAGATTGTTATGAATGACTTGAGTGAATAATTTTTTGGATTATTTATTGGCAGATGGATTTTTTTTTTTTTAAGTATCGATAGATTTTGAAAATTTATTTAGATGCGGGTTTAGATATCAGTTTATGAGAGGTAAACGGGTGCGATACATCAATATATCATCGCAAGATAATGGGGTGCCACAGGGAGACCACTGTGGAGCGATTTTATTTTGTTATTAATATTAATCGTGGGTTATAGATGTTGGGAATGAGAATTCTCACACCATCTGGGGTGAACTGAAATATGAAAAACTATGTTTCTATTTTAAAGATTTCTATTTACAGTTATTAGAATAAAACGAACCTTTCGATTATGGTGGCGTAGATATAGAAGGGAATAAAAATTTGTTGATGCAAAACTAGAGTGTTAAGTTATAGATTGAACATTTATTATGGAGGTTATAAGTCGACGGTAAGATTTGAAAATAGAGAATATTTTTGGCAAAATAAAGTCGAAAGAGGAGATAATCATAAAACTATACACCTTAATCCTAACAGTAAGTATTGTCCTTAGTAAAAAGCCTGGAGAAATAAACGAAGATCTTTTTGGTCCACACGAAAGTGTTGCTTTATTTCTTACTTTTGTGAGTTCTATCAGGATGTTCCACATGATACCTAGAAAAAGTGAAGAATATACAAAAAAGAGCTTTCTATATACAATTTAAAACAATTGTCGCTAATTTATTTAAACAAATGTATATTTGGTGTTCCAAAATAAACGACGTAAAACAAACTGCGTTCCTACGCAAAGAAGATCGAATTGCATGCTACAGCATTTCAAAATTAAAGCCCACTCACATAGGCTTCTCTAAAATCCATTAAAGGAAAATGAGAAAATCATGAAAATCATGAAAATCTCTCGACTGTATCTCCTTTTTCCATTACTATTTTTGCCCGTCCCTGTTAATCTATAGAATGCATCTCCTTGTATTGAAATCTACAAATTGAAAAGCGGAACAAATATAAGTTTTCAAGATTTTTGTGTCTCCTTTTTCAAACACAGATGCTGCTGTTGTGTCTGGAATGAGCACCTACAGGTGCAACCTTCATCGGGCCACTAAAAAACAAGGAAAATTTGTTCAACATTAATCAGATTTTAAATAGATACAAATCGAACAACCAGCTATTATTATCGTTTTTTGTTTTATTTGCTTTGGCTATTGAGTTTGAGGTTCCTTGGAATCAGGTAGCCAAAGGAGTTATCACTTAACAATGATCACTCCTCACTGTCATCGTGGTCGTTGTCGTCGTCGCCAACACGCTGACATGTGTAAAAATGTGGATGCAACGATGAGAAATAATAATAGTAACCACTTTTGGTCTGTGAGTTTTGTTTAAGTGGAATTAATTTGTATTTACCTACAAGAAGACGCGCAGTTGGCCATTCCCGGGCCATCGTTTTAACAACGACAACGAGTCCCAAGAGGACATAAGTGGGTATACACTCTTGAGGCAAAACGAGGAAAAATGGCCTCTTGAGCTGAGCGATGACGACTACGATAATGATGGGGCACCTCTAGCCTATACATGCCACGACTGCCTCTGCCTACCTACATATAGTAGATGACACAAGTTCTATACGAGATTTTTCTGTTGTTCTTTCCCAAATCAAAAAACAAACAGGAGGACTTGAGAAAAAGGGGCTCATTTTCCCAGCAGTGACAGCCAGCGCCAATAGTGTCAAGTGGCAGTGTTCAAACATGAGTTTTCACAAGAAAAATATTCAATAGATACTTCTGTGAGAGACAGATACTTATTTGCACACTGGCTGACATACCACAGTAGACATTGTTGAATATTGAAGAAATGGAAATAGGATACTGTTCTGCCGATGCCTCGATGAGTATAAAAAGTTATCCCCGCAAACAGTAATGAGCATCAGCCAACCATAAAGTAACAAATGAGTATCTTTAAGATACAAAAAAAAAAAACCAAACCAAACCCCATCCAACAAATGATGAATTGAATTGGAGGAAAAATAATGAGAAATAATGACCACAAAACTCAAATCGATAAATCACCGGAATTGCTTAAATTAATTTCCTTCCATATTGTGGTAGGTATACATAAGGATGTTTTTACTTCCCCAAGGCCCCAAGAACGTTTTATCTGTCAGGGCGGTGGTCGGGATGGTTCTTGATTTAATTAATATTCAAAGATGTAATAATAAACATTTTCGTCGTTGTGGTTGGGTGGAAATTTATTTGGGAAATTTCAAAATTAATTTCCTTTCGATTGCGTAAATTATTAAGAAGATGATTTTAAGCGAGAAATTTAATTCGTTATCCTTGACTTCATATTCTTCTCTTTCCAATCTGGTACCATTCTTCATCCAAAATTTGTAGTAGAGTAGAGATCAATAAATTTGATCAAATCAAGTTATGGGGCTAAGTAATAAAAGGTTGAAGGGTGGGTTTGGATGATATACATGTTGATTATGGTCGGTCTTGGACTTGGTATCCTCGGCACTGAAAACTCTGTTTGAAGAGGGTCAGTAACAAAAATCTAATATATTGATTCCAATATTGATATTGGTAGCAACTTTGGCCATAATTGGGCTAAGTTACACTGTGATGAAAAAATAGTGGACGTCTTTTTTTGATTCAAATTCAAGTTTAGAAATATCATTGTTTATGCCTTAGCGAAATTAAGGCTTAAAACATGTTATTTGTAATATAAAGGCTAAAAGAATCGCCGCGATGTGACTAATAGAGGCCCTAAATGGTGGAAAAATCTGCGGGATATCGATATTGGGAAGAAACAAATTGCTTACAATTGTGAGGACATGAGAGTTAACCCGCCATTGGTGACGTGAATTTAACTTTCCATCATATGAACAATTTTAAAACCGGATCTCTCAGAGACAGAGGTCACCACCATTGGCGGTTTAAACATGAAATTCTTTTCTTTAGAAATATTTGATGATAATCACGAATTTCGTTATGCCAACTCAATAGAAAGGTTTGAGTTCTACAGAACTGAGTGTACAGATGTTGTCGAAAACCTTACGCTTATTAGGTCTAATGCTATCCTGTTGGACTTGATGATGTCGTTGAACTTCTCGAAAGCTAACGACATTATCAACCAGTCGATTCTTAAACGCCAACTGTTTACTCAGCCTAGCTCTTCACTGTGTGCAGCAAATCTATTGCTTTCGTAAGTTTCTGAAAGAACCCAAGCTGTTGCCATGTCTAATAATGTCTTTCTTTTATTGCCAGCCTTTGAAGGTGTACCACAAGGTTCATTTTGGGCTTCACTTTTTACATAAGCCAAAGTTTATAGAATCCTCAGAGTTCTACGAAATTTTCAAAATTTGGAATTATGGAATTTCGAAAAATGTTTTTTCGTTATGCATGAATTCTCTATTTCAAAAAAATTAATCTTTTTCTTAGAGCTTCAAGAATAATATTTGGAGGTTTCGTGAAGTAATGAAATCTGTTAATCTGGCTTGTCCCTTTTTTATTTTGAGCAGTACACATTTCGCCAGAATCCCAAGGGCAACTTCCATCAAAACTTTTAAAACTGACTTGAATAGAATAATACTAACTAAAGATAAAAAAAAAAACAACTATACCGGGTACGATTTCAACCAATTTCATCCAATTTAAACCTTCCATAATCTTCAGAAACCAAACCGCATACACTACACACACAGACAAATCGAACGGAGAAAAGGGGTACCATCACTCCTCACTGGTTAAGCTCCAAAAAGTCCATCTGTCCGTTCGTCCGTCCGAAGGCCTTCTCTGAGGGCAAAAGTGATTCACCATAACCCCAACCACCACACTTTTCTAAAGTCCGAAGAAAATTCTTCGACTTCGACTCCCAAAAACTTGAAGGTTCTTTCTAATTCATTTGAGGATTCGTTTCTACCTAATGCTTTGCATGATATATACCTACACCAAAAGCTTAGGCGGTTTTGCGGTTATAAAATATTGATTCCAAACTGCAAGATTTAACCCATCGGACTTGGTGTTTCCCTGTAGGTACGACCTGGCCTTTTCCGGGCCTGTGTTTGATGTTTATCCATGTAAATATTAAAATGGGAATTAGATTGAATTTCAGTTTACTTTTCATCAGTTAAGTGGGTGAACTTCAGAGAAATCCAAGTCGTCCAGTCTTTCATCCCGGGGGTAATCCTTGAGAAATCCTAAAATGGAATTTCAATCAAAATAGTTTATTGAAACCGTATTAGCGTTGGGAGTTAATTTTTTTTTTATTTCAATTTCATTTTATTGAGTTAACAACCGATATGGTTCCTGGGGTTTTAATTCGAAAAAAGGTTATTCGAATTATGGTATTGTTTGGGGAATGACGCTCTCGATTGGGGAAGAGAATATGATATAAAATTATTTAATTGCCGGAACGTGCGCGCCTTCTTCGTGGACTCAATTATGTCGATGGGTTGGCTATCGAGTTTCAAGGCTTTTGTGCTTTAGTTTTATAGGAAAAAGCCTTCATCAGTGGGCAGAAGAGTATTGTGGGCCATGATGGTGTTTATGAAGAGCCAGTCGATCATTTTGTCAAAGTTTGGTGATTAAAGTTTTATGGTTTCAATTTTGGAAATTGCTTGATGAGTGGAGGAGGTGGCGCAGGCATTCGGTTGGAGTCATTAATTCAAAGAGTTTTGGAAGGGATTTTAATGTTTCTAGAAATGTTTTTTAAGGTGCAGCTGAATTAGGTCAATATTTTGTATGGAAAATTAATATTGATAGAAGGGCTTAAGAGAATACTCTGCAACGCAAGCCTTATACAGTTGATATGAAAGTACAGACTATGAAGATGGACTGTTTACATAGTACGGAAATAAAATGTATTTCTTGTGCTGAACACAGTTGATGACACTATTAGGGACATTTTTGTATTAAACGAAGAGAAACTTTCCTGCTAAAGCAATACTTCTGTTAACAGTCTAGAGTCTATCTTTCAAAAGCTGATCCACAGAAAATGCTGATAAGAGACAGGAGCCGAGAACGTTTTGATAGATCCTTGCAAAACTTAAACTTTGAAATTGATGGTTTGTTTCTACATAGGATCTACTATTAACCTTAAACCAAAAACACAAAATACAAGAACGTCGGAAGCAGAATCAAACGATAATGATAACTCTTTCGAATAGCTTCTTCAATGAACTCAGAAGTTATTTCAGTAACGCACCCCAAATTCGAGTATCTTCAATGCCCCTAATTCTAAGGCTTTATAATGCCTCAGGAGAAAATTTCTTCCAATTTCTTGTTCTTCGACGCAATACCTTCCAAACGCACCCTTAAATGCCTTTTTGACAGCCAGGACAGCAAATAATAAATCAATTAATTTGAACCGCTCTGATACTTATTTGGCACAACTTTCGCACTTAAGAATTAACACCACACTTAACAGCCCCAGCCGTTTAGAAAATTCCACTTCTATAGCAATCCTGCCAGCATCGCCTGCACCCTGCAAGCCATCATAACTCATTTTTCAAAAACCCTGCATCATTCCACCGATGAAACGAAACCACCCAATAAAAGTCAAATAAAATAAAATTCATTGTCACCCCAAACATGAATTCGCACTTTCCTGGAAATAAAATAAAAACAAAATTATTACTCCAGCGCAATCGTGTTCCAAATACACATCATTTGTCATTTGTGTTCGCAGGAGGAGTATGGTAGGTACCCTGGTTGTGCACCATCGCGTTGAAAGCAGCACACCCGCGGCATCAGACACAAATCGAACAATCCAATCCGCGATGCCATTCGATATGGATGTGTAGATACTCTAAACGCGAGATATACCGATTTTGAGCCCCTCTCTGGAGACCCACCACCACGGAAAATAAAGAATCAATTGCCCCAGCCTCCTGCTGCCGCGCCGCAGCTGTTGCATGTGCCGCGCCATGAGAATCACACAGTTTCGGGCTCTTGTAAGAATTATGGCAATAAAAACTGAAAGCGAACATCTTACTGCGCGCCGCATCTTATCTGATAAAAAATAAAATTTTATATTCCACCAAAAGATATTGAGGTGCAAGCCTCAGGAAATGTTCCATCGAACGGTCCTTCTCGTTGGCTACGGCTGCATGCTGATGACTGCCGAAGGTGCCCACGGAGGGATTCTGTTTGTTATGTGAGACTTCCGGGGGGGAAATCCAATTCCCGATGACCAGTGGTTGGATTTTTATTAGCGGCTTCGCTGCTCCTGCAGGCTACATCAAACCAGGGCGCCCCAGTATGAGCCAAAAGCCTTTTCACATGAACCTACAGCCGTACACCCGATTTCCGCCCACCATTGATCCACAACACAGGAATACAGAAATGTCAGACCTGACAACAGCATGCCCCGGAAAAAATGCATCTTTTGTTGATTTATAGGCACACAACAAATGGCACAAACATACCAGGAGATAGTAGAGGTGGCACGAAGGCTTGAAACAATGTGCTGGCTTGACTGGCACTGGGCTGAATGCATGCGTCAGCCGAAGGCGCTAATGATTAAGTGATGCTGCACCATCCAGGCCCGCGATGATAGATGCCAATGTTTTGCTGGTCACGTAAAGTTACTTCGTTTTTGTTTGATTTGATATTTCTAAAATATTTTCTTTTTTTTTTTTTTTTTGGAAAAAAAATCACATATTTGTTGAGGCATGCTTTAGATGGACCTTTGCGTGCCTAAAAGTAGCTTCAGCTGGGGCGTCATTGGAGAGATTATGATTATTAATGACCAGCTTTTTGAGTATGATTTCGAAACAAATGACCGCAGCGCACAATCACAACAAATATTCACATTTTGCCTGGAAAGATACATTTTTATCACGCGAAGATACATTTGTATCTTTCCCAGTCAATAATTTATGCAAATGTTTTCATGTTTTTATTTTCGAATGTGGGTTTCCCTATAAAATGCACGCATTGTTTAAAAAGTTTTTTTTTATTTTATCAAAACTCATATTATTTTCATCTAGATACTTTCCAAATCTAGATATGTGTCAAACGGGAAGAAAGTATCTTTATTTCGAGCTGAAATGCATCTTTTCGTATCTATTCACACAAAACTTGCCTGGTCTTAGACTACACAGCTTTTGCTAAGGTATCTCTATTTGGGTGGAATAAATATTGATTTGGAATCGATGTTAATTAGATGGGGAGTGATGATAAGGCATTGATTGAGTGTATTCGAAGACCAACTTTGGCGGGCTTTTGGAAAAGCATTCAAATGAGATTTTGAATATTAGTCTATTGTGGAGAGAAGAAGAGGTGTTTAGGTTAACGGCGCTAAGAATATTTAATGATGGTCCGATAAGATAGATATTTTATTTCGGAATGATCTGTGGCGGAATGGAATGAGGGTGTTTAAGTGAAATATTATTTTAAGTGGGTTGTTTGGGTTGAAACACTGGATGTTTGGGAATTTGAAAAATTAAAAAAATGGAATGCTGTTAGCTTTGGGTGTTATAAATGGTCGTGTTTTTGATATTGGAAGCTACTGGTTTTGTTAATTATTTTTTGAATATTCAAAGCTTAAAATGGAATTTTATGATCGGATTGCATTGGAAATTAGTTTGATAAGAAAATATGGTGGCGTGTGATGTGTATGTTAATTTATCATTAATTGGTATATCATTTTAATATTTTGTTGAATAAATTGCCAAAACTAAGCAAGATATAGATAAGAGAAACAATGCCCTATGAATGGAACCTCAGCATTGTTTGCTCGATCCTTAAGAAAAGATAGCCTCTGAACTGCGCCAACTACAGCATCTTCTACAATATCTTTCTGCTGTACGTCTGTGAGAGCCTACGGCTTTAATTCCTTAATAACCTAATTGGTTCATATCTATGCGGTTGTGGGGCAGGAAAGCCCACCGTCGATCAAATATTCGAGAAAGTCAAAGAAAAAAAACTTGTACCCATTAAGGAGAGGTCCCGGTGTTAACCCAGAATCTTGAAATAATTTTTCAAAAAAACATAACAAACAACTACAATAGCCTTATTTTGTGTGTTGCTTTGTCGAATGAATTTGATTCTAAGACCATTACAAAATAATTTGGGTTTATTAGTTTACAAAAATGAATCCAATAAAAAAACCGATAACCCACAAGCTAACTGTCATAAATTCTGTAAACAACCTCTAACTACGATGTTAATAAACACATAAAAACCAAATACCTATTCCATTCCGACAATCTGACCTATTCGTGTAGGGTAGATACATTACTTCATTTTAATTCCAATAATATTCAAACTGTATCTTCGACTAACTTTCGATGAACATGACTTCATCCATGAATCCCATGTTCCCGTCTATCGTGCAATTATGACGGTTCCCCTGTTATAAAAACCCATACATTAAGTTTTGATAAGAAACACCCTTTAGAAGATGCCGCAAAATCAACGAAATTATTGGATCATTGCTATTCATAGAATAAAATGTTTCTCCCCATCCATGAAATGAGAAACCGATAAGACTCGAAAAAATAAAAAAAAAAAAAACTCATAACTTGACCCAATAACCTTCTAATTTACTTAAGAGATTATGAGAGGAGTATTGCGCCAAGTGTGTCTCAAAAAATTCACATGAGAACTATCCAGATGTTGGACTGGACCTGAAAAAGATACATCCCACTTCCTTCTTACAGCAATGACATAGTTAAATTGAAAGGAAATCGTCCGATTGACGATGACGCCCAGACTGGGTTATGAGCTTCGTTCCATCATAATTCAGGTGCTTAAGACTGTCACTCCACTTACACCCTTATTTATGACTTTTAATCATTCTGTCAGTATGAAACGACCCATCGAAGATACTTTTATCAGGCTAGACAAGGATCTTACTAAGTGGCAAGCTAACGCAGCACGACACAACCCATTACCAGGAAAATTTACACCTAAATTATGGATGCACCGACTTTTGATGCGACCAACTATTTTTAGACAACTTAAACTATTTATGGATCATCCAACTAACTCACGGCAAATACCATTAATCAAATAATTAATATGTCTTCAGACAAAAGACCCAGTCTCAAAGAAAATTCCAAATCTTTTATAAATAAAAATGTTTTATCTCGATGCACGATGGAAATTTTAATAATTCGAGAAAAACGTCGAAAAAGAAAAACCCCTTCGGAGAATTTCATTCATTCGTGCTTCAAGACCGATGTGCTTCGCTATGAAAAGATGCAATGTACTTGGAGGCATCTGTATTGAAGAATGAAATGCGTGCACATCACTTGAGATACATATAAGTCGGCGGAGGCGTTCAGCGTCGATGATGAGGATGAGAGGATTCGAGTTGGAAGCATTATTCACTCCCTTGTCTAAAAATGTTTCAGAATTTATATTTAAAATTAAATTATTGCTATAGATGCAACGAAATGTGTGCTCTGCGCATCACTAGAGCTATAAAGGCCCCGAGAAAGAGTTCTGACAAAAGACAAGATACAATCGGCAACGCGGCGAATATGAGGGCGCTGGAAGCTTGTTAGTTGGTTTTGAAAGGCCTGATGGCGGGCAGACTGCCATGCACTCAACTTTATTCATTTTTTGTGGTTATTGTTGATGTTTTTCTATCTATTCTGGCGTTGGCGCTTTTAATTAAACCCACATGCGCGCAGGCATCTCCAATCTCCATTGATGTGGGAAAAGAGAGAGGAAAATCTATCTTTAATGAATTTTCGCACACACAACTTAGCATAGCAGCATATTATAGGATGGACTTGGACAGACAGCTGTTGCTGATGTTGCGTGAGCAAAAAACCACAGACACTTTCACTACTAGCTGCGCGGTCTGGGTTTGCCGTATAGATTTTCAAACACACAACCGCAATAAATGACCGACCATAGAAACCGGAGAAAAACAAACCAGAAGATACTTTAAATGGGCTTTTGTCTGGCAAAAGATACATATTTATCGTTGAAAAACGACATGCTAAAGGAAGGAATGAAAAAATAAAGTTGTTTAATCGAAACTGAAACCTAAATTACCTACTTAATCCAAGCTTTTACTTTCATGCGGGGAAAAAGATACTTTTGTATCTTATAAGTATTGTTGTGAGTGTTTTACTCCAGCAGGAAGCAGTTAATGAGTTTTTTGATTAATCAAAATCTTTGTTTACTATATTAAAGTGTGTAACTTTCACAACGGGATACTCATTTATAGAGTAAAGATACATTTGTATCTAATAGAGTTTTTGACTGTAAAATTTAAGTCATTATATCAAAATTTAAAAGAAATTTTGTGTGTATGAATAAAAACTAAGGGTCAAGGCACACGAAGCAACCAGAAAAAAACTGATGATGCGAATTGGCAACTAGTTTGCTTTGAGTCACAGCCTGTGTGCTGTGTAATCAAATGGGTAGATGCACACGACGACGCTACCGGTTGAAAACTCGTTTGCGATTCACAAAAACCAGTTTGTAACCAGTCGTCTGTCTGTTGAATAGCATGTCGGGTTTCTAAATGATTTAAGTTTCTAGTTTGCCGAAGATGAGCGAACAACAGACCAACCATGTTGCTGGCGGGGAAGGTTGACCTGAAACACTAAGCAAATTTTGGTAATCAGTTTTCTCGTGTGTGGAGTCAAGTCACTGTTTAGTACGTAACTGGCCTGTAACCCGAGTTGCCAACTGGTTTAGTTTTTTATCAGTTGCTCAAAGATGCATTTGTATCTTTGTATTTTTAAGTCTTGTTCGAGTTTAATCGCTGTGACAGGCATAGCAATATCGAAGTTCTTGGTCTTGGAATTTGAGTAACATTGCATAATTTAGCTACTTTTTCTTTCATTGAGTTTTTTTTTTTTTTTTTTTTTTTATATATAACATGCGCGCGCAAAAGGGATTTGTGTGATGCCCTTATAGTGTTAAATCACACTGCGAGAGCATAGGAAGATTAGGGAGAGAGGGAAAGAAGGTGTCGATTAAAATTGCTTTTGAATGCTTACAAATCGAAATGGCAAGGGAAAATCTCGCCGGGTAAACCATTCCAAAGTCATGTTGCACGGCTAAAAAAAGAATCCCTATATTTTACGGTACATCCCAAATCGGGCTCAAGTGTGAACTGATGAGCATTCCTAGCAAGACGAGTATTACGGGAGAAACTTTTAAGGGGAGGAATGCAGCTGGCTACTTCGAATGAAGATTTTTTGTAAAAGAAACGATAAAATAAGGAAAGACATCAAAAACTGCGTCGGTGTTTAAGAGGGCCAATTGTTTCAGCGGCAGTTCTATTACCTATCAATCTTAACGCTCGATTTTGTATTCTATCAAGCAGGTGAAGCGATGTTTGCGAAGCACCTCCCCAGAGGTGGGAGTTATACTCGAGTTTAGGGCGTATAAACGCTTTATAAATTGTAGCCAGATCAGAAGGGGAAAAAACTTCTTACACCGATACAGAAAACCTAAGCACTTAGCAGCATTCTTAGCTATCTCAAATATATGGTCGTTCTAACGGAGGTCGTGCGTCGTTGACACACATACCGAGTACTGAGAGCTTTTCGGTTTCTTCGATGTAAGTGCCATTCCTGGACAATGGCATGCGGGGTATGTTTAGCTTTAACGACAGAAGACAGCATTGAGTTTTCGAAGCATTAAACTCCACACGATTCCTATTACCCCATTTGACAATGCTGCATAAATCGGAGTTTAATGAGCTTGACATACGGTACCGTTGCAATTGTACGTCCGAAGGCGAAGGACGTGAATTATCGAACGAATATGAAAAGCTGAGGGTAGAGTCGTCTGCAAAACAGTTAAGTGGATTAGCAGTAACAGACAGAAGATCATTTATCAAAATGAGGAAAAGAGTCGGAGACAGAACAGAGCCCTGGGGCACACCAGCATTTATTTTGTGGGAATCACACTTGAATCCGTCCAATACAACTTATATTGAACGGTCCAGAAGATAGCTTTTAAACCAACGAACAAGAGTATTATCGATCCCAAAAGCACGCATTTTCGATAAGAGAACTTCATGCCAAACTCTATCAAATGCCTTGGAGATATCAAGAGCAATAATCTTACTTTCACCAAAGCGATGTAAAGATTTGTTCCACTGTTCGGTGAGATATGCCATCAGATCACCAGTGGACGGTTGCTGCGGAAGCCATACTGACGGTCATGGAGAAGCTTACGATCTTCGAGATATTCCTTAAGCTGACGGTTAATCAGTGTTTCCATGACCTTAGAAAGAAGGGATGTCAGTGCTATGGGTCGGTAGGAGGAGGGGGAGGATGGGTCACCTTTCTTAGGGACAGGCTGGACAAATGCTGTTTTGCATCTTCTAGGAAAGATTCCAGAAGAGTAGGAGCGATGGAAAAGCTTACGCAGTGACTTTGCCAGAATGGGGGTATACCATCCGGGCCAGATCTTTGAGAACACTTGCTACTGTACGAGTGGGGAAAAATATGTCCCATGGAAAAAATTACATTCTCAAGTACAGGAGGGACAACGTAGCTGTAAGGCAGCGTAGAGCTGGCAGCGAAATGAGTTGCAAGCAAGTTTGCCTTCTCTGAAGAGTAGACAACAGGTTTGTCATTAGCAATGAGCGTTGGAACCGAAGATGTCGAGGAGTTTTTAATGTTTTTTACAACTAACCAAACAAATTTTACTGCCTTTGGGACACTGCAGAATTTTTTGCCGTAATTTTTTGTCATGCAAAAACTTGGTTCGTTCAATGATGGAGTGGCAGGAGTTTCTTGCTTGTTTGTGCTTTATCCGATTTTCCTCTGTAGGGTTGGCTTTATAAGATCGGAAACTTACTTCTTTAAAAAATTCTCAAGTCTTGAAACTGGGTTAATCCTTATACCTGCATTAATGATGCTCTACCTAAATTGTAAACGGTTTGAAATTATTCGATTACACAGACATTTTTATAAAACAATTTAAATACAAAAAAATATTTTCTGTGTTCATTTGTATCTACAATTCTTTTATTTTATTATTCGATTGGTTATTTATTAATTTTATTTTGTTATTAAAAAGTTGTTTAACTTATGCATAACATGTCATGGCATTCTTTGTAAATTCCAACGATTTTGATTTTTTTGTTTGTTTTGGAATAAAGTATTTAATATTTGCTTTTATTTTCAATTATGTATCTGTTCGTTGCCATTTGTATCTTTTATTTTATATCAATAAATAAAAATGTTGTCATGTAAAAAAAAGAGTATTTATAGTGTTATTGGTTTATTTAAATTCTTTAGCATGTATAAAAGATACTATTTTTTGATTGCAATGAAAATCATAATCGTGTTCGTGTTCATCATATAATAAATATATATATGAAAAGATACCCTTTTTCTGGTTATTTAGAGATTCTTTTTATATTTTTTTTTTTGCCTGTCGTTATACTATTTATTTCCAATGCTATTTGAAAAGTGACCACGGCATTTAGCTATTAAGCTTCATAACTCATAAATTCTTTTTATGGTAGTTTCAATAGACTCTTTTTGCACAAAAGCACCTCAGATTTGGCTTAAATCCCAAACCTTTCTCATACAGATACGTCATATGCGCTTTTGTCTGCAAAAGATACTTTTGTATCTTTAACCGACTACAGTCAATTTTATCAATCGAAACACACGATTTACGAGCAGTTATTTCGATTTAAATCTGTTTTTAATCAAAAATTTGTCCCAAAACTTGTAATGCAGGTACATAGGTAACCCAACATCGAGAGACAACGAACAGTTATTACGCCCAAAACGTGACTTACGCGCCTTTACAGGCAGTTCGGACGGCAATTCATTACCCGTGAACCGCACAGGTGGGGCCAACAATTTAACCAATGTATCGATCAGATTCACTTCGTGTTTCATATGATGTGAAGTTAATATTCGGTAAAAGATACCAAAACCCATGTGCATGGATGTGTGCTCATATAAACCTTTCCAAAGATCGGTAGCGATAAGTCGTCGTCGTCGTCGTCGACATCGATGTTCTTCACAACATTTTCAACTCTCTCGTAGGTAACTATGTGTTTTTTTTCCTCAGCCAAAATGTAATATGAGATTTTGGTTTATTACGGATGCATTTACCTCCCGGTATCCCTCCCTGTGCCCCGCCGAATGGGTGTAATTTTCAACTGATATCGGAGATAATATACTCCTGGGAGACCTCTCCACATGGATTGGGGTTTTCAAATTTCGATTAAATGAAGTGAATACGCACGACGGCCGACAGGGACGGATCCGATGCTGGGAAATCGAAGCTTCTGGGTATAGGCAATTAAAAATTTTCAAGAATTATTCTAAAAGGGAAATTCGACTTCTTTATGAGGTTTGGTGGTCTTCCGTTACGTGGTACGTCGAATCGCCGCCAGTTGACTGAATGACTTACTGCTGCTGATGCATATATTACAAAATGTTGATGCCATCGCTGGAGATAATTTAGAGGAGGCTTTGACCATTTAAATTAGATTCAATTGCTGGTTTTTTTTTTTGGGGGGGATTATTTTTGATAATTAACTGGAAATGGGGTTTTTAATGTTTGTTTTATTGCAGATGGCGATTGTTAAGTGAGATAGATTGGTTTTATTGATGTTGATTTAGTGGAGTTTAGTGAGCTATCGAATGTTATTATAGGTGATGTTTAGTTGACGGCATTAAGATAAGAAATCGTATGGAATAGGGGTCTTAAAATTGTATCTGACCAGCAAAGAAACGATATAAAAATATAAGTTCACAGGAAATGTGGCCTATAAGGACGTCAAGCTGTGGCCATTTTACCGTGTGATAATATCACTTTCGATAAAGAGGAAGCTGGTTTTATGATAATTCTTGAAATGAGATGTATCTATCTTAGGAATATAGGGAATCATTAAACCTAATCCAGGCATTATCAGAGGGATGTGTGAAAGTCCTTATAAGGAATTTATCTGTAAAACGTCTAATAAACTAATTTATTATTTACCACATATATTTGACAAAATATTTTGTTTTTAAAGATTTTTTCCTTTCTTTGCAGGTAAGCTCAGTGAATCAACAAAATAATGAAAGTTTTGATTAAATCGTTTTGGTGAGTTTTAGCTTTCGTTTTTGTCAAAAATTCAATCTTAATGTAAGAAAAGTAAAAAAAAACAGTGACCTTGTAAGGGCAAATAGTTAGTTAGTATAGTTTGTCAGGATGTTTTGACTTTTTTGAGTTTGGGCCTCGTCGCTAAAGAGGATTTTTTGGCGAGATTGAGGTCCTCTTGATATGACAAAAATTCAAATACTACCGTGTATTTGTACAACAAGTACCTTAAGGACTCCACCAACCGCAGCCCTAGAAATATTCCTCCTCGAAGTTCCAATAGACTTTTTTCACAAGCTGGCGGCAAAAGTGCCCTAAGACTAAGGCATACCAAAAACTAAAATTAAGGCTATTATGGTCATAAAATCACAGAGAACTGCATAGACACTGGAACTCAAACCGACTGTATTGCACCATGTTAGATCTTAACACGGTGACTTTCCTACAAGCGAGTGCTGGAAGGAAAACCGGGTCATAAATGAAAATCATATCTCGGTATATACGGACGATTCAAAAACGGGAGAAAGGGTAGGGTCTGGTATCTTCTCGATAAATTTTTTTTTTTTAATTTTTTAAATATAAATTTACTGGCGCGTCAGCTCCTTAAGGAGCCAAGGCCTAGTGACCTATACTCTCAACCATTCCTGTGTGTGTGTTGTTAATCTGCAAGAATGGAAGGGACCTACAGTTTACCGCCGATTCCGAACGGCTACATGAGATTGCATTTTTTCGAGACAAATTTTACTCTTGGAGGTTTTGTCAATTCCTCGCAAGAGGCAGTACCTCGGAAAAGAAGATGGCTATGAGCTAAATTTGAACCCAGGCTCATTCGCTTAGCAGTCCGACACACTAACCACTAAGCCACGGGGCACTACATCTTCTCGATAAACCCACCAATAAATAGATCAATAAAGCTGCTAAAACTCTTGTAGTGTTTTTCAGGCAGAAGTGCTTGCAGTAGGCGAAGCTGCAAAGCACCTTTTCCTAACGTTGTCTACGGTCATGGACTTTGATCTCCTGATTTAGTTGGATCTATTAAGTGTTTCCGGACACAACAGATTGAAACAGCACCAACAACAACGGCAGCCATTATTTTAGAACCAACGCATTTGAATTGCTCAAGCTAGAATAGACCAGCAACAGCAACGTCATATTCAGGGGTACCGTAAAATAGGCGTAACACGTGCAATGTTTGCGCTAACGAACAATCTTTTTTGACAATAAAGTTTTATCATTTGCACGTGTTTTGGCATCAGAAATTGAATAATAAACACAAGATTTGACAGATGTCATCAAAACAACATGGCCGCCAAAATCTATGTAATAATTAACTGTTATAAATAAAAATCAGTTGTATCTTAATCAAAGCAAACAAAAAGGGACAATTTGAATGTATTTCGCATCCAATAAATCTCAAATCAAATCTTAAAGATACGAAAACACCATTAGTGCTTCTGGCTTCTGATTTTGTTAGAAAGATTTATCAAGGAAATTTTGTATGTTGATTCTTTTTCGCAAACTTGCATGTTTTTCTTAGATTATCTGCTAATTTGTAAGACTCTGATCTCGTTACAGCTTTAATCATCTTCTTTGGAATTTCTTAAAGCTTCTTTAAACCCTATTAAATCCACCTAACTTTATAATTTCTTGTCCCTTCTATCCTCTTTCTTCGAGTTATTCGACATAATTTTCTATGCAAATGTTTACTTAAGTTTCATTTCGTCATGCTTTCACGTCTGCGTGCAGGTCTTTTCCAAACCCAGTGCTGGCCCCAATGTGCCTTGCCCACGTTTACATGCCTTACATTGAATTAGCTTATGTATTCCAAAACAGTTTAACACGAATTTGTCCCTAATTTATAGTGTGACACTACATCCATTTTTGCCTCATCCATCGCATACAGAAGTGTTTAAAGCCTTCGACCAAGCAATGTAGCGCCCTTTGTTGTACCAAAAACAAATAAATTTATTCCTCTATCATGCGTCCAGATGGGGAATGACTTCTTAAAAAAAAAAAAAAAAAAGAAATATCAACAATTTATCGTGGCACCAAAAACTCCACTGAATTTCAAATTCAACTCCACATGATTCGAATACAAAATGAAAGAAGCTACAATATTCAGTGTTAATTGCTTTTTACGAGGCAAGATTCGAGACAAAAAAATTAACGTTCTCTAATTTGTGAGCTCCTCATAATTAAATACTCATTCACAATTTTTACTGTCAAAAGCTGGATTTAAAAAAAAATAAAAATATGCAAAGAAAATACCTATTAACCAATAATTACAATCCACTCGTCTCTGCATACGACCTGATGCCATCTACTACTGTTCAAAAATTACCATGCCCATCATTATCTATCTCTTAATTGGTAGATACAAATCTTTGTTTTTTTTTTGTTGGTAAATAAATTAAAATTTAAACAAAATCGCTCAAAATAAACCAGCTGTATGGCCATCTCCTTAAGGTATCTTAACCCCTGTCTAGATCTCGTTGTTTATCTGAAATATTTCCATTTCTTACCCGATTTTGGAAATAAATTTATAGCTACTTGATCCCATTTTTTGTATATTGATTGATATTACGAAACTTAACGCCTTATTCCATGTTTTGGATCCCTTGATTTCCCATTGAAAATGCAATAGAATATGGGTACACAATACCAAGAGCAGTTCAACACAGATACTGCCATAAAACAGACAATAAGAGGAATTTTATTGCCCTTTGTGTCTGTTTGGTCTGGTTGGACGGACGGACGGATGGATGGACGAACGCAGACGAGGAAAGAAGATTTTTTCTTGGAAGCCATTCCTGCTCGCTATCAATCACTAACGATCTGAAGAAGAATGAAGTCTCCAGAGTTGTTTTTGTACCTTTTTTCACCTGTGGATTGCAGTTGGAGTTGTTGTAAATACACTCGTTTGCCTTTTCGTTCACGGCATCTCCATCGCATTTTAAGGTCTTCCTATACTTACTTTTGTACTTTTTCAATTATTTCGTAATCAGGTGTGACATTTGTGTCACTAAATCCTCATAAAAATAACTTTTCATCCCAAAAGATACAACAGAAAATAAAAAGATACTTTTTTTTCTTTAATTTTCATTTTTGATTTATTTTAATGTATTTTTTTCATCTTTTTTCAAATAATTTTTTAGTAACAACTATTAAATAATTAATTATAAATATATACAAAAACTTATATGCTTATAGTATAGTCAGTCAGAAATATACATAAATTATTTAATTAAATAGTTTTACATAGGTAATCAGTTTGAGTTTTCGTATATATGGCAAGGCAAAGTGCCTTTCTTAGAAAAAGATATCTGAGTATCTTTTAGCTTTTTTATGTTTTAAGTACAAACGAATTTAACTTTATTATATACATATTAATTTTTATTTACAAAATAGATACAAATCTAATGACTAAAAAAAAATATTTTAATACAAAAATTACACTGAAATTCTACACAACATTATTATTATCACATTTGTTGATTTTTTTTCTTCTTCAAATATTATTTTCTTTTATTTATTTAAATATTTAAGTAGTTATCTGTGTACCGTTATGATTGGCAAATAATACATATGAATTTTACAAGTTTTTCTTAAGGTGTTCTTATGACGTGCGTATATGCTGTGTTTTGTGGATAATGTGGAATGTTTATAAAATATGCTAATTCAGCTTGTTCTACGACTATTCGTTTGTTTTATGATTGGTTTTTTGTATAATTTTTTTTTATATAGAAAAAGAACAGAAAATAAATAAAAAAAATACCGCCATACCTGCAGAAGTTGAAACCAACGATCGACCGAGTGAAAGGATGATGATCAGTCAGTCTTTGTTTGCTTTGCTGTGTGGGACTTCTTTGTTGTTTTGTATTCCTTGTGGTGGTGGCAGGAAATCGGCAGGCGACTCCTTGGATTCCTCGATGCTTATTTGCATATCAAGGTTTAGTTTGCACTCCTAATACTGCGTCCCGCAGTCGTGTAGCACGAGATGCAGACAAAACGAACGTGCCTTGATTCTGCAAACTTAGGTTCCACACCGATCGTAGTAGCTTTGTTGTTCAAAATGCCAGTCATTTTTTCACCAAGATTCACACGACGATATTGAAGTTCATGTTAAAGAGGTTTTGATTGCTTTCGGATTCATAGAAAACACAGTTAAATTGTCTATATCTCGCACATGGTCATTAAAAGGAACTTACATTCCACACTGATCGTTTTGTGATTTTTCCACCAAGTGGAATTTAGTTTTTTGCTTATATTTACACTTATTAAATGGATTTAACAGTTAACTATCACTTGAGGCATAAGTTGCATGGTTTCTATACATTTTTGCAGTTTTTTTTTTTCAAAACACTCAAATATGCACTGCAACAGTTCGTGGTGATGCATTCCTTTGACACTGTCCAATTGGCATTGCTGTTCCTGGAACTGGTGGACCTGCTGCATTGCCCACATGAGGCATATGTGGTGATCGTTGTTGTTGGTCTGGATGTTGCAGCATCTGTTGCTGTTGCTGCTGTTGATTCGAATTATTATTCCGATTGTGATTTTGCCTCGTCGTGCCGGCCATTAAATTATGATGCATATTATTGCCCCTGAAACTGGAATGCTGCAAATGATGCGGTTGCGGTTGGAAATGATGCAAATGATGATGCGGGTTATGATGGTGTGGCGCCATTGGGATGTGCACTCCTGGGCAATGTCCACCATGTGGGCGACGTTGGTTATTTGGTACATCTGGCAGCGCAAATCTCAGCTTCTCCCAGAATAATTTATCTCCCCATTGCAAATAGGTGTTTGTCTTGAGATACAATCGAATATCTGGATCGAGATCTTTTTGTGGCACATCGCCCAGCACGATCACGATCAATCGTCTTCGTCGATCACGCAGCACTTGATGATGAGCTGACTTGAACTCGAATCGACACCATTCGGATTTTATGAAATTCTCCGAGAGCACCATTATCGTGCGCCTTGAAGAATCGATTGCCTGCACAATTGTGTCGGCAATATAAGCGCCCACAGGAAAGTCTCGATGGTGTAGGCATAGCTTGTAGCGTGTGTCGCCATTTTCCAGCTCGGGAGCCAGTTCTTCAGCGACAAATGCCTCGTCTTTGGATGAGTATGAAATGAAGGCATCGAAAAGTTTTTCACGTTCACCTTTGTCGACATCCTTGTTGGCATTGTAGAAGAGGCGAATGCCAAAGCGTGAATGACACCAAACACGCATCTCTTGCCGGAAGATAAAAACGACCAGAGTGCAGATGATCACGAATGCAAAACCAGTCAAAATTGCCACCAGGATTGGTATGTAGTCCTGGAACGGTGGTTGATTGAGAATCATTTTGGTGGACGTGAGATTTCCGCTCGAAGCCATGCTCTCCGCGTCTGAACTGTTGGTGATCGCATTTGATCGATTGTTGATTCCACAGGCTATGAAGCGTGCACCGTTGGCTGAGTCATTGGCATTTGCGTAGATTGAGAACATTTCGCCGTTCACTGTGGTCGTGGTGTTGGAGCCGATGGCGACTTTGCTGGTTACAGTGCATTTGATTTTGTTGCGATCTTGCACTGAGTCATGACGATTGATGTAATCACGGAACTTGTCGATGAACTCACATTCGCATGTCCAGGGGTTCCCAGATAGACGAAGTTCATTCAGGTATGGTGGCAAGAAGTTCCATATGCTGAATTCGACGAGTAAATTGTGATCGAGACGAAGAATCTTCAGGTGATAGAGATGGGTGAAGGTCAGTGAGTCGATTGTGGCGATGTTGTTGTGTTGCAGATAGAGTTCCTGCAAATTGTCAAGTCCTTGAAATTCATTGCCATTCAACTGACGCAGATTATTGTGATTCAGTTGAAGCACTTCCAACTCCAGCAATCCATAGAAAGTTCGATTTTGGATAAGTTCAATCCGGGAATGATTCAAATGCAGCACTCTTAGCCTCTTTCTGCCAATAAACGAATGGCTTCCCAGTTCGTTGAAGTTGTTTCCATCCAAATACAGCTGAGTGGCATCCATGGGTATATGTTGTGGCAGCTCACGATCATAACTGCCACGCGAACAATCTACAACATTTGACGTCCAACTCTGATCGTGGTAGCACGAACAACGATCCGGGCATTGCATCTTGCAATCGCAGGCGTAATAGTCACAGCAATGGCAGAGGGCAAAGCAATGAGCCTCATATTTGCAAAGGAACTCATTAGACTTGGCCTCGATCAGTGGAACATGTGTCTTTCCTCTGGCATATGACAGTTTGCAGTAGATTTGATCCAAGTCCATGAGTTTTGGTTGGGTTCGTGCTTCGGTGTTGATCTTCTGCAGCCAATCGAGATTGCAATCGCATTGGAAAGGATTTGAGCCGATGAAGAATTCTGGAATTTCCTTGTCATCTGGGATGGGTGACAACCGCAGAGCATTCGGTTCCAGGGTGGTTAGCTTATTGCGAACCAGATCTACTTTGGTTAGGTTGGGCTTCTTGAAGAATGTGTATGGTTGGATTTTCTCGATTTGATTGTCGTTCAAGTGGAGAACTTCGACGCTATTAGGGATGGAACTGGCAGTGATTTCTGTGAGGCGATTGGCACTGGCATCGAATGTGCTGAGCATAAGTTCTGTCTCTATTTCGAAATAGTTTCCCAATTGGGTGATTCTATTGGCTCTCACATCCAACCATTGTAGGCCGGTTGGGATGTGACCGTAGTCGAATTTCTCCAGATGGTTGTCAGAGATGTTTAACCAGACAAGATTCTGAAGTTCAGTGAAGAGACCAGTGATGCTTTTCAGATGATTTCCATCCAGCCTGATGGCTTGGATTTGGTAGTTTCGATGGAATGCACCTGGTTCGATGCCTTTGATCTTGTTGCCAGACAGATTGACAATCTGGAGGGATGTCATGCGATCGAAAATTCCTCGGCGGATGTAGTCAATGGAGTTTTCAGTCAGACGGAGACCGTAAAGACTCTCCATGACGCTGATGCTAGTGTTTTCTATTGTCGTGATGAGATTTTCGCCAATGTCGAGGGTTTTTAAGAATGGAACTTGGCCCAGAGCTTCTGGAACTGTCAAAAGCTTATTGCCATTTAGATGAAGATCTTGGACACTGGTGCAGTTCTTGAATGCCATCGGGTCGACCTTGGAAATGCGATTGTAGTCCATTGATAGGACAAGGATATTGTTTAGGCCTCGGAGAGTGTTGGCACCGATCATCGTGATTCGGTTGTTGGACAAGATCAGTGTGTGGAGATTTGTAAGATCAGAGAAGGTACTGTCTGGGATGTGATCGATGTAATTCTCTTCAAGTTTAAGTACCTGAAGACTACCCAAACTACGAAAGATACTTTGTTCGAGTTTGCTGATCTTATTGGATGACAAATCCAGCAAGATGAGTCGTTTGAGGCCGACAAATGTCACAGCATTAATCCATTGGGAGTTTAATTCATTGGCAGATAGATCAAGAACGAGGAGGTCTGCTAGCTCTGAGAATAATCCAGGAGCTAGCACATTTATACTGTTGTTGCGTAGATAAATCTCCTTAACATACTTTGCCTCTGAGAAGAGTTCTGGAGGCAGAGAGGTTAGTCGGTTTTCAGATAAATCAATGACAGATAGCGAGACGAGACCTTCAAAGGCGCGATCGGCGATGAAATTCATTCCATTACGACCAAGTTTGAGCTTTTTCACCCTTCCTAGGGCGGAGAAAATGGCCGATGGGAGATTGGCAATCTTGTTGCTGGACAGATCGAGAGCGACGATAGCGTTTCCACAAATTCGGGACTTCCTAGTGCTCAAAGACGCACTAAAATGGAAATTACCCAAATCCTGGATCTCATTGTGGGACATATTCAGATGAGTTAAGGTTTTCAATGGACAAATGACTCCATCGGGAACCAACCATATGTTATTCAAGCTCAAGTCCAAACGGTCAAGTTGACGGAAATCTGCAAAGGCATTTGGCGCGATTTCCAAGCTCATCGTAGACCAATCGGCGTTGTGGGTGCGAATGGTGAGATTTCTCAGTTCCTGGAGTCCCCGAAAGGACCCTTCGGTTATGTTGCCTAGTTTGCAATATTCAATGGTCAACGCGCGCAATTCTATCAACGATCGGAAACTGTCGGCGCTTAGGCTACTTTGGAAGAAGAGTGCATCGTTGCACTCCAGACGCAGACGAATCGTGTTCTGCGGTTGAATGACGCTAAAGTTTGTGTTTTCGAGTTCGCTATTTATGGTACGAAGTTGACACACGAGAACTATGTCGGTTTCTGTGGTCCCGGACCACCGGCACTCGTCAGGGGCTTGATAAAGGACGGTTTTCGATAAGGCTGCTCCCAAAATGGGAATAATGAAGTTGATCAGTACCGAAAGAATTGTTTTCGACATGATCGATGTTTGCGAACACATAGCTTGAAGATACAAATCTTCTTTTAAAATACTATTTTTTTAAATATAATTCACTGTTTTTTAAATTTAATTTTTATTTGTTATTCACAATATTTGTGTGCATTGTTGCGAATGCACTTCAATGGGGCGATTGACGTATCCGTACCCGAAAAAAGAATTTTTTTTTTGTAAGATATTCGAAAAAATCTTTAAAGTCGATCTCGTAGATTTGAATTTTCTCAAGGCAAAAGGGTTGAATCTAAAAATGTATCTTTATCTCAAAATAAGTTTGGAAATTTAAAAATATTTAAGAATTTTACGACGTCACGGAATAACACGTCCGATCGACTCGATTACTTCTCATAAACTGATCGGAGAGTTGTGGATTCTCTTGGTATGTTTCTTGTGTTTGTATCTCAAAGATTCTTTTTTGTATTTCGTTGGAATTGAGTTGCGCACAGTTTGGTCTTTGCTCTTCGGTATCGGTAAAGGCGAATGCAATGCACAAAACAACCACCGGTTAGGCAAGTTTTTTGTCCCAAGTTTGCTTAGCCTTGTCTCGTTTGCTCTTGCGTGAGTCAAAGCAATTTTGATGGCTGACAATGGTTACTTAACACAAATACATTGGCAAGTGGTGTTTGGATGGTTGAAGAAGAGGGTGAGTGACGAGTGGAAGTTATTGTTAAATCCGAAGAATGGACATGGATGGATATTTTTTTTTTTGCTTGCTGTTTACCTGAGTTTATTGTTTTCCACTTTTTTTCAATGTGGGTTGTTTGTTGTTTGTTTGAGTTCAAATGTTAGTTGAGTTCTTCATAATATGGCGCTCATGAGACTGAGTGATTTGGGTGGTACCATTTGAGTGAGCGGCATTTTTATGAATAAAACAAGGTTTTTTCTGGCACTTTGTCTTGCACATTGCACAACTGGTTCGCATGGTAAGAGAATATGCTGGCCGGCTGCTGAATTAAGGGAGGAAACTCTTTATTAAGAAAGAGTATATTCAATTATTACACTCAATTTGTTTGTTTAATGCACTTTCAGTGTTACCACTTTTTGAAAAAAAATATATATTTATTAGTATTTAATTTATTATCTGAGAAGATTTGTCAACAAAAAAAACGTTTAATTTAGAATTCGAATTCTTAAAAAAAAATTACTGGTAAGATGTAAGAATCGAAGTATTGAATTGAGTTGAATTAGGTAAGAGGGACGAGTGGAAGTTCAAAGTGAAAAAAAAATATATATATTTTATGGGAAACATGGAGAAAGTTTTTGTTTTGTCTGTATCAATACATCAACTTCTTTGACTGGCATTTATTATCATCTCGACTGGGACCACAAATTTCTCATTTCTCTGCTTCGCGCTAGGACTTCACCTGAATCGACCTTGGAATTGACCTCTGAAAGCACTCGTCGGTCGTTTGCGGTTTATCGGGCAGAATCTTCGTTGGAGCATCATCAAATTAGCTTGTATTACGTGGACCTGTCTCTCCATGTGCATATCAACATCATTCAATTTCGATTTCAATTAGGCGAATCTCCGGCCAATAAGTCTTCCCCGAGTACCAACAAGGTATTCGAATTCAATAGAGCTCTTCCCAGACACACAGTTCGGCCTTAAGGCGGGACACAATACTATTCATGCTGCGTCTAAGTTGTTTTCTAGTGTGAAATGAAACAATGCTAAGAATTAATGCATGGTTGTCTGTCTGGTTGATTTTGGAAGGGCAAAGGTGATTTTCTACGTGGCTCTCATTAGGCATTGTGTGGTTCAACGTTGCCCCACATCTAATTAACGCCTCTGAGAGGCAGTGTCTTCGTACATTGCTTGCACTTCACAGAACAGCAGAGCCGGAATACAAACACTATTATCTCAACAAAGTTCTATACAACGCAACGGGGCACATATAAACAATATAGACAACTTTTTATATTAAACTTATTTGAGGTTACATTGCGAGAGCAATAACCTCGAGAAATTGACAAATCTTTGAGGCTTACTACCCCCAAGATAAATACTTGGAAAGTACACTTTCCAGGCTTTCCTTTGTTTAGGCATTCGAGGGCTGATACGGGATAGATCGGCTATCCCGTTGAACTACCACGTCGTCGGCTGTAAAACTGTTGATAGGCGGCTTCTTTAAGACCGAGGCATTATAGTGGGGAATAGAGCAGAGCCCCTTTCGGTTCAGTAGGTTTATGCCCCATCGGGACCGAAGGAAATATTTTGATCACGTGCATCTGTTTTGGTGGCTCAATAACTGGTTGTTGCAGTCGACTTTAATCCCCTACGGTCGGCTTCTATAGTTGTAGGGTAGACTTAATTAGGTAGGAAAAGGTGGCGCGTGTCTGGCGGCGCCAAAAAAATACGAAATTACAAAAAAGTCCTTGCTCCGGCTGTTTAAGCTTTACCAATGTGTTGATGTTTCTTTACTAGGACTAAGAATTTTTCTGTGAACGACCTAAAGCATTATCAATGCTATTCCATTTTTGATATTATCAATGCTTTTGCCCCATAGAAAATGGAATGGTGGAAAAAAGGTACTAGAATGCTAATACGCTTTTTCTGAGTTGAAATGGGAACTTTGAGTTTGAGTGTGACTCTAAGCTGAGTGCTCATGTTGGGAATTGTTGAGTGGAGTTTTGAGTCTTGATTTTTACTTACATTTTAAGAGAGCCACTTTGCTAATCAATTCTCTCAGAGAAATTGAAATAAGCTGGCTGAGTTTTTTTGCCCTCGTGTCATGTAACATATCCACTCAATAACATTGAGGTAATTTTTTTTCCTCAGATATCCCATTTCCATCTGACTCCAGGTAATCGAAACTTGTTTTTCTTGCCTTGCCTGACTTGCTTACCCTTTTTCTTGCACAAACTCACACACCGATAATAACAATGTAGTATCTAGATAGAAGTGTATTTCTTGTTTTTCTCTTCCATGGCTTCTTTTGCCCGAAAGAATGTCTGAGCTCATCGAATAACTGACTCAAAAAAATTGTATCTTTGTGAGAAAGTAATGCATGCATGGGCATAGTGGGCATGGGCACATTGGTTGTTGGTGCAGATTGCAGATACTTTTTTTTTTGCTGTTGACTGTTGTGTCTTTTGCTTGTTTATGTATTGCTGCTGTTGCATGAAATTCAATCTCAGAAGGTCTCAGAGATTACGCGAGAATATATTATATGACAGGTGACCCAATTGCTATGTGCAAAAGATTTGTGTTCCCTAGGGCTATTGTTGAGTGGATTCCCTTGCATTTTTTTTTCTTTTAGGGTTCTTGTTTTGTTTATGAAAAGGTAATTTGCAGAAAAGCCTAAGTCACACCCGGAGTGCTAAAGATGATGCTGGATATATCTCCTTCCTCCCAACAGGTAGAAAATTTGCTTCATCAAAAGAAGAAATTAAAACCAGGAGATTTGGAAAATCCAGCGTACCTAGGTAGAGCAACTGTTAAATAAGCAATTATTTTTGTATCTTTTTATTACTATTTGTTGTCTTGAAATATCCACAAAGAAGAAGAACGAACAAAGTTGAGCAAACATAGTTGAAGGCTTGAAAACACCAAAAGGTTTCCCTATAGATTTTCCTCTTTAATGGATGCAATTTTTCAAAATTAGTATTCATTCTTTGAGATTGTTTTTTTTTGGATTTTTGTTTTGTCGCCCAGGAACGGTGTCTCTATAGGGTGTGCATATTAAGTAGAAGAATTGATTACGATAAAAAGGTTGTTCGAAGGCAATTTTTAATCGAAGACTCTGATATTTTCTTGGATGAAATACAAGCTTTTGGTTAATCGAATAGAAATTAATGTGCAAGATTGCTGGTTTTTGTCGAAGACAAAGGTGAAGCTTTCGAAGTGTCTGGAAACCAGCTTGAGTCTAATGGATATTTAAATTTATTTTTATTTTATTAGCTAAGACACAAAATGCATCTATTTTTTTGATTGGAAATATTTTTTTGAAATTAAGATGCAGTTAGTTAGGCTCTATTTATGAGATAGTTTTCGGTGTAGAGTATCTAACACATTATGGAAGAGATTTTGGTCGTTTGAATTTCGAATTAAACCTCTTTGGGTACCTTACCCCAACTAGTTACCCACCTATACCTGTTGCTAAGGTGTTGCTGTGAGTTAAATCATCTTTTGGGTTATTAAGTTATAAAGCATTGTTATTAGAACTCTGCGGGTGATAGATGATTTCGATAAGAACTTTTTTGGGAAGTTGGTTTTTGGGACTAAGAAAATAAGTGACATAAAGAAAGCGATGACTTCTTTTAGTATCTTTTGTGTGCTCACTAGGTCAGTGGGGATTGAGGTGTTTCTTGTTGATTGCAGACATTTATCAAAGTACAGTTATTGTTATCATTTTGGAAATGATTTATGGTTACAAGGTTTTTATATATATATATGTCAAATCTAAGCGTGGAAACTAATAAGGAATGTCACTTAGGTCTTAAAATTAATTTTACTCCAAAGCCGTTCGAATATCATCTATACAAATTGCTAGAATACAATCTTTAGATAAACCTTGGTCTAGTTAAAGAAAAAAGAGACTTTGGAGTCAGGAATTAAGCCTGATGAAGAAATGCAACAACTTGATCAATAGACAACTCCGTTTCCATCTAAGGCCATATGTTTGATGGAGAATTCCTGAGTCAAAATAAGCATTTCTGTGTTTAAAAATAAAGACACTCTGCGACTTCATATTTTGTATATTTTATATCTTTTTCAAATCAAAATCATTTCAATCCTCTTTGAACTGACGTCAAAAAAATTAACTTTTATATTCCATGTGACATTATTTCGGGAACAACTCACATTGTTGTGGCTATCCCATCAATTTCATCCAGATTTTCTACGCACTTTATAACATCCGACCGTACAATCAAAATGGGAAAATCAATTTCCATCATCTAAATGCCTTAAAGTCAAGCGAAACACAAAACAAATTGACGTTGAATGAATCATTATTCGCTGCCATTATGGCCAATAGATTTCATTTGTATTGCAATAGTTATGTATGATGATGATGATGCTGGTCATTGTTCAGCAGTGATGATGGATTCCTGTCAGTTCTACAATTCGGCTTATTGGATCTGTCTCTAGAATATAGTTGATGCTGTTGAGTGCGCCTCATATCAAGCAAAAACCAACTGACTATTGGGGGATGAGGGTATGATTGTGATGGTATGGAATAAATTCTCTAAATTGTATTCTATTTAAGTAATTGCAGGAAATTTGATGAATACAACATGAAAAATTGGGTGATTGGAAACCATCTTTATGAAGATATTCATTTTTAAAGTGATTCTTTACTTAAGATATTTTGTTACTGGAAAAAGCAAACAAATTCAACAGGTCGTCAAAGACCTTTTTTATCAGTGCAGTGATTTCTAAGTTAAATCTATCTTTTGCATGTTTTATGGCGAAAAGATACGTGAAACCTTAAGATGTCTTCTTCCTCTCGAATTATACCACATTTCTTCCACTTCTCATCTTCGCCCGGGGGCTCTACCTATGGGTTCCGCCGGTTTGGCCTTTTGTGCCCTTTTTCATATTGGTGTGTAACAGTCTCGCAATTCCTAAATAGAATGGTTTGCATGAGTAGCAGATATTTTTTCTGGCTCGGGGTGAATGCTCTCCGTACACTTTTTCTTTCCTGTCTTCGTACAACGTCTTTAAACCGCTCCTAAGCATGCTTTTTCATCTCTATTATGAGAGCTATGACAAACCATACAAAAAACATTTTTTTTAATGAGGTACCACCAGGTTCGCGTTTAGGTCCTATACTTTTGAGCAAATCGAGTAAATTGTTTATGCTAAACCCAAACTGCGTATATTTATTCCAAGAACTTTTCTCTAATTCCTAAGACCCCTTTCAATCTTTCTTGGCCTTATTCCTCTTTTTTACAAATGCTTCTCTTTCATATTTCCAACAAGTCATTTTCCCTTTTACGTCGTCAAAACCCACAGAGCAATAAAAATCTAATGAAACCAAAACTCCAGCTTCTAACTTCCACCAATAATTCGTGTCTTAAGTGATATTATTGTGCTCCATCATCTCTCGAGTGGAATGTGTAACGTTTTTCCCTACCCTCGAACCCGAACCCAGATACATCTCAAGACATTTGCGGTTCTCTGGTCTGCTTCCAACGGCCATCAAACTGTGTAGTGGATCCAGACTATGGCTGCTCCATCATAATTATCGTTCACGTCGTTATACACATTTCTCGGGCGTTCTCCTAGTCTTTTGTGGTTTTCCTTTCATTGGATTCCTGGCTACCGGTGGTAGGTCGATCTCACCTTCTTGGCTTCGACGATGCCGCACATTGCACATACCAACGTTAGGCAAAAAAAAAAAAAAACTATATTAAATTTTATCCCCTTTGTAGTGCAACAGAGAATTCCACAAAACTCTAGAAGCTTAAGACACAATCATCTCTAATGTCTTTCCGAAGGCTTCGGATCGGAATATTTCTACAATCTTAACCCTGACGATGACAATAATGCGAGAACCATTACTACAAGCGTTCATATTTCGGGCATCTTACTTAAGCAAAAAAAAATACAAGTATCTGCATCTGTTGACGCAGTATCTTTTGCTGCATACATTCAAGGGATTGCAATTACTCCAATGAGCGGCGACAATTTGGAAGAAGTTGCTAAAGCAATGACAGAAGATGACGGGACGTAGATTGATGGGTCAGGTTTTTCTACCAGGCTGCTTCTGTTTTGATGCGATGCTGATGCGCGACGTGGATGAAATTTTAACACAAAAATCTTTGCCTCTCGCGAATTAATGGCATTTTGTGTGTTTGCGTTTCTCGCACTTTATGTGTTTTATTTTAGTTAAGGATCATGATGATGATGATAAAAAAAAGTTTGAGTTTTTTTCTTCACTTTTTCCTTGAGCCGAATCTGCCTGTTTGGTTGAGTGGAATTTTTAAGTGAAATGCAAGGTTAGCATAGTTAGGGACTTAAATGGTAGCAAAGGTGATTGACTTGGGTATGTTTGATTTTTTTGTCGGAAGAATATCGGCAAAAATACACAATACAGAGGGGAAGATGACGAAGCTGGGTTTTTGGAACAGTCTTCACTACTGGTGTGTCTGAGAAATTTTGATGTCTGCTTGATGTGCTCGATATTTGAATTCTTTTCGAATAGAATGACCACGTTTGGAAGGATTTTATGTGCGCGTGAATGCAGTAATTGGTGATTTGTTCAGGCGATAAAGGAAAGTTATTTTTATGATATTATCACGTGATTATGCGTTGGACTTTGATGTTTGATGGAAGAAGGAGTCTTGAGAATGGTAGGCATGATGTGTGTTTAAAAGTGATAAATCGATTAAACTTATCGTCGATCTGAATATTTTTGTTCTCGACGAGGCCGAGGCTTAAAATTCGACAAAATGTCTGGAATTGCTTATCACTTTTTTGCCTTGTTTTGTCTGAGAAAGTATTTATTTTGGGATATAAAAACTGATTCGAAAAACATTATGACCTGGATAAGGTACTGAGTTGGCTGAGACCCAGGTCAACACTGAACTGTAGCAACTAAGGTAAAGAAATTCCATAACTCAGTGTAAATTTAAGATCAAAAATCGCCGATTTTGACCAAAAAGAACATCTTGAACTCCCTTTCAAAGCACTTTAAGGCTTATAATCCTGATTTGCAATGAAAGCACCAGAAAAACAGCTTTTCTATGTTAGAACATAATTCAATGTAATCCCCACCCATTACCACTTGAAATTCTCAAACAGTTAACTAAACTTTTAAATACCTTGCTTCTTACTCCATATATCCCGCGCAATCCCATTAAAATGGCAAATTTCACCATTTGACTCCAAAAAAAAGCGTCACAGCCAATATACGTGGCGGTAAAACTTCACAAGCGCGATTCTGTTGAAAGCGGCACTTGTAAAGTTGCAATATCCAGTAACGGCCACCTCCGTATCTATGTAGAACTATTTCGCCCGCACGTAAGACTCACTCTCCCGAAATGGAAATCCACTCCAATTTCCATTTAGCCAATAAATTTGCCATTCTGTAGCGAAAGTTTGTCCACAGCGCGGCGGTGGCAGCAATGCCATAATAAGAAGTATCTATTCCTCTTTATGAACACATCCCTCTCTATACTCGGCCATATCTATCCTGGGTCAAACAATTTGCATAGACACACGGAACAAACGCGCGTTGATCATCCACTTCTGGAAACAAATACACTGTTTCCATACTCCTAGACGCCTCCTGCTCCATTCAAATGCTCCGCTACAACAACAACAACATCTTTGGGTTTCTATGTGAAACGACTCCCGCTGAGAAGGTTGGTATTCCAAAGCCAAGTACCGCCAGCTAAATGGCTTATATATCTGCCGTTCCCCTTCTCAGTTCCCCAGAGTCTGTAATTCGACCGAAAAAGGCTTAAAGCCGAATTATTTTCACACCGCGGCGGCGATGCTAAAATAAAAATAAAATAATTTCAGCACATCCAGAATGCGGTCATAAATAAAATGGAAATGGCCAAAGTGCTGCAAAAGCCACCTTCGAACTAAACCAGCCATCAAACGCAGCAACCAGCAGAGGGAGGGAATATAATGGCCACAAGGCTCGCTGGACGGTTTGGGAGACGACCACGACGACATGTCCCAATCTAATGCACCACCAAAGTCATTCGGTCTGATGTTAGGCTTTAAGTTCTTCCCTGCGCCCGCACACATCGTTCCATTTGGTTGTTGGGGATCTGGGAACAATGAATTCATCGAAATCGATGTTCTCTCCAAGGAGGCACTGTGGCACATTTCTAGGAGCTTGTCTCTGTAGCAACGGTATCAAGCTTCTCGCTCTGAAGCCCAAAAGAGGAAGTGAATTTTTTAATTGGTAAGTTGCGGCGGTGGCGGTGGACATTAAAGGATACGCGCAAATGTTTTATGGGAATTCTAGAACATATTGCGGTAGTTGGTTTCACCAGGGGGAACACCCGAGGAAGGGTGTTGGGAAAAAAGATATCTTGTATCATGATGCTGCCTTTGGGACTTAACACTCGTGCGGCGATAGATCCCGCTTCTGTTGGAATATTAATTACAGCTGTGCGTTGCTGACAAATTAATAGATTATCGGTGAAATAATAGCGCAGATGCGGAGCGGCTGTAAGGGTTGAGCGAGGCGTGAGTTTCGTGGCAAATGCAGAGGCTGTAAATGAGGCGGGGAGGGTTTTTGTTATCTGATATCGAATCATTTTAATTAACAACAGGAGCGTTTAAATCTATTTTATTGTTGAATGCTGCAGGACACCCAATACTGTGTTAGCAAAAGTTGTTATATGTGATTTTGAATACATGCCACCAAAAAAGAGTCTAGAGGCAGCAAAAGTCCTGTATTGTCGTTCCGTGGATTTGAAACATTCTTGTTTATTTGTTATTTTGAAAACAAAGTTCAGCGAGTTCGTTGATTGTCACACTGTTTAGATTGGTGTAAATAAGACATGAGTTGTAAGAACTTAAAAAAAAAACAAGCTCAAATATTTTAGGCTCTCTTTGGAACATCTTTTAGATTTCTTGTCCGAAAATCATACCAAATCAAGAATCGTATCCTATAATTGGCCAAAATCTGTTGAAGATTCAGATCAACTTCTTCTTTAAACGACGATTGTGATGATCTGGGACACCACAACTCTCCCACTTTTCTGCTTTGCCTTAGGGCTCCACCTGTTGGATTCACCGGGTTGACCTTAAGAAATATTTCCCGGTTTTGATTTCACCTTACTTAAAATATTGTCATAAATACTCCATACTCAAGCGTCTTCCTGAAAACATCGAATATTTTTTCTGTTTTACCACTTAGGTCCACTTTTTTTTGGAAAAAGCGAGAAATTGCACAAATGCTTACGAGTTAAATGAAGTCCGTAGTAAACGTTTTACAAACTTTTAAATTGCGTATCCAAGAATGGTATTTTACCTTCGAAATCTCTGAGGACTTTTTTTTAATTTTCGATTTTGTTTTCGTTTTATTTCAATAGAAGAAGAAGACTCGTTTCGTAAAATTGCTCAAAACCGCTCTGGGAAAACGTTAAAACATGAGATATAGGCTGAAACTAGATGAACTATATATGTCGTTTTAAAGGTAATTAACATACCTTTGAAGTAGTCGGAGCAGATTTTTATTTTTCCAATGTAAAATATGTTTTTTTCAACGATTTGAGTAGACGAATTTTTTTTTTCAAAAAGTTCTGAGTTTAACATTGGTCGAAGAAGATTTTTCTTAAATTCAAACTAAAGCCGGCCATTTCATTTCACCGCCAAACCAAACAAGCTCTTCCTCCGCCCCCAATCAACTTCATTAAAATGCTCCAATTCGTGCGTCAATTAATATCAGTTTGCCACACTTTTTTGTTTTTTGTTCTCATCAACTTTGAAACACTTTTCCACAATAAAACGATTCCTCTCCCGAAGCTCGATATCCACGAGCACGTTAACCCGCACATGTTCCGCTCCGGCACCTCTTAATTAACACATTTCACATCTTTCGCTGGAATCCGCTTTTAACGTGTCGCCGTCATATATGCCATCGCGTCCTCTCACAACCCATCATCCTCGGGTTAATTCGTGCATCAAGCGCAAAGTCGTATCATAGTCATAATCGAATTATACATTCATATCTCCGACAGAGTGCACACATGTACCGTCTCGAAATCCCTGCCTCTTCCCGAGTCATGTGTTAATTTTTAATCGAACCAAAAAGATAGATTACCATCGCTGCAACGCGCTGTTGAAACACACCTTCATCGCTTCATCATCGACAATGACGCGCCGCGCCTCACCGCTGACCCTCTCTTCCTAATCCATCCAGCTTTACTCGTAAAATGGATTTTCAATATGACTTAAGTTGGGATTGATAGAGTTGCCCGCTGCCGCTACCGCGCCAACGCTGTATCTTTTTTAAAGAAGAAATATCTGAAAGATTCATCCAAGTGGAAGCGATAAAATGTCATGAAAAAATTGACTGCGAAAGGCCATGCATGCCAGGTACATAACATCGACTCCATACTCAATTCCACACACGAGGAAGCTGCAAGTGTATACTACAGTCAGCGTGACGATGGCGTCAAAATTGACTGTCAACAAATTCATTAACCCCCAGGTAAGTGAGGTGACATGCAGGTGAAGTGAGAGTATAAAGTTGAGCTCCAAGCTATACCTAGATAGAGCGTTCATCTCATACATGGTGGTAGTAACCGATATGGCGGTTTGGTTTGGTGCACGTTTGCGGCACTAGCTGGTTTCAGCCATCCACTAATTGGACAAGCGTATAGCTTGCAACGGAATGCACCGGAAAATATACAAACCATTTTGAAAATCGTAATTACAGTATTTTCTGGAAAAAGGGAGTCCGATGGTCTGCACACGAAACCTCGAAAGTGTTAATGAGTACCTTTGACTGCTGACTATATGTAGGCCCTCCTAACCAACACGACCTATATATGGTTGTTGAAGGTTGCAAGGTCTGCAATTATCACATCAGTTGAGTTATCTAGTTTCAAAATCACACGTAATTGTAAATATGCATTTTTTATATCTTTTCGGGGATGAAGATGGAGAGAGAGAGAGGGCAACTGGTCATAAAAGTCGTGTCTATTTTGCTTTACTTCGGACACGTTCGGGGCAGATGGAGTGTTTATAGAGATGATTTTCCCAAAACCAATGACTCCTGGAAATATATAGGATTTGCGGCAGACATCAATCAAAACGCGCAAGTTAGCCGGTTTGATTAGAAGTGTTAAATGATTGGAAAAGGACGGGATGGTAGTTATGATCCAGTTTTCAAGTGCGGAGCAGCATAGTTTGAAGAATTTCTTGGAAAGAGTAATCGTCAGGTTAAGCAGTTCTTAGGAAAATTGAAGAGTTTTTTCTCGAGTTTGACTTAAGAAGCGGATTACTTATCACATTTATCGAATGAGTTAGTGGAGTTCGTCACCAATGGAACTCTTGGTTTTTTTTTTTTTTTTTTTTTTTTATAATTAACGCGCGCACAAGGGACTATTTGATTCCCTTTTAATGTAACACACTGCGCGGGCATTAGGAAGATAGGGAGGGGAGAGATAGGAGGTGTCGATTAACATTGGTTTTGAATGTTTGCATGTTGAAATGGCAAGGGAAAATCTCGCCGGGTAAACCATTCCAAAGTCGTGTTGTACGGCTAAAAAAAGAATCTCTATATTTCACGGTACGTCCGAAATTGGGCTCAAGGGTGAACTGATGGGCATTCCTAGCAAGACGAGTATTACGGGCGAAACTTTTAAGGGGAGGAATGCAGCTGGCTACCTCGAGTGAACATTTTTTATAAAAGAACCGATAAAATAAGGAAAGACATGAAACATTGCGTCGGTGTTCGAGAGGGGCAATTGTTTCAGCGGCAGTTCTATTTCCTATCAATCTTAACGCTCGATTTTGTATTCTATCAAGCAGGTGAAGCGATGATTGTGAAGCACCTGCCCACAGGTGGGAGTTGTACTCGAGTTTAGGGCGTATAAACGCTTTATAAATTGTAGCCAGATCAGATGGGGAAAAATACTTCTTACACCGATACAGAAAACCTAAGCACTTTGCAGCATTCTTAGCGATCTCAAATATATGGTCGTTCCAACGGAGGTCGTCGTTGACACACATACCGAGTACTGAGAGCTTTTCGGTTTCTTCGATGTAAGTGCCATTCATGGACAATGGCATTGGGGGAATGTTTAGCTTTAACGACAGAAGACAGCATTGAGTTTTCGAAGCATTAAACTCCACACGATTTCTATTACCCCATTTGACAATGCTGTATAAATCGGAGTTTAATGAGCTTGACATACGGCACCGTTGCAATTGTACGTCCGAAGGCGAAGGACGTGGATTATCGAACGAATATGAAAAGCTGAGGGTAGAGTCGTCAGCAAAACAGTTAAGTGGATTAGAAGTAACAGACAGAAGATCATTTATAAAAATGAGGAAAAGAGTCGGAGACAGAACAGAGCCCTGGGGCACACCAGCATTTATTTTATGGGAATCAGACTTGAATCCGTCCAATACAACTTGTATTGAACGGTCCAGGAGATAGCTTCTAATCCAACGAACAAGAGTATTATCGATCCCAAAAGCACGCATTTTCGATAAGGGAGCTTCATGCCAAACTCTATCAAATGCCTTGGAGATATCAAGAGCAATAATCTTACTTTCACCAAAGCGATGTAAAGATTTGTTCCACTGTTCGGTGAGATATGCCATCAGATCACCAGTGGAACGGTTGCTGCGGAAGCCATACTAACGGTCATGGAGAAGCTTACGATTTCAATGATTTAACAGAACGATCCGTTCTTACCCAGGACCCATCTTGATAGTCCTCCATTTTTGCAATGTATTTTGACGTTTGCATCGAGTTTCTAGTCAATTTTCCGTAAATCTTATAAACCGCTCACAATTAATTAACTGTGCCAATTCACACACGACCATAATACCTTTTATAAATGACTGCCCATACCTACTCCAACTCAAAACGGTCTCTTTGGCAATTTCAAAGTACATAAAAGGCTCCATTCTATATGAAGCAACCATCGCAGGTTTGTGGAACTCTATAAATCCTAAATGCACTCACGTCATCTGGAAAACGTCTTTAAAAAATCAATAAGGTTCCACCGCATGTTTTTTTTTTTGTTTTCTAAGACCTGTGTTACCTAATTCCCAAGTCTGCCAAAGCAGCCATTAACCGTTTGATTAATGTTTAATTTATCCTTCTTAAAAGGCGATCGTTAAAAATCCAACCCACAGGCACTTGAGTTGGCAATCCTATCCAAGCATAGTTGTCGCAGACGTCGTTATTTGAAAAAAGTGAAAGGTGGTGTAACGCCGGCCGCCGCCGCCGCCGCAATGATACGCAACATCGGTAACATGAGGAAGCTGTATACTGTACGGGTGAGCTCCTCTAAGATGGATCAACTCGATTCAACTTGCGAAACCCGTTGCCTTTAGCCATATTTCAATGGAAAATAAAATGCGCGCGGGGAAAGCCACAACCCGAAAGAGCCTAACCTCTTGTGATCTTGAACGCTGCAAGCCTGCACCGGGCGCACTCTACAACGGCCAACACACGGTGTGTCTCTTTCATAATATGACGTGACGTGCGTGTACTACTAAATGCTGCTGAAATTACCGATGACAACAAACGACAATGATGATGATGACGACAATGACGAAGATGATGATGTACAAGCGATCAAACAAGCAACAAGCTCAAGAGTCAAGACCGAAACTCCTATAGCCCTTGCAACTCATCTCTATACTCCCCCCTCACCACCTTTATCCGCTTTGGCGATTCTTATTTATCAATTTCTTCTATGGGCGTGTTCGTATATAAATATCATTCGCAAAAGATGACGTATTGATATGAGATTGACACTGCGGATGTCAGTTCTTGGTAGCGCTTCTGCCTGCTCCTCGTATACTCTATCCTCGCATGGTCTTTGAGCGATGTCCAGTTGCGGTAATTGCGTCATAAAAAATTATGGTTATGTGCGCGAATGTTGTCACACACAAAGAAACGTGCGGCTTTTGAAATTGCCATCAAGCATCAGGCATGGTAGTTGGACATGATGGACTGGGGGAAAGCACCACCAATTGGCAATGGGTGGAATGCCTTTGGGTGACATTATAGGAACTTAATTTTTTATCGCTTGTAGTTATTTTCTGTACGAACAAAATGATTATGGTTTTCGGGTGAATTTTTGAGTTTTTTTTTAAGAAATTGCGACAGTTTATGGGATAATATTAATGAGTTATGTTTGAGTGACGGATGGGATAAGCCTGATGGAGTTCAGGGAAGTCGTTAGTTTTAGGGAGATAGCTGGCAATATGCATTAAATTGATGAGAATCCTGGAAAGGGGATCATAAGGCAGGTGTTTTGAACCAAAAAAAAAAGGAAAATGATTGTGTATGCAATAATGTGTCAGCAAAAGTGATAAATTATAATTAAAGTACCGAAATCTTCAAAACTTTTCTTGATGTTTGGCGCAATCAGTTGAAGACATAAATGACAAAACTTTTCTGAAATTTAGTTTGAGCTCCGTTAATGACACATTAAAAAAAAGAGATTTTGTGAGACCTTACGAGAATTCTTCAAAGCTTATAACAGAGAAGATTAAGAGCTTAAACATTTTTATCACTCGGTGATAAAGCATTTTTTTTTTAGGAATAAGAACATCGACTAAAACTTTAAACCAAAGAATTTTCGATTCCTCTGTGGAGAAACACTGCAAAGGGGAATAAACTTAAATTTAATGGTAAAGGTTCTCTTTTACTTAGCCGAAAGAGAATCCATGCCAAAATGGCATATCCAACTGGAGGAAGGTATTTTAGGGCAGTTAAAAAATCACTTATCCCCAAGAAGATCTCACATTTTGAAATTTCATCATCGGTCAAAAACTATTGCTTTTCATCAACTTCATCTTGATGATCTTCCACAGTGAGCTCTAAAGTTGCGGGTTCACTTGAGAGCACTTTTTATTATAAACTCTTTTGAGAGTAAAATTTTTGAGAACTATGCTCGGACTAGCTGCCTAAAGAATACGAACATTGTTTGAATTGTTCGAGATGATTTCCGAGAGTAAGAAAATATCCGTCCAATTGCGAGCAACTCTTTAAAAGTTCGTAAGCTGAAAGTAGTAAATCCGCTCTCTGAGAGTTTCTCTCCTTATTCGTAACCATTTGCACTTACAAAATAGTTCTCGAGAGTGGCTTGAAAGCTACTCGGCCAAAGTTTACTCTCTTTCCCTAGTAAACTTTTATCTCGCGCAGCGCATAGGTATAACTTGAATCCAATAACTTAGCCAACGGTCGGTTGCGCAGAGAGAGGATTAAGAGAATAAAAAATGTTGCGCAAGAGATTTAATGAGTACAATGCCAGAGATGAAATACTGTTTTGAAAACATGACAATAAGTTATAATCATTTAAAGAAAGACAATCGCTGGAACTTGATTGTGTGTATCTTTCAAAATTCATGAGATGAGCAGAGAAATTTGAAACAAGCTGCGCAGTAAAATGGCCAAATAAATTTGTTCAAGCTATACCACTTAAGTGTACAATTTTTAAGATCTATGCTCGCTAGTCGCAATTTTTCGAGTTGATCTCCGACATTAAGACAAAATCTGTCCAATTGCGAGCAAATTCTTAAAGCTGAAAAGTTCGAAAGCTGAGCATATTAAATAAACACTCGGTGAGTTACTCTCGCAAGTCGTGTCGTGTCGTGACCATGCCCACTTATGAAATTGCTCTCGAGAGGGTCTTGAGAGCTGCTTGACCTAATTTTTTCTCGACACGCATCTTTAAAGCGATAGATTAGCCTACACTTTTGATAAACAAAAAAAATCTTAGAATGTCCCAACAGTGTGGAGTATAATTTGAGGTCATACATCTGAGGAATTTGAATAATTTTGAAAAGCCTCACTAATGAGGTTATAGTACCCAATGGCACATACCTCACTCACATTAGACTATCCAACAATTTGAAAACTAAATACATTTTCTGCAAATACTAATTAGCTTAAATACTCACTAAATACCGGCGCCTCTATAAACCGACGACTAGGGTAGTCAATCGTTTCAGCCATACAATTACTGCCTATGCCTAGCTTCGGTAGCATTTCATTCACCCGTAGATAGCGAAAACTCCATTTGAGGTATTTCCTCTTCAATTCCGTGTGTGATGTAGATGTGGCCTACTGCGTCGCATCGTTGGTAGATTTTCCAAGATGCTTCTTCAAGTTAACGTCGCACACACATACGCATACACCAACTCACTCTCGTCTCTTTGGGAACAGAAAAAAAGATTCACTTTTCTCTTGCACAACGATGAAGTATGACATCGCTGGACCACAGATAAAACAACCTGCCTCATCCATGCTAACTGCCTTGTTGAGCGCTTCTGCGTGCCGTCTTTTGCTCCTGCTTCCATTGCCTGCCATGCCTTGGCTTTCCTCGGTGCGTCTTTTTATTCCAACTTAATTGCATAAATAAGGAGACAAGTTGCCCGCACTTTAACGTGATGTTTTTGACATGTCCACAATATTAAATTATTTATACGACCGATCCGATGGATGTGCACAACCATACAGCAATGGCAATCCGGATGGAGGCTCCTCCCCAGGCACAACGATGATGACAACCACCAACGGATAAAATGGACGCACAACGATGACAGTGATGCCGATTACGATGATAAACACTCTAAGGCCTAGATTGCGGCGAGGAGCTTGGGGGAAGTGATTTGGAGTCTTTGCCCGGCATCTACACTGACGACCGACTACGGCGATGATGGTTGTGCTAGGTTTTCCTCTTTCAAAATGATTTGCAGTCGTATAGAAGTGATTGTGTCTCCCCAATTAGGTGAGAAAAAATTGGTGAATCTAGTGAGGAGACCAACCAACTGGATTGTTCAAAATGTTATTCCGATCGTAGAACACAGTCCCAGTGGGCAAATTACGCGAATGACAAATGTATTCAAAAGCAAAAAGGAAAATTTCAACACAGTAAAAGAAGTGGTCCAACGAAGCAGCCTTGTGGAACATAAATCATTGTCTGTTTGTTCTAATTCTTAGCAAGCGTGTGAAAACATTTTCCTCACCCTCATCCAGTTCTCTATACGCACATGACATCTATTTCCTGTTCGATTCAATATCAAACAACACAACACACGACCCATTTACCACTTTAATATTCCATAATGTCCATTCCCGGTGAGTGTCTCAATTAAAACATCTTCCCATCCATATAAATGCTTGATGAGCACTTCCGCATTGCTACACGACTTTTCCGCCAAAAATACACAATTCCCCCATAAGTTAGATGTTAGAGGATCACTCATGCGTTAAGTTGGCCATACGTGTGTACATGTCCCATTAAACCCTTACACTATACCAAAACAGATAATGACATCTGACAACCCTATTGCAGCGCATATGACTTTCGGACACACTCACTGACAGGTGATTGATCATGGCTGCCCGTTTTGACAACTGATCTCTCTGTTTTCTCTCTGCGCCCTACGCATATAATTATGACGGGTCACACTTTTTTATTTGTCGTTAGCTAGCTCATTAGCGTACTAGCCGAGGGGGGCAGGAGGGTAAACAAAAACACAGACACCGATGGAAACATTAAAAAAAGGAAAAACCATTTCCCAATTCAGTGAAGCCAATCCGTCCCATCACATCGAATCATCATCATCACAGAGAAAGACCGCCAGGCGGCGCGGCGGCATTGTTTCGAATCTCAATCTGGGAGTGATGATGACGTAATAAAATAAATTTATTAGAATCCCTTGATTTGACAGGCGGGTCCTTCTTGAAGAAAAGGGTTCCAATATCCATAAAAATAAAATTAAACCGTGAAAGTAAGAATTCCGAAGAAAGAAAATGCCCGGAGGAACCCAATCGTTCTGTGTTGCGCATGCGCAATGAGCCTTTGACTTGAAGTGTCCGCTGTCATTTTGATATCCATAACCATTAAAATTCATTACCTTTCCTTAAAGTAGGGAAGGAGTTAAGGAGCAGGAAAGAAAGGACTGTTTTCGTTTAAATTAGATTTTTTAAGTTTTTTTTTTAATGTTTACTTTGTCCGGTTTTGAATTTGAAAAAGCAGACATCTGCTTAGTTTTAGTCAGAATTTCAATTTGAATTCTTATTTTATTTTTTTTGTGTTTTTTTTTTGTTATAATGAAACCTTCTTATAAGGACCACTTCTGTAAAGTCCGGAGTGCTCGGTGTGAAATCGATGCTCGTCCTCCAAACTTCAAAGCCGAGACTTTCCTGCGACCCACTCGCATGAGGCTGGACAATGAGTGTTTGAAGAACATTATTGCTGAAAATGTGGTCCTGCTAGAGAAATTGAATCAGATCCAAAGGATTGAAGGTGAAGTGAAATCGTACAACAAGTCGACCAGCATCCGAAAGACCAGAGTCCCTGATGTCAAGAAATGGCTGAAACAAATCGACGGCGAGAATTTATATCTCGGCCGGAAATTGCTTTGTATGAAGCCGACGATGAGGACCAGACCACCGGCAGTGAAGGACATCCCAAGAACACCCCAAGACCAGAAGGAGTATCGTAAAGAACTCTATCAGCTGTATAAGGACGTAATGCCGGTGAAGGATATTGACATTGTTCCCCGTCTGCTTTGGCCAAAGATCTACATCGATCTGGAAATCAAGGATGTTCGGCCGCTAGACCGAATTGTTTTAGTCTTGTGTACCGAGGCTGCACCCAATATTGTCCTCCAATTGGTTCGAATGTGTAAGGAAGGCACGAACAAGCTGAAATTCAATCGGATATATCCCAATCTTTGGATCGAAGGGGAGATCAAGACTCCGGAGGGCTTAGAAATCGGCTCAACACAAAATGTCAATCCACACATCGATCATGGACAATGTGGAACATTGACTTTGCTGAAAAGAGGTTCCAAGAACTGCTTCGAGTTCAGTTTAGGATTCAAGCCTCTGAAAGTATTAAACGGCAAAAGTGTTGCCTTTGGAAAGGTTATGGAGGGTTTGAAGGTTTTAGATGCTCTGCGTGACTATGGAACCAAGAATGGGAAGCCGAAAAAAGAAATTGTTGTTAAAGCTTGTGGTTTGATTAAATAAATTTTACAAATCTACAAGTTTTTGATGCTTGACTATGTTTTGGTGTTTGATCGAGGTCGAGGTTCACGAAAGAAAAAAATATCTGGAGGGCTATAAAATTGTCAGTTTTTCTCGTTTTTCTTGTCAAATAAGCAGATAACCTTTCCTCACCCGGGCGCCATTTTGAAATTTTCTTAAACTATTCCTCCTGTTTATTTTGCCAAACTGTTTTCTATAAACTTTTTAATTAGATTCAGTGGATTCAATATAATTGTATGACTGTACAACATTTATAAAGGAATTGCTTTATTCCCAAGTTAAAAACAAATTGAAATCTTCCCATTTTAGAATTGTATTCGAATTGCCATCCCGTCACATCCGGTCTCCAAATAAGAGTGTCCCCATTCATGCGTTTGATTTATTGCTTGCAATTGGTCAGTGGAACTGAGGAAAAAAACTTCCTTTTAAGTCACCAGAATTCGAAAATGAATTCAATAGCCTTATCTCGAAGTCAAATCGACCAAATCGACCATCAAACTCAGGGCACGATTCCACCCAAAAACACAAATTCTTGAGCTCCATTCAGGATTCAATGACAAAGCAACATATTTGCGCTGTGACATTCCCAAATTTGTGTTCTCGATTTCGGTCTCTGTGTCCTCGGCCAAGTCACATCCTTGAAAACGGGCTTATATCTGTAGCGCACCATACCGCGGAGTGCTCAACGCAATAAAGAATTTAATTTCGCTACCTTAATTGCTTCTAAATTTCAATTGTCTTTGGCCATTGTCATCGTTTGTTCTCGTTGCTCTGCTATGGTTTTTTTCTGGATCAGGGCATCGCGTCCCACAACCACCAGTGAAGCGCACACACATTCCCATTACTCATTCGAGATTATTCAATAAATCAACGAGACGTGTTCGCAATAATTTCATTCAAAAATGTTCATTTCTGCTACAGATTCTGAGGAAAAAAGTAGAAAAAAAAAACAAAATAAATAAAATACGAAGAGGGAACCATCTATTGTGCTCTTAAAAGCCAGCCAATAACCCAGTCAGCCGTTTTAACGTCAGCCACAGCAGCCAAGAACACAATGTGCCCATAGTCGTGATGGAACTGCTACAACCCACTTGACTGAGGCACAGATGCAGCAGCAGTGTATAGCGTTGGGGGAAAACAACAACCAAAAGTATCTACCAGATACGCCGCGCAATTTCGACCGCCACACAGCCCGGTTCGTCCGGTCCGTCGCGTCACGACTTAATTGTTACGCACTTTTTAGTACATTGGCTATAGACCACAGGATGAAGGCTTCGGATAGCCTGACTATGATGATCATCATCATCGTAGTATGAAGTGCATTCTACCAACTCTTCGAAGAGTTTCCAACATTGATTTCGACTCACGAAAAGATTGTTGAACACGGTCCCAGTGCTCCGTGGCAAGAAAGAGGGAGGATTTCTTAGGATCGTTTTAATTCTGTTGTTTTGTATTCCTCCATACCTCGATGTTGTTCCACGGGTATAGGTCTACCTAGGTTACACATAAAAACAGAAAATAAAACGATTGAACCAGGAAAATAGCATTTTCGTGATTCGGACATTATAGAAAATTTTCGCGAACGCGCAATGCTGAATAAATATAGCACGGAATGGTTATTGGTTGGATTGGTAGGTGGAACACAAACAAAATTACAAAAAAAAAAAAACCTTCAACTTTGTCCTTCGCAGAAATAGTTGCTGCGGCAAAGGTCTGCGAGGAGAAAAAAAAAACAACCAAATCCGGAGAAAGATATCTGCACACAGAAATTCTTGAGTTTTGTGGCAACATTTTTCTGAATCTGCAAATAATCTGATTTGCAAATCACGTAAATTTATGGAGTTTTTGATCGAAACACTGGAATTTCTTCTAAAAACAAGTAAAACTAGAAAAAAAAAGAAAACTAATACAAATAAAAGAGTTGAATGCTGGGCTAGGGAAACATTGACGTGGAATCTGAGAAGTGGTGGTGAAATTTTATTTTTCTTCAGTTGTTTATTGATTGGTAAAATGATTCAATAAACTTGACCTGAAATCTGTATAACATAAAAATCAGTGTGTCTATTTGGTTGTGTTTGAATTCCCTATGAACTCTCAATTGTCGTGATCGATTTTGATGCCATTTTCAGGCAATCTTTATATTAGCACAACAGATGACCAAAAAATACGGCAAAAAATCCTGCAGTGTTCCAAAGGCAGTAAAAATTTTTGGTCAAATGTAAAAAAATATTAAAAAATCCTCAACATCTTCGGTTCCAACGCTCATCGACATTAACAATACAATTGTTTACTCTTCAGAGAAGGCAAACTTGCTCGCCGGCCATTTCGCTGCCAGCTCCACGCTGCCGCATAGCAACGTTGCCCCTCCTGTACTTGAGAATGTACATTTTTCCATGGGGCAGATTTTTTTCCGCACTCGTACAGTAGCAAGAGTTCTCAAAGATCTCGATATACACAAATCCGCTGGCCCGGATGGTATACCCCCCATTCTTCTGAAGAAGTGTTCTTCCACACTGGCAAATCCACTGCGTAAGCTTTTCCATCGCTCCTACTCTTCTGGAATCTTTCCTAGAAGATGGAAAACAGCATTGGTCCAGCCTGTCCCTAAGAAAAGTGACCCATCCTCCCCCTTTTCCTACCGACCCATGCACTGACATCCCGTCTATCTAAGGTCATGGAAACACTGATTAACCGTCAGCTGAAGGAATATCTCGAAGATCGAAAGCTTCTCCATGACCGTCAGTATGGTTTCCGCAGCAACCGTTCCACTGGTGATCTGATGGCATATCCCACCGAACAGTGGAACAAATCTTTGGCATGAAGCTCTCTTATCGAAAATGCGTGCTGTTGAGATCGATGATACTCTTGTTCGTTGGATTAGAAGCTATCTTCTGGACTTGTTCAATACAAGTTGTATTGGACGGATTCAAGTCTGATTGCCACAAAATAAATGCTGGTGTGCCCCAGGGCTCTGTTCTGTCTCCGACTCTTTTTCTCATTTTTATAAATGATCTTCTGTCTGTTATATCTAATCCACTTAACTGTTTTGCTGACGACTCTACCCTCAGCTTTTCATATTCGTTCGATACTTCACGTCCTTCGCCTTCGGACGTACAATTTCAACGGTACCGTATGTCAAGCTCATTAAACTCCGATTTATACAGCATTGTCAAATGGGGTAATAGGAAACGTGTGGAATGCTGTCTTCTGTCGTTAAAGCTAAACATACCCCCAATGCCATTGTCCATGAATGGCACTTACATCGAAGAAACCGAAAAGCTCTCAGTACTCAGGTTGTGTGTCAACGACGACCTCCGTTGGAACGACCATATATTTGAGATCGCTAAGAGTGCTGCTAAGTGCTTAAATTTTCTGTATCGGTGTAAGAAGTATTTTTCCCCATCTGATCTGGCTACAATTTATAAAGCGTTTATACGCCCTAAACTCGAGTATAACTCCCACCTCTGGGCAGGTGCTTCACAAACTTCGCTTCACCTGCTTGATAGAATACAAAATCGGCGTTAGGATTGATAGGAAATAGAACTGCCGCTGAAACAATTGACCCTCTCGAACACCGACGCAATGTTTCATGTCTTTCCTTATTTTATCGTTCCTTTTCTTTTACAAAAAATGTTCACTCGAAGTAGCCAGTTGCATTCCTCCCCTTAAAAAGTTTCTCCCGTAATACTCGTCTCGCAGGGAATGCTCATCAGTTCACTCTTGAGTCCAATTTCGGACGTACCGTGAAATATAGGGATTCTTTTTTTAGCCGAACAACACGAATTTGGAATAGTTTACCCGGCGAGATTTTCCCTTGCCATTTTGATCTGCTAACATTCAAAACCAATGTTAATCGACACCTCCTAAAAAAAAAGATCCTATGAAGTTTAATTTCATTTTATTTATAATATTTCAAATCTTTTACACTAGATCGTAAAATCTTTAAATTTTCAAAATTTTAAAATGTAGAAAAATTTAATGTTAAGATTTAGGTTTAGTATCAATCGGATCAACAGCCAGCTCGGTCTTTGGCTAGCTGTTTCCAGTTTCGCACTCCAAGTTGGTTGAGGTCGTCCTCCACTTGAGCGCGCCACCTAAGGCGAGGTCTTCCTTGACTGCGTCTACCCTCTGGGATGGAATCGAAGATCCTTCCATCCGGAGCATTGTTGTCCATTCGCTCTACATGAGCTAGCCATCTGAAACGTGATATGCGTATTTTTTTGACCAGGTCAATGTCGCTGTACAGCTCCTATAGTTCCTGGTTAAACCTTCTTCTCCAAAGCCCGTTAACGAAGATAGGACCAAAAATTCTCCGAAGAATCTTACGCTCGAAACGACTAAGGATATCTTCATCCGCTTTAGATAGAGTCAATGCCTCGCCACCATAGACCTCGACTGGGATGATTAGGGTCTTATACAGAGTCTCCTTTGTCTTTCGAGAGAGGGCTTTGCTACTCAATTGACTTCCTAGCCCATAGAAACAGCGATTCTTCGCTTTATTTCTGAGGAGATGTTGTTGTCAGATGTGCTTTGAAAACTATTCGTAAATTGGATGACGAACTACTTACATTGTGACCGCGTTGAGGTCATAAACCATACTCTGAATGGTTTAAGGAGGCCCATTGAATTTTAAACGATAGTAGGTGAGCTACCGATTCACTTCACTCTAGAAGTCTGATTTTTGCTCAATTCAAGGAGATGACTTTCGTTGTTAATAGCAATCTGGATTTTATTTCAATGTATTGAGCATATTTTTGATCAAGGATTCTGAATATCATGTTTACCACTGTGCCAAATGGCCACCTTTTCTTCTTTCTTATTGCGATTCCATTTCTGTACTTCAAAATTTCAATTTAAATTTTGTGATTTTCAGGCGCCTTTCCAGATGATTTATGACAACCTTAGAAAGGTTATTTGAGTTTGGACGTTTTTCATAACTGGGCGAAACTTTTTCGTATTCATATTAAAGTCATCATCAAACCATGGTGGAGTTTTCTTTGGATTTTGTTAAGGAGCTTTCACAATTGATGCTTTTTTAAAGCTTTTTTAGACCAATGATCTTAAATGTGCACCACACAGTTTAGTGAGATTCCACTGCAGTCAGAGTAAGAGGTGAACGTCCTATCTTCACTGTAATGGTAATTTTTAGTGTTTTCGATATGTTGAGCACTAAGTTGAGTGGTTTGTCCGAATGCAATGCCTAGCATTGATGAGGAAAAAAATGGCTCAAGTCAGGATTGCTTCGCTTTCGATAAGGGTATGCTTTCTTGGGTGTTCTTTAACTTTCGAGAATTCCTTTCCGTGGGATTTAGCTTCTTGATGAAAACGGAGGTTCTTAATTAAAAACGTAGAATTTCACTTAAAACTAACACATAAAAGATACTACACAACACAAACACCCTGCATTGTTGCAAAGCAGGTTTCCACGGGAGAACTTCTTCGCAACAATGGCCCCACGTTGGGCGCTGAAAAGTTCCCTTGAGTATGATGATGCTTCCCATACTATGCTGATGTGTCTTACACCTATTTGCATAGGAATAAAAAAAAAAAAAAAAATTCAATCGACCAATGAATCGAACTTTTATGCAGCATGCAACCACCATCACTTCCTTCGTCGGCAATAAAAATCCATTTAAATTTACAAATCGACCTTTCATTTCCTTTAAACGTATTCCAAGGTTTTTTTTCCTCAAAAACTGCAGAATACTAAATTTCCATTTGCTAAACTGCAGTGTTCCCTTAATCCAGAAGTATTATCGCAGTTGTTACCACTATCCATATGATGACCATTGCAATCCTCACACACATATGTATCTGCAGCACATAGCCGCAAGCAATAAATATGCAATTCCTACATCCGGTGCGAACATATGAGAGTTCAAATTGGATGTAGCAATAGCCGATTACCTGTTGGTTTTAATCCCAAGAAGCTGCTATACCGATCAGCATTGATTTAAAAAGCTGATTCTCACACTAAAGGCAGTCTGGGGAGACCGAAGTCACATCAGTTTTTTTTTTTTTTTTTTCCAGAAATGAGTCCAGAAGTTGATTGGAAACAATTGGTCGTCTTTCTTTTGTTTCTCTTCAAATATTGTCATGTTGTGCAGACATGTTGACATTTCAAAAGATCTAGATCTTTCACTCACTGTTGGAGTTGTGACATTTGACAAGTTGGCGGCGATTTGGTTTAATAACCTAAGGGCAACGCGCAAACTCACCAAAAGATACATCAGTTTGTATACAGAAGGCAATTTATTCTTAAAGGCGGCAAGCCTTTGGTTAATGGCAAGTTTGTTGGTGCTGACTTGGGAAGCGGCTTATTATGGATTGGAGGAGAGAGCCGCACAGCTCCTGGCGCTGTTGCTCGGAATGTGTGCACAGTGTTGGGGTTTTTTGTTCTTTTCATTTTCGTGTGACGATATATTTTCGCCGACTAGGTAAACGCGTCTTAGATTTTTCGACCCAAATATGGCAATTTCGATCGAATAACGACCAATGTCAAATGTGCAGATAAAGAGATACATACAAGTGTATATATACATATTGCGAACCTATGTACTGCTTGATTGCACGAGCTTAAGTTCCGAAGACTGGCTTCATGATTATAAATTATCAGCATCAGAACAATTGAGGCGGTTTCGGGTGGCTTATCCTAGGCTTTGTTAAAAAAACGATCTTTGATTTGGCCGACAGAAAATAGTCGAAGATAGTCTTGCAATTATCGGTGTTTATAAGGAAAATCTACCTCATAACATATGTATCCCGGATAAGTGAACTAAGCCAAAGCTAAATTTGAATTTATCTAAAGACTAGCTGTCCTTCAGCAGATCTCAAATTAGCTCCGTAATAGATGTCATGGGAGTTGCAGGAATGAAGAAGAGGAAGAAATAATTTCACATTTCTGCAGACTGTATAACGGCGATGACGAAACGAATTCCGCTGTCAGGCAGACGGGTCCACTTTATCTGGGCGGAGTAGACCAACAATTCCGACCACCACGTCTGGATGAAATTAAGCTAGCTATATCTAAACTTAAGAGCAACAAAGCCGCCGGAGCCGATGGCCTAGCTGCCGAACCCTTCAAAGCAGGCGATGACTTGGCTATAACCAACCCATAAGCAAGATATGGTTAGAAGAAAGCATGCCCGATGAATGGAATCTCAGCATAATTTGCCCGATCCTTAAAAAACGAGACCCTCTGAGCTGCACCAACTATAGGGGTATCAATCTCCTCAACATCGCCTACAAGATCTTTTCTTCTGTATTGTGTGAACGCTTAAAGCCATTCGTCAACAACCTGATAGATCCATATCAGTGCGGTTTTAGTCCAGGAAAGTCCACTATTGATCAAATATTAACATTACGGCAGATCTTGGAAAAAACTCAAGAACTTCAAATCGATACCCACAACCTTTCCATCGATTTCAAAGCCGCGTACGAAAGCATTTATAGAGACGAGTTATATAGAGCAATGTGCAGTTTCAACATCCCTGCCAAACGATGGAAAACGCACGCTGTTCCGTCAAGGTCGGTAAAGACCTCACCGACACCTTTGAAGTCAAAAAAAGGATTTAGACAAGGCGATGCGCTTGTCATGCGACTTTTTCAAAATCATACTTGAAAGAATAGTGCAGAACTCTCACACCAACACCAGAGGCACGATCTTTCAAAAGTCCCTCCAATTACTCGCATACGCCGACGATATTGACATAATCGGAAGAACGCAGCGTGATGTCAGTAGCGCTTTTGGGAGTATTGAGACGGAAGTGGCAAAGATGGGTTTAGCTGTAAATGAGGGCAAAACCAAGTATATGCTGTCATCAAGAAGAGACACCCAACATCGAAGTCTTGGACAAAACATCACCATAGACAGCTATAACTTGGAGGTAGTTAGGACTTTGTCTACCTGGGCTCCGCTATTAACTCAGACAACAACACCAGCGCTGAAATCAAACGAAGAATAACTCTTGCCAATCGCAAGAGTAGCAAAGCCCTCTCTCAGGTAACTAAACTGTCCCTTTATAAGACCTTCATCATCCCAGTCCTGCTCTATGGTGCAGACGCATGGACGCTGTCAAAAGCGGATGAGGACACTTTAGGCTGTTTCGAGAGATAGATTCTCCGGGTGATTTTTGGTCCCATATGCATAAACGGAGGGTGGAGAAGAAGATACAATGAAGAACTTTACCGGCTGTACAGCGACACAGATCCAGCCAAAAGAGTAAAAATTCAACGTCTCAGATGGCTGGGTCATATAGAGCGGATGGACATCAATGCTCCGGCCCGAAAAATCTTCGAATTCACCCCAGAGGGACGGCGCAGTAGAGGAAGACCGAGACTCAGTTGGCGCACACAAGTGAAAATGTTTCAATCGCTTCTATGACAACCACCTTTACCTAACCTTACTAACTACCTGATGTGTTAAATTATGATGAACATTATCTTCCAAAGCCATATGAATTTCTATGACAAAACAAGTTTAATTTTCAATCTTAGGGATCATGACGTTATCTCGACTACAAAAAACCTCGAAAAAAAACTTTTTTTTATCTCGAAAAACAATTTATTCGATATTTTTTTAAAACTTTTTGCAGAGTTTAAACTTAAATTTTTATTTTAATTTTATTTATTTTTTTCGAAGATGTTTTCCTTATCTTGACTGTGGGTACTACAGGTTTTTATAATTATTATTACAGGTTATAAGCGGAGATAATCGAAAATAATGTTAATTAATTAATTACAATTAAATCAATTTATTATTCTAGATTATTGCATTTTTTTTCGATTTTTGTAATTCGAAATTATGGTTTTCTAAATTTCTGTTTTCGAAAATTTTACTTTCGTAATTGTTGCTTTCTGAATCATTGGTAACCCCATCTTAGATATCACCAGTTTCCGCGAAAATTTGATTGGGAATGACTAAAGAAAGTCTGAAATATTAATAACTTCAAGTACAATTAAGTACTACTATTTTGAGAATTTTTTTTTTTTACACTTCAGATTCTTTGATGTAGTAAGCTTAGAGCAAACTTTTAACTGCAATCAGAGGCTTATTATAAGTGCATGTGTTAGTTGTTATATATGTACAAGAAAACATTAAACAAAACAATCACGACAGTGGTTCGAAATAAAAATTATAATCCCACTTTACTTAAGTTAAAGTCTATAGAAGAAGCGTTTAGAATAAAAAGTCTGCTCATACGGTTTAGAGCTTCATATTTGCCATAATTTGTTCTATGAAAGTCAACATGCAGAAGTTCCGATCCACGGTAATTTAACCCAATACAGGCTAATAAATAAGGAGCATCAATTTGGCCTTTAATAAGTTGATGAAAAAATATTAAATCGTTATTAACACGCCTTTGGTGAAGGATTTGCATCTGCAGAAGCTGGATTCGCTGTTCATATGGTGGCAGAATGAATGGATCGTTCCAAGAGGTAGAGGCAAAACAAATGAAATTGTGTTGGATTGCTTCAATACGGTTCTTATGAATTATGTAATAAGGAGTCCATACCTGTGAAGCATACTCAAGGTGGGGGCGACGTAGCAATTGTACAAGAAAAGAGTCACATATGGATCACTAAATTCCTTTGCCCAGCGTTTTATGAATACTAGCATAGAGCTAGCTTTATTCACAATAAAATTAACGTGTTGAGTAAATTCAAAGTTGGAGGTAAAATGGACACCCAAATCCTTAAAACTAAAGACGCGACAGAGTTTATGCTGGGAAATATGATAATCGAATGCACTTACGATACGTTTTCTTTGAAAAGAAAATAATAAAGCTATCAATATCTGCCTGCAGAAGACTGCGGTCATCGCTAGACTTTATTGTCTTAAATATCTTAATGTCATCAGCAAATATAATAATGCCACTTGATTGTATATGTACATGAAGTAACATCATTTATTGCCAAAATGAATAGTAAAGAACCAAGGTGGCTTCCTTGAGGTACCCCAACGTGGGCCACCAAGGGGTCTGAAAGACAATTTCTAAATTTTACTTGGTAGGATCTATTCTCTAGATATGATTTGATCCAAGCTAAAAAATAAGGAGGAAAACCAAAAGCTTTTAATTTGAGCAAGATTATTTCGCGACTTAGTTGGTCAAATGCTTTTGAGAAATCAATGTAAATGCAGTCAACCATTTACCAGCTGAACCATCATCGTTTAACGAAGAAAGAAGGTCAAGCACTGTACTCTGCAGTACAGGGATATGGTTACAGCTAGTTTGCGAAAAGGTATGTAGATTGTGAAAAACAATTTCATCAACTTCAATTGTTTTTTTGACAAAAGAATCACGAAAATTTTTTGCAAAGGCGTTAGAAATATCGACAGTTTTAAAATGCTTGACAGATCATTAAAATCGTCAAAATTTTGTGCATATTTAGTGTAATCCGTTGGAGAAAGAGTTTTAAGGTAAACCTTCCATGCTTTATTTTATTTTATTACGTAGAGTCTGTAGCTCTTTCGTGTACCATGGGTAAAAAGTGTTTGTATTATTTGATTTTTTTAAAGTCAGATTGTTACTTAAGCAGTTGTTAAGAATATCATAAAATTTTGTGACTGCTTCGTCAATATTCGCAGAATCTAATACATAATCTATTCCAGAACTAATTAAATCTTCAGACAATACCTGGAAATTTGCTTTTCTAAAGTCAAAACTATAAGATCAATCAAAGGAGTTACTGTTTTCAGAAATTGATTGACAAATTATTCTCAGGAAATGTTAAGCATACCGTCTTTCTGAAAATTAAAAGCCATCAACATTTAATTATTTTACTTAGTCCGTTGTGCCAGTTTAGTTTCTGTTACAACAACCCAGGCTTTAATTCAAACAAATATAGTCCCCCTTGCGATTCTCTTTTCCTGACTCAAATTACATATGCATACTATCCATCCATCTATCAAAATGCATATAGAAAACTATATCACCATAAACTTATCATAACTTTTGGGCTAGCTTCCAACTAATCCCGTTGACAACAACCAAACCCAGAAAAAAAAGAAAAACTGGAACAAAACGGGACAAAACAAAAACACAAATTTGCCAATTCCAAACAAATCTTCGATTTCCATCTTTTATTGTATAACAAACGTCCTTTCAGCAACACCGCGCCATAGCCTCGCCGTTTATTCGTCGACAAATCCTATCAACATACAAGAACCTAAAACCCGACAAAATCTTCCACTTAGTAGTCCACCATACAACCACACCATCGACCAAAAAAATACACACAAAATAATATCCTTGATTCATATCTAAGCCACAATTGGAGAAATCAAACGAAAAAAAAAAATTAAGAATTCCGCCCGCATCCTTGTGCGCTTTATTCCTCCTTTAACTCGAGAACCCCAAACTCTTTTATCGCCTTTTGGAATGTTTCACAAAGTCTTAGCACAGCACAAAATGCATATAATCAGACCTCTAATGTCGAGGCGAAGCCCAAAGCCACTAAGTCTAGTCTCGTTTCTCGATGCCTTCCCCCCCCCCTTCCAAGTGTTATTATCCAAAATCCGAATACGAATCCAAAAACCAAATCCGAATAACGTGCCCCAGGAAAGATCAAACAAAAATCCATTCGAAATCACATTCAAGCGTTTTTCGTGTTCTCTAACCGTTTTCTCAATCTAGATACATTCTGCGTTATTTTTTCGGATTTAATGTGTTTCCTCGACGATACGATGGTTAGCTGGGTTGCTCCACAATCCGCACCGCGAAGCGATACGTGTTATGACCTTTTGAATGGAGAAAAGTATCTATCCATCTACCTAATAGAAGCAACAGGGCAGGGCACAGGCACACTCATACTCCATGAGGTAATTGTAATGCGTTAGCGTATCCATGAGATATAAAACAAAACAGAAATCTGCTGGACATTTTTATGGCAATTAAGAAGCAGCTAATGGATAGATTGCCGCTGCTGCTGGAACTGGCTATAAGCGTAGGTTGATGAGTTTAATTTGGTATGCTTCACATGCTAAACTGCTGCAATGGAATGTATCTGTAAGATATATTTAAATACCCTTGGCCCCGACACAACAAAATACTGCAGTTTTTGTGTAGATAGATACACAAGTATCTCGATGCGAATTTCATTTAGAAAATTGTTTTCTAATGCATTTCAAAGTATCTCACTCGGTGTGCAGAGAGATGCACATTATATCTGGAGTGTGGTTGGACGGAAGACCGACACCGTGACTTGGTATAGTATAATAACAATTAAACGGTCGTCCGAAACAATTAGTTTGATCGGTATTTTTGGCTTTCCGCATTTCTATGGTGGTTTTGGTTTGCTGCATGCAGTTGGTTTTGATGCAATGTGCTTGGTATTGGATTATCTTTGTTCTACGTTCTTGGCGATAATTAGCTTATGCGAAAATTCCAGATAAAGCCTTTATTTTTTTTTTTTTTTGTATATAGGTAAAGATAGTACACCTTTTTGTTTGACGGTTTTCTGTGGGTAAATGGTTTGCGCTTCTTTCCTTAGATGTTGTATCTTTTGTATCGGTTTTACGTGGAAATATTATAAAAAACCGTGTTTTAAGTTACCCTTTGGCCGGTAGCAGGCAGTCTTTTGTTTGTTTAATTATAGGCAGTTGTTGTGTTTACCCAGTGAATTAGTATGTTGTTATTAGAAAGGTTGGGTCAAATTTTTCGGTCGTAATAGAGATGCAGATGGTAATAAAAGAAATAGAAAGGTTAGGTGATTATTAAAGTCACTACTGAAATTCTAGAGTTCTAAAGGGGGCTATAAAAGTAAATTCAAGGACGTGTTGAAATATTTCAGAAGAAGTTATTCACGTCCTTAAATTGGGTTGCGGCAGATCTTTCAAAGAATTCTGTGGAAGTTGGAAACATGTGATTTTCTCTATTTCTAAGGACGACATATGTTTTTGATTTTCAGGGCATTTACGTACCTATCATAAAACACATAGAGCGAATAGGGATCTTTTTTAAAGATTCATACAACGATGTGTTCTGTAGTGTATTTAATGCTTCTATGATCTCGATTGCGGCCACATCTCTCTTGCTAAGGCTTTATCTGTAGGATTCGGGTATGAATTGTTTTTCTAATTAAGGGTTTTGGCTACACTTATAAAATTGATTAAACTTATAGTAGGCGTTAAAAAAAATAAGGAAAGATGTTAACGGAGATACCGATGCACATGCATGTCAAAAACAGGGTCCGGCAAGGCATTCCACATTCGCAAAGTACGGCTAAAGAAAGAAACCCTTTAATTGAGTAAGAGGAAGCAAGTAAGGTAAGGTTTAACCCTTAAAGGATTGTGTCCACCCCGAACTGACTAACATGTCCGAAGTTGGGCGCATGGCTTTGGTCATTCCTAGCAGTGGTGCGAGTATTATAGTTGAATAATTTCAAGGGAGGAATTCAGCAAGCTGGCAAGAAACTCCAGTGTTTTATGGGAGCACCTACGCGATATATAATATAAAATTCCCTATTGGACAATTTTGTCGAGATCAGAATTTAATGGCCATATGCTGCCGTTGAAGTCCACATCCGAAGAACATAATTGGAGTCTCGAAACTAATATAAAAAGCCAAGGGTATTATCGGCGTCAAAACAATCAATTGCATTAGTTGTTTCAGGGCAGAGAGAGATCGTTATTAAATATAAGAAAAACATTTGGAGACTAAGCGGAGCCCTAAGACAAAATCGCATTTGTATGGTCCATGCAACAAAAATTGTATTGCGCCCTTCAAAATTCTACAAATAGTTTCATCGAGACCAAATACACGCATTTTCAATAAAAAAGAGTCGATGCCAAGCTCTATCAAAATTCAAATGCTTTTGAAGTATAAAGTGCAATGATCTTTCGCCAAATCGGTGGAAAGATCAGCTTCAATTTTCGGTTAGAAATCCATCGATCACCAGGCCTATTGCTGCGAAAGCTCTACTGCTGCAAACTAATCAGCATTTCATGACCTTGAAAAGAAAGGACGTAAGTGCAATTAGTTGATAAGGGAGGAAGATTCGCCTTTTTAAGGAAAAGCTGGAAAAATTTTGTTTTTCATCCACTCTAAAGAGACCAGAGGAATAGAATAGTTAGAAAAGCTTACACAGTGGCTTTGCCAGCATTGAAGAACACCTCATTCAGCGGATTTCTATGTCTTAAGATCTTTCATTACTCCTGCGACTAAAACAAATACGAAAGAAGATTGGTCCAATAAAATCAGTTAGGCTCTGGAGTACAGGAATGTAGTTCTAAGTTCAACTTTGAGCTTCATAATAGTAAATTATTAAAAATGTTATGCCGTAGTAATAATTCGATAGTCTTTGAACCTGGTATTCTGGTGTGCTATTGTTTTAGTCCTTCCTCAAAAAAAACATTCAAATATAACTTAAACCTCAAAACCAAATCGCTCCGTATCTTCCCATTCCAATAACTGATGTTCCAATAAAAATTCTCAACTACATCTGTTTAAAAGGTTTCTTCTCCGCAGAAACAATCATCGAACTACCAATGTTTACTCTACTCCCAGCAGTCGTGCAAACGCATAAAATCCTTTTCCTTCCTTCAATAAATTTTTGATTTGTTATACCCACTTGTCAACAATCACATCTTATACCACCATGCAATATGTCGGCAAATGATCATTGATCATCGGAGATTTAACCGACCGACGGCGGCGGCTGAACAAGAGCTTAAACGTTTGTTATTGCCCACCAGTAACTGAGCCAACACTGTCAACTCATGTTCCACAGCATCGTCATCGTCTTCGGGGGGAGGCAATGAAGTGCGTGCGATCATAAATCTAATCAACGATTGCAACGTTCATGTAGTACCCAGCAAAGTATCCATCTTTTCAGTCGGATTTATCGATTAACTCACTATACAGGATCATAAGTAAAAATAAAATACACACTGCCATATCGGTTGAGCTAAATATGATAGGATACTCCATGTCTGTCGGTAAAACTAAAATGGTTATCCATTGGGAATTGTGTGGATGTTAACACAGACGGGCGCTTGCGTGTTGACAACTTCTTGATTGTGCAGTACAATATCCTTTGGTAGAAGTCATCGAATATGTCTAATTAAACTCTGTGTAAGAGATTTGTATAAAAATTAAACAAAAAACATCCCAATACACTAGTATTGCTTAAAATTGTTTGTTGATATTGCAATAACCATGTCGAGTATGAAGTTTCAGAACACGATCCACAAGCAATCGCGGTGGTCGTAGATCATTTTGATGACTCACACCTTACTGGAAATCTTTATTACAAGATCCATTTAAGATCTAAGTTCCCGATTTCTAAGTGTGAAATGTATCTTTAAGATGTTTGACATAAAATTCGATAAAACCCCACTTATCGACGTTTTATAGCAAATGAACAAGCCTCATTTTGAAGTGTTATTTCAGTTGATAATCATCAATGAGAAAGTTTCCAAATATACGATCCACACCACCAGTTTATGTTTCAGGTTAAGTCAACTGGGAAATAAAAGTAATTTTCAATATTTAAATGCATCTAGAAGAGTTTTTCAGCTATTAAGATACCACTTCAGACAAAAAATCGAAATTTCTTGTTAAATTGAGTTTCTCCCAATAAAACCAAATCACAGATAAATATGCATCGCTTCTAATAATTATTATCGATTATGATAAAACCATCGATTACGTTTCACAATATCCATTCGATACACGACCATGGTGGCCCAAGACGAACTTTGATTTGATGTAATCACCTTAATGAGTGTCAAATGTAATTTAAAACCCATATTTCCATATTCGAATGTATCTGCGTGGTATCTTTGGTGTATCTTTGGTGTATCTTTGGTGTATCTTCACCCACTTTTTCACCATCTGGCACATTGTATCTCATCTAAAACTACTTAAGTTACGATTATTGCACTAAAAGCTCAGGATACATGCTGTGAGCGTTCCAATAACACGGCTAATAAACAGTGATTGGTATGAATAAAAATCCAGAGATTGGCCCAGTTATCTGACTTCCTCATCGAATTATGTGCGTAGGTTCACCCGTAACGCCCATTTGCCTATACTCATCTTATGCTGCTGAATATGAGAATAGAAAATCCCGGAAAATTGGAGATAAATGAATTTTCAATAATCAAAAAAAAAATTAAATCTCCTACTTCCTCTCTCTCACTAAAGCAGGAGTGCAGCCAGTGAGTTCATATTTCACCTGTCAAATTGGCACAAAATTCAGTCCGGAGATATTCTCGAATTCCGGATGCTAAATCGACAGCTGAGGATATGATTTCTCTGTATTTGGAAAATTCTTCTTATTCTCCTTCGGTCTCAAGTGCGCATCGTTGCATAATAAGCAGAACAAGAGATACGGTATAGTATTTCCAAAATTCAATGGCCATTTGTGTATCTAAATCACTGGGTAAGATTTTTATCAAAAGGATTAGTTTTCGCCTAACTCCGTGTGGTGCTCTTTCCATGGATTCTACCTGTTTGAAGTTTATAGTTTTTCCAATGTTGGATATACCTTCTGCAGCAGGACCACCAGAAGTATAGAATGTTTGGAACTATTGTTGTCTGTATCCTTATCTTTGAAGTGCTACTACAACTGACATTGGCACTTGTACTATAGATACTCTGAGAGAAGATACTCTATCTTCGGGGACACAGGTAAATGTTTAAATACACCAGCTGACTTGTGTGCGACTGACTGGTATCTTTCTCTTCCTCTGCATTCATTATCGTTTGTCAAATTCATCTTGTTGAACAATCTTGTTTTATAAATTGGACAGATATTGATAGCTATTGACTATGACATATATCTAATTTAGAGAGGAAGGGCAGGATGGATAGAAATAAATCGAACGACATAAAAGACAGAACATCACATTTAAATCGATGATGCAACAACAAAAAATTATTATACAACAAAAGGTGCGCAGATACAAAGATACAAAACAAAGAATTTTACATCCACAAAAAAGATACATTTTTCCAATATGTTGAATGCGATGGAGAAGAAGAAGAGGAAGCTCATTACGTGATGTCTTTCGAAAAATTTACATAGTAATGATTGGGGTTAAAATTTAAGATAGTTTCATAACGAGAATGAATGGAATGTATGTTTTGGGAAACATTTTAGAAGAAACAGATGATTGTTCGTTTGACAATTTGAAAAATGTCTGCATAATACAACGATCGATTTGTCGAAATAATCATTTGAAAACAAGACAAACATTTGAAAAGATACTTTCGGATTGTTGTACATTTTTATATTTTTTTTTTATATACTTAAGCAGTCATGTTAATTTGAAATAAAATGGAAAAATATTTAGTTTTTGGAAAGAACACTCTTATTGAAGTTGTTGATGTAGATTATAGCAGAAACTCTTAATAGTATTTTATAATACTATAATACCTAGCACAAACTGCACGTGGATATAAGTTTTTTTTATTTTATTTTATTAATGAATTTTTCGAAATACATATTTAACTCAAAACGTCAAATTTATTTTTGAGTAAATTTCTCCCATGTGTACTGAATATAATCAAAATGTCAAATTTTTGAGTAAATCTGTGTTTTTTTCACTAATATGTATTTCTGATATCCGTGATTTAACGAATTATCAATGTTTCTGCAGAATAACTTTTCATATTATTGCGAAAAGCTTACCGGACCTCCAGGTTCCCCAATAGCTTCCGTTATGGATGAGGGGATTCCTGACCCGGGAGTGGATTTCACTGTTGATATTGATGCTGGAACGGATACTGCCGAAGAAATTATAGCGGAAATCAACAACAGCAACAATGGAAACAAAAGCAACTGGGAACAATTAAGGAGGAAAACGAATTCCCAAAATATCAATTATGAAATCACGAGAACAGGAACAAGTACATTAAATGCACTCACTCCTACAGTCTGGTTGCATATTTCCAAGTTTAATATGGATACTAAACCCGAAGATCTTACCCAAGACGGATTTACCAGCAAATTCTGTAAAATGCCATAAACTTATCAAAAAAGAAATGGCACCATCTAAGATTACTTATGTTAATTTCAAACTGAGTGTTCCTATAGACAAGTGTGATGAGTTGATGAGTGATTCGTCAATTTGGCCTATGTATGTCAAGGTCAAAAAATTTATAAATCGCTTAAAAAACGACAACCTTCGACAATTCAAGGAACCGATTTAACATCTTCTCTTAATGCTACTGAAGTAATAAATGTTGTAAATCATATCGAATTTATTGCTGCCTGTCAATCTAATCTAACCTCGTGTGCTGCTAACCAAACTGTTTATATTCATGTTGAAAGTGCTGCTGCTACAGCTGATAGATTTTCATCAACGTCATCTAAAAAATTAGAATATTTATCATTATATTATCAGAATGTTGGTGGATTGAGAACCAGGTAAGATCATATTTTTGTCACTTTTTCTTCTTCTAAGTAGGATATTATTATACTAACGGAAATTGGGTTAAACAGCGATCATTTAAGTACCGAATTTTTTCCTAACCATTATAATGTATTTAGAAAAGATAGATCTAGAATATTATCAGGAATGGGAAGAGGTGGTGGAGTATTGATTGCGATCCGTGCCTCACTTGAATGTCGCTTTTTAAACTTAGAATCAAACTTTTCCACCCCAGACCAGGATTTAGACCAACTCATTGTTTGTATGAAATTGGGTAAATTAGAATTATTTCTATCTGTAAGCTATATTCCTCCTAGAAGTAACTTTGATTTAAATAATTTAAAGCCAATCCTAGTAAATCTTAAAAGTTCACAACATTTTCTCTATGCAGGAGATTTTAATCTTAGTAATATTATATGGGAACTTGATTTAGACGATAATTATTTTGTTCCTTTTAATGTTTCAACTGAAATTGAGTCATTAGTTAATGAATTTCTTGGTGAATTTAATTTAGGTTTTAGTGTAATAAATTAAACTGTATACTTGATCTTGTTTTTGTAGATGCCGAGTTTGATCTAAATATAGATAAATCCAATTTCCCGGTTATAGGTAATACTTTACATCATATTGCTATTGAAGGCAATATTAGTTTTTATCAATATGAGACGAATGTTTTATATAACCAAAAATGTATTTATGACTTTTCCAAAAGCTAACTTTGATGCAATGATAAATTATCTTTAATCTTTCTCGTGGCGTGATATTCTTTGTAAAATAAATTCCAAACAGATATAATTTTTACAGATTTTGCAAAAGCATCAATCAGAATCAATCATAAAGTTTAAATGCATAACTTAGTCTCTCTAGGTATCCATTCTTCATTGTTAAACTGGCTGGAATCCTATTTGACAAATAGAATTCAAATAGTAAAAATCGATAATTCATTTTCTGATAATATTTCCGTGCCTTCGGGTGTCCCTCAAGGTAGTCATTTGGGACCCTTACAATTTTTGCTATTTGTAAATGACATACCTAATTTATTTATTGATTCGGCTTGTCTTCTTTTCGCAGATGATCTTAAACTTTATCGTAAGGTTACCTCTGAATTAGATTGCCATCTTCTATTGAGTGGTGTCATCATAACTCTATTTTTCTCAACATGTCGAAATATCAAGTGTTGTCGTGCTTCAAAATTCACAATCCAATTGTATTTAATTATAACATCCATAGCATTAGTCTTGAACGAGTGTCAACTAAGAAAGATCTTGGAGTAATCTTAGATACAAAATTATCATTTTCATCTCACTACGACTATATGATTAATAAAGCAAATCAAATGCTTGGTTTTATTAAAAGGAATACCAAAGAGTTCTCTGACCCTTTTACCATAATTCACATGTTAAATCAGTCTTAGAATATTGTTGCATAATTTGGAATCCTTGTTACAATAATTCCTTGGATAGAATAGAGAAAGTTCAGAGGAATTTCACTAGATAGGCTTTCTATAAATTAAATTGGAATATTCCAAGACCACCTAATTTAATTGTATACATGAATCCACCAACTGTTAAAATTGTACATTTATATATCTTAGTCTAAGCGAATTTATATATTCAATTAATGAAAATAAAACTCAAACTAAAACTAAGATTTCTTCGAACAGTATCTTGTTCACTAGCTCAAACATAAAGCCTCACAAAAATTTGTCAAACACAGTTTTTCCGGTCATAGGAAATTCAAATAGTGGTTTAGAAAAATGATGAATGGCCAGATCGCAAATAATTACTCTGCTTGTGTGTGACATATAACCTTGCTTTGCTTACTTTAGAAGAATGAGAACGACGTAGACATGATGATGATGTAAAATTTTTGAGTAGTTTTCTATGTGCTTTTTACTAATATTTCTGATATCCGTGATTCAATGAATTGTTAAAAAAAAATGTTTAATACAGAAAATGTTTCCGCAGAATAACTTATATTATTGCGAAAAGATTACCAATTTCTTCGAACAGTGTCTTGTTCACTAGCTCAAACATAAAGCCTCACAAAAATATGTCAAACACAGTTGTTCGTGCTTTACGGAATTCAAATAATGGTTTACAAAAAATAGTGCTATGCTCATTATACCAGAAACAATCTATAATTTTAATGTTTTTCTGATATTCGTGTTTCAATGAGTTATTAAACATTTGTTTTTTTTAAACAAAAATGTTCAGAACTGTTTTTAGAGAATAACTTCTATTCTTGGCGAAAAATTACCGATTTTTTCGAACATTGTCTTGTGAACTAACTCAAACATAAAGCCTCACAAAAATATGTCAAACACAGTTGTTCCTGCTTTACGGAATTCAAATAATGGTTTACAAAAACTATGTGCTATGCTCATTATCCCAAAAGCAAACTATCTATCTTTTTAAAGTTTTTCTGATATTCGTGTTTCAATGAGTTATCAAACATTTGTTTTTTTTTTTTAACAAAAATGTTCAGAACTGTTTCTAGAGAATTACCGATTTCTTCGAACAGTGTCTTGTTCACTAGCTCAAACATTAAGACTCACAAAAATGTGTCAAACACAGTTTTTCCGGTAATAGGAACTTCAAATAGTGGTTTAGAAAAATGATGAATGGCCAGATCGCAAATAATTACTCTGCTTGTGTGTGACATATAACCTTGCTTTGCTTACGTTAGAAGAATGAGAATGACGTAGACATGATGATGATGTCAAATTTTTGAGTAGTTTTCTATGTGCTTTTTACTAATATTTCTGATATCCGTGATTCAATGAATTGTTAAAAAAAAATGTTTAATACAAAAAATGTTTCCGCAGAATAACTTATATTATTGCGAAAAGATTACCAATTTCTTCGAACAGTGTCTTGTTCACTAGCTCAAACATAAAACCTCACAAAAATATGTCAAACACAGTTGTTCCTGCTTTACGGAATTCAAATAATGGTTTACAAAAACTATGTGCTATGCTCATTATCCCAAAAGCAAACTATCTATCTTTTTAAAGTTTTTCTGATATTCGTGTTTCAATGAGTTATCAAACATTTGTTTTTTTTTTTTTAACAAAAATGTTCAGAACTGTTTCTAGAGAATTACCGATTTCTTCGAACAGTGTCTTGTTCACTAGCTCAAACATTAAGACTCACAAAAATGTGTCAAACACAGTTTTTCCGGTAATAGGAACTTCAAATAGTGGTTTAGAAAAATGATGAATGGCCAGGTGGTAAATAATTACTCTGCTTGTGTGGCATTCATTTAACATGAAGATTCGTTATTTTGCAAATTTAAAAAGAGGAATGCAAAACTATATATCCGTTTTTCTAATGTACCTTCTATCGAGTGGTCATAAATTCTTCAAAACGTAGTGTAAACACTTCTTATAAGTACGGAATGAAGTCCACGCTTTTTATTGAAAAGAATATGTGTTTTCTTACTATAAAAATTCACTTTCATCTACCCTTAACATGCAACTTTACTACGAAATTGTTACCTTCCTTCAATAATTTGGAACATCTACGCAATTTTCGTTTCTTTATCATTCTAGAACAGCCTTTCTCTTTGATATACACTATAATAAATGCATGATACTTCGCTATCGAACTAATTAAAGTCACCTCACAGAATCCCATTATTTCTGTCCATAAAAAAGTAATTTCAAGATTCCACCCCAAAAAAAAGTTAATCTCGAACTTCTTAACTTCAAAGCCCCGAAAAAGACCTCTCTCACTATCCGATTCCCTTTATCCTAGCATCCTTTTCTTGGTGTTTGAATTTATTGATATTACCATAAAATTAAGTGAATTTTTAGGGTACGGAATAATATTTAATTCTAACACTCAAGCCAGGTCGACCAAGGGACCCTTTAACTCTGTGAGAAGTTGGACCCATCTCTGTGGCCGAATGGGGGCAACTCACTAGTCACTACAGATTGGTATTCCTGGCCCGATGTACAGCTCTCTCTCTCTCTTAAATAATTAAATCCCTTTGCAATAATAGAGGTGTTTTATGGTATCTGAGTCCTTCAAACCTTTTGGTATAGAGTTTTTTTTTCTTCCTCAAAGTTCCAACTTGTTCACCTGGGTAAAACTTAATTTATAGCCGACTAACATACACGATGTACGAGGCTGAGTCAAATAAAAAAAAACCTTTCGATTCTTATAGTGCGCGCAAAGTTCTTTTGGTTTTCTTCATGTGGCATGCCTCAAGAGTCCGCACCAGCTACCCACTACGTATGGTTACGATTTCAGTTCATATCACTTACGTGATGTGAATTTCAATTAGAATACGCGATGGATTTTGAATTTATTCCCTGGATGCACCTCCTTAGGCGGGACGTGGATGTGGATTTGAGCAATGGCTCCCAATTGGTGCTACTAATGCGAGCATTTTTATACTTCTACTTCTTCCTCGTACCCGAAATAACAAGAACACATCGAATCGGGACAATTTAATGGCCATTAAGTGATACATTCACGTAATTTTATTTCCTTTAAAAAAAAAATCCTTCTTAATGTTGCTGCTACTGCTGGTGTAACTCGCTGCTCCACCCTTAAGATATTCAAACATGCAAGTATCGACAAATTATTTTCAAAGAGACCATTCCCGGTTATCAGCCCCTCCTTTTCAGGGGGGCCCGGCAGGGTGTAGATTCGAAATCACGACGTGATTGTGTTCCAACTCCGCCATAGAAGTTCCATTCTTCTTCACCTGATGTGAATTAAATTATCGCACGATGTTTTCGAATAAAATTAAATCAAATAGAGCTGAAAGTCAAGAAGAAGAGGAAAAAATTGTATCTTTGTATCTTTTAGATATATTTTTTACGGTTTTGGATTTTTTTTATTTTTAATTTTATGTGTAGTGGAACGTGATTGCTGTGTACCGTTTATGACATGCAACTCGCAAATGGGGAACATTTCCATCACGATTTTTGTTGTTGGTGATCGTTATCATGAGTGTTCTTATGGTTTGATGTAGTTAAGGTTGCATTTATGTGACAATGGATACTTCAACTTCAAACTGCAGTGGGTAGGTATCGGTTGGGTAGTTTGTTTTGTTGAATGCAGCACTTAATGCGCCATTTACATGGAGTGCCATTTGGTTCGCGTGTGGGACCTGCTTTGTTTACTTAATTAGGCTACTGTTTGCAGATTGGCAAGCTAATGCGTGGTTTGTTATAAAGTCCTGTGGATAATAGGGAAAGGGATATCTTTTTTTCTTACAGGGGTTTTGAATTTATTATATTTTTGCATTTTTATTAGCAGCTGTTTGAGTTATGTTGTGGGTTTTTAGGCGGGATATTTTTTTTTTTTGTCAAAAGAATGTGCGAGGGAGTGGTTGAAGAGTTTTATTCTTTGACAATGAGTAGTTTGTTAAGGATTTTCTGATTTATAAGGAAAGACTTGTATTTTGAGTGACAAAATGAAATGTTGTAGATGTTATTGCGAATAACTCTTGTTCACAGTTGTCTAAAGAAGTGTCATTAATCAAAGATGAGAAGGAAAGAATATTGCATTCCTATTTCTAGATTGTCAGCTATCATAAGATAACTATGCAAATTTTAGGTTTCAGAGACTTTTGCATTAATCTTCACACGAATGGTTTGACTTATATAATCAGAGATCTTGTAGTAGACTTTTTAAGAATGTGATAAGTCAGATCCTAGAAAAAGAAGACGATTTATGAATCGATATTGAGTTCAGGATTACTTACAACACTTAATTATCGTAAGACCAAATACGCTGATGGTCTAGCCTACCGAGCTATCGAAAACTGCAGGCTATGATTTGGTTAGAAGTACATATCTGTGACTAACGAATGAAATAAATGGTCAAGGTTGGTATAGGTCGCCTCATCAACAACTTTGATGTCAACAAAAAATTAGACTAGGCGAAACGCTTCATGCGACTTTTTAAGCATCAGGCTGGAAAGAATTATCCAAAAACAATATTGAAATATTATTATTTTTATATTATTTAATGCTAGGAGTAACTCATGAATTTAAAATATTGCAATCCTTTAACTACATTGCTTTAAAAACACCAGAGGATAATAGGTACTATGGGGGATGGAAAACGTGGCTTTTCAAATCCAGAACTTACCATAAAAACTAAGCTGCTGCTGTACAAGACTATGTTGTTACCAGTAATAGCATAATGGATCCGAGACATGTGTGCTTCCTAAAAGAAATTCTGATTTCGTAACTGCGTTCGGGAGGAAATTCTTAGAGAAATTGTTGGCCCCGAGTGAGAGGGAGGATGATTCCGGAGAAAATACAATCATAAATTGTATGAAACCTAGCTCGAGGTAGATGCTGTAGAGGCACCTAGCTGACCAAAGAGGAACCAGCTCGGAAAGTCTTATGAAGTACTTTTTTATGGTAGACCTTGCTTACGTTAGAAGGTTGGCGTAGACCAGGACGGCCGAAGCCTTTGGGTAAACAACTGGTGTCGGTCAGCAATCGGGATGTATGGAAGAACTTGTTGAACGAAGCCCGAACCGGATACCGGTTGTTTGGCCGATGATGATGATGGTGTTTTAAACAGCGTTTAGTGTCTGATTTACTTACAAACAAAAATTCAATGGAGAAATCATACATAAAATTCCATTTTTAGTGTCCGAGCTGCACCAACACTATTTTAAGAATCAAAATATCTCAGTTTGGTATTAATATAAAGAGTCAAAATAAACAAACCACAGAAGCTATGAGATTCCATCCTTAGTATGAATAGAAATTCCCAGGCTATGACAAACAAGAATCGCATGTTAAACTCATGCTCACCACACCTTAATGTACCTTAATATTTTCTGCACACTTGCAAATATCATTTATTTTTGATTTATTTTTCAGCTGCACACAATTTGACAAACAAAAAAGCAAACAAAAATTGACCACGAGAACCTTTTAACATCATTCTCCATTAATTGAATCCTCCATCACAAGCAGCCACCAGACGAACATCCGTACCTGCGATCTGCTATCTGCAAGACCACAAATGACTCCTATAGCTGCGCGCATTCAACACATTACAGACCTTGCAATCAGCTACTGTGCATCGTCAAGTCCACATAAAACCGCAAAAATCAAAATAAACGAAAACGAAAGCTTTTATTTATTTATTACACTCGCCTTCAACATGCACTTACTGCACGAAACTACCAATAAACACCCTCTTCAACGATCTTTGGAGTCCAACACGCCACCGACCGCCGCCGTTGTTGTGATGACCACAAATTCCTTTTCCAGCCTAAAAATAGCCCTTTAACGTTGAGAGCCTCACAGGTACACCCAAATAACAGACTCATCCTTGTCTGTCTCCAGACAAAATAAACATTGCACCATGGAGAGACTGCTGGAGAAGAAGAATTACCTTCGTCGTCGTCCTTCAACACGCGAACATTGTCGATTAATTTAAAGACAGACCCTCAAACTTATGCCACGGAAATGGCGATGGGATGGGGACAGGGCACAAAAAAGGCCCAACACAAAAACCCGCCATTGCTTGTGCACAGAGAATATTTTATCACCTCTAAAGGTGGCTGTGTGTGAAAAGTTGCCCCCGCCGGATTGTGAATGCCACGCCGACAACGACGACGACGATCGATGGACGGATGGAGGAATCTTTTTTCTAGCCAAGATGTGCCAATAAATTAACAGACAGACATTCACACAAACACACACACACACACCAATGCCTAACCTTCGAAACTTTGTGTCGATCATCACAAAGTCTGTCTCCCGATGGATAGATGGGATCGGTGGCTTTGGCATCTCCTTGTCCAACTCACTCAGGTTGAGGCGCAGCCATCTTTTCTGTCATCTTGTTGGCTTAGCTAACAATGTTGCGCAAACGAGCAGAGTGTGCGAATTCTTAATAAGTTTTGCTCCTTAAGTAAAGGTTTTTATGACCAATTTGAAGGAAATTGTTGACTCGTTTTGTGTAAATATAGGCTGCGAGCAGATGAGCTCTGTAAAAGCGACTTGTGGTGAATACGATGATTGTTACCTAAAGGCAGAGTTGTCTGTGGCTATCGATCAAGATGGTATGTTATTTATGGCATTCTTTGAATGGCCAACCAACTTGTAAGGACTATTCAGAGGGATAGGCATAATTGTTTGGTTGGTATCTTTACTACACAAACAATCTTCTGCTCATAAACTTGTTAAAAGTTGTCAAAAGCTGTCTTTACTCAAAACAATGAGTTGTTGAGGAAAAATAGACGAGGGTCTGCGGTAATTGATAATAAAATTGTTAATAAGCTGTAATACCTTAAACCAAAAATTATATATAGATAGCTTGCAGCCTTTCGGGTCTTCGGCGCCACTGCTTGTAAGGACCTTGGGTTATCTTACTCCTTGAAGAAATTAAATTTTATGTTGAAAGCATTAAAATCAAATTAAAAACAATTAAAATATTTTACAGCCAAACTGGGAAGTCGGCCAAGTTGGATGCACTGTACAATAGCAGAGCGTCGGTTATTTTAAAAATTCAAATTAGGAATTCAAATAAATAATACAGAGCATCACAGATCAACCGCCAGAGTGCGGCAATCAGCCATCTGTAACCAGCCCCTGCCAACACTTTTCTACCAAACTATCCCCAGATGTAATCTGGCTTTCAAAACTCTTTACTCGAAGCTTAAAATAACGGAAACGGACTTCAACTTGGCCTACATCTGCACAAGATGCAAGTGACTCAGGAGTTCAAAGTTCAGGACCATAGGCAACGCCGTTTGTTGTTTGCTGACTGCGTTTCGAAACGTTTGGAATAAGACGATCACAATTTTGGCCAACAAATTATAGTTAGTAACGAGGTGCATTTTTTGATGAATGGCTGTGTTAACAAGCAAAATTAAAGTATGTGGCACAACAACAACCCACACGAGGCTAACAAGGTAAAAGTGCTTCCCCAACAACTTACTGTTTGGAGTGGAATCTAGGCCGGCGGCGTCACCAATATGCGCCGTACTTTTTCGAAAACGACGTTGGTGAGGCCAAGCTTGCCTCGATGACCTGGCAGCAACATGCCTCTTATCGTATCTGAAACATTTTTTCATTCTGCTTCTTAATTAAAAATATCCTTCAATATCCAATTTGTTATTTTAATTTTTCTTGACATTTTTGGCAATGATTACAAATTTAATTCAAGGAATTAAAAAAAATCCTCTTCCATCAAGGAAGACATATTTGAATATGTACTTCGTTAATTAAAAGGACATTCTAAGTTTCCCCGTTTTCTCTTAATGGCTGGCATACCTTCAACAACCAACATCCCTACTCGTTTTTCTACTATATTGACCAATTATTGACATCAAACCCTCTTCTCTATTAAGCCTTTACAAAGTGCCCCTAAATTTCGCAACAATTTCATATTTATGTCATTCTAACGACATCAACCAAACAAATTAGTAAGAAATGTGAATAAAACCATCAACGAAATCCCAATTTATCGCCTCCAAACCCGTCTTTTCCCTGAGAAATGATGTGTCTGCCCTAACCCCCTCATCCTTTGGCCATTTCTCACAAAACTGTTGACCATAGCTCACAAGTTTATTACAATTTACGAATGTGCAAGAAACGTTTTAATTGAATACTCAAAGCCGGCATCCCAAACCCCTCGCACTTTGCCAAACCCAAAAGAGGTTTGAGACTCAACGACCCACCACGTCTAGGCTCAGTCATTTCGTTGAGAGTCCATTCCGTCGGCCATTTCCATAAAATGCCAATAAAGTCGCCCGCTTTACGAGATCACAGCCAGTCGATGGGGGAAGAGAATAGCCCCGAGAGCTGCAAATGCCTCCACTTGCAGATCTATTGCCCCACCAGCCTCAAGGAGGTGTATAACCTCCACTTTCATGTGGCATTCTAGTTATTAATTCTGTCCAGAGTTTCGGTCTTCGCTCTGTGTGCTGTATGAGCCTGTTAATTAAATTTAACTTGATGACCAGAACTTGGGAACTGAAAACACAAAAAAGTATTTAAAAAAGGTGCCTTTTTTCTATTGGCTCAAAAAGAGAATTAAAATTTAAGAAAAAAAAAAGTCATAGAAAGGAAGAAATCTAATGAACAAAATAAAGGACGATGAACACACCTGTTACCACCTTTTTTTTGTCTTTACCTTCGAACAGGACCGCTCGGTTGGAGAGGGGGATTATTTAATTAAAAATTAAAGAAACTGCTATGGAATGAGTGCGCCAAATGAGTGTCGACGAAGAGATAAAAATTCCCAAGTTCGGGTACCCGGTACTTGGGACAGAGTGTAGATTTTTTCATTAATTAGTGATGTTTTTAATGTCCCGTGATTTACAACAGCCCGAACAGGACGACGATGATGGGTGATGAGGATGAGGTCGTCAGGCTTGGAAGAAAAAAAAAAATGCAATGGGGCTGGGTTGGTGATAATTGTAATTTAATTTTGGAATCAATTTGTATTTTATTGCCTGAGTTATGATCACAGTTAACGTATTTTGCATTGTGGCACTAATTGGAGAATCATTCACAAAAGTTGGCAGCTCATTTCGTAGGAAATTTGTTGGTTTACTTTTATTTTTTTTTGTGTGGAAAATTAGCCAAATAATAAAGTTTAATGTTTGAACATCAAAGTTGGTTAAATTAACAACGATTTAGTTCAATTGAATGACTAGTGAAAATAATTAGGAAGCTGCCGGGTTAATAGACGGTAATCGACGGTCGAACACATTAGGGATAGCAGTAGTTAACTGTGAAGTTTCCTAATAATGAATATTAGTGTAATTGACAGGAAAATTTGTATGATTTTCAAATGCTCTAACATCTAATACTATGAGTATTATTGTGTTTAAAAAAAAAACTCCAATCGTTCGTTGATGATCCTTAAAGTAATCAAATTCTAAAGCAAGATTTAAAATCTGGAGAAAACTGAATCTCAGACTGTTGATATACTGATATACTATATACTAACGAAGAAAAGTATCTAGGAGTTATTCTTGATGCTCAGCTGAATTGCAAGACGCATGTTAAAAAGAAACGAAATGAACTCGAAATTAAATTACTTACTTACTTAGGGGGCGCTACAGTTCGGGACGATCCTGGACCTCAACCAACATGCCTCTCCAGCCAGCTCGTTTGGCTAGCTGCCTCCAGTTTCGCACTCCAAGTTGGTTGAGGTCGTCCCCCACTTGAGCGCGCCACCTAAGGCGAGGTCTTCCTTGACTGGATGGAATCGAAGATCCTACGAGCCGGAGCATTTTGTCCATTCGCTCTACATGACCTAAAATAAATAAATTTATTGGCGCGACAGCTCCTGAAGGAGCCAAGGCCTAGTGACTTATACTCTCAACCATTCCTGTGTGTGTGTTGATAATCTGCAAGAATGGAAGGGACCTACAGTTTACCGCCGAGTCCGAACGGCTACATGAGATGCACTTTTTCGAGACAAATTTTACTCTTTGGAGGTTTTGTCAGTTCCTCGCAAGAGGCAGTACCCCGGAAAAGAAGATGGCTATGAGCTGGATTCGAACCCAGGCTCATTCGCTTAGCAGTCCGACACACTAACCACTACGCCACGGGGCACTACTCTACATGACCTAGCCATTTGAAACGTGATATGCGTATTTTTTTGACCAGGTCAATGTTGAGTCCATGCCTCGGCGCCATAGAGCAGGACTGGGATGATTAGGGTCTTATACAGAGTCTCCTTTGTCTTTCGAGAGAGGGCTTTGCTACTCAATTGCCTTCCTAGCCCATAGAAACAGCGATTGGCAAAAGTAGTTTTTCGCTTTATTTCTGACGAGATGATGTTGTCATATGTTATTGCGATCCGAGGTACACAAAGTCCCTAACTACCTCAAAGTTGTACCTGTCTATTGTGATGTTTTGTCCAATCCGCCGGTGTTGTGTGTCCTTTTTTGTGGACAGCAGGTACTTCGTTTTGGCCTCATTGACTGCTAGTCCCATCTTAGCCGCTTCAGCTTCAATGCTAGCAAACGTTCCAGTAACAGCTCGCCGAGTTCTGCCAATGATGTCTATGTCGTCAGCGTATGCCAGCAATTGCACAGAATTGAAAAAAATTGTCCCACTACAATTGACTTGCGAGTTTCGTATAATTTTTTTCAAGTATTAAGTTGAAGAAATCGCACGATAGCGCATCACCTTGTCGGAATCCTTTTTTGACGTTAAAGGCTTCTGTAAGGTCAGTACCAACCTTGACGGAGCAGCGAGAGTTCTCCATCGTCATCCTGCACAGTCGGACGAGTTTTGTGGGGATGCCAAAACCTGACATGGCTCTGTATAGCTCGTCTCTATAAATGCTGACCAAACTTTAGAGATGAGTTGGTGTATGCACTCCAGCAGGTCATCTCCGGCCGCTTTTAAAAGTTCGGCGGGTAGTCCGTCGGGTCCAGCAGCTTTGTTGTTTTTGAGTTTAGATATTGCTATCCTTACTTCATTTTAGTCAGGTGGACGGAAGTTTTGTCTGTCATCGTCCATGTTGAATGGTTCATTCTGCCTGACAGCGGGAATTTGGTCTTCATCGCCGTTTAACAGTCTGCAGAAATGGTCCTTCCATGTACTCAGCACCGACTGTGACTCTACTACGAGGTTTCCATTCCTATCTCTACAGGCTTCTGTGCGGATTTTTTTTCCTTGGCACATTCTTTTTACCAGTTGGTAAACGCTGTGGTCTTCTTGCACACTCACAATAATTCCTGCTCTGTAGCAGTCAGTTTTTCCGGGTCGTCAACAGTTAATCCGTCCTTTTCCGAGGCTATTGGTCGCTTCGCAACTTTTTCTTTTTTCCCAACCTGGAGGGCCAAGCCCTTTGTTGGATTCCTTGGACAAAAGGAACCGGAGAATCCGGAGTCAGTAACCCACTTCGGGGATATGAGCGCTGCCGTCCATTAAGGGTTCATCCGCCACCATCTCTATTTCAATGGCCTGACTTGCATTGAATTGTCCCAATGACCTTATCTCCAAATACGTCGAAGTAGCTCATTAGGGCGTCTGCTTCGTTGATTGTTGACGCCACCGTTCGTACAATTGGTTGGGCTCATCCGCCGTACGTCCTCTTTCTGAGGGGATCGTGCAAGACTTCTGCGAATCGATCAGAACAGTCATTAAAGCAGAGCATTATAGTGTTGCTATTTTTTCTGTGTTCAACACTCGCGCTTATAAGTTTGGCGAGAATGTCCGGATGGACAGACCAGTACCCGTTTGTTACCGCGGGGAAGTAAAATAAGCACAATTGACGTGTTCGAGATAGTTGCAGCAACTGTGCATCACCAGTTTGATGCCTTTTAGTGCCTACCCTATTCATACAGCACCCAACCACCTCGAACTCGAAATTAAATTACGAGAATAAAACTGGCTTATTAGAAAATCTACAATAAACTGCTTATCTGCAAGCAAGTGCTTAAGGCCGCTCCCGGTGCGGTGTCGGTGCGGTATCGTTTCTCTCGGTTTCCTCGGTACACATTCGGTACCGAAATTTCACTGAATACATGCATTTCAATGAACATCTACTGATTTGTGCGGTATGTGCGTACGTGTGTTCGGTAAGAAAGCGGTATATTGATATTTGTTGATGCAAAATAATAATTTTTGAAAGAAAATGACATCCGAGACTGCTTTCAATTCAAAAGTTTGAATAACTCTGTCCCGAAAGTTTGTCGACAAGTAAGGAGATGAACATGAGATCGGTATACATTCGGTAAAGCGGTAAATACCGATTACAGATATCGCACCAGAAAGTGAGGGAGCGGCCTAAGCTTATATGGACGTACGGAATACAATTATGAAGTTGTAGCAATCCAAGCTATAGCCAACAATTGCAATCATATTAAAAGAAAGCCTTCAGAGCAATTGTTGATTCAACATGGTACATACGAAACAGTCATTGACACAGAGACTTTTGTATAGGAAAAGTCGAGGAAGAAATTGCTATCAAGTTTAAAACACGTTAACAATATAGAAGCATTTAACTCCAACAGACAGAAATTTTGTTTGTTAATTACCTAATAATCACTAAAAGGATTTTTATTTTTTTTTTTTTGACAAAATGAAGTAAGCCATGTAATTTCTTTTACAGTTTTGAATTTTAAGGAAACATTTTTTAAAAATCGTTTGACCAGTTTTATTTTCAAACGTTTTTTTTTAAACTTTTCGAAAACATAATCCAATTTTTTTTTGAGTATGGCAACATCAAGCAGCAGGTAGTTTTTATCAGAAAACAAACATTTTTAAAATTTTTAACAAACCGTTGAGAAAAAAAACAAAAATAAAAAAAAACTCAAAAAAAAATCTTTCATTTTTTAATTAGTTTAAGAGTTTTCTCGGAAAAATGAAGTATGCAATCAAATTTCAAAATTAAATGTCTATCAAAGAAAAAAAATTGAAAATCGTTCGACCAGTTTTTTTAAAAACTCGTTTTTTTGAAAAACTTTTCGAAAAAATATTTAAAATTTTTTTTAGTATGTCATAATAAGGAAATCTGTAGTTTTCATCTGGGAAAATTATTTTAGAAAAATTCAATCATTTTGAAAACCATTTTTTTTTTCAGAAAATTTTAAAAAATTGAAAAAAAAGTTTTTGAACATTTTTAAATGCAATATTAATTGAATTATAAATGACTTCCTGTGTGCAAAATTTTATTAAAATCGGAATAATAGTTTACGATAAAACCGAATTTAAAAAAAAAAACGGTTCTATGAGAGGTACCGTTAAAGAACAAATTTCGAAAAAAAATTATTCTAACTGAAAGATGTATTGTTGTAAAAAATAGCAACCTGAAAATTTTATCAAAATCGTTAGAGCCGTTTTCGAGAAAATCTAGGCTGTAGAAGCGCGAAGAGACAGACAGACAGACGGACGGAATTTTCGGACCCCCATTTTTCAACTTCCTTATTATCGTAATGTCATGTTCGATTGTTATTTTTTTTTTGTCCAAACTGACTTTCACTAAATAATATATTTATTATACTAGATAACTGATGCTCTAATCAGGAGTAACTTTGGCCATTTGAAATACCCACTTGGTGGCACTGGGGTTGCATAGCCACCTTCTTTTCCGAGGTACTGCCTCTTGCGAGGAACTGACCAAATCTACAGGAGAAAAAATTGTCTCGAAAAAGTACATCTCAGATCTCTAAGTGAGTACTGGTAAGACCACAGTCCTGTACAGAAACAGCTTACATTTCTGGATTTTTGGACACTACCTTTTGACATGGCTCTTGAGTCTTGATGTTCATACTTTAATAAGCACTCCTCCTATCTCTGAGTTGCCTATCTAAACGCCATTTTATTTCTTTAAGAAATGTAAAAAAAGTGTGAATTTTTTTTTTCAAAATCGTAGGAGCGGTTTTTAAATAAAACGGTGTTTTTTCGTAATAACTTTTTTCAAAAAATTAAAAAAAAATAATTTCGGAAAACAAACATAAGCACAAAAATAACAAACATTTAAAAAGAAAATTAAAAAAAAAAATCACATCCGTTTTCAAAATATTGATTTTTCAAAAAAAAAAAATTTTTTTAAGTATTAAAAATACAAAAAAAAAAAAAGTTTTCGAAAAAAATAATTAATGCGAAATTACTTGGGCTACCTAAATCTTCCTGAATATCAATTTTGATAGTAATCAGATCACCAGTTTTCCGAAGAGTAAGAAAAAAAACCGGTCCTATGAGAGGTACCATTTTTAGCCCACCGTATTAAATGTTTTTTGTCACCAAAATATAATGCTTACCTACAGTAGTACATTTATTTTTTTAATAAAAATTCTTGGAGCCGTTTTCGAGAAAAAATAAACTTTTACATAACGGTTATATGACAGGTACCTACCGTTAATTTTTAAGCTTAAAAAATTGAAAAACTCCTCTGCAGAATATCAAAATAACCTTAAGCTCTAAATTTGAAGACGATTGGCCCAACCATTTAGGCTACAGTCCAAAATACATCCGTACAGACAGACAGACATACAGACAGACGGACAGAATTTTGCCAGTAACTCAAAAATGTTTATCTATCATCAAAATGTCATGTTTGATTGTTATCTCAACATTTTTAATCTACACGAATGCATAAAATGTCCAATGACCTGAAAAAAGGGTCCTCAAGGCTGTCGCACGCCCAGCGCTTACTTTTTTGATATATGTTGAATAACATTTGCGAAACGTATTTTTTTCTTCGATAAGATTTCGGCTACAATTGTGAACTTTCCTTCCTTAAAAAGGTTCTACAAATATCGATGAAATCTTGAAAATGTGTTCCTTATTGTCAAATGCTTCTTCGCAAGGTTTGGTATCTTGCGCTGTTCGAAACTTATATAATGTGGGATTACAAAAAAAAACATTTAAATAATATTTCGAGTTTTAAATTCGTTGCTCCAATATAGAATCAGGGAAATTCCCTTAATCTCTCTTGGTTCTCCATAAATGGAATTATATTTCGAACTACAAAGTCTAAAACTACCAACTTTTCATTTCCATTTGCCCGGAAATATTGACAAAACTATACAGTTGCTTAATAATTCCCTTGCATACTTTCCACCCATGATCTGGGTCCACTAGGGACACATCACCGCACCATTCAAAGCAACGTTTGAGTGTGCCGCTTGCATGGCGGCGCGGCAGCCGCACAACACGCTAAACTCTCTCAACTGTGTGTAAAAGTGCCAAAATAATCCGCTTATGTTTAAAACAGTAATCTTCACACCTATCGCATGTGTACTATGTGCCCTCCACTACCAACCAAACAAAAAAGGGAAAGGCTAAATGCGGCCAAAAGCGATTCTATCACCTGACGCTCTACCGTAAATGAGCCATTAACAAGGGCGCTTATGGGCTTATACAAAGTCCCCAGGAAAAATGTCATCAAGTTGGAATTATGTTATTTTTTGATATATGGACGAGTTAGTGTATTATGCGCCCAACACTGAAGGCAATATGGACGGGGATAATTTTTAAAAGGAAGTTCTTTTTGGTTTTTATGGAGCGCGTCATGTATAAAGTGTATCTTTAGAAAGGCGGCTCTAAGACGCGTTGCGATGAAATGCTAAGAAGATTAAAGTTGAACGATGCGGCGCGAGGTTGCCCGAATTGTGTGTGAAAAAATTCAGGTGTTATGTTAGGAAGAAGACGACGACGACGACGACGACGACGACAATGATGATGATGATGACTTGTGAGCATGAATGGAGCTTATTTTTTGTTTGGTTTTTTAAGTTTATTTTTATGTGTCCCTTTGATCAAAACTGTCGGAACGATTTTGGAATGAAGACAAGGTTAAAGGTCTTAGCGTTGAATTAGTTCGAAAGGTGTGAAGGATTTATTTATTTATATTGTGTCTGGGTTGAATTTGGAAGATTAAATCTTGCATTTAAATTCATTTGCATGCTGAAAGAAAAAATCACAGTCAAAACTCTCTTAGTCGAAATAAGCAACAGAATTTCGGAGTAGATTTAAATGTAATATCTTTTCTGATGTTGGTATCCGGACAGAGTCTAGAAAAACCTCTCATGAATACTGAAACTTTGGTGTTGGGTCCTGGACTTACTGCATCTGCCATTTTAGATCCATCAGTATCTATTCTAAACTTTCGTCTATATTTGGAGTCCCAGTAGACCAGGTATTCCTATGTGGTAGTTCTATCTTCCAAAATAATTCTGGTATGGTCTGGTAGTCTAGTAGACCATGTATGACTTTTTTTTATATAATTTCGCGCGCACAAGGGACTATTTGTTTCCCTTTTAATGTAACACACTGTACGGGCATTAGGAAGATAGGGAGGGGAGAGATAGGAGGTGTCGATTAACATTGGTTTTGAATGTTAGCAGATCAAAATGGCAAGGGAAAATCCCGCCGGGTAAACTATTCCAAATTCGTGTTGTTCGGCTAAAAAAAGAATCCCTATATTTCAACGTACGTCCAAAATCGGGCTCAAGGGTGAACTAATGGGCATTCCTTGCCAGACGAGTATTACGGGAGAAACTTTTAAGGGGAGGAATGCAGCTGGCTACTTCGAGTGAACATTTTTTTATGAAAGAAACGGTAAAATAAGGAAAGACATGAAACATTGCGTCGTTGTTCGAGACGGGCAATTGTTTCAGCGGCAGTTCTATTTCCTATCAATCTTTACGCTCGATTTTGTATTCTATCAAGCAGGTGAAGCGATGTTTGTGAAGCACCTGCCTCGAGCTTAGGGCGTATAAACGCTTTATAAATTGTAGCCAGATCAGAAGGGGAAAAAAACTTCTTACACCGATACAGAAAACCTAAGCACATTCTTTGCGATCTCAAATATATGGTCGTTCCAACGGAGGTCGTCGTTGACACACAACCTGAGTACTGAGAGCTTTTCGGTTTCTTCGATGTAAGTGCCATTCATGGACAATGGCATTGGGGGTATGTTTAGCTTTAACGACAGAAGACAGCATTGAGTTTTCGAAGAATTAAACTTCACACGATTCCTATTACCCCATTTGACAATGCTGTATAAATCGGAGTTTAATGAGCTTGACATACGGCACCGCACGCAATTGTACGTCCGAAGGCGAAGAAAAAAAAGAAAAGCTGAGGGTAGAGTCGTCAGCAAACAGTTAAGTGTGGATTAGAAGTAACAGACAGAAGATCATTTATAAAAATGAGGAAAAGAGTCGGAGACAGAACGGAGCCCTGGGGCACACCAGCATTTATTTTGTGGGAATTAGACTTGATACCGTCCAATACAACTTGTATTGAACGGTTCAGAAGATAGCTTCTAATCTCCAACGAACAAGAGTATTATCGATCCCAAAGGCACGCATTTTCGATAAGAGAGCTTCATGCCAAACTCTATCAAATGCCTTGGAGATATCAAGAGCAATAATCTTACTTGACTTGACTACAAAGCGGTGATAGCACTCCTTCTCGTGGACATGTTCTGACCGCAATTATTGAAAACATCACATCTTCAGAATATGATGTAATAATTTGACATTTTAACATGGTTGTTTGTTGAGCTTTCAATTCATCTGTTACTAACTGCTTAAGCTATAGAGTCATAGTCCGTATTGTCGAAAGAACCTTCAATGTCAAGAAAGGCTTCTAAGACTACATTTGTTCATCTTTATCCTTCCTTAAGACTGAAGTTTCCAGAAATTATTTTTCAAAATGTTTTTCTAAAAAAAAAATCAATGCCCACTTATCTAATCCTTGTATCCGTTTTTGTTTGACAACAATTACCACCATAAACTCAACATACTTGCGGCCATAAACCGCTCCCTTGAGATGACAACCCGTAATGACACTCAAACACTCCGTACTCCATACAACTGTCCGAAGCAACCTCCATCCTCTGCTCCTTTTCTGCCGGCTTTACATCCATATTCGACCAGAGAGATCCTGATTAGATGATTGCATCGTCCTCTCCATTCACATCCGTAAGCACAAACGTATGCAGAACAGAACACACACACAGCTACCCCACCACCCTATTTTCAGCTATCGCAAACATGGTCATAAACCTCGTATTGCATCCAATCGATGGCAAGTGATAAAAAATTGTCACATAATAATAAAAATAAATTTTCGTGGCGAACAATTCTTGTTGCACAGAGCATAGCACTGGACATGACAAGGGGCGACCCCTATGGAACGATGTCTTTTCCCTACAAGTTGGACAAGTTGCAGAGCACTTCTTCTCTATTTTTTGTTGTTGTTGTTGTTGTTGCAAAAACGCTATTAAAGATCCCCATTCGACTTAAATCGAATCCTCTTGATGGCCAGCCAGCACAGTTGTCCTGCCCCAGCTTATGAATTTGCATATAGCCGACCTCATCTTGTTAGTCGAATTGAATCCGCCGCGGATTGGACCAAAGGAGTTGCCAATTTGAATTTTATGTTTTTTTCTTGTTGTTGTTTTTTTGGTTACATTTTTTTGTTTGTTCCTTCCTTTGCAGGACAAATTATCTCCTTCGATATAAATCTGAATAAACACCGCGCGCCGCGGCGTTCACCTCAATCGAATGGACTGCGGATGGCGGTTGTGGTCTTAACCAACAACAACCACACCAAGTTCAAGATGGGCATCGGAGGAAATGTGTGTTTTTGTTTAAAAGAAGGCGTGGCGTTCGAGTGGAATAAATGCAAAGCACAAAAAAAAAACAACAACTGGAAAACAGGACAAGAACAAGAGCAGAACATCAAATTGTTGTTAAGGAGGGCGAACAGACGAAACAGAGCGTAACAAGAAAATTGGACAGGGGTCTCTACTGTAGGTACTACCAAAGGGTCATAAGATGATGTGGATGTGCTAACACAAGAACTCACTCAGGTCCGTATGTGGGGCGGCATTGGTGGGGAAAGGGGGGAGTGTGCTATTAAATTGTCCATATATGTAGATTTGTGAGTGCGCGCCGCGAATAAGAACACCGCTGACGACAATTATAAGGCTTCGCAGGGATACGCCAGAAAAGTGTTTTCTACTGCCTCAGATACAGTATGCTGTGAAAGTAGAGTATCAGTGGCTTAAAAAAATGTTTTTGTATTTTTGTGGTTTTAATTAGGTTAATTGGTTTAAATTTAATGTTGTAACCATGGTTTCAATTTTTTTGGAAATAAATGTTTGTAGATATAAGAATTTAAACTTTAAATATGTGTTTGTGTTTGTGTTTTTTTTTTTGGGAATATAATAGTTTCTCTGTTTAACCCTCTTATATTAAAAAGACTTATCATATTTGGGATAATAATTCGAAGCAGATTATCATAAATTTAAATCACCGCCTTTTAAAAAACACGTTTCCGTTAAATGTTTAAATGGTAGGTAAAATCAAATGTTTTTAAAATATTAAAATCCAGTGAATGATTGAAAAGGTTTTCTTTTCAGATTCAAGATTCTAGAACTTATTTCTTCAAGTAATCAATATGCGCTCAGTTTAAAACGATTTTTAATGCACCTCAGTCAGCTTTACATTTAGAGTTTAAAAATCAAGTCCTGACGAACTCTCCTTTTGATTCTTAAAATTTCGCCCGCTGTAGCCTAAATAGATTGCAAGAAGGCTCCTCTTTATTTTATTTTATTTTCTTAAGAAACAAACTTCAAAAAAGTTTTAACCTATTGTGAATTTGTTTTGTTAAACAGACTGTACTTTGCTCCAAAAAGTCTGTCCCAGCTAAAGAACTGTCGCTTTGTCACTTAGAATTATGTTTCCTAACACGTTCATTCTGTGCGCTTGGACACCTCTCCTGAAGGTGTCTCCTCCCATCTACACATCACAAAAGGACACATCAATTGCATGAAGTCCAAATGCAACACGAAACCCGACGAAACACAACAATAACACGACAAAAAGAAGTGTGACGCGTAAAATGTCCAATTTTAGTCTAACTCTTGAAATGGGTCGCAAATTCTTTCCTTCTCTGCGCACATACACTTTGTCTGCGTCCAACCAAAAATATGCAAACGAATGCCGCCAGATCCGAGTCAATAGGTTTGGAGAAAAAAAAAATCGAGATTCTAACGAATCCGAAATGGCAAGGGGAAGACAAACACATTTGGTCATTTGGAAGCAAAGCCTTCGAGAGTGTTCGCAAAACCGGGACACACAAACGAGGTGTTTTGGTGGACAAATATATCGCTTGGTGTCAATTGGCACACATTGCTTCGGTTGCCCTTCCTTGCACCGAAAACAAAGGCAAACCTTTTTTTTTTGTTGCCTTGTCCAGCGCGCCATTTCTAACTTTGGTTCGCAGTTTGCCAGGGAATGAAATAAATTTATCACCGCTATAGGCCAGCAGCGTAGGCTAATTTAACTTTAGCTATGGGAAGCTATGGTCATGGTGCTCCAAAGACAAGCCATTTTCTATGCACACTGTCTCCTTACTTACAGTTGTATTTGCCTGTCCATATCCGAAGGCCAATAATCTACGAGTTGTAATTTAAAGATATGTCACTTCGTCTTTTGGGACAGTAACTCTAGTAGCTCGGGTGAAAGAGTCTTTAAAAACAAAACTTCAATATCCTGTGGGTAGAGTGCAATAAATCACGATATGGTGTTTTGTTTTGGAGCCAATTTGTTTGGATTTCGACACTTAAATGTGTTTCGTTTTCTTCGGATTCGGTGCCCTTACTAATGTCGCACAAGCCTGGGACAACATTCATTGGGGCTTTGTAATGAAGCTTATGATAACATATTTGTGTTTGTCGTAGAACTATAATAACGACAAAAATGTGATTCAACATTTCGAAACAGAAGCCATTGATATTTGTGGAATGAAGAATGACTCATTGAATAAAATTATGTTAAAGTCCTAAGGATTTAGAATTGTGGGCAATTTTCTGATTCTCACTAAGATCTTGGCCATAGAGACCTTATTATCTTAAAGAACTCAACAAAACCTCTGAAAACAATTGTTTTAAACAACTAAACATCGCTTTGTATGTTAAAAAATATTAATTAAATTATTAAACAATTAAATCCGGCTCGAAGGACCAAAAATTTGTATGTTGTTTTCTAAATAAAATCCAAAAAAATTGCTGAAATCAAATAACACTTTTTTAGTATTGTTTTTTTTTTAAGAAGGTTGAAATCTGCAAGATAATGAAAACATTTTTTTCTTTGGGTGTGACCAGAATATGGTGATTTAACTAACAAATTCAAACTTTGCTACATATTTTCGCGTGTGCAACTTTTTTCTTGCATATAAAGTGAATTAAAATCACAACGAATCAGTCACAATGTTTTATTTTGATTTTTTTTTTTTTTTGATAAGTTACTAACCCATTAAATCCGGCTCGAAGGACCAATTTTTTTCTAAATAAAATACAAGAAGCATTTCGGCAGAAATGGAAATTAGATGCCGATAGTTGTGTATAGTTATAAGTATAGGTATTTCTTAATATTTTGCTGGATTTTGTATGGAATCAAAATTGTTTCTGATTCCGTCGTTCTGAACTCGTATTTCGAAACCAGTGTATGATATTTCAATAACAAACCACATGTATCCGAAAACCACACGAAGTGTCATCATTTAAAATTCTTAATAATACAAACCAATCCATCCGCAGTTGAAAACCTCAGTTTTTCAATAATAAAAAGCATTTAAATTATAACGGAACTTTCTGCCACCGGAAATGCCATCGTGCTCCCCACAACCACTACGAACTAATAGAAGAATATACGAAATCAAAACTGCAATGAGAAATCCTTATTCCTATCCGTCGGACACTGAGGCGCACATGACCATCATCATAATATCCTTGCTAGATCGTCCTGCACCTGTATACCAGCAATTACCCGCCAAAAAACAATTCAAAAAATGATTATACCTCATAACTGCTACAGTTATAGTTTGTTTCTGTGCTATTTTGCAGAGCTGTACCGTTATTATAACTTTCGTCCTGTTGCCGTTACAAGAGCAACAGCGGCAGTTGCCAGAGCTGCCCCGTTACCCGTTGCCGGATCGGACAATTGTAGTGCAAATCTCTTGTTTGGCCTAAATAATATGAGTGTCGCTAGTGAAGAACGGCAGAAGAACGGAAGGACTTCCTGCTAACGGTTCAAATGGTAAAAAACAAATTATCTAACAAACGTAGCGCAAATTACAGGTTTTGCAATTAAGCAACAAAAGCTCCTCTCTATATACCACAACCAACTCTAGCCTCAATTTTATATGAGGGTGGGGTGGGAGTTGAGTTGCGGGACAGGGTAGCCAGCCTTCCGCCCTCTCATTTGTTGCCTCAGCTCAGTGTAATGTAATAACGATAAAAATGGAGGTTGTCCTTTTTGTTTGCGCCAGGAGCCAGGAGCCAGGATTATATTGAGGGAATATCTCTTGCATGGAACTGTGCTTTTTTAGTTGGCATATAAGTATCATAGGAGTGTGTGTCCTTATTATGGGGCTTTGTCTACATATGTTTGGCTACATCCACGGACAAGGACATACCGCAGCATGTAACCTGCAACAAATTGTAGTGAACTTTTAAATGAAATCACGTACTCGCAGGATGTTGTTACGATTGTTATGTTGTGTGTCCTTATACAATAATATGTGTACAATTCTCATTCACTAAGCAAACACCCATCATACATATACACACTCAGTCAGACAGACAGACAGACAAACTCTTTGCAGAGAAAATGTAATAAAAGTTTACCGTTTACCTAGGCAGTAGAAAAAAGGACATTCGTACACAAAATAAACAATCTAAAACAGGATAAAGAATAACTACAACTATACTACTCTTTATAAGGGAACAGGAACCGGATGAAGTCGGTGGGGGTGAGGGGGAGGGGGAAGCTGAGTTGTATATTGTAGATAGAATGTGGATCCTTTTTTGAGTTGTTTTTGTGCAATCGAGTGGATCGGCGTGTGGTATTGTGTGTGGAGCAACTGTGTTTTGTTTTATATGAGTGTGGAGGACGGGGGAGGTCTTTTTCTATTTACCTATATGCGGCGAGATGTCCTTGTTCGCTTGCGAAGGCTGCTGCTTCTAAAAAAAAAACACTACAATACCTGTTAGTATCCTTTTGCCAGGCAGCCTGTTGTTGGTTTTAATTTGAAAGGACGAAATATATACACAGTTTTGTTAACAAACACAAGTTTTCTTTTGCCGGTTCTGGTGCCGTTCTTGTGAAGCAAATAGTCGTACAACATTAAATTGCTAGTAGCAAGAGAAGGACACTGCATGTATGAGGCACGTTCTGTTCTTTGTGTGGTAGCTGCTAGGTACAGATGTTGCCAGGTAAGTTGGAATATTTGTGTGGTTTTTTTTTGGCCAAATGTTAACCTCTCTGTTTATTTTGTGTGTTTTTAGTGATTTTAAGTAGGAAGTGTTGTCGGAAGTTAAGAGTTTAACTACTCTCAATTTTTGTAATTCTAAAGGCGAAACAAGCTTAAGTTGGAGGCAGGTTGCTTGTTTTAAATGCTCAGGGAGATAAATTACCGAATTCTATGACGAATGCATGTTGACAACAGTTGACAAACAGCTGCACAACTCTAGTAAAGTCGAAGGTCTCCGTAAAATCCCTACCAATTTTGACGGAGCAACCAGCATTTTCCAACGTCATTCTGCAGACGTATCACAGTGTATCAGTTTAACAGGAGTAAAACATGGCATGGTACAAGTCATCCCTGTTTGCATAAACCATGTTTTGCAGATGAGTTGATCTATGCACCTGACCAGGCCATTTCCAGGGTGTCAAATGGGCAACAGCTGCTTTATTGCTTTTTTTTTGTCTGGCAATGTGTGCTCGGGGGGTCTCATTTTGGTCGGGTGGTGTACTTCTTGGTTGTCCAGGTTCAGGTCGATCATTATCGGGATATTGGTTTCATCCCCATTCAACAACTAATGGATAAGGGCATCTGAGTTTGTCCTATTGTGCTGAATATTTAAATTGATTTTTTGTATGCAAGCTGTCTTATGGGCATAACACCTAAGACAGTTTGTTTATTACAGAAATTAATTTTGATTTTCACTGCATGGTTCGACTTAGTCAGAATTGTGTTTTGTATGTAAGTATGTATTTTTAAATGGTAAGTGATTTTCGTGTCGTATATTCTAATGTTCGCGGCTTAAGAAAGAATTTCTTTCACGTGTACGTCTACACTGTTCAATACAGGCCAGCTGTTTTGGCATTAAGTGACACCCAGGTTGGAGTACATACTGATTTATCAGAATTTGCTCTACATGGGTATAGCTTGTTGCCATTACTCTTTTCCCATCATGGTCTCGTGGTCTATGTTAGGAATGATATTGCTTGCCAGAGCCTTCCCCAATATGGGCAATGTTCCAACACGGACTTTAACTTCTTGTGGCTAAAATTCACTGTCCGCATGCATGTCATTCATTATTGTTTTATTTATAGGAGTCCAAATCTCGACAGTAATTCAAGTTGTAACGAGTTTGCTGCACTGTCTGATTGCCTCTCGAAAATTGTTTCCCTTTGTCCTCGCACTATAATCGTTATTGCGGACGATTTCAATGTACACAATTCCAATTGGCTCCGCTATTCTGGAGCTATGTTGAGTATGTTGAGCTCTTTGCCGGGTTACATCACCTTACCCAACTGATCGATGTGCCAACGCGTATACCGGATGTTGCTGGGCAAGCCGCCCATACTCTTGACTTGTTTCTTACTTCTCACCCTGATAAATATACCATTAGTGTAACTTCTCCATTTGGCACTTCAGACCATTGTGTCATTTCAGCTAATTTCTCATCCTCCACCCATCCAGTTAAAGAAAAACTTCCCACCAAGACTGTTTGGAAATAAGAGAAAGCCAACTGAGACGGCCTGAATATTTTTTTCCGAAGCTTTAATTGGTCACTATGCTTCCTCGATAGTGACATTGATGCCAGTGCTGAAATGATCACAAATGTGATTCTTCTAGGGATGCGTGCTTTTATTCCTAACAGAGTAAAAAGCATCAAACCTAAAGAAAAGTCTTGGTTTAATTCTGAGTGTAAAGAAGCTATCAGGCTCAATGAAGTAAGTTTCCGATCCTATAAAGCCAACCCTACAGAGGAAAATCGGAAAAAGCACAAACAAGCAAGGAACTCATGCAACTCCGTTATAGAAAGAACCAAATTTTTGCATGACCAAAAATTACGGCAAAAAATTCTGCAGTGTCCTAAAAGCAGTAAAAATAAATAAATATGGAAAACAGCCTTTGTCCAACCTGTCCTTAAGAATGGTGACCCATCCTCCCCCTCCTCCTACCGACCCATAACACTGACATCCCTTCTTTCTAAGGTCATGGAAACACTGATTAACCGTCAGCTGAAGGAATATCTCAAAGATCGAAAGCTTCTCCATGACCGTCAGTATGGCTTCCGCAGCAACCGTTCCAATGGTGATCTGATGGCATATCCCACCGAACAGTGGAACAAATCTGTACATCTTTACATTTGATAGAGTTTGGCATGAAACTCTCTTATCGATAATACTCTTGTTCGTTGGATTAAAAACTATCTTTTGGACCGTTCAATACAAGTTGTATTGGACTGATTTTAGTCTGATTTAGCCCCAGGGCTCCGTTCGGTTTCCGACTCTTTTCCTCATTTTTAAAAATGATCTTCTGTCTGTTACTTCTAATCCACTTAACTGTTTTGCTGACGACTCTACCCTCAGCTTTTCATATTCGTTCGATAATTCACGTCCTTCGCCTTCGGACGTACAATTGCAGCGGTACCGTATGTAAAGCTCATTAAACTCCGATTTATACAGCATTGTCAAATGGGGTAATAGGAATCGTGTGGAGTTTAATGCTTCGAAAACTCAATGCTGTCTTCTGTCGTTAAAGCTAAACATACCCTAAACATATCGTTTATTTTATAAAAAATGTTCACTCGAAGTAGCCAGTTGCATTTCTCCCCTTAATACTCGTCTCGCAAGGAATGCTCATCAGTTGACCCTTGAGCCCAATTTCGGACGTACCGTGAAATATAGGGATTCTTTTTTAGCCGAACAACACGAATTTGGAATAGTTTACCCGGCGGGATTTTCCCTTGCCATTTTGATCTGCAAACATTCAAAACCAATGTTAATCGACACCTCCTATCCTTCCCCTCCCTATCTTTCTTATGCCCGCGCAGTGTGTTACATTAAAAGGGAAACAAATAGTCCCTTGTGTGCGCGTTAATTATAAAAAAAAAAACTAAATGAAGTAGTCTATCCAGGTGTTTAACATTGACTGCTTATCTACTGTTAGTAGATTACGGATCTTCCTGAGAAAACATTCAAAAGTTCATTTTCACGCATTTATATTCCTTCCTGGCAACATTGTTCAAAACATCAACCTCAATCCGCCCATCATTATCCTGTTGGAATAGTTACTGTCCAGATACTGTTATCTCCGACAGTCGCCTAATGCCCACCGAATTATTCTTTTTACTTTTTTTTACTGTGTCCTTGTCCATTGCGCTACGTTTTGTGTATTATTACTTTGAAGGACGCTGGCCGTGCTATTTTAGTATCATCGCAATATCCTGTAAACGTAAAACGTGGACAATTACACCGCATCTATACACATATTCACAAAATAAAACTTTTGCCAAGTCCATCTGAGCAAATAAAGCCACAATAATTGGCTTTACTAAAAAAAAGCTCCCCGACGACACACTTCCCCATGCAGGTCCATACATACTCTCTTGTCCTTGGTATAGAAAAATCTTCCGGAAATGCTTTTTAATTTCTGTCCAACACTCTTGAAAAAAATTTAAAAAAAAAAAACACAAACCGGATATAATGAAAGGACAAATGCAATTAATTAAAAACGAAATTATACTCAGGTAATTCAGCAGGACGAAACCAAAACGATGCTACAAAAGTATTTTTTATTGCAATTTTTGTTTTAGCCTTTTTTTGGGACAATATGTCCTTGGCAAATGTTATCCTGCCATAGAATGTTGTATGATGATGGTTTCAGCCAGAAAAGTAAAAAAAAAAACGGAATATGAAAACCCAGCTGAACGGCAGATGGTTTATATAAGAGTGTTGGGGGGAAATTGAAATTTTCATTTGCTGGCCACTAAATATAACTCCTTTTGGCCGTTTTTTTGTCGTCTCTCTGTGTATATTTCCGTTTTTATTTTATTTTTGCTAGAAAATAAAAGAGGTCCTTTGTATAGTTAGTCCTTGGTTATTATTAAGAGGACTTGATTTAATTCTTTCGGTTTTAATTTTTTGTTGCTGCTACTTGCCCCGCTGTTGCAGGCTTTCTTTGGTGTGTCCTATTTATTTAATTAGTTTTCCTGTGCACAAATGTTTCGGAACTTAAAGAAAAGGGTCAAAACTGGGCCAGCAATTCTGAAGCTGGATATAAATGAATTCTAGCCTTAGTTTAGATGGAAATAATAGGAATTTCAATGGACCAAGGTGGAGGCAGCAACGAAACCTTCTTTATGCTTTTACCTACTTTTAAGCGACTTGGCACACGAAAGTTCTTTTGAATATCAGCATGGCTCTGGCTGATAACAGGGGAGGTAGGTAAGCTACCAGAAAGGATTTTAATTTATATTCCGTTTGGAGAGAGTTTTTGAAATGTCAAAATTTATTTGAACTGGGCCAACCTAAGTGCAGACATTTTTGCACTATGTGCGGCGCGACATCTGGTCTTGAATTATGACATTGAACAGGTGGATTACGGAGGAAATTAGGATTTTGGTATTTTTATTTTTTTTTTGACTGGATGTCGTTTGCACTTATTGTTAGTTTTAATTATTTTTTTGAGGCAATATTGCCAACGGCTTGGATAGTAATGAAAGAAAATATAGGTTTGAAAGTGGGCAACGTTTTTAATTGTGTGTAGTCGGTAGTAGTAAAAGTCCTTTAGATTTCAATATTGATATTCTCATTGAAGACACTTTTGCTCTAAAATATCTGAATCTGTTTCGTTCGCATAGCTATTTTAATGTCAACAAAAAGATTCCTACACGTATAGATTCAAGTATCGATCACTTTTTTGTTAACAATTTGACTTACGGCATCGTTGCACATTATGCTAATCAATTCGAAAAATCCTTAACTGACAACAGGAAAACTTGGGAGAATATAAATAGTTTATTATATAATAAACCCAAAAAGAATACGGATTGTCCATTGCTGAACAATTGCTCAGGGAAAGAAAAACTTGATAAAATCAATGAACTAAACAAATTCTTCTCTAGCGTAGGCAAAACAATCATCTCAAAATGCACTTCTGAAAATATCGTCTTCATTAATCAATCCAAAGGCAACTGAAAAGTTTTGTAATGGAACCGACATCACCTGGTGAAATCAAAAATGTCATTTCTCGATTGAAGTCATCAAAATCTAAGGACTTTGAATCCTTCAAAGTTGGCTACGTTCCAAGTATGATGAAGACAGCCCGAGTTATCCCTGACTTTAAGAATGTTGAAGACTACAACAACTATCGTTCCATCTCAATTTTACCAATCATATCTCGAAGATTATCGAAAAAGTTATTAACAACCAATTACTTAAATATATAGAGCGAAATAAACTGTCAAGCACGACACAATATGGATTCCGGAAAAAATCAGACACAAAAACAGCACTGGTAGACATGATATCAAACCTTCAAAGTAATAGAGACAATCGCAACCTTGCCAGCGCGCTTTTCATAGACTTGTCAAAAGCATTCGACACCGTCAACCATAAAATCCTGCTACGAAAGCTTTTTGCTCTAGGAGTAAGAGGTTTTTCATTTAATTGGTTCAAATCTTACTTCGAAGATCGATATCAGTACATAAGTTTGGATGGATGTACAAGCCATAAGCAACCAATTGAGATGGGGGTACCACAAGTTAGTGTACTTGGACCAACACTTTTTTGTCTATATATCCAAGACCTTACAAACTTGATTCTCAATGGGCATCCAGTATTATTTGCAGATGACATCAGTCTTATGTATTCTGCACGAACTGTTACTGAACTCGAAGAACAGATGAATAATGATTTTTGTAAGATTCAATCTTGGATGAATGTCCAAAAACTATGTGTAAACGCCAAAAAAAAACAAATATATAGTCTTCAGCAAATCGAATACACCACTCAACATTGTCAACCAAGTTAGTTAGTTTAAATATCTTGGACTTTGGATGGACTCATCACTGAACTGGAAATACTAAATATCAAAACTATCAAAAAAACTTTCATCCCTAGCTGGCGTTTTTGGTCGAATTCGTTGAAACATACCCGAAAGTCTAAAAACACAAATCTACTTTGCCCTTTTTCATAGTCATCTGACGTACGAAATCAACGTATGGGGTACAAACACTCGTTGGATTTATAACCAGCTCCAAATTCTAACGGTTAAGGATGAAGCCGAAATGAAAATGGTGCTCCACATTCACAAAATTGCATATTCAGCAGTATTTTCTAATACCGAATTATCTTCAAGAAGTAGCCATCATAACCACCAAGTGAGAAGTCGAAATAACATCCATCAAGCCAAATTGACACATTTCGGAATCAGATTTACACTATATCAGTCGATTCAGTATTACAAGAGATATCATAACTAAATCAAACAAAATAGTGATATTATAAAGTTTAAAGCCCAGGTTAAAACAAAGCTTCTTAGCAAGGAACACCTCGGTAAACTATTCCAAATTCGTGTTGTTCGGCTAAAAAAAGAATCCCTATATTTCACGGTACGTCCGAAATTGGGCTCCAGGGTGAACTGATGAGCATTCCTTGCGAGACGAGTATTACGGGAGAAACTTTTAAGGGGAGGAACGCAACTGGCTAATTCGAGTGAACATTTTTTGTAAAAGAAACGATAAAATAAGGAAAGACATGAAACATTGCGTCGGTGTTCGAGTGGGGCAATTGTTTCAGCGGCAGTTCTATTTCCTATCAATCTTAACGCTCGATTTTGTATTCTATCAAGCAGGTGAAGCGATGTTTGCGAAGCACCTGCCCAGAGGTGGGAGTTATACTCGAGTTTAGGGGGTATAAACGCTTTATAAATTGTAGCCAGATCAGATGGGGGAAAATACTTCTTTGAGTTTCATTGTTGTGATTTTTCCATTGTTATAATGCGTAATTTTTACTTTTTTTCCATTTTTGTTTTTTCATTAGAGTTGTACCACTTGGCAAGATATATATTGTACAAACATTTTAATATCTACTTTTTAATTATAAAATTTAACATTTCTGTAAAAAAAACTTTATGTTAACATACAACCTATTACGAGACTTCGTCTCATGAGGCATTTCAAATAAAATAAATAATTAAAAATGCCGGATAATACAGGGTGCGGCAAAAAAACCGATCTATTTTCTGCGGCGCGCCATTCAGCGACAGGACGTCCGAGGGTGGTGGGGGTAGACTCGTTGGAACGCCTACACGACGCCATTGTCAGTAGTCATGGAGCAGTGGTCGCCTGAGCAACGCGCGTTTGTTATCGAGGCGTATTTTAAAAGTGATGATTCAATCATTGCTACTCAGCGGCAGTTCCGTGCATTCTTTCAATTAGGTCGACATGGAGAAGTTCCGTCGCGTAGCACAATTATGCGGTGGGTTACTAACTTTAGAACAACAGGTTCTGCGTTGAAAAAGAAGCCGACAGGCCGTCCAAGGTCAGCTTGGACGCCAGAGCACATCAATAGAGTTCGTGCTGCTGTGGAAAACAGTCCTCGTAGGCCCGCCCGTAAACAAGCTGCTGCTTTGAACATGTCGGACCGCTCGGTTCGACGAATTTTGCGCTTCGATCTAAATTTTCACCCATACAAGTTGGCTATTGTTCAACAATTAAAGCCCACTGACCACACAAAGCGACAGAGATAAGTAAAGTGATTGACAGTTTTGGAGCAAGACTAGAAGAGTGCTTGATCAAAGACGGACACCATTTGAAGGACGTGATCTTCAAAACATAAACTGGTGGATTTTGCTACTCATATGTAAGTTTTTGTTAATGGCAATCAATAACAGTCTGTAATATCTAATAAAACATATTGTAACACTGTTATTCTTTTAGTTATTCGTAATTTAAATTAGATCGGTTTTTTTGCCTCACCCTGTATAATTCTTCTAGTGCATTCTTTAGATTGGATTCCAAAGAAAACCCACAATGCTTGCAAAGATTCAATTTCGTTCAGTTTTCTTTTGAAATAAAGTAAAATTGCTTAAAATTGAAAAATATCTAAAACACTATTATTTATATTCATCATGATTCTCTCCTCAAAGTCAGTGGCATGTGTTGTTAGCCAAGCTTAAACACCATGATGCGGTTAAAAACCATCAAAACGACAACCAAAACCAATCATTTACCTAAATTACCTCTCAATTCCAGTAGCGATAAACCAATCGGATCAAACCTAATTGCTTCAACTTAACCACTCACGACTCAGCTCCGATGAAGCACGCGATACTTTCCTTTGCTTGGTTATCCATTCCCATGTTTCCAGTAAAAAAAAAAATCGCCAATTAATTCCGATACTAACAAGATGACCATAAACCGGAAATTGAAGCTTAATAAGAATTTGTAACTACATCATCCTTTCCTCATCCACCCCCCTGAATCAAGGTGTGTCTTCCCAGAAAGGAGATACAAAAATACTCGAAACAACCACATAAAGTAAACATTGTTTCGCGTTAAATGGATTTTCTCGCACCTATTCGATAGCCAGTCGATCTGGCTTTTTTGTAACTCTTTGTTTTTAATCTTATTTCAATGGAACACCGCCGCCGACCGAGGTGTCAAATTCAAGGCCTCCCTATGCCGATGCTGATGCCACTTGCTGCCACTCCGCCGTCCACCCTATCATTCCATGCGACGACGACTAAATTCGCATGAATGAAAGAAATTCTGTCTGAAATTCCACAAATGACTGTCAATGCGGATTTAGCTTCTCATGGTCCAAATTCGCAAAGATAAATTATTTGTTAGTGTTTCTGGAGCGGGAACACCTCGTTCGAGCCATGTTTTTCGCATGAAATACATCTGAGCTCATATCGTGATGTGTGCTTTGAATTTTATTGTGCTGTTTAGTCAAGGCTCGGGAAGTTAAGTCGAGAGAGTGGTTTATTTATTTGGGTGTGATTCAGATGCAGATAAATTTAAGACAGTGATTCCAATTCAAGTGTCGCTTTCTCATTTGCGAAGAATATTTATGATCATTGGCTGCGGTGTCTGTGGTTTGAGTCACTGATTTGAAGTGGAGATGGGGCAACAAATGTTTTGAGTTGTTGAAAAGATCCTCATACATATTAATGGCCGAATAGCGAACTAATTGGATTAGAAATTAGATGATGATAAATATGTTAAATCTTTTAAGCTAATTATTTAATAAATAGACTCAAGTTGCAACCAATAAATTACTTAAAACTAGGTTTTATCTGCGACTACGTCGTCTACGTGGACGTTAGGTTGAAGCGGAATACACCCTCTTTATCACTATCAATAAGCACTACTCACATGAAATTCTAGGTAAGTGGATCACCAACAACGTCTTGTCTAACGATCATATTTTTGAAGTTGCACAAAAATGCCGCAAGATGTTTGGACTTCATCCGACGATGTAAGAAATTTTGTTCCCTTGAGATCTGGCTATTATCTACAAATCACATATCCGTCCAAGACTAGAATATAACTTCCATTTCTGGGCGGCAGCTCCATTAGCTCACTTGAATCTTTTGGATGGAATTATAAGCAAAGCATTCACCTCACTCGAACATGGAGGGAATGTTTCATGTCTCTCTCTTTTCTGCCGTTATCTCTGCTGTAAATGTTCTAGAGAAAGAGCCAGTTAAATTCCTTCCCTAAATGAGTTTTACCGTAATACTAGCGCTTCTAAGAATGTGCATAAGTTTACAATTTCGGTCGTACAGTTAAGTATAGAAATTGGATCTCCAGCCGTACAGCTAGAATGTGGAATCTTTTGCCTAACTCTTTTTTCTTTTCCTATAACGCGATGTGTACAGAAATTTAAAACAAATATGCACCGGCATCTTCTATTAAACCCCCTTTTTACTTGCGATTATAGGTACTAAATGGCAATTTTAGGATTCGTGAATATAGAAAAAAATTGAGATAACAATCAAATATGACATTATTATTGGCAAAAAATGTCTGTCTGTCTGGGTGTATAACGAGCTGCAGCTTAAACGGGTAAACCGATTGCCTTCAAATTTGGCATGTTGTATCCTCAGAGAGGAAATTAAAATTTTATTTGTAGGGCTAAAAATAACGGTATATGCTATATAATCGTTAAGGAAAAGCTTATTTTTCTCGAGAACAGCTCCAACGATTATGATGAAATTTGTTTAGAGTATTTTTGTTATATGAAAGGTACCGTTAATAGACTTTGCCGGTAAATTTGGTTTCTATAGGATGATAGCATACAGAAACCAAATTTACCGCAAAATTCTATTAACGGTACCTTTCATATAACGGTTTTTTAATGTTCCACTATCTCAGTAACGGCTTAATGAATTTCAGTCAAGTTTTATATTTAAAAAGATTTAAGTATTCAAAGTAATTCTGCATACCAAGGCTTTGAATAATAATTTTTTTCTATTTATAATAAACTTTCGATTTTTTTTTTTTTTTGAAAATTCAATATTTTTAAAACTAATGAAATATTTGAAATTTTAAAATCAGGTTTATATTAATGAAATCTGAAAAAAAAATTCAAACTAAAAATAAAAAATGGGCACGACTGAGTCGTACGTACTTGCTCTTATGTGCCTAATTACATTGGAAGGCAAGATCTTTGACAAAAACAAATAACATTTACGTTGAAAATAACATCACAGTTTGAACTTTTAAAAACCATCAAAATCACAATACTTAACGGTTTTTATTAAAACTGAAGTATGCCACCACACATAACAAAGAATTTATGAAAAAAGTATTTCGAAAATTGTAGGACGGATTTTGATAAAATCCAAAAATGGTTTTTTAATTTTGAGACGCAGTTTTTTAGAGTTTATTGATATACACGTGATTATAAAATTAAAAATATTTTTTTTGATTAGTTTTCAAAATATTGATTTTGCAAAAAAAAATTCAAAAATTATTTTTTAATTAAAAAAAAAAGTTATTAAAAATGTTGATATGCAGAATTATTTAAGCTACCTAGATCTTCTTTATAACAAAATTTGACAGAAATCCAATTAGCCGTAACCGAGAAAGCCAAAAATTAAGAAAACTGTTATATGAAAGGTCCCGTTAATAGACTATTCCCGTATATGTGGTTCTAATAAAATGATTTTCAATACCAACAACAAATTCTCAAAAAATTTCATTAAAATCGTTGGAGCTGTTTTCGAGAAAAATTATATTTTCATAAACGGTCATATGGCAGGTACCGTTATTTTAAGGGCTAAAAATAAAATTTCAATTTCCCTTTTGGAGAATGCTAAAAGAATCACACACACCAAGTTTGAAGATAATCGCTTAAGCCGCTTAGGCTGCAGCTCGTTATACATACTGACAGACAGACAGACAGACAGACATTTTTTCTCGATCACTTTTTTAGACTTCTCTATGATCGTAATGTCATGTTTGATTGTTATTTCAATTTTTTTAATATTCACAAATCCTAAACTTGTCTTATAGTCCCTATAATCGCAAGTAAACATAGAATTTCATCAAAACCGGTCCTAAATTTTCGAAACACTTTTTTTTATTTTTTTTCATTATTACTAAAAACCGTTAATTATTGTGGTTTTGATACTTTTTAAAAATTTAAACCGTGTTACTTTCAACGTAAATGTTACTTGTTTCTGTTAAAGATCTTGCCTTCCAATGGGATTAGGCACATACGAGCAAGTACGTGCGACCCATTTTTGTCTTAAACTGTCCACCAATATCAAAATCCCTTTAGCGTGTAGATTATATATAAAAAAATAAGAATTGTTTTAATAAATTCAAAATCCGTTTAAGAAAATTATTCGGTTTTTATTCCACAGGAACCGTGCATTTTGTCGGTAAATTCCACAATTTAGTCATTAAAAGCCCTGCATTTTTTTTTTTGGGTAAATAGTAACTCATCAAATTTCATGCAAATCATTAAAGTCGTTAAGGCGGAACAAACATGCCAGAGTCCAAACATCCAACTATCAAAAAATTGAAACTTACAAACATTCACATTTATAATATTTTATAAAGTTTTATTAAAATATTTGTTTCATTTTATTTGATTTTATTTTATTATATTTATTTTATAATTTTTTTATATAATTTTACTTAGTTTAATTTTAAATATTTTTTTTTATTTCTAATCCATTGAATTAAATTTGTGTATATTATTTTATTTTGCGTTGTTTTATTTTACATTAAATTAAAACCCCGCACTTTTTATTAAACATATTTTAAAGAATTTCAAAGAATTAATTAAGTTTTAAATTTAAATTTTTAATTCAGTTTTGAAAAATAAACTTTGTTCTGAAAAACGCTCCCAGAATGCTTTCAGTGTAATGAAATAAAATAAATTATCGTTTTTTAGAATTAGATGAAATAAAATAGTTTTTGAGTCTATTCCTTAGTCAAGATCTGGATTTTTTTTTTAATTTCTGTTCTGCAGCTGAAACTTCTTTTTTCTTGATTAATGAAAAGAATAATTTTAATGTTTCATTAATTTTATTTTTTTTTTGTTTTAACCTACTTCCAAACAGTTTTTTTTAACTCAGTGCGCTTAAAATTTTGTTTTCTAAACAATGCTTCATAAAAGTTTTTTAACACTTCAATGGTTTGTTTTTCAGGCACCCAAACAATTCCAATTCAATCATTCGCTGGCTTTCAACACTCAATTATTCATCAAAACCTCTGCGATTTTTTGAAATAAAATCAAACAAAGCAAATGGCTTGTTTTACTCTATTCTCCCCTAAGACTTTCAAGAAAACATATCGAATAGCATCTTGTTAATTGCTGGTGGCGATGACAGATGAATGAAGCTCCTACAGCTAACGCGGCGCGGCATCTTCACTATCGTTTTTTTTTTAACCTTCAGAAATTCGGAATTTTACCTTCTCTTTGTCTAAAACATCTCTGTTTTTGGTTAATTGGTTTCACAGGGTGTAGATTTGATGAAATAGCATACATGGGATTAAATTGATAGTTTACAAGGTGCTAAAAGCTTTTGTTTACCTAAGAATCTCTTACCAGACATCTATTGGCAAAATGGCATCAAATTCACGATGTGTTATATTTCACTGAATTTTATTGACACTTTTTAGCACATCCTTCCAAACTAAAGGAAATTCCAGAACTTTATGAGAATGAGCAATAGGCCCGACGAGTTACCACCAAAAAAAAATATAATTTAATGCCATTTTCCACTCAACGCATAGCAAACGACGCAAACCCTTTGTCAACTTCACATTCCTGCACTCAGTTCATCCAACTTATATATTCCTGATTCATAACTCTCCTTCAAGTACTGCGATTTCGCTATAGCCACCACCCCCCTAGAGAATAGCCAGTAAATCAAAAGCAATTTCTCAGCCCAGAGACCCTTTTTGTCTGTCTGCGGCTTGTTCCCCCAACTGCCTCTAGCACTTCTGTAGTCCGAAAACCCAGGCTAAGTGTCAAAAGCCATATTCTTACCAAAACCAAGATACAAATTACCGGAATAAATTATTCGAAGGTCACGAGTGACCTGAATGCAGATGATGATAAATTCACCAAGGATCCCATTAGACAATTACTCACAGCCATTAAGGGATTCCACATCCACACATCCTCATCACTGGGACTCGAAGAAAATATTTTATTCTCTTTTTTTTCCTGGTGGCTAAGCAACAGCAACCGGACCTTTGGAAATCCGTTCGGCATATGGATTGGATATGTAAATGTCTTGTCCAAGAAGAAAAACCCTTGAAAGCTAATCACCTCCCAGCATCCGAGTCCGAGAGTTGGATATACTAGATAGGAATGTATCTTAGCACTTTATAAATAAATCCGCCGCCAGTGTGTGCGATTTTTGTGAACGGTCATCTAGCATGCGTGATGCGGTAAAGGGGCCTCCTTCATGTGACCTTTTGCGAGGATCGAGGACTATGGCAGAAGACTTAACTAACTGCTAGTTGGGAGTATGAAAAATTATTTTGTAATAAGTTCCTAACTAATTTTGAGACGCGTGAAACTGCGTGCCGCCTTGCTTGTGCGGCTGTGCGCGCATTTCGAATGTAATCTGTACAGTGTGGGTCCTAAGTGAGATCCGTGGGGTACACCTTGGGGGGAAAATTAACGACTTGCAATCAATTTTATCGACTTGCCTGGGATAGCGCGAGTCTATGGCACGCATTAGGCTATTAAATGGCGAATGACTGATGGAAATATGCAGACGTTTTGGTGTAATGATTTGGTGTAGTTGGAATGTCGTCGGAGGGGTGAGGAGGGTAAAGGGGTTCATAGTCATCCAGCTCTCATTTAATTAAAATTGTTCACTAAACATTGCAACTTAACGGACATGCGGAAACTTTGCCATAAACACGAATTTCAGTGGGAACGTTGTCACGTATTTTATTTTATCTGTTCGTTGATTAGCTAAAAAAATCCGGGTTAATGTAGTTACTGGAGGGGTCAAATCCCAGGTGTGTAATATTAACTAACAAATATATTTTTAGTCAAGTGTTAGCTTGCACTTATTTAACATGAATATTTGAGTGTAATTCGTGAGATTTACAGTCAATGGTATTCAATTTGATATAAATATTTAATTACGGGGCAAATCATGTTCGCTTACGAAAGGCGTCTTTCAAGGAAGCTTTGAAGATAATTAGTTGCTTATATTAATATAATAAATGGCAGTGCACTCGGTAAATCCTCTTAATGACTTGAGCCATTTTGATGAATTTTATTTTGTGCTTAGGGCGGCCATTCAAGTACTCCTGAGCTACCCTAATCGTTAAATACAAATTTAACTTGTATAAGGTTCAATTTTTCGAGTTTCAAAAGTTATAACTTTCATAGTGCTGCCAAAAGGCTTACTTACGGTTGTTCATCATTAATGAATATTCTTCTTTTTTTACAGCACTATAGAAATAATTTCAGAAGTTGTTATGAGAAACAAGGTAGTTTTATTTAATATGGCCTCTATAAGGCCTCCTAAAGTAGATATATTGAAGTTTTAAAAAATCAAGCTTCTATAAAGCTTTGCATTCGAAGGTATTAGTAAGATTCTTTATAGGACGAATCAACATCAAAAATAAAAATGTTAATACAAAAAAAAAAGTACTATGTCAAGTTATTGCTTTCATAAAGCTTATGAAAGAAAGTTTTATGGAAATTAAAGAAGGAAACTTATAGCTCTTCGTAGACAGCTATTGTTTCCTTTATTAAGTTGCCTTACACATTTTATGTTCAATCAGAAACCTTTGCTTTCATAAAGCCTGTAAGAAAAAGTCTTAACAGAAGCAAATAGCTTCCATAAATTTCGGCAAAAAAGTTTCCATAAGATTTCTTAGAGTTATTAGTGAAATAAGAAAATTGCTTGTTTTGAACATTATGAAATTTAAATTGTTACTTCGGACCTTCCCAGCAGTTGAAGCTACAGATTTTGCTTTAACGTTTCCGAGCCTTCATATTTCACATTTGAGTCTTGAAGATCAATTTATTCAGAAGGGTCTCTAGCAACAATGTATAAACCTCCAATTCATATTCATCGATTTCCTTTCAGTGAAGTTTCTTCTTTTTTTCACCTTTTTTGATTTTTTTCCCTGGTCAGTCCAAAATCCCTGCCTGGTTAATTTAAAATGGCGAATTTAATGCGACATAATTTTTTTATTTAAGGTTTTTTGATGTGTTTTTGAACAAAATGAGAAAAAAAGAAATAAAAAACAGGGGCAACTCTTCAAACCAATATAAAAACGACACCGCTAATTCCTGTCAAACTGTCAACAAATATCATTGCCAGATACACGCAAATAAAAACTTAACTCAGGAAATAATGTCACCCGTCAATATGTTCCCGAAAAAATGTTCGATCATTCGAAAGATGATGATGCTGATGTGTTCCCATTTCAGCAAGACACCAAATTGCCCTTCAGTGTTAAAGAAAGTTGAGGAAAACCAGGAAGACTTACGACGACGACTGCCATCTCTGCGACACACGAGGCCGCTGTCCAGAGGAATAAAAAAAAAAATTAAATTTAAAACCCTCCTTGGAGCACAAAGTCCGTTCAAGGTATATCTCTCTCTGAACCCTCATTGTACCCTCACAATGGTAATTTTTCTTCTCAACACGTTTCTTTCTCTCACAGATCGCGTACTGATCGAGATCTTGCGGCCAGAGTCGACATGCTACAGCGGCCCGTTGTGCCGCCCTAAGGCCGCAATTGAATTTCCAGGATGCATTCGAGTTAAAAAAAAAAACATCTCCAGTCTATATAAGTCACATAAAAATAAGAATTGTAACATATCGATAATGTTGTGTTGATTGTAGTTTATTTGGCCGTTGGCAGCGGCACAGAGTTCCAGGATAGCGGTAGTAGATTTTGATGGTCGAAATGCGATGGTGCTGTTCTGGCGTTGTCTGGTTGCGATGCAAGAATAACGATGATGATGATGTCGGCTGATGTTGCTCCTGAGCAAGCTGATGCTCTTGGAGGCGATGATGACCATAGCCAACGGTTTTAAATTGATTTGGCGTTTTTATGATTGTAGACTTAGTATTTGTGTTGGGTTATGGTGGAGAGTGATTCATCGGTGGTAACCGATGGTGATGTTTGACGAAGGATGAGAGCATGATTATGATGATGGTAGGTTTATGTTGTTGCTGGGCAAGAGTGCCAGAGCAATTGGCCATAAACTTCCTGGGTGAATATTTTTGGTGTATGCTTGAATGTGAACTGTTTGATGGATGAGATTGCATGTCTGTGTCGACAGTCTCGGTCGGTGTATTTTTGTTTCTATGTCACGACTTTGCCAAACCAGCATGTTCTAAGTGCTTAGCTGTGTTCGTTGCAGCGAAAGAATTTATTTTGCTGTCGGATGAAAGACCCCCCTTTTTGAATATTTGAGTATCGAAGGACCACCACTGTTTTTGTATAAACATAGAAAAAGAAATTTTTTTAATGATCAATTGCTATACTTTTTGGTAAAATTTGGAAAAAAACGTTATTTAAAGTGTATTTGAGGTACATTAGGTTTTAGGCCCTACAAATTGGCGTTAAAGACATATAAATTAAAAGGATGTACGGCAACGCGATCAGTTAAAAGATCACCATACATCACCTTACCCAACTGATCGATGTGCCAACGCGTATACCGGATGTTGCTGGGCAAGCCGCCCATACTCTTGACTTGATTCTTACTTCTCACCCTGATAAGTATACCATTAGTGTAACTTCTCCATTTGGCACTTCAGACCATTGTAACATTTCAGCTAAATTCTCATCCTATACCCATCCAGTTAAAGAAAAACCTCCCACCAAGACCGTTTGGAAATAAGAGAAAGTTAACTGAGACGGCCTGAATATTTTTTTCCGAAACTTTACAAAATCACTATGCTTCCTCGATAGTGACATTGATGCCAGTGCTGAAATGATCACAAATGTGATTCTTCTAGGGATGCGTGCTTTTATTCCTAACAGAGTAAAAAGCATCAAACCTAAAGAAAAGTCTTGGAAAAAAAAAGGCAGTAAAAATGTTTGGTCATTTGTAAAAAATATTAAAAACTCCTCGACTTCTTCGGTTCCAACGCTCATCGACATTAACAAACCAATTGTTTACTCTTCAGAGAAGGCAAACCTGCTCGCCGCCTATTTCGCTGCGAGCTCCAAGCTGCCTCACAGCAACGTTGCCCCTCCTGTACTTGAGAATGTAAATTTTTCCATGGGACAGATTTTTTTGCGCACTCGTACAGTAGCAAGAGTTCTCGAGATCTTTGAGAACACAAATCCGAGGTGTTCTTCCACACTGGCAAAGCCACTGCGTAAGCTTTTCCATTGCTCCTAGTCTTCTGGAATCTTTCCTAGAAGATGGAAAACAGCATTTGTCCAGCCTGTCCCAAAGAAAGGTCACCCATCCTCCCCCTCCACCTACCGACCCATAGCACTGACATCCCTTCTTTCATGGAAACGCTGATTAACCATCAGCTTAAGGAATATCTCGAAGATCGCAAGCTTCTCCATGACCTTCAGTATGGCTTCCGCAGCAACCGTTCCACTGGTGATCTGATGGCATATCTCACCGAACAGTGGAACAAATCTTTACATCGCTTTGGTGAAAGTAAGATTATTGCTGTTGAGTTTGCTGAGAGTTTGGCATGAAGCTCTCTTATCGAAAATGCGTGTTTTTGGGATAGATAATACTCTTGTTTGTTGGATTAGAAGCTATCTTCTGGACAGCATTGTCAAAAGGGGTAATAGGAATCGTGTGGAGTTTAATGCTTCAAAAACTCAATGCTGTCTTCTGTCGTTAAAGCTTAACATACCCCCAATGCCATTGTCCATGAATGGCACTTACATCGAAGAAACCGAAAAGCCCTCAGTACTCGTTATGTGTGTCAACGATGACCTCCGTTAGAACGACCATATACTTGAGATAGCTTAGAATGCTGCTAAGTGCTTAGGTTTTCTGTATCGGTGTAAGAAGTTTTTTTCCCCTTCTGATCTGGCTACAATTTATAAAGCGTTTATACGCTCTAAACTCGACTATAACTCCCACCTCTGGGGAGGTGCTTCACAAACATCGCTTCACCTGCTTGATAGAATACAAAATCGAGCGTTAAGATTGATAGGAAATAGAACTGCCGCTGAATCCATTGCCCCTCTCGAACACCGACGCAATGTTTCATGTCTTTCCTTATTTTATCGTTTCTTTTACAAAAAATGTCCACTCGAAGTAGGCAGCATTCCTCCCCTTAAAAGTTTCTCCCATAATACTCGTCTCGCAAAGAATGCTGATCAGTTCACCCTTGAGCCCAATTTCGGACGTAGAGTGGGATTCTTTTTTTAGCCGAACAACACGAATTTGGAATAGTTTAGCCGGCGAGATTTTCCCTTGTCATTTTGATCTGCAAACATTCAAAACCAATGTTAATCGACACCTTCTATCTCTCCCCTCCCTATCTTCCTAATGCCCGCGCAGTGTGTTCCATTAAAAAGGAAACACATAATCTCTGGTGTGCGGGTTAGTTATAAAAAAAAAAAATTACTTAATTGAGATTTTTTGCCAATATTAGAGCTGCACCAATAATTATATTTAAATGATTCACGGTCTCGGAGTTAAAAAACATTATACAACGGAACATTTTCGATGGCTGGTCAAAACCGAATTAATATATGCCGCCATTTGCAAAAGTTATGGCGTCTAGGGAGATGAATTTTACCCCGCCTCATAAAAAAAAAAAATTATATCAAAAACACTCTATAAAGCCCAAGAAATGTTCGAATTACTACATATTTTGAAGTCTGTTTTGACTAAATTAGAAGAAAAAATGCCCAGAACCCCCAAATTTCTCTAAATCATATCTAATTTGTTACTTTATACCCCCGCGGATGCTACCTTTTAGTTCAAAATTTGCATATAAACCAATTTTTTCGATAATTTCACTCCTTGTTAACTCGAGTTTTCTGCCTGTTCACGTCAATTAACCGCTTTAAGCTTCAAAACACACACAAAATCTCCCATAACCTCTTTAAAATCAAACCGCAGCTCCCTTTTTGTACTCCCCCATTTCCCCCCCACCCCCAAGTGCTTATTGCCAAATGAATCCCGGTCGCATATACCTGGCTTAACCCCAAACTAAGGCGGTATAAACTTGAATCAATTAACCCGGCTCATTCCAATTTGCATCAAATTATCGCCTCACAGATACTTCATACCTTTTGTCCCACAAAACCCGCCCTCCAGCTTAGCATTAACCCATTTTGACACAAGAGTATCGCGTGCGCGTCTCTGGTTCTCCCAATCATCTTTAGCTGACCTTTTTAGCAGCTATTAAAAACAAAAAAATCCCTCCAAGCACCTCCACCGTCGTCGCGTTGGTCGCTTATTTCGCTAAATTACCATCTCCGGGAGGCTTGTTTGGACTGACAATCTAAAAAAAAAAAAAAAATGAAAAACGAAACCCTTTTGATGGAAATAATTCAACTCAATCTTCTTTATAATCGTATCTTCTCTATCGAAAAACGCATCCGACGAATTATATTAAACCAATTTCCTCAGCGAAAGGTCCACCGATTTGGGTCAAGCATTAAAGATTCATCTTTCTCTCTCTCTACGATATCGGATGCTCTAATGTCGTTGTGTGTTATGCTGGACGGACTATAGTCATCATTGGAAACTAATAATTGCCCCATAAAGTGGATAATTGCTGCGAGTTCTATATGCGCATAGAGTATCTGCCTAATTTCCAAGGGATTAACCGGAGGAAGAGCTTAGTTTTGGTAAATTTCACCTGAGTGCCGTAGTGGAACGGAGGATTGGGAATCTCCTCTCGCTTTCGCTAAATAAACATTTCTAATTCAAATTAATTTGTGCAACAGGGTGTTTCTGGCAACACTGTTTTTTTAAATATTTTTTCTAGCGAAACCTATCTGAATTTAAAATAAGATGGAGGCATATAAAAGTTGCCAGTTTTGTATAAACTTTCGCAAGCTACACATTTCAAACTTGGAAAAATTAAAAAAAAAAATGGGTACGACTGGGTCGCACGTACTTGCTCTTATGTGCCTAATTACATTGGACGGCAAGATCTTTGACAAAAACAAATAACATTTACGTTCAAAATAACACAGTTTGAACTTATAAAACCTATCAAAACCACAATACTTAACGGTTTTTAGTAAAAATGAAGTACGCCACCATAAGTCTTAAATAACAAAGAATTTATGAAAAAAGTATTTCGAAAATTGTAGGACGGATTTTGATAAAATCCAGTTTTTAATTTTTAGTTTTTTTAATTTTTTTTTTTTAATGTTGGTGTGCAGTTTTGTAGAGTTTATTAATATACATGTGAATATTAAATTAACATTAATTTTTTTTGATTAGTTTTAAAAATATTGATTTTTCAAAAAAAAAAAAAAAATCTAAAATTAATTTTAATTAGAAAAAAAAGATATTCAAAATTTTGATATGCAGAATTAATTTGGCCATCTAGATCTTTTCAAATATAAGATTTGACAGAAATCTATAGAGCCGTTATCGAGAAAGCCAAGAATTAAAAAAACCGTTATATGAAAGGTCCCGTTAATAGACTTTTCCCGTATATGTGGCTATGATCAAATGATAGCCAATACCAAAAAAAAATTCTCAAATATGTTCATCAAAATCGTTTTTCGAGAAAAATAAGCTTTTCCTAAACGGTCGTATGGCAAGTACCGTTATTTTTAGCCCTAAAAATAAAATTTCAACTTCCCCTCTAAAGAATGCCAAGAGATACACACATACCAAATTTGAACGCAATCGCTTAAACCGTTTAGGCTGCAGGTCGATATACACCCGGACAGACAGACAGACGGACATTTTTTGTCAATGACTTTGTTAGACTTCTCCATGATCGTAATGTCATGTTTGATTGTTATCTCAAATTTTTTATATTCACGAATCCTAAACTTGCCTTATAGTCCCTATAATCGCAAATAAAAACTGCTATGGGAAGCTTGAAAAGTGAGTTTGACAAGTTCTATACAAAGCTTATAAATAAAAGTTCAAAATGCCCTGTATAAGGCTCCCGAAGTTGTCTACGGAAAATTAACGAAATAATTCCTGATATAAGGCTCTCCACGACAAGTAGGTTCGCCTATAAAGTTTTATACAAACAAAATAAATATTCGCTAGTCGACTTATTTTTACTTTTTTTTTCTTTTTATTTCTAATTCTGTTTTTTTTGTGTGCTAAACATTAGGCCAAGTATTAGCCAAAGCTGTCATTAAAAGGCTTGGTTAAGGCCTTTTGATAACATCCAAAACAGCTATGAGCATTGTCATTAAATGGCTTCCTGAGCCAGCTAATTACATTTATCGAAAAGCTATTTGCTGCTATAACACCTGTCAACGAAAGTCATATAGCAGTTAAGGAGCTTACATAGAATACGCCGAAACTACTTGTATAAGGGCTTCCACAGTTTCTATTGAAGTCTAAGTTCAGCTTGTTTAGAACTTTATACAAGTTAAATTGTTATTTGGGAAGAGACCTACGACGCTAATTACATATATCGAAAAACTATTTACTGCTATAACACCTGTCAACGAAAGTCATATAGCAGTTAAGAAACTTACATAGTATACACCGAAATTACTTGTATAAGGCCTTCCACAGTTTCTATTGTAGTCTGAATTCAGCTTGTTCAGGATTTTATACAAGTTAAATTGTTATTTGGGAAGAGACCTACGACGGTGTTCAAGTGAAGTTCCGGTTTTCAATCACTTGAAATAAAGCAACACCCTGTAGGTGTTCCAGTTAGACCTATGCCCTGCAACTAATTGCCTTGCATCTGATATCTGTCCGTCAGTTTGTGCTACTGTTTGCACGATGATAATTGATTGATTGCCCCCCTCAACAATAATCTCGATTCATCTGTGTCAAATAGTTTCATCTTCAACTTTCATAATCCCATCAAAGGTGGGAAAACCGCATGGCATCCGAAAAATATACAAACCAATTCAAATTATATCTATAAACGCATATTAAAGTATCTCTGCGATGATGGAGCGAGCATCCTATCAAACTGTATATATATGGAACGTGATTTGACTTTTCATGTGTTTATGTATCTAATGGATTAAACCAGCAACAAACGCGAACCAGGAGAGGAGTTCTTACAAATAATTGAGAGATGCTTCCCAAGGAACTTTAGCTAATTGACACAAAGTCCATAAATATAACCTTCCCTGGTGGACTTGGAAATGAGTGTTGCTTGTTCTTCCTCTGTGCCGAGACCGAGAGGGCTTTGGCTGATTATGGCCCAAAGTCACACACAGTAGGTACTTTTGGGCGAAGTCATAAAAACTGTGTCTTTGTATGTATATAATTTGGCTACGAAAAGGAGGAGGTTTATTGTACCCAATCAAGACGACATAAATATTTTACGAGTCCTGCATTTTGGAACACACCAGTGAAATATATTATTGCGACGACACGACAACGGTTATTGGTGATGACTTGAACACAGCGGACGACAAAGTCACTTTAGGTGGAAGGATATTATTATTATGTTGGTGGGAGTCTTGGAGCCTTGGAGGTCTATAAAAGTGCTTTGCAAAGCTGTTTTGTGTCAAATGTGAAAAATACTCATCAGTCGAGATAGAGAGAGGGAGTCATAAAACGACGATGTCAGATGAAGTCCTTGTCAAAAAATGAATTTATGGGGCACGAATTGGATTTTTTCTTTATTTTGTTGGTTCTTTATGTAGATCTACTCTGGTGTTGAAAGAACGTGAAATAGATTTTTACATTGCCATGGGGAATGGACGTGAGTGGCGGAATTTACACGTTTTTGACACGTTAATGATGCGAGGTATAAGCTGGTTTAGTGAGAAGCTGTTGCGCTGGGTAGTTGTATATTATTCAATAGACAGATTGAGGAAGTACTTCCAAAAATATACTTGTAAGTTTTCAGGTAAAAATAAAACTTACGATTCTAAGCAAAAATTATATAAAATATGAACAAAAATTAAGACCTGCATTATGTATGACATATGAGTGTTTCTAAAGCATAATTTGACTCAAGTAGAAGAGGATCTGAAGGAAGCACACACTTTCAAACTATAAGAGACTGACCTGGCCCAGATCCATCTATTATTTCAGCACAGCCTTATGTAATGTATGGTAAAATAATACGAACAAATGATTCAAAAACCGAATTATAACGGGTTTTTCAACAGGGAGAGCAAACGACGTCATATTTCTTGCCACTCTTTTGACATTTCTCTTCAGTAAGGTTTGCCATTTCATGATGGAAAGATATACGAGCCAACAACGAGTCGAAATTATTAAAATTTACTACCGAAATTCGGAGTCAGTGGCCTCAACGTTAAGGGCGCTACGTCCAATTTATGGTCGTCATAATCGTCCTAGCAGATCAACAATTGAGCGTCTAGTGGAAAAATTTGAATCCACAGGCAGAGTACAAAATGTTCCCGTGCCAGTGAGACAAAGAAGTGCCCGTAGTGTCGAGAATAGTGCTGCCGCTGAAGCTTTAGTTGCAGAAAGCCCAAATGTGACTCTCACACGTCGTTCTCAAGCGTTGGGCATCTCTGTGACGTCGTTGTGGCGAATTTTGCGTAAAGATCTTGGCCTGCATCCTTACAAGATTAAACTGAAGCAAGAACTGAAGCCGCTTGACCACCAGAAGCGTTCGTATGTTCGTGAATTGGGCTGAGCAACAACTTGAAAATGATTCGGATTTTCATCGAAAAATCATCTTCGGCGATGAGGCTCATTTCTGGCTGAATGGCTTCGTCAATAAACAAAATATGCGGTATTGGTCAGGTAGCAATCCACACGTACTCCATGAGTCATCATTGCATTGTGGTTTATGGGCCGGCGGCGTCATTGGGCCGTACTTCTTCCGTGATGATCAAGACCGGCACGTTACTGTGAATGGCGATCGCTACCGTTCAATGATAACCGAATATTATGGATGATATGGACTTGGAGGACATGTGGTTCCAACAGGACGGCACCACAAGCCACACACCGAATGTCACAATCAATTTATTGGAAAACAAGTTTGGACAACGTGTTATCTCACGAAATGGTCCAGTCGCTTGGCCGCCTCGGTCGTGCGATTTGTCGCCGTTAGACTATTTCCTGTGGGTCTACGTCAAGTCTATGGTCTATGCCAACAAGCCAGCGACGATTGATGAACTTCGTACGAATATCGAACGTGAAATTGCAGCAGTATCGGCCGATTTATGCTTGAAAACCGTCGAAAATTGGGTTCAGCGTTTGGACTTCTGCAAGCGCGTGCACGTGGTGGCCATGCAAAAGAAATCGAGTTCCATACATAATGGCATCGAACGTACTTTCACAGGAATAAAGAATTTCATTGATATCCAATGAATTGTTTTATTTTAAAAAAAACTTTTGTAGCGCTCTTATTGAAAAACCCAAGCAAAGCATTTTCCTCAAAAATAGTAAGATTTTATAACTTCAAACTAACCATTTTTAAGCTAAACTATAACATAATGCCATTCAATGCATTCCCATAAAAAGAAATTCTTCTAAGACTAATAAAAGTGATGATTAATGTTTTTTTAATTAAAAGCAAACCGTAAAAAACATAACTTAAAACCATATTCATTGTGGCTTCCTGGTTTACTCAAACAGCCCCCAGCCCAGCTTAAATTCCTCAAACCATTAACCCATGTCTTTAAAATCTTTAAGAACCACCATACTACACACAACCCATATATCTTGATGCCGTAATCAAATGTATCAATCATATACCATCTACCTGTGCTTAGGTATGTCGATTTATCATCTCTCAAGACCATGATTAATACCATCTCCGCCTAAATTCACCACCAGCAAAGTGAGAGAGATTTCGTGCCTCATAGACGACAACGATGACGACGACGACGACGTGGTCAAGTGGTCAAGCAGCAGAACATCAGGCAGAAAATTGATTTCAGCCTAACTAAATGCGAACAAGCCAACCTCACCTCTCTCATAAGTGCAACATCACAATAATAATAATAATTGCAACCTATCGCTGCTGATGCTGACTCTCTGGAAACTCAAGGTAATGGATTAAGTGCACATTACCGCTCCATAGTGTTTAGGGATCATAAATTATAAACAACAACCACCAGAAGACCCTGGTTCGACGTTAATCAACGACTGGACATTCGACAAACAATCCTTGTTACATAACCACGAGGACGTAAATTATTGAAAACCGCTCACTCAGCAGAAATTCCCTAGACTATGGATCTACCGCCTGCAATGGAAAGTTTGTATCTGTGCGGCGTATCTCGAAAACCTCAGAGTGGAACCATGACTATGAAGCTGTATCTTATACGACGAAAAGGCAGCTTTTTGGTGGGGACGATTATTAATGCTCACTCTTTCAGGATAACAGGTCCCCAGCCCAATCTATCTTTGCCCATTGAAAGGCACAATAAACAGGCGAGGGGAATTTTAAAAATAGAGACATCTCTGTGAGTCGCTACAACAGCGGGAGGGTGATGGTGGTTGGACAAGTGCGTGGGTTCCCATCGTAAAAAGCCGGCCTAGTAAATGAAACGACAAGTGCAAGTGCGCGCATTAAATAAATTAATAAAACGCACTGAACACCCCAGGAGTTCCGAATAAATAAAAAAAAAAAAAAAAAAGCGTCCCCCCTCTGCGGTCTTCCAGATCTTGACACTATCGGCGAGCTGATCTCACAGTTTAAATGACAGTTTCTGCTGGCTAGAAATTTATCCCAACCATCCGATCTTGGTTCCGTTCTGGTGATTCTATAGCCCGCTTTTGTCTTTTATTCAACATCTCATCACAGCGGAAATTAAATGCCGTCTAAGCAATAACTTTATTATATTTAATTTTATAGTTTTATTAATAATAATCATAATTTTTGGAATTTTTTTTTTTCGAACAAAACACAACGCTTTGTTCTCACATTTTTATGTTTTGTTTTTGGTAAAACTTTTCTTTTCTTCTCTTTTCATTGCAGTTCGAAATGGGTATTCGTGTGTTCCGATAGCTCTGACCGAAGGTCTGGACATTCGTGTGAATACCGCTGTGAAAAAGGTCAAATATTTTCCAGGCGGTGTGGAGATATCAACGGAGAATCTGAAGACTAACAACTCGACGGTGACGTACAAGGGTGAGTGAGAATATTAGTTAATATGTGAGAAATTAATTTGAACCAAAATTATGGTTGCATGAAGATTTTTTTTTTTTTTTTGGTTCATTTTCTGGAGGGTGGGTTATTTATGGGTTTTGATATGAGTTTAATTGGGAAGGAAAACTGTCTTTTTTAATTAATTAGGAAGAAAGGTAGCAAGCAGCATTGTGAGTTTGTGGCAAGTCCTTAACACAGTTTAGGTAATTGAATTTTTTTCATTTTAAAATGAATTAGGAAGCTTTTAAAAACGAGGGTTTTATGACGCTCAAAGGAAATATACAGTAATGGCCGAAATAATAGCAATACTGGTAATTTCTGGATATTTTAATGCAGAGCTTGTATTGAACCAACAATCATGTTATTATCGTTTTCTCTATCTGCAAACGACGATTTTTATGATCTCACCATAACTGTTCCAATTTACTGCTTTTCCTTAAGGTTTCATCTATGAGACTCCGGGTTGACCTCAGAAAGCGTGTACAGGCTTCTCTATTTTGGATTGCTCCAGGTCTGCAGCCAGCTTAATGCCACAGTTCATGATCGGTATGTGCATCACAGACCACTTTTTTTTAGAACAACCACATATTCGGCGCCAACAATGCTGAGAGGTGTTTAGTTTTCCTTAGGAAATGCAAGATATTTTGTATCCCATCTGATATGGCTGCAACATACAAATATGTACAAAAAGAAAATGTAAAACTGTTGGATTACAGTCAAATTCAAATACATTTACAACTTTCGAGCATCGTCATCGTCATAACGTAGCGTGCCTCGCATTTTTACTTGCGATTATAGGTACTATAATACAAGTTATGCATTCGTGCAGATTAAAAATTTTGAGATAACAATCAAACATGACATTACGATGATAGAGAAACATATTTGAGTTACTGGCAAAATTCTGTCCGTCTGTCTGTCTGTCTGTCTGTCTGTACGGATGTATTTTGGACTGCAGCCTAAATGGTTGGGCCAATGATCTTCAAATTTTGAACTTGAACATTCTACATTTTTTTTTTTAGCTCAAAAATTAACGGTACCTGTCGTATAACCGTTATGTAAAAGCTTATTTTTCTCGAAAACGGCTTTTAGAAATTTTATAAAAAAAAATCAGTGTACTACTGTAGATATGCATTATATTTTGGTGAAAAAAAAATTTAATATGGTGGGCTAAAAACGGTACCTCCCATAGGCCCCGTTTTTTTTCTTCGACTTTTTCGAAAACTGGTGACCCGATTACAATCAAAATTGATATTCAAAAAGATGTAGGCAGCCTGAGTAATTTTGCATTAATTTTTTTTGGAAAACTTTTTTTTTGTATTTTTAATAATTTTTTTTAATTTTTTTTTGAAAAATCAATATTTTGAAAACGGGTAAGTGATTTTTTTTTTAAATTTTGTTTTTAAATGTACGTTATTGTTGTGCTTAAGTTTGTGTTCTTGAATTATTTTTTTCAATTTTTTAAAAAAAGTTGTTAAAAAAACCGTTTTATTTAAAAACGGCTTTAACGATTTTGAAAAAAAATTTCACACTTTTTTATATTTTTTAAAGAAATAAAATGGCGTTTAAATTTTTCCGCTGAAAACTATTATACGTTCTTTTTTCAAACAATCAAAAGTCAGAAAAATCGAATATAATCTTTGAAGTTCCCTTAATAGTTTTTAAATTTTATTCCAAACTGTGGCCGCACATAATAGCAAGTACGTGCGATCCAGTCGTGCAATTTATTTGTTCATGCTATTTCAACAAACAGCGCTCCAATAAAATAGCCAGTTGCATGGATTTCCTGAAACAATTTTACCGTAATACTCGCAATGCCAAAAAATGCTCATCAGTTTGCCCTTAATGTTGATGATGATGATGTGAAACGCTTTACATGATTTTGTTTTTCCCTTCCATTTTGATGTGCAAAAGTTCAAATTTATGTATATCCCCTCTTAGATCCATGCTAACTTTCCAAAACCTACGTGATGTCATCACAACTTCCTTCGCAAAGAATAATTGATTCCGCAGAAAATCAAGGACTTTTAAGTAAAGAGCAAAGGACCTAAGATGCTCCCCTGGTGAACACCACTATTGAATCATCAATAAACAGAACCTGTGCGACTAGGCTGGATAGTTACAGAATCGATGAATTGGACTTAGGGGACACATTATGGATTATGGCTTATAATTAGGCAGCTTCTTTCTTGGCGATATTTTCCAATCCAAAGTAGCAATTTTCAATAATCTGATAACTAGACTGTATAATGAATACATACAACATAAAAGCAATGATTCGGGAAAGGTAACGTTTTTTTCCGCAGATTTAAAAATAATAAAAGACAATATATTGTAGCTCGTAACAGAGTTAGTTCTCTCATTCGTTCAATTCAAGTCTATGTAACTGAAAATAATTTACTTTCTCAGTGGCAATCAGGGTTTCGGAGCAAACACAGCTGTGAATCAGCGGTATTTAAAGTTACTTCAGATATTCGATTTGCACTCGATACTGATAAGTTTGGTGTTACTTGATTTTTCGAAAGCATTCGACTGTATAGATCATTCGATCAAACGGATGTTGATACATGTAAGCCTATTATAACCAACACAGGTATACCACAGGGCTCAGTTTTGGGTCCGCTTTTGTTTTCATTGTTCATTAATGACCTTCCCGATGTAATAAACAACTGCCGAGTCCATTTGTATGCTGATGATGTGGTACTGTACATCTTTCGCTCAACTGTCTCGTGGAGGATTTTAGCCTTACAAATGAGAACTTAAATCCTTCTAAATCTGTTGCCATGCTTTGTTCTAGGGATGTGATTAGTCCTGATGATTTTCCTTCGGTAATTCTTGATTATGAAAGTATTAAGCATGTGAAAGAAGTGAAATATTTAGGGTATAGACAGCCTTGGATTTACCCTTAGGCCAACAGGGCCCAGGCCTAGGGCATTACAACAGAGGGGGCACCACAAAAATAAACTACACACAATGAAGGAACAGAATCTCAATTAACATCAAAGTTTAAAAAATTGGAAAATGTGAAAATTTTGGCTGACACAATTTTATGCGCTTGTCTAGTATTAACTCTTAATTCGCATTATTAAATAATAATAGTTAACTTTGGTAGTGGAATAGTGATTTGGCTCGATATTATTTTAAGTTTGTTGTGTCGTATATTTTCATAAATTTAACGATCGAATTTAAGTAGTAGAAACATTCGATGCGAATAAATGTACGAGTATCTACCAGTAATTCATTTGACTAGGCACAATGAAACGAACTCAGTTATGTGGAGCTCAAAAACGGGAGCTAGCTAAAGAACAAGAACAAAAGGAGCAAAAATATTTGACAAAAAACCAAAAGATTTCAAACGAAGAAATTCAACATAATGGTGAGGGTTCTGATTCTGTAGGAGAAATAACAAGTCAGTCATTAATTTCCGGTGATGCATCGAATAACTATAATCAAGCTACTCATGAAAATGAAGTTGATGTTTCTTCTGGATCAAACAGCGGAACAGTGGAAGATGATGATGTAAATAAAAATACTGATCCTGTGCTATGGACTAAGTTTTACGCAGATGATATTGAATATTGGATCGCCTCTGGACCTAGTAAATGCAATAATCAATGATGGTCCATTTTTTAAATCTCGATGAACGATGAGAAGGAAAAACTAGATACTAGAGTTTGTCAGTCCTCTTGTTTTATTGATAAAAAGCAAATGGTGAGACCTATCAACGTAAATGGGATCAACAGGATCATTGTTCTGCTTATATTTTAAGCTATTTTGTGATCACAATAGGCCAGGTTTAACTTTTATAAATCGTGAAGGTTTTCCTGATTAGAAAAGTTCTTGTTCAATACATAATCATGACAAATCTCAGTCATAAAAAGGATGGATTGCATTATAATTAAGTCCCGCTTCGGAAATCAGACAGATTTGGAAAAACAAATGGAATAGTCGTGTTCATACTGAAAATATATACTTAAGAGGGTGGTTGCTGTTTTTTGCAAATTATCTGAACGTGGTCCAGCATTTAGAGATTCTGAAGAAAAAAATTGGTTAGTCAAATAAATGCAACTTTATGGGCCTTATCGAATTAATAGTAAAGTTTGATTATTTCTTGGCCACTCATATTACGAAATTCGGACTTCCTGGTTCAGGAGCAACTTCGTATCTGTCTAAAACTATAAATGAAGAATTAATAGAGATAATAGCCAAAAAATTTCGCGAAGAAATCATTCAACAAATAAATATTTCTGGATATTTTAGCTCACCTGTGGATCAATTGAGTATTGTTATACGCTTTGTTAAATATGGTCAACCTATTGAATGTTTTTTTTAACGTTCTTGGGGATGAATTCTCAAACTGGGGATGGTATATCTGAGTGAAAATAACCTATCAATTAATGCACACGATAATGGTTCAAATATGTCTGGTCAGTATAATGGGATGCAACAAAATTTTTTTTCTGACAAACCCATATGCAGTCTATGTACCTTGCACATCACACTATTTAAATCATGTTGGTCGCAGTGCTGTGGATTGCTGTGGATTGCTGTCTTATCGCAGTTGATTATTTTATGTCCTACAATCGCTTTAAATTTTTTGATTTCTGCATCAAGTATTAGATGGGAAACTTTAAAATCTGCTCTTCAAAATGATAGATAAATTGTTAAAATCTCTTTTAGATAGACGTTGGGAAGTTCATGCTGCTCAGCTACTTCTGCAATAATTAAATCATATAATAAACTATTAGATACTTTAATTTAAAGGATATGTCTGAAGATAATACACTTATAGAAGATGCTCGAAGGGAAGCTGGTGATCTCCAGGACAACATGAATAAACTAGAATTCGCTTTATTGCTTGTAATTTGGGACGATATTTTACAAAGTTTTCAAAAAGTCAACAAAGTTTTGCAAAGTGAAAACGTAACATTATTGATGTGCGATAATTTGTATAAACCATTAACTGATCAACTGGAAAACATGGGTGATAATTTCAACAATATTGAAATGCGCTCTAAAGACCTGATGGCAGCTACATGGTTAGACGAGAACGCATTCGAAAAAAAATGGATTACGATGGTAATACTCCCGAAGTTCATTTGGGCCCAAAGGAATATTTTCGAATAAACGCTTTTTATATTATTATCGATAAATTGCAAATGCGAATAGATTCCACAGGCAAGATCTACAGCGAAATTTCTGGACGATTTGATTTTCTCTGCACAAGCAATCATAAAATCGATATTAAAGCCTGTGCCCAGCGTTTGGTGTCAAAATATTCCGAAAATTTAAATTCCGGACTTGTTGAAGAATTTGTACAGTTCCATCGTTTTATAACGCATAAAAATGGAAATAATTTTAAATTTATATAAAGTAATGTAAGAAGAAAAAATAACATCAGCTTTTCCAAACGTAGACACGGCATTACATTTATTTTTAAGTTTGATGGTGACAAATTGCTCCGCGGAAAGATCCTTCTCTCAATTAAAGCGTTTAAAAAGTCCTTGTCCAACAATGATGACGCAGGAAAGGCTGCTTTACATTGAGAGTAATTTAATTCACTTTTGATTTTGATGAAATTATAAAAGACTTCGCTACTAAGAAATCCAGAAAACAATATTTCACAATAAGCCTGAACAAAATATGTGAAACATATTTTCGTAATTATCATTATAAATAAAATTGTTTTTGTTTTAATGAATTCACTACAGTGTGTTTTTGTTTTCTCTTTTTTATATGTAAATAAATATGACAAAATATAAAAGAAAATATAAATAGGGGGCACCATTTACTTTTAGGCCTAGGGCCCAAAAAAAGCTAAATCCGGCGCTGGGTATAGAATAAATAGTAATTTAAGCTGCTGTGAAGCAATTTCTGACACAATCAGGCATATATATTTTAGTCTGCGTTTCTTACGATCCTCCTCTGAATTGTTATTTCCTGATATGAAGAAATACCTACTAAAATCTTTGATTTTGCCACATTTTATTTTTAATTGTTCAATATATCCTATTCTTGATTGTCAATGTAAACGAAAACTTAATGTTGCTTTCAATGATTTTAATCGCTTTAGATATGGTATTCAGAGACATACCAGCGTCTCGCATTTACAACACACTCTGGTTGGTATGAGTCTTGAAAAGTTTTGAGGTACAGGCTAAAAAATAATGTCATCCACAATAAATGTCCAACTTATTTAAGTGAATCGCTCCAGTTTGCCAATTCACAACGTGGATTGAAACTTATTATACCGCGTTTTTCGCACGTCATAGCCGAACGCTCCTTCTATGTATCTGCAGTGCGTTTATGGAATTTACTTCCAAACCAATTGCAGATTATAGCCTCACCATGTACCTTTAAGATGAAATTATATTTGCACTATTCTAATCTGTAATAACTATTATTTAAATGAATTTACTTATTATTTTATTAATTTCTCTAGCTACTAATTATTTTATTTTATGCATGTTTACATAAAAATCGATTTTCTTTTATTGCTTATGAAAATTTTGTAATATTATTATACTAGATGCTCTAAAAGAGTTATAACTTAATGTGTCTTTGTAAACTATATCTTTTGGAAATAAATTTAAATTGAATTGAATCTGGAGTTTATACGTAAAGCTACCATAAACCAACATTCGGAGAGAAATTGCTGGCATAGCCATTGCTTTGCTATGCCCCTAAAATCTCAAGGATAATGTTTTAACAATACTCAATAAAGATTATAAACTTTTACTATATAATACTTTTCTTAGCCTTTAAATCATTAGCAAAAAATAAATCAACAAAGTGCCAACCCAATTCGATAATTACTCTCAAATATGCCCTCCCAACTCTAATTTTAGTGGCCCAATACAGTCTTCAGAAAATTCTGTTAAAAACCTGTCAAGATCCTGGAAAATACAACATCGAAATCAAATTGGCAGCAGTGACATTTCCTTCGCCTTTGAAGTACCTATTATGAACAAAGCCACCTTAATTTAGAGTAGCAACTTTGACATAATCTCAAGTGTCAAAGATATAAGACTTTGATCGTTTCTTTGATTTGTCAGCCTTCAGCATCTAAATCCTGGCCTTTCAAACACAAAAAAAAAATATTTATTTCAAAGAGACCATCCGCCATCATCGAGAGGGATTATTTTCCAATTCCTAGCTCCTAGCACCACTATGGGGAGTCTCCCGACAAGTCACTCACCTTTTCACTATTTTCTTGATTTCTGCTTCCTTGCCTTAGGCCCAATTCAGGAGAAGAAATAAATAAAAAAAAAAAAAGAAGAAACTCAACATATTAATGACCTTTCCTTGATATCACTTCTGACTCCATTCGGTCCGACGATTTCTTTTGATCTTGACGATTTAATTATCCCAACTGGGTGGAAGAAGTCAAATAAACTATACGGCGTTGTGGTACCCTCGCAGCTCCAGAAACTGATGGCGCAACTCCAGCAATCCTCCACAAGCACACATCACCTAGACAATGCTGACTATGACGACGCGAAGCCGGCCGCCGCCGCCGCGCCACCAGCAACCAGCCGACGACCGAATTTATGTTAGCCACAATGTGAGCTGTCAGGTGATAATTTATTTGCCATTTGCTCAACAATATGGAACGAAATGTTGAATCTAAAACGCATGCAACGCAACAATGCTAACGAACATCAACATTACCCCGAACAGGCTTTGTGCATAAATTTATCATCCGTTAGATGCGTTTCTTATATAAGCACCTGGAATGGAAATGATATCACTGACCAGGAACCTAACGAAACATACCACACACAAAAAAAAAAATGGAAAATTAGACGAACTGCCCCGGAAAAAAGGTAGAAATTTCCATTTTTATTGTCTCACGAGTAATGGGGTGGTGGTTTTGACGTTCGATTGAGATAAGTCTCGGTATCACCGGCCAAGATCACTTCTCAAACACTCAAAGGGTCTTGCGTGAGAGACTTTTGGAAATCAAAAGAAAAAAATAAAACTTCCAAAAATCAACGATGATGAAAGCCTTCCAAAATGACACTTGACAGGTGAATCACCATCAGCCATCTTGGAAAATTTGCATTGCAAATGACCATCCAGAAGGTCAGCCCCTCGAGAGAACAAAGAAGCAAACAAGTGCGGTGCGTTCTAGAGTTTGGACACCATTCCGCCGCACCCCCGAGAAATAAAAAACCAAATAAAAATCCAAAATTACCAAATTAAAACAATAGTCTTCTGGTCGTTGGTTTTTACCGTTGTTTTCTACTTATTAGATTAGCGAATGATTATATGGCTCGTTCGGTTCAATTTAAGGTTTGGGGGGAGTAATTTTTTGTGCGGGTCACGGCTGGCCAAACAGATATTCTAATTAAAATCCAATTAATACGGCCAATGGTTCATTGTTTTTTGGTATTTTCATTAATTTCTCCTCGTTTTTTGGTCAAAATGGTGGTTTTTGTTTAAATGTACGGATTTCAATAAAAGAAATAACATGCGTGTGACGTGACGTTATCGTGAGCGTCCAATCACATCAAATGTGTGTGCTTGAACGCAAACGTGACAGTAGAACGTTGATAGTCATGGAGTGCGTTCAGGAAACCATTATTAGAATGGGAATGTTAATAAATTTTTAATAATATAGTTTGTCGGGTGAACTAAATTATTTTGGGCTAAGATTGTTTTGTGCTTGGGAAAATATGGAAATTGGGGTTTTTGTTCTATGGGACCAAAAAAAAAGAAGATTTAATGAGGGCGGATGGAATTGGGTTCTAAACAAGACGGTTTACGGCGGCTTAGTGACGCCTCAACTAGAAGAGTTAACTTTTTTGTGTCAGAATGTTAACTACTAGTTTGTGATGGAGGGAATTAGTTTAGTACGTGTGCTAATTAAAATTTTGAGAAATGAAATGGGACGCGTGAGGTATTTCGATAACTATTTGAATATACTAGGAGTCTTGAATGCGACGGGGTTTTCCGGGTTTAAGAACCGTTTGTGTTTTGCAATCAGAAGCACATAATTGTAAATATACAATTTACAATATGTACTAAAAAATAGCATGTTAATGTTAACTGTTAAGTGGAAGTCGGAAATTTTGATAGAAATGTCTATGCAGCATGCAAAATGTTTAGGTTAATTTTTTTTTCAATACAACAAACAAAACTTCTGCTTTTTTTTGCACAGAATATTCAACAAAACCGAATGTCCTTCTTTTTTCTTCAGTACCTTGAAATGTCTCCAAAAATGACCCTTGCGATAAGCCTTGGTTATAGGCAGTTTGTGACTATGGTCTCACTCGTTTTTGGTGTTCAATAATGTAGCAAAGAATTAAAGCAGGCTGACTGTGATAAGTAATCACCCTTATGGAAGACGCTTTAACTTTTGTAAATGACGAAGGCAAATGTCCATTCTGCTTTGTCATGACTTATACACATCAATAAGCTGTGACGCAATACTCTTTAAAAACGCGGAATATTTTTTTTTCATTTTTTATGCCATAATTCGTCTTGGAATGTCACACTAACTAGACAACACCGTGGCGCTTATAGCCGTTCACCTTGAAGGGATGAGCCGTCCGTGGGTCTTATGTGAGAAAATATTCACCTAATTCTCGAACTACTGCGCCGAAAAAAAAGGTATTTTGTAGGGACAACGTTTAAGGTTGGAATCTTCATATACGCTGGCAATATTAAGATTCTTTTCCAAATACATCGAATAAAATAAATTATATTAAAATTATTATAATAATTTATTGGCACGACAGCTCCTCAAGGAGCCAAGGCCTAGTGACCTATGCTCTCAACTATTCCTGCCTGTGAATCTGCAGGAGGCATGGACTCTATCTAAAGCGGATGAAGATATCCTTAGTCGGATTTTTGGCCCTATCTGCGTTAACGGGCTTTGGGGGAGAAGGTTCAACCAAGTACTATACAAGCTGTACAGTGACATTGACCTGGTCAAAAAAATACGCATATCACGTTTAAGATGGCTAGGTCATGTAGAACGAATGGACAACAATGATCCGGCTCGCAGGATCTTCGATTCCATCCCAAAGGGTAGACGCAGTCAAGGAAGACCTCGCCTTAGGAGGCGCGCTCAAGTCGAGGACGACCTCAACCAACTTGGAGTGCAAAACTGGAGGCAGCTAGCCAAAGACCGAGCTGGCTGGAGAGGCATGTTGGTTGAGGTCCAGGATCTTCCCGAACTGTAGCGCCCCCTAAGTAAGTAAGTAAGAATCTGCAGGAACGGAAAGGACCTACAATATACCGCCGGGCCCGAACGGCTGCACTTTTTCGAGACAAATTTTACTGTTAGAGGGTATGTCATTTCCAAGGTGGTTCTGACGGAGAATTGAACCCCGAACCTTTGGCATAGCAGTCCGACACACTTACCACTAAACCACTGCGAATAAACAGTCATTACCTACTTTAATTTTTTCAGATCGGTTAGATCTTGGGCGGTTGTAGATTTCCCCGACGCTAAATTCGCCAAGTTGATGATTCCCTAGACCGAGTTATTGTGCATGGGACTTCCACTTCCTTAGGTTTTACTGTAAATAGAGCGGTGGTGTTTTCGGCTGGCTTAGAGGTATTGGCCGATTGTTTCCTGAACCGCTCGTCTGAAATCTTACCAAAAAACTTCGAAGAATAGATTCTACTGCAGTGCACCATTAAAGAGTAGGGAACTCTCTTGTTGATCAGTTCGTTATAATTATGCTTTACACCCAAGAGTACATAATTCACGTTCCTTTGGTCATCTTATAAAGAAAATAAAAAGAAGCACATGGTGTACTAAGAAACTCCAAACACACTTAACCCTGTCATTCCTTAAAAGACCCATCACATATCACATATCATACCTTTAAACAAGCCTTCTCCTTGCATTCCAAGTTATAAAGCCATAGGATCGTCTTCTCATTTATAAAAGTTGACGTGGCAATGCACTTTTTTAAACTTGTCCAAGAGATTCCACTTAACTCCACTCACACACTAGCCGTCACATTTGACAGATGGACAAAACGTATTTCGCTCAAAAGGTCCCTTCCTCTTCCTTGTCATTTCCAACTGTCAATCTCACCCACATGTACATAAACCTAGCGGCGGCATATGTCTTTATATTATGTTAAACAATTTTAATTTCCTCCTTTTGCAATGAACCAACAAAAAAAAAAAGAAAAAAAAATCCAAACAAGAATATTGTGCGCATGCGCGTGTACCCAACTTAACTTTATGGGAAGTTTGTACTCCAGAGGACAATAGCCGCAACGTACACGATGCAATGCCTTTTTGTGTATCTCCGGTGCTCCTATAAATGGGCTTTTTCGGGAACAAAACAGGCAAATGGAATTCCATTTAGGTTTAACGCGCGTAACGTCCCTCAGAACGACCGGACCAATGCGACGCGAAGGCCCCCGAAGGCACACTTTTTAAGTGGATTTATAGCCCTCGTTACCGTGCACATGGTAACTGAAAAGTGTAACGAAATCGCCAACAGTGTGTATTGTGTATGTCCCCTGAAAACGGACTTTTAATTCATTTATATTCGCAAAATCAGAGGCGGAAGAAGAGATACACGTATTATACAAAAATCCTACTTTAAGGGAAGCCGGCATCAAGGCTCACATCGTTAGATGGCAGCTTCCCGGAGGAGCCTCGAGGGCCAACCAGACTAGAAGATTGTGTCGTGTTCTTGGTGTTCATCCGGCAGGCAATTTAGAATCTCCTCCGCTTTATGGACGCTCGGTATTGTGGAGATGCCTACTCAAATCATGCCTGAGAAGCAAATGAACTTGTAACATGGGTTTTCATTAGAACTTGTACTGCACGTAGATGTACCTTTATGGCTAGATAAATGGATATATGGGAACTTGGAATCAGCCAAGGATGCACTCAAATGAAGTACGTCGCCTCTTCATTAGAGTCCAGCCTGCTATGGGCGGCTGTGATCCATGCATCATAAGATAACTATGTCCCAAAGTGTCCCAAAAAAAAAAAATAAACCAACTTCAAAAAATTAATTATCCCATCAAGTGAAGCATACGCGAAATACGTCTTAATCGGCTTTAGATAGGCCACAATCAATCATCATTTAGGAAAGCCCAACGGCCTCAGTCGAACGGAAACGACTTTTTTCACAACTGACATTAACTCTGCTCGGCTAATGACATCTGTCAAATTCAATTAGGGATCAATGCGCGTTGTAATCGATAAGATGACGCGAGCAATGTTTGACCATACACAGTGTGTGTTTCTCTCTGTCTATTAACCCGGTGATGGGATGGCAATTTGCGGCCGGTGGTGGAGGAATATCTAATCTCCATTTCATTATAAGAGGCGGCGGCGCTGTCATCGCCTCAGGGTTGAGGTGCTACTACAAGGAGTGCATTGGCATTGTTTATTGGCCTGCGGCTCGAAGAGCTGCAGAGTGCCAAGGAGATTAAGGTTCATGCTGCACGTATGATGGTCTGGTAATCACCGCTCATTCATCCTTACAACACCTTGTCTGGAAAAGTCTGTCGGCAAGTTGGCAACGTTGGGTTTTAAAGCTGGGTTCCTCTTTTAAAATAGTTCGGGTGTCTCCCCCCAGTCGAAGGATTGCATCTAACGTGCGAAAAGTCATTACACTAAAGCATTTCTACGGCAGAATAATTATTTTATGGGACGCGGTGGTGACGGCGGCGGCGTTAGCTGAGCGGAGGAATATTCTTCCCGGTGGGTACCCTGTTCCTAGCAAGGGTTTCGGTTCACTTTGTCTGGTCTTTGTCGTCAGAGGTGCTGCTGTGGTTGCCGCCATAGACGCGACTACTGCATATTTTGGTCGAGTGGTCGTGTTATCAGTTAATTAATTACGCGATAAACCATGATGGAGTGCATAAATTTGTAGGGTGCATGTGTGCTTATGTGGCCGAAGTTAACATGGAGTAAAGTGGCGGTGGTTATGGCTTTTGACTGTTTTTATTTTCTTCTTATGGAACCTGGTCATGCTATGGTGGATGACAAATTAAGGTTTTCATATATTCTTTTAGTCTGGTTGGTTGGTTGGTTGTTTTGAGAAAGTGTAACATGGGTATCCAGTGAATTTTATTGAACTCCAGAGGGTCGAACCAGGACTCCTGACACCTGGTTATTCCACAATAGAATCAGTTTTTAAAGTAGACAGCCTATCCTGGTGTAGTGGAGTTGAGTAAAGGTACGGAAGAAACATTCAATTAAAAGGTGAATATTGTTCCGTTGTGATAAAGCCTTAATGCACAGAGAAGTCTTATCTGTGTGACAGGAAACATTAAGATATGCAATTGAATGTTTAAATAAGATCATTTGTCAGGAATGGGTAAACAATGGTAATTTTATTCAATTAGCAAGTAGGGTTTAACTTTTAATGGGTTGGTGTTAAAAAAAAACAGCGGCTTTTGAACGAAGTAGGGATACTTAATTAATTGCAGACTAGAAGTAGGAAACCCTTCGTCCCGTAAAGGTGATTTAGATGGTTAGTTTTGGAAGTAGTTTATTAAAACTTTATTTTTTAGGAAAAGATCCAAAAAACTTGGTCCTATTCTATTAAATTAAATCAAATTTTTCTATATTTCTGCCAGTTGGACACCATATTTATTAAATCACAAACACGCATTAATTATGTGTAACAACCTTTTTATGTCCCAGAATCATCTCTCTCCCGCCTTTATTGTCACACAAGAACAACAACAAAAGAACTTCCTTATGAGTGTCCTCCTCCTACACATATTAGAGTGCAGTTTTATTTTATTTTATGACAATCCCAATACACAAACATAAAACATACTAAATCCCAATCCAAGCCATAAACAGAATGAACTTCAAGCTTTATTACATCCATAAGTTTGTGGGCGTTTAAGCTGAGGATTTATTTGCCCCATCGCATCGCCAAATGTGTGCAAATGTGCGCATGCTATAGGTAGGTATGGATAGATTGCTTTCGGATGCTCCTGATGCCTATTCAAGTAAAATGACATTTCGCATTCCGCGTCCGTTCGCATAATCTCATGTAAACTATGTAAAAAGAAACCAAACCAGAGAAGGATCATCAACCATGAAACTATGGGACTCCTGCTAGTAAACAAAAAACTCCTTTTCCAGTAATTGCTATGGAAAACTAATCGCACAAAATTGCTCCAGATTGGAGGCAAATGCCAATAACGAGAACCACAAACAAACAAAATGATTGAGACTACCAAGGAAATGGTCTTTAGCAGGGGTGGATTTGTCTTCGGAGGGGCCTTGGCAGGGAAATTTAAGAGGGCGCTGGCGCTGTAAAAGAGAAAATGCGAAAGATAAATAATTAACATTTAATTTAATGAATGTTAATAATAAAGTGTGCTAACACAAAGAAGTTTATCGCATCTTTTTTTAAAGCGACTTTTTGCGAGAAGGTATATCTCGAATCGCTTGTCGCATCGCTTCTCGTATCGCATCGCTTTATCGCACCACTGCACGCTCAGCCTTATACAGTTCCTCATTGTTTTTCCTCCTCCAGTCGCCGTGTTCTGTATACTACGGGACCAAAAATCACTCGGACAATTTTTCTCTGGAAGCAAACTAAAGTGTCCTGATCCACTTTTGACAATGTCTGTGCTTTGAAGAGTTCAGCAGCTAGGGCTTTGGCTCCAGTTGCTTTAAAAGACATTTATTTTGGCTTCACTCTTCCCTCCGTGTGGTTTTTGAAGATATTTCTTTCCTCTTATTTAATTTTTCCATATTTGGAAACAAATTAAATTTGCTTCCTCAAGACTGCACCAAATCCGCTCCTGAACTTTTCTTATAGGTAGCCCCCGTCAGGCCATCAACGACATCGACATGGATGTCGGGAACGCATAATATCAGCAATGATCTTGTCCGAAGTGATTGAAGATTCCTATCTGTGATTTATTTAAAACCTTGGGTCTGGATCAAAAAAAAAAAGAAGACAAAAAATTAAACCACAAACTAATAGGACCAAACAACATCCACATACTCGAACCAGACAGACATACAGACAGTAGCAATAGCAACAGTGAGCAGTAAGAAGTAAACGGAGCGCGAATTTCCGCCACATCAATGGATGGCTTGCAACCCATTCATCCATTTGGCTGTGGCGCTGCACGCGGAAAGTGAGGAGTTGTGCTGATGGGAGTTCATCGCGTTGGTTCCTGTTGCTTTCCTTTTGGCCAAGTTATTGAGGAAGTAATTGGGGTTAGGTTTTGTGTTCTTGTTACCTGTTGTTAGCCGTCGAATGTGTGCACTGGTTTTGCATTGGATGGCAATGCGATGTGACCCAAGGTTGCTGCGCTGAGAAGTTTTTGCTTTGTGCAACGGATGATGATGGCTACGACGACGACGACTACTAATCTGCATATAAATGTGCGATTAAGTGAATCAACGGATTGGACGGACGGCAAGCCAAATGGCCTGGAATTTCGCTGCATTGTGCGGATTCAACTACACTCCAGTCCACTAGCACTCACTCTCTCTCGGGGGCAGTTTGGGGTAATTTATCAATCTGTCGGGGATGATTAGCGATGCCAGTGTGTGTTGACATTTAAAATTGAAATTTATTTGTAGAGCGATTTGTTTTTCAACAAGCGCTTTAGCTTGTTGCATGGTTGCTGTGTCCTGATGATGATGATGGTTGTGATGGAAATTTGTTGTTGTTGTTGCATGGGCATTGCTTTCAAAACAGTTCGTCAGTTAAATTACGTGCGCTCCCATTAAATGTGTCATGCTTTGTGTACTGAATTTGATGGAAGGTTGAAGATTTGTCTTCATTTATGTGGCTTTAAAATCATTAAAAGCAAAACTAAGATTGATATTGAAATTTTTCCAAAGCCAAACCAAATTAAATTGAAAATAATTATTTCAATAAAATTAAAATTTTTTTTAGACGGCATTACATTTAAAAATAAAGTGGGAACCGTTGAGAAGTTTCTTGGATTTTTGGACTAGAGTAAAATTGAACCCATTCGAACTTTCAACTTTAAGATTTAGCTGCAAAAGTTCATCTTAAAGTAGGAAAGCCTTCGAAATCTTTTTGTGTATCCTTAAAAAAATCATTCAATAGGGTAAGGTTCGACTTACCGAAGAACTCCACACCAAAGCCCATATTCCGTAGGGCTTTTAGGTTAGCCCCTTAGATTTTAATTTTTTTATTTTCGCTCTGGCTTCTTCCTTTGTTTCAAAACTATAGAAATACAAAATACAGGAATAGAGCCATCTTTGCTTTAGTCATGATTTTAAGAATTAAATAAAGGGAGTAATATTAAAGATTTATATTCTTATAGAAGAAACAGAACATAATTTGTCTGTATATGTAAATATTTTTTTCAAAACTTCCTTTCTTATGAGATCCCCAAATGTCTGCTAAGTTTCTAAACTCGAAATACAATATTAAATCAAACAGAAATTGAATAACACTATTTATGGGAACTTAATCAAATCTGTCTCCCAAATATTCCTCACAAATTGAAACCTATCCAAAGTCCTTTTTTTGTGTGTCGCCGAACAATGCATTTGCCTATAAAAACCTTCAACAAACAATTCACTCTCACAATACTCTGTCCCTTTTGAGAATGTGGCGTTTGTCTACCCTTTACATCTGTAAACTGTAACAATAAAAAGTCAATGGCCCAAAGCACACAATTCAATTCTATAAATATCCCCCAAGAAAACCCATAAATATCCCTTCGCTGTCAGATGAACAAATAAAGTTTTTTTTATGGGAAATAAAATCGTTATTTCCCCAAATGTCAAGCCAACAATGGTCGCAAACACAGTAAATTTTTTTTTTTGTTTTTTTTTTTCAAAAACCTCGAAATACATTTTTGTGTACAAAAGAAAACATAAACATTGTAATAAAGCCTTTTTACACCTCTTGCCGTCGCCGCCACCGCCGCCCTTGGATTTCCCTTTGGTTGAACAACATTTTCTAATTCACTGAACGCGCAAGCGCGAATGACTGTCATCTCACCTGAGAGGAATCCATTTGACAGATGGAGAGTGCTCAGCATACAGCCCATTACTTTAGATAAAGAACTTGCGTACACAACCCTTTTTATGTAGTTTTCCTGTTTTTGTTGGGGGGGACTTTATGCGCTGCCGCACCGCCCTCTTCAAAACGCAGATACTCAGCGATAGGCGATAAAATATCAAAATTATGGATAAGGAATGACAACGGCAGAGCAGAACGCAGAGGGAGAGGGCGAATTGCATTGACTATGTTGTCAGATGTCATCCTCAATGGGCAATGACAACTAATTTATGGTCCACTTATTCCCTTTCGGGGCATATAAATGTCATCGTGCGATGGTTGTGTTGCGACCGTCCGTCCCTTCTTTGGGGTCAGCGGAGCGCGGTCCATTGTGTGTCAAGTAAACATTTACCTGAATGGAAATGCAACATTTTCCATGTGGAGACTCCATTGGGTCTGTCATGACCTAGAAAAGTCGTTAAGAGACATTCCGACTGACCAACTGATGCGATGCGACTGACAAATTTACATTTTTATTTGGAATGGTTCAGAGCAGCACCGACTTGTCTACGATTGTGTGCTCCAAAGTGACCAGTGACCACCTAGAGTTCTTCAATTCGATTTTTTTTCCGGGCAAAGGGTACATACAGAACCAGACAACCTGCGGGCATTCTTATGCTCCTGGGTGCTGGCACTCTTATCGGAGGGAACGATCTCTGTCTTATCTTTTAGTTCATTAGCTGACATCAAATGGCTTAGTTGATTCTCTAAATTGCCTGAGATTGTTTTGGGATGAATCTAGGTGACGTCTTGTCTGTGCGATTTTGCTTCGGAAGGGATATTCCACTGAATTTGAATGATGAAGGGACTGGAGGAGACAATCTTACAAAATCTACAACAGGTGGCTTATATATATGCTTTGTACTTAACACACTTAAAAAAAAAACTCTCTTTATTCTCTACCATATATGTATTTGGTGAAATCTATCTTTAAACCCCTCTTTTTTTCTAAATCTTTTAGGGTGAGCTATCAATATCAATAATTTGTCTGAATTGTATTCCAAATATTTTTTCCCAAAACACCCTTAACACTTTTATTGATTATTATTGAACCACTTAAAAAATCCATTTTCCTTCTCATATCCTTCCTCCAGCAATTTCATACAAGTAAGGAAAACATATTAATTCATTGATAAATTTTGACACACCCTTTTAAAGGCCATCAACAAACCACTGCCTCATTTCTCTGGCGATGCTCGGTGCATTTCATGCTTTAACTGCGTGGCAAAGTCATTAATCCAGAAAGCAAGAGTCATATCTTTCATGCGATGAGTGGTTCCTGCATCCTGGCTGATGCTATTCATTATATGCGCCCAACCTTCTAGCAAACCTGGCGTCCGACTTCGTTTTTATCCGCCTTTCATCCCCTTCCGCATCCCAACATATATCGCATCTGTCAGTGTTGCTCCTGATCCATATGTCTTCCTTTCAAGTACACGCATACACTCATCATTCTTGGCCCGAGTGCGACTTGTTCTCCTCCAACAACTGAACATTCATTTTGCTTTCCGGGATCAGAATGGAAGAAAATGAAAAGAGGCAAGCGAACCCATCACCAAGTCCCGGCCAACGTTAACACCATAAAGTGCGAGCTTAGTCAAGAAGACGAGAGTCGAGTCGGCAGAAAAACATAACCTACAAGGTAGCATGGCATGTTGTTTCCTCCGTTTAAATTGAATTATAGCTTAATTTTGCTCAACTTACAAGGATATAAATAAAAAGCATTCCATGCATCCTGTACTGTAGGGGGGGGGTAGATGTATGGGTTTCACTGCATCCAAAAACATATATTCGTTGTAATAATTAATCCTTCAACGATCTCATTTATTATATTTTTATTAATTCTTTGCTTGGATTTTCAGCTGATCTTGTTCTGTGCACGCTGACACTGGGCGTTTTGAAGGTGGCTACATCACCGCTGTCCACCAACCAGGCGAATACTGTGAATTTCGATCCTCCATTGCCCGAATGGAAACAGGCTGCTATACAACGGCTGGGATTTGGGAATTTGAATAAGGTGGTTCTATGCTTCGATAGAATCTTCTGGGATCCAAACTCGAATTTATTTGGACATGTGGGTAGCACTACAGCTAGCCGAGGTAAGTTTCATGGATGATTTTTTTTTTTTATTAAATATGATTTATTTTTGAAATAATTTCTTTCTATATCGGTAGAAAAATAAAAAGTTCCTAGTAAGATAACCTTGTGGGACATCGTTTTTGTTTTCTCTATGATTTTTGAATGTAAAAGTATAGTTTTATACAAAAAAATACTTAGAAGTGGGCAAATACAGTGAAAACACTCTAAGCCGAACTACTCAAGAAAGAAAAGGATAAATAAATATTTATTTTTTTCGAGCAACAACTTTCCTTTTGTTTGATTTGCATTCTACAAAAAAAAAACAGTTTTTCGGCGTTTCTGACGTTTTCAAAAAATTAGGAAATTGAAGGTTAATCATTTGCAATGGTGAATAAACCTTAACTTATTATTAAGCTGCAATCCACAAAGCTAATGAAAAAAAATTATTTTCTGATTGCAGGTTAACAAGGCTAGGTTAAGTTAAATGGGGTGATGATGGGGGAAGCCGCATCACCTCACTCGGATGTCCCTAGAAGAAAGAATGAACGAAGGGTCGGAAACAGTAAGGAATTTAGTGGAGAATTAGGTGGGTGGTGCCTCCTTGAACCTTCTTGGATTAGCGAAGAATTTTAGAATGTTTTTAGTTGGTTTTTGAAACATCACCCAGTTCGACGAAAAAGTATTTTTCGAGGTCTGTTCTCTTGGTCTGGGCTAAGCTGGGGCATTCACAGGAAAAGTAATATGAGCCCTCTTCAGCATCACCGTCTGACCTCCTCATCTGCAAAAGTCTGATGTGCTAATGGCCATTCTGCTTATGTCGGTTCTCATTGAGTTGTGCTCTGTTAGTTGAAGCCTGTTTAGCTTTGGAGTGTATTCTGTGTTTTTCTTTTAGGTATTCGGCCAAAAACTTCCCGAGAGCGTATATGTGTCATTAGTTTATTATCTATCGTTTATGGCTTTGACAAATTTTTGGTGAATTTCGGGAGAGCAGGTTTACTAAATCGCTATAGCTATCAATGTTTTGAAGATTTAAAAGAAAAACCCAAGAAACTGACCCAGCTCTCTAGTATTTGACTAATTGTAATAGAATAGTGCTAAATATTTTTTATTTAATTTGAAATTACTTTTACATGAATTAAACCCCAACGAATTAGGAAAAGAGAAAATCTTTTTAAGACTTTCGAATTAGAGAGTTTGTACTGTAACACGAAAATTAAATTTATAAAGCAGACTTTCCGTTATATATTTTTAATTGCATATTTTTTTTCATTTAATCCTTTTCTCTATAGACCTAGCAATTTGAAAATGTAAGTTTTCTGATTTTCGAATAAAAGAGTTTCTACTGTCAAACGAATTTTGTATTTTTTTGAAACAGACAATTTTCAATTTTTACTAGCAGATTCTGCTTTCATTAGTTCTTTTTTCTGTAAAGCTAGTAATTTCGAAATCCAGGTTATATGGCATTTGACTAAGAGTGTTTGTACTGTAAAACCATAATTTTTAGAACAGGATATCCGATATTTTTAATAACAGATTCTGCTTTCATTAAATCAGTTTTTTATAAAGCTAGGAATTTTGAAATACTTACAAGATTTTTTGACTTTCGACTCAGGGAATTTGTACTGTAAAACGAAAATTGTTAAAGCAGATTGTTCGTCATTATTTAAAGCAGATTCTGGTTCCATTATATCCGGTTTTTTTCTGTAAAGTTAGCAATTTGGAAATCCTAATGACTTCGTACTAAGAGTGTTTGTACTGTAAAGGAAGTTAGTTTTGGAAAACCTTATCATGCTTGCAAATGCAATGCTTAAGGCTGAATGTTCTAGACGTTAGCAGAAACCCTACCAAATCAAGTATGTGATAATGGACCTTGAAAAAGCTGAAGGATACCGATAGCTAAATCAGTGACAATCCAAAGAAAACGGTCGTGATTTTGTTTTTCCTTGTAAGGAAGTAGTTTCGCTTTTTACCGACGAATTCCAAAATTTAAATGAATGAAATGTGATCCCGCACACATTTTCCGAACAATTTAATACAAGCTGCTTCAATACGCAGAGTATATACGGAAATGACTTAAAAACAACTGAGGCGGTAGGATGTTATTAAACAGCTTTAAAGATTCTATAGGACTTTCCTATCCAAAACCTGTAAAAAGTTCAAATAGGTTCATGAGAACCTACCTCAACAATAAATATTCAAAACTTGCTGAAATCAGACATCTGTGACAATTTTATGGAAAAATTGAAATTCCTAAGATCGTTTTACATCGATCGCCCACAGATATCCATCTCGAACAGCATTTTTTCCGAATCACGTCACAAGTGCGCCCCGTAAGTCATGTCGTCTGAGTCAGACCTATGACATTGGATACTTAGGAATAAAATTAATAAAACCTCCTTCCATTCAGTGATCTAGTTGCACTCTTGCTCGAGCTGTTTGCTGACATGTTGCAAACAGTCAAGAATTTCCAACACACCAGAAGTGACATTTAAGCATTCTTCAAGAGACTGGGGCATCAACAACACCAAGAAAAAGAAACACAAACAGTTCCTTACAACAATCACGAAAATATGTTCGTCTAAACTGCCTCCGCAAAACGATCCGAGCAATTGGCTCTTAGATCACTCACAACAGCAAGTATGTTTCAGTGGAGTTGTCAAGCCATCCACCACCACCTACCTACTATGCCATCGGATTATAGCATTCATGCCGAAGTCACGTAACTTGAGACGAACGACCACGAGACACCATGAGCCCCAGGCTCTCCAAAATGCAATTTCTTATTAAACCCATTGATCAAAACACAAACACCCAATAAAACCTGCGGGGAGTTTGTTTAATGCGATCAACCGATCAACTATGATCCAAACGATCCACACACATGGTCTCTTGGCAAATAAATTAGAAAAAAAAAAAACGTAATGCAATGAATCCGTGTGCAGATCGCCAGAAGGTCTACGATCTCGCTTGTTCCATAATATGAATTGCCCTCTGCATGGAAGCGTGACACTAGGCCGCCAATAGACGACCGCGTCGGACGTACGGCCAAAATGTATAGAGGAAGACATCGCATCCAAAAGAATTTATCTCGAGAAGTTCGGTGTGTTAGCCCGGCGGACTATTGATTGAGGGGACACAACCTTAGAGAGACACCCGAAACCTGATACGTTTTTTTTTTTTTTTGTTTGTCGAAAAGTCTTGAAACTACATTTTCGCGCGCCAATGCCTTCCTACACATGCGGTTGAATGGACCAAGACAGCAAACTCCGACAACAACGACGACGCTCTTGGTGATGATGATGATGATGCAAGTGCTGAGCCAATTAATCCTGCCGTCCTAATTTCACACGTACTTGCTAAGAGATTTAGTACGTGTGTCGCCATCGTCGTCGTCGTCGTCCGCCTGGCCAGATGCGGAGGAGCAGCAGCGAATTGAATTTGGAATTCATGACTTGAGAGTTAAATTGGCGGTGATTTTTCAAATTTGTTTGTCCGTTGTTGTGGTGTTAGATGTTTTAGGTTTTGGGAGGAGAGGGCGTCTCATGTGCTGTTCCCCCGGGTTGAGGCGCGCAGAGGCGTCGAGTCGTGTTCATAAATTGTTCGTCCTTCGTCCGTTTGGATGAGTGTGACTTTGAGCATAATTGAATACTAGTGCCTACGAAGTGGGTGGTTGGCGATTTGTAAGTTTGTTAGACGAGGTGAAAGCAGAAAGTAATGAAGAATTTGAGTGATTATCGTGTGCCAAAACTAGGGGGTTGTACATTGAACGGGTTGACAGGAAATGTCGGCCGGCAGTGTTAATGAGATGGTCGGTCGGTTAGTTAATGATCAAAGTGCGAGTTTTTGAATATTTGCCAAAACAGACAATTGAAGTTTGGGAACAAAATTGAATCCGTTTTGAAAATATGTAATTCAAAACTCGCTTTTTTTAAATAAAAAATAGAACTTCTGATGTTTTTTTTTATCTAAATGGTCCGCCAAATAACTTTTTTTCTTTTTGAAAATGCTTCATCAACATCGAGTGTAGCTTAGGCTGTGTGGCACGTAGCGCCGTCCTGTTGAAACCAAATGTTGCCAATGTCCTCCTCTTCAATTTTTGTGAACAAAAATTCGTTCAACATGGCCCGATAACGATCGCCATTGACTGTAACGGCCACTCCTTGCTCATTTTCAAAAAAATGGCCCAATTATGCCTCTGGACCAAAGTCCGCACCAAACAGTGTATCGTTTTGGGTGTATCGGCTTTTCAATGTATGCGTGCGGGTTTTCTGTGCCCCAAATGCGACAATTTTGCTTGTTTACATACCCGACAAGATCAAAATGAGCTTCATCTGAAAAGATGATTTTTTTGGCAAAATCGGCATCTTCTTTAAGTCGATCGCAGGCAGTAATGTCGCAATATTTCCCAGCGTATACACAACCATATTCGTTCAGCGGAAGGATAAAACTAATCATCTGTCAAATCAGGCATGAGCTAAGTGTTACCATTCACGAAATAAGCACTAGTTGAAAAAAAAAAACGTTAGATGGCGGACCCGTTAGTAAACATTCTATTGAATAAGGATTTGCATTTAAAAAAAGTATGAACATTTTGAAATCTCAACTTCTTAAAATGTTTCGAAATCATTTTGAAACACAAAAGTATGTAAATACATTTTTGAAATAAGTAAACGCTCATAAAAAGCTTAAGCTAAATTGAAAAAAAAAATTATAAAATTATTTCTAAAATACAAAATTAGTGCAAAATTGTTTTTAGTAAAAATGTCTTAAAAACGTTTTTAAAATGTTTTCTTAATATTGTTTATTTAAAACTTGGTTATAAATGTTTCTTCGATGGGAACGCACCTCTGTGAGCATAATCTTTTCTTAACGTTTTTAAAATCTTTCTGATTATTGTTTTCTTAAAACTGTTTCAAAAACATGCCTTTGGCTTTGACGCAAATATACTTCTACAGGCAACATTTCTCTAAAACATTTTTGAAGTGTTTCTGAAAAATGCCTGCTTAAAACTGTTTCATAAATGTTTCTTGTGGACCCTCTAGAAACAATATCTTTCTAAAACGTTTTTGAAATGTTTCTAAATGTTTACTGAATAACTTTTGCTTTAAACTGTTTTATAAATGTTTCTGTGATGATAGCTTCTAAGCAGTATCTTTCTAAAACATTTAGGACATCATTTTTCTTAAACGTTTCTGAAGTGTTTTTGAATGTTTTTTGAAAAATGCTTGCTTAAAACCGTTTTATTTTATTTTACCAACCGAGCTGACGGTAATACCAAAGCTTTAATATTCATTAAAAAAAAAAAAAAAATTTGTAAATGTATTGAAAACAAATAATAATAAATGAATTTTTACTTACTTACTTACTTACTTTAATGTTTCATGAATGTTTCATTGTTGTGGACCCACTTCAAGAAGCAATATCTTTCTAAAACATTTTTGATTTTTTTCTGAATATTTTTTGCTTTAACATGTTTTGTAAATGTTTTTAACGCTTTTGAAATGTTTCTGAATGTTTTCTAAAACAAATTGTCTTAAAGTTGTTTTATCAATGTTTTTTGATACGAACTTACTTCTGCAGACATAGTCTTGTCTTTTTTAACGTTTTGAATATTTTTTGTTTAAAAATATTTGAAAAATGTTTATTTGATGTGAGAGACAAAATCTTTCTTAAATTTATTTGAAATGTTTTTGAACAATATTTGCTTAAAACATTGTCGGTAATGTTTCATTGATATGAACGCACTTCTTAATGCAAAAATTTAAAAAGGTTTTAGAAACGTTTCTAAATATTGTTGTATTGTATTGTAAACGTTGCTCTAGAGGCAAAATATTTCTTAGACGTTTTTAATAACGCTTTTGCTGTGATGTGGACAAATCTTTAGAAATATCGAAAACAAAACATGTTAAAGGTTGATTTAACGTTTTCAAAATGGGCCCTAACCAACTAAACTTATCATTCCAAATTCAATCTTAAAACACCCACACGTTTACAAAGCTTAATAAGAATTTCAGCCAAACTCATTGATTTGACATTTAAGTGCCTCCTCCAAATGGCACACTTTAAATCTTATTTTTACTTCAACGAACCATAAACTTTGATTTCATTTTGCAATAAGTCACTTTTATACGGGCGTAGATCTATCTACTTATACTCCTAGGCATGTCTATACATTTTAAATGAAAGGCATTACCCGAAGTTAAATGTCCGTTACCAGCACCACCACCACCCAGAAACATTTTTACGTTCGCAGCTGATTTACGACATTGTGCTTATTAAACTTTGCCAAGTTGCAGGTTTTACAGTCCCTTTTGAGACATTAATATCTTCGACTTGATGTCATTTTATTGGCCAATCATAAAATTCCAGAAGTATCGAACTCGATGCAAATTATTGGACTCAAGCTGTGACAATTTAAATGTTTTTTTTTCTTTGGCATTTTGTTGAAGATGTTGGAGTGAAGCTTAAGGCGAAACGGTAGGGAATTGGAAAGGAGATTCAAAGTGAGAAGTCGCTATCGATAGCAGTTTTTGTTACCAAATAAATTATACAACGGAAGAAGTTTTATTTTGGGTTTTAAGGTAGTAAAGTTAAAAGAAACTCGCTGAGGTTATTTCCAGAATTTTAAAATTTTAATATTTGAACGAAGAGTTTGCAACAGCTTTTCAATGAAATCAAAATTAAAATAAAGTGGTTTCGAAATGGTCTGAAATGAGTTGCAACCATGTAACTTAAGTTAATCCTGTTCTTAAGAAGATTGTAAAAAGATAAGAATTAAAAAAACCTTAAAAAATAATTTATATTTGAACTGGCGCACAACGTGGGGATTAAATATAGGCGCATTATTAAATCTACTACTCAGAGAATTAAAACTATAGTGGTTTAACGTCGTTCTAAAATCTGTTTTATAAATTGGCGCCCAACGTGAAATAAAACTAGAATTATGGCATTCATTCCCACAAATTTAAATTTTTTTAGCAGTAATACACAATTGTTTCTGAAAAGCTTGAATTTTATCCTCTCTCCTGTTACCCTTGAATTAATGATGCCAAAATAACTTGGCGCCCAAATTAAGGACAAATAACCAGAGGCACCATGTGATGTAAACCCAGAAACAACAACTTTGAGTATTTAATCTTTTCTTTGCTACCATAAACAATTGTTGCTGTTTTAACTATTCTATTTTAATAATTGGCGCCCAACATGAGATGAAACAAAAAAAAATTGTATTATCCCATGTTTAGAAAAATTAAAAAAAAGAGATTTCTGTAAGTAGAATATGAATCAAAACTACCCTACCTAATTATTTCATAAATGGCTCGCTAAGAAATAATTTTAAAATTAAGAAATTAAAATTAAGAAACGTAGGAATACAAACAGAAGCCGTGTAAAGGTAGTGGCTATTGGGACATAGCTTCAACAACGTGAGGATAAACACAAAATCCTTAACATAATTTTTTATGAACATGACTATTAGGCATCTTTTCTTCAGTTCTCTATCATAATTGGCGCCCAACGGGGGTGAAAACTTAATTTAATCTTAAAGGCCTAGTGACTTATACTCTCAACCATTTCTGTGTGTGTATTGTTAATCTGCAAAAATGGAAGGGACCTACAGTTTAACGCCGCAAGAGCCAGTACCCCAGAAAAGAAGATGGCTATGAGCGGGATTCGAGCCCAGGCTCATTCGCTTAGCAGTCCGACACACTAACCACTAAGCCAAGGGGCACTGCAATTTTTTTTGCATGTATTTTATTTAAAATAGTTTCAATAAATTCGTGAAAAAAATCCATTGCTTCAAATTGATTTAAGACCTCCCTTGAAATCGATTTCTCAGAATTTCCTCGAATCCCTTTGAAACTGTCTTCACATTGGTCCTTAATGGACACATAATTTCAAGCCAAACCCCTTTGAATTATATCACTTTATTCACCATAAACAAACCCAGCTTACGAGTAGATATGATAACAATCACACTCTCCCTGTAAAGCAACTAACTTACTATCACTTCTAATCACACTGACCCAATGTCCTTCTTACCTCAAAACCCATAAATTGATACATTTCTCTCGAAATATATCGAAGCTAGGTAGTTATCGAACCCTGGATACTGGGTGTGCAATCTGAACAAAATCGCCTGTCACCGAGTGAATCAATGACGAAATTTATTTACGAACCCAGGCCGTTCTAATCACCAAGCGTTTTATATTTTAATGACTTGGCAACCTATCAAAAGGTCGAGATCTTTGGCTCATAGGAAAAACAAGGACCAAACAACAACAACAAATAAAATACTATACGAGCAAAAAAAACCTGGACTTTTCAATCCCATTCACATAAATCTAAATAAATTTTCACCTCTCCGTTCGCATCGACGACAGGCGATGACCAAAAAAAAAAAAAAAAAATTCCAACAACCCTCATGAGTTTCTGTACACCCGGCATAGAGGGGGATACATGTAAGGATCGATCCTTTACCAGAAAGGCTACACTCCAGAGAAGAAGATACCTGCATTGGTCACATCTCAATAAATCTTTGTACACGAAATTACCTTTGCACATTAAAAATGCATCCTCATTCGGATGGTCGAACGACCGACGTTGGTCCTCTTCTGCAACCAGCATCCTTTATCTAGTCGAGCCTATTTCAGGGCGGTTTTTCATTTAACATTGGAAAATGGCGAAAATCTGTGAAAATCGTTGTAGACATTCACACTGGCATACAATTTTCCACGTAATTCCACTTTTGGATTGATTCCCTGGCCACAGAGGAGACGACTTGCTCAAGAAAATTGCCTTGGCTTGGCTCTGCTGAACTTCGCCATAAATAAGGCTTTAACCACAAATAGGTGCATTGCTGCGCCTATCGCCGCACTGTTGCAATCGTTCGATGCATGCATTTCTTGTCCTATTACTATGTGCAACGCGCAGTGTGCTGTAGTGGGGGTAGAGCCTAAAGGACAACCGAGAGGAGGACCCAGTGGGACAGATGGGAGATTGAGATGAATTTGACAGGCTGCACAGTTTGCACAGGTGACTTCCGATTTACGGCGCTTAGGAGGCAGCACTGGTTTGGCTAGCTCGCGATGTGTGTTTAGGATAGATACGACCGGGTACAACCAATAAAGGTGTGGAAGATACTATACCAGCAGGACAATGCTAGATGCTGGATGAGAATCTATAAAAGGTGGTGGAATGGGTGGAATGACCAGAATGGTGTGATTGTGCAAATTGGCGTAATTAACTTGGAGTAATCGTGTGGATGTGGCTGAAATATATGAATATTAAGTGCTGTGAGTTATATGGAGGGCTATCCAATTGATCGGTCTTTAGTGAATATAAAACATGATCGAAGTCAGTTTGATTTAGTAATATTAGAACTCGAATCTGGTTATATAGATAAAATTGCATTCAGGGATTTAAAAGAGTTGGAAGTTTAGAACGAGTTGTGTCATCATGAACTTATACTGAACAAAGATTTTTGGCAATTTAATGCGAAGCGAATTTTTAAAATTATGTTTCTTCACAATTACAAAAAAATCACCACTGGATCGCACGTACTTTCAGAATAAATTTCAGATGCATTTTGGTCATTTCAAAAATTTTATTAGATTTTTCGGAATTAAAGCAAGTGAATTATCAAAATACTGAGATTTAAAAAAAAGGTTCTGAGAAAAAAATTATAAAAAAAACAAGTAACGTCAGTCAAGAATATTTATATTCTATTCGTGTATTATATGGATTTTAGTTGTAATCAGTTCACCAGTTTTCAAAAACATATAGAAAATGGACACGCATTTTTATTCTTGACAGGAATTTTTTAGAGCAACCTATTACTTGACCTATTATATTTGATATATACAATAATTTTCATTTATTAAACAGCTGGGTGCAGATCGTTGTATGGTGGGATCTTAGACTATAATAAAGGCAAATAGCAATAGTTGTAAGGAGTAAGTTAGGATATTTATTTTAACCCCTAAGTGGCACTGGGTCTACTTTTTTCCAAAATTATTGGACAATATTTAAGTAATATTAACGCTGAGGTTAATAGTCCAGGCAAAATAATTTATATACCAAAAAAAATACATGTGGTTCCAATTTTTGCAGGAATGTGTAGGGATGGGTCCCCTCTACCCGCAATAAAAAAATCCCCGTTAATCCGGCTGCCGCGCGGGGTGAGGGGGGAGGGAGTGATTTGAAAGGACCTTCCCACGGTTGCCCTCGCATATCTCGAAAACGGTTCGTCGTAGAAAAAAAAAATCTGAAGGAAAAGAGAAGCTGATAAAATTTCCTACATTTTACTTTGGCACTATATTTGAAAATAATGAACCGTTTTTGAGATATAGTCTTTGAAAAATGGAATATTTTTCAAGAAAAAAAATATTTTGCCAAACTTGTTATTCTAACTCTTTACCCATAATTTTAATAACAAAGTTGTGAATCGATAAATTGTAGAAAATCTAATTTCTTAAAAAAATTTATGCATAAGTGTTAATTTATCTTTAACAGTTCAAAAGATACAGTGAATTTGAAAGGTTACGATAAATGTCAAAACCTTATGCCTAATAACAAATCTTATATTTCGCAATAATTCCAATCAATATTTTCAAAAATGGTCTAAGTTGCAGAGCATTCATTCTGCGTCAAATGAGACCAAAATAATATGTTTTGGGCCACCCACCACTATATTATGTAAGAGTTGGACCAATTTTCGACGTCTTTAATTTTTTTTCTCAAATAGCTTTGTAAATAAACTCTTTATCATAAGAGTAGTACATATAAAATTTGTAGAATTAAAGTCTGCGTCCTTGAAAATGGAAGCTAGACAGAAAGCGCGCCGTTAGTGTCGATTTCGATGCCGATAGCACCAACGGCTGAGGAGCTATTAGCAATTAAAAGGGGCGAACCAAGAACCTTCCACGTCCAATCATTTCACTATTGTAGGTGCAATAATTATTTTTTCTCACCTTATTTCTGGTATATAAACGGCTAGTGTAGGTAGCTGAATTCAATACTTTTCTGACAGTTTAAGAATCAATCACGAAGGATGTCAAAATAACGAGATATAGGTGCGAAAGGCTTGAGTGAACAAAATATTTTCTGGCACCTGACCCTTCAATCCACTCCTGGAGGCGCAGTTATTTTTTCAAGAGAATTCTGATGTATGAATTAGGTAGCTAGACTCAATACCTATAGAATAATGCAAAACATACTCAGCTAAAATATCTACAAAACGAGATATAACCACTTGAAGGCTTGAGTGAAAAAAATTGGTTCCAAAACGCGAACCGTCAATCCGCTCCTGAAGGCGCAGTCATTTTTTCAAGTAATTTGTCATATACGAATCTGGTAGCTAAAATTAATAACCATTTAATACTGCAAGAACCATTCACCTACGACTACCACATAACTAAGTACAGGCATGAGAAAAATTTAGTGAAAATATTACATTTTTTGACTCAATTTTTCACATGCCTATATCCAGTTATGGAGTGGTCGTAGGTGAATGGTTCTTGCACATGTTGGTGGTGGGTATACCCAAACAACGCCGTGTGATTCAACTAGAAGCAAATAAATTTTGTCCATCGAAACATGCATGAGTACATACAATTTCCATTGAGATCGATCGAATGTTTTTCGAGTTTTGTGAAACATTTAAATTGTTTTTGCAGCGCCACCTATCGGGCATGGTTCTATTTATGTTAAGAACCATCCTTCTGGTAAGATTTAGATCCATAGTTCCCCGATTCTCATTAAAATTACGTATGTATATCGACATTTGTTAAAGCTGTTTAAAATACATTTTCCTGTACGCCAGGCGTGCCATCTACGACAACTTTAATTTACTATGCCCATTACCTTCCCACAAGAATCGTGTTTGTTTTCGAGATAAAAACAGCCTATTTTTTAATCCAGTACTTCATACATCTACTCAAGAAATTTCATCAAAATCCGTTAAGTGGCTGAGCAGTGATTAAGGAACAAACATCCAATACAAACATACACATACATAATTTTAGTTAGGATGTGAATGTTTGCATTTTTGGATGTTTGTTCCGCAATCACGCCTAATATGTTCACCGATTTGGATGAAATTTGGTAGAAAGGAAGATTTATATTATTTTTATTCCGAAACAATGTAAGGTTCTTGAGAGAGATTCAAATCATAATTTTTACTGCCAAGAATTTGACGTAAATAATACAAATATTTTGAAAACGTCTGAAGGGACAATGAATTATAATCCTCAAAATCTGCATCGGTGTCTATGATGAACAAATTCCAAACAAATCTTTCTGTACAACAACATCAGGTCTATTCTTCTAATTTCTTGAATATTTATAACTTTTTTAAATCTTTATTTCCACTGACAATCATTGACTTTATTGTCCAGAACGAATCCATCTTAATTTTTGAATATTTTAATTTTATGTACAAAAAAATGTCAAATGAATGCCGCCGCGCGTGCACCTTCAATAGAAAATATCTCATTTAATATCTTCTCATAAATCAAATTCAATTAGAAATAAACGGAAAAAATATCTGAACGCCCTTTTATCAAGCCCTTTTTCCCACCATATATTCACCATGTATCTCTCGGAACAATAACCTTATTTGTGCCGTTTTCATCTTCCATAAAGTCCAAAACGACATGCGACATCGTAAAAACAATATGAATATGAATTTTTAATTTAAAATTGTTTTTCCAAACAAAAATATGTCTCCTCGGTTGGATTATTTTATTATAAAACCTATATTGAGCTCATAAAATCAAAAAATCATTTTTTTAATAACAAAAAAAAAATCGTTAAAAAAACCATCCAATCAAGTTGAAGTTGAGCTTTATGTATGTTTTTTACAAGATGTCCCCTAAAATTTTACAAACAAGTCTGGATTGTAATGTGAACTCGTTGGAACGGATGTCTTCTGCTTAAAGTATGCAAATTGGCCAGACTATACAGGGTGTTCCTGAAATGTTTTTTTGTCACTTTTTTGATCCAAATTATTCAATGAATGGGTGGTTCTTCTTATCAAAAATGGAAAAAACTGTATTTTTTTTTGTCAAATGAATTTTTTTAATTGGCTTGGAGTTGGTTGTTCTATTTGATTCAACTTGACTGGTTTTTGTAGCTTCTGGATGCGCTTGGTTGGGTTCTTCAGCGAATGAGAAACAAAAATCCAAAATTTACATACCTTCTGTTTTTTTTTTTTTTTTTAATTCTTCGACTCTGGGATATGAGATTCCATTTGAATGGGCGCGCGTACTAATTAAGAAAATATTTCACTAATTAATGAAGAGCAACACAGCAGAAGTGGCCAACACAGGAGCTACTGGTGTTGTGGACAGAGGGCAGGCGCTCTAGGAATCAACAGACGGATTTTTAATTCCTTAATTGGTCGGCTTTTCATAGATTTTACCGCCCAGAATGTTGAATTGGATTTTTAAGGATAGAATTAAGGTATCCTGGAATTTATTTTTGGAAACATAATTCCTTTTTTCTTTCCTTCGTGTAAAAGGTGCAACACAAAATTGGTGGGTTTTTCATGGTAATTTCTTGAAAGATGTAGATGTTTGAGTTCATCGAAAATGGGGCATTCTTCGTTCCAACTTTGATCGATGCAAATTAAAGTAACAGCTTTTGCTTTGAGGATTTTATTTATATGGAACGCGTGTAGTGTACAGGTCGGTCAAATGTTTGACGTTCTTGAAAATTATAATCGTAAACTCTGGTAAGAAGATTTGTGATGAAAAAGCCACTTAATATACTTATGTATGTCGTAAACCTACTATTTAAATTTATGGAACTCTTAACTTAAAAAATGCATATTTTGAACCAAACTCATAGAAAAGGTTAATTTCTGACTTCAAAAGTAATTGTGAATGTCTGAAACTAAAAAAAAATATAAAGAATTCAAACCAATTGCCATAAATATCACACAACAACATGGCAAAAATATTCTACAATCAACGGGCATCTGACATCCAATTAGCAATTTTTCAAATTCAATTTCCAGACTTCGTGTCTTCCATTAAAAAAAAAAAAAAAAAAAAAAAACAAACAAACAGAAATGAAATCCAAAATCAAGAGACCGACTATCTTAAAGGTTTCACCGCGATTGGATTCCGATATCTATGTGTGTGGGATTCGCACTCCATAAACCTATCAGCCTGCTTCTGGCACCACAGCACAACTTCGGGCTGCTGCTGTTGCGTTCTTTCAGCAATTAATCGTTAGACATTACATAGTTGCAGCTGAAACAGGCAACCCCCCAAATCCCAATCACATACTTCGGCGAGCGATAATAATAAATTGAGTTGCATTGCCAAGTCGCAATCTCTTGCAATCTTGCAACAACAGCGCAGTTACGTGGGGGCGTTAAAAAGATACAGTGTGCCACAGACGCTTCTCTGATTACTATTTCCAGAGCTTCTCTATATACAAACATACAGGAACCCCAAACGAACACAAATCTCAAGACCTTATTGTGGTTCGGTTTTGACAGTTTTTGTCGATTTCCACAGTTCGACATTGTACTGCATCCGTCCGAGCCAGAAGAAAATGGTGTATCTATCTGTGCCTTTTATGCTGCACATGCTTGATGCATCATGATGAGTGCTAACAAGCTTTCGCACGGTATCCGCAGATATGCGGGACAGCGCACCAGCTTCAGCTAACACCACAAATATAGCCTTGCGTCACCTTCCATTTTAATCGAAGTAATAAATTCACTTGCAAACACACACGCAAGAGGGAGCGGCGAGCGCGCGAAAAAATTCATTTTCACAAAAGCCAAACCAACCATTCTTCTGTATGATGATGCTATGCCGGTCCCGTCCCTATCCCCATTCCGATCCTGATCCAGGAATAAAACCATTAACATGGGGGTAATTTATGGGCTGCAATCAAATAAAATACGTCGAGGTGGACCCTAGCTTCAGATCAGCACTGTTCTACCGTCGATCGGTGGATCGTCTCTGTCCGCCGTGTTCGAACGATCGTTACGTTTTGGCCAATTTCCATTGCAGCCAAGTGATCTCGCGCGGGCCTTGTTGTATTCGCGTTGTTTGGCGATTATTGATTGGTTTTTGGCGCATTGTGATTGGGGCCCACAAATAACCTCGGGAGACTGTGCGCTCAGTCTTGCGCGATGTCGTAGTCATCGCTTTATGGTGAACCCCATTTCAGTTCTGAGGCCAAATTCAAATCCAATTCCAATTGGAATGTATCTTCTCTTCGGAGTTGCAACAACAACCATCAAGAACGCGCGAATAACTACTTGACTTTACCGCAGGAAGAAAAGGAACAAGCGCGCCAAAGCAATAATCATAATCATGTGTTGGACTTTCAAAAAATTGAAAGGAATTCCAATTCTATACTCGAGCGTTGATAGATGGGAAGATGCGGGACACAAAGAGTCTATGCTTCGGCTTCTCAGCTTATGGCACAGCATGCCACAGAGACAAGAAGCTATTGGCGATCTTACCAAAGACAACACACAACAAGGTCAGAAGCAATTTGCTGTTATTGGAGACAGTGGGACTTGGAAATGGATTTTATGTGTCCTATGCTAACCTGCTAATGCCATTGAGATCAGTCTTTCACCGGAGCAGTAGAGTTGGATGCAAGATCTAGAGGTTCTCGGTCGTTGGGTGATTTGTTTGTTGGTTATGTGGAACACTGGAAGAAAACTTTGATTGAAAAGTGCTTATACATTGTATCAGACAATTAAAGTTTGATAAAATAGCAATTCGGTGGATAGGTATGGCACATTTTAAATTCAAAAAAAATTAAGTCTTGTGGATCAATATTGAGTTCGAGTTCGATACGAGCTAAGCAACTTGTTAATTTGAAAGCAAAATTAACAGATCGCCATTGGTTTTAGAATTTTAGAGCAGATCTGGCTGTAAGCTGAAATAATCTTTACTTTTGACTTCCTCGGGTATGGCGTCGAAAACCCTGCGCGCTGTCGATGTTTTTACCGCTCGGCCGAGCCCCGTGGTTTAGTGGGGCGAAGAGCCTGGGTTCGAGTCCCGCTCATGACCACCTTCTTTTCCGGGGCACTCCCTCTTGCTAGGAACTGACAAAATTTTCAAGAGTAAACATTTGTTCCGATAAAGTGCATCTCATGAAGCCGTTCGGACTCGGTGGTAAATTGTAGGTCCCTTCCATTCTTGCAGATTAAAAACATACACACAGGAATGGTTGAGAGTATAAGGCCTTGGCTCCTCAAGGAGCTGTCACGCCAATAAATTTATTTATATATTTATTTACATGGCCGAACTATCTTAGCGCCGGGGTACGGATTTCTTGGGCTAGGCTTATGTCGCTGTACAGCACTTACACCTTGTTGTTGTAACTTCTTCGAAATTCGATTTCCTGGATCACGAACAAGGCCATAAATCGCACGTAGTACTTTTCTCCCAAGCTTTCATCAGACCACATAGCAGGAACAGGCGTTCTGTTTACCAGTTCAACAGTTGATCGCTGTTTAGATTGTCCTAGGCTGCCTCAAAATCGATGAACAGGTGGTGGAGTTTCAATGTTAAATTGTTGGGCTTTTTCCAGGATCTGGCGTAATATAAACATTTAGTAAATCGTAGATTTTTCAGGTCTAAAACCGCCGTATTATTCCTTCAGCAAACGGCTGAAGTCGTTCACATTAAACGCTGGGTAGGAACTTAAAGGCTATTTCCTCTATAGTTGGTGCAGAGTAATCGATCTTCTTTTTTGTAGATCGGGCGGGTTGGTTGTACATTTATCCGATCATTACTTTATTCGTTTTTATCTGGCAATGGCTTCTTGGATCTCATTTTGGTCAGATGAGTTTATTTCTTCGTAGTCATCTAGATTGACTAGTCCAGATCATTCATTGGCGGGATATTCGCCATTTAACAACTGGTTGAAACAGTCTCTTCAGATGGTTAATATCGACTGCGTATCTAGTCAAGTGTTTGTCATCACCATCTTTTACCACCTCTTTTCTGCTAAAAAAAAAAAAAACTTCATATTTAATTCCTTCAAATCTTACTGCAACTTGTACATTTTTTTCTTCCCGTGTAACCCCATAAATATCTTTCGGGTTTACTCCCAATATCCATTCGCATATTTGTCTCTCCCTTGGAGGGAACCCCATTCGATCCTACTGCCTCGACTTCGTTTGCCTTTTGTATCATATAATTCACTAACCCTGCTCTCTAGACCCCGCACAACATAAATAATCCACGTTTACCTGTCAAAAGACTGCATATCGTTTGAGAATTGACGATCTTTTGTGCACCCAAATCGACCAAAAAAGTGCACAAATGTAAGGCCATCAGGTCCCAATCGAGCCATGAATTGTTGAAGTTGCCAGGGCGATGGCAATTGCCCGAACAATGTCAATACAAGTATGAATTTTTATTACACTACCGTTCCGTTCCGTGTGTCCTACCAAACACGCCCCGAAGCACCCCTTCCATCATTTAATTAAAATGTGACTCCAATTTGCCATGCCCTGGTATACCGAAGTCAGAATCATCTTCTTCGAGAATCTTGTATGCCTGAAAGTGTCATTGGACTCTTTGACAACAATTATTGCCTCTTTTCGCATAATTTAGTGTCAACAATTGTTTGGGGAGAACGCGTGAAATGCTGCAAGACGAAGCAGAAGGAGTTGTGGCAGCGTGCCAGCCACTTACATATAAAACGTGAGGTGTTGGTGATGGTAGACCTGGACAGAAGACGAGACAAGGCATCGCCACAAATGACCAACACTCTCATCCGGAGACAGCCAGAGGAATGACACGAGAATTTATCATCGTTCGACTTAAGCTGCAAAATAATGAGTTGGGGCTACCCGGCCCCGGCTGGCGTTTTATAAATAAAACTATATTTTCAATTTTTTTTTTTGTTAATTTTATTTTCATACATTTTTTTTCTTTATTCAGCCAACAATGGCAAAGTTGTAGGTTGACAAATGGCCATTTTGGGTTGGAAACTGGCTTCGGCTTTCTGTATTCTTCTCTGCCGGCACACTGTATAGACGACGTAAAGTGAAGTTGACATTTTTATTACGCTGACCGATGTGAACTGATTTGCAGTTTTCAATTCTTTTTGACAGCTTTATTCGTCGTGGTATGTGCATGTGAGTGTGTTGTGCCAATGATTCATCTGTCAATTTGTTATTGATCATTGAAATGGCCTGGACAGCCCACACTTTAACCGGGAATGGTTAATGTTATATAGTGTTATGCCGGTTTTGTGTTTTTAATTTGAAATAATTCTGGGGGATTTGAAGCTGGAAAGGAAAGAATTTGTTCGGGTGTCAAATTGACAGATGGCTTTGGAGGGTTTTCAACTGGGATGGTGTCATCACTCAAACGAAGAGAGGTCTTGCGAACTGTGAATGACGAACATGCAATATCTGAATTTTCAGCGCAAAAATGTTAAACTTTTTTTAATCACTATAAATTGTGGCGAAATTTGTTATACCAAATAATAAAGGAGATTTTGTTCTATCTTATTCAGGCAAAAAGGCTGGAAGAGTCATCGTCGAATATAAAACATAATCAATAGACCCAAACAGATATGTAAGTAGTTTTGAAGACCTTAATTCATTGCCAGCACTTTTCCATCCATTTTTTTTTTTCAAAAATCTGTTTTGTGCCACAACAGCTAAAGCAATTAAGTCACTCCTCCCATTCCCGAGCAATACAAGTTCCTAGCAGCTCCCCCCTATGTTTTTCCTTTTGTTTATCCAATTCCCAACCGCTTTAGCAAAACAAACAAATCGAGGACACTCGACCTCTATTCTCAATTCCCAGCTCGCACACACGCTCCTGTAAAGGCGAACTATCCTCCTGCTTAATTACCCGCTTGATTTTAGCAATTATTTTTATCTCATATTTAATTTTAACTTTGTTCCTCACATCATCCAGCACAGCGATTCATAACATGAGGGTAGACCAATTGAATTATAAAAGTGATTATCTACCCCCGCTCTGTAGCCAACTTTCCACAACCGATACTAGTTATGTCCTTGTCTTGTATGACAATTCCCCGTTTATAGTTGGAAAAAATATAATTAAAAGCGAGGACGAGCTAGGGTTTATAAAAAGTGTATTTTGCCTTTTCATATTCTCATCAGGGTTTTGCGAATTTCTCTCAAAAAAGATAAATAATTTGATAGTACAACATAGAGTATGGATGGCTGATAACCCGGGGGAGGGGTGAAAGACGACAGACACGTGTGGCACGTTTTTAGACGAACGCCAGTTTACTATTTTTATTTTTGTTTCCGAGGAACCGGACCCAGCAATGGATGACAGTTAGTCTGATGACAATGGCCAAAAGGACGCTCTAATTAATAGTTGCAACCTAATTCCTTTAGTTAATTTTTTTTTGCGAGCTATTGGCATTAGTCTCGTGCGCTTCTGCTATATCCGCCCATTCAGTAGTGGGCGGAATGTTTAACATTGAAATTAGCATCAAATTGCTTTCATTTGCAGCAACAGTATGACTACAATTAATTTTGTTTCGTCCTTTTTTTTCTCTTTTAGTCAATTTGTTTTATTATATATTTTTTCCTTTAGTCCTGTACATCTTAATAGAGTTGCAAAAGGATATAGTGGTATAGTTGTATGTGTTTAAAAGGACAGTCATTTGATGTTGCTACCCTTCAGTTGGAAGGGCAATTTGGATGGCTTTTGTTGTGACATTTAATTGCGAAAACGGTAGGCCAACCTCTTTGACAGCTCGGAGGCAGGAATTCTGTACAAATGGAATTTACTTGGCATAACCTCAATGTTTCTGAGACTTTATGTGAAGTCCTTTTTTAAAGATCTGTTTGTGTTTGTGTTTGTTTATCAAACTGCGGAGCAATTTATATAGGTATTCAGTATTAATTTAACTAGATAGTAAAAACTGAATTCGTATATAGCAGATCTTTCTGTTTTTTTATATGTAAACTATATTTGTGCCTAACCACCGGTTCCAATACTAAAAAATGAGCACGACTGGGTCGCACGTACTTGCCTAATTATATTGGAAATCAAGATCTTTGACAAAAACAAGTATCATTTGCGTTGGAAATGACACAGTTTGAACCAGTATTAAAAACCACAATACTTAACGGTTTTTAGTAAAAATGAAGTACGCCATCACACGTTTTAAATAACAAGGATATATGCAGAATTAATTTGGCTATCTAGCTAGATCTTCTCAAATATAAAATTTGACAGAAATCCAGAGAGCCGTGACCGAGAAAGCCCAAAATTAAAAAACCGTTATATGAAAGGTACCGTTAATAGACTTTTCCCGTGAATTTGGTTCTAATCACATGATAGCCAATACCAACAAAAAAATTCTCAAAAATGTTCATTAAAATCGTTGGAGCCGTTTTCGAGAAAAACAAGATTTTCCTTAACCGTCATATGGCAAGTACCTACCGTTATCTGTAGGCCTAAAAATAAAACGACTGGATCGCACGTACTTGCTCATGTGTGCGGTGGAATAAAATTTAAGAAAATTAAAGTGAACGTCAAAGCATTTATACGATTTTTGTCACTTTTGATTGTTTGAATAAAGTACGTTAAATAGAATTGAGTGAAATAATTTAAATATTCCTTTAAAAAAATGTAAAAAAGTGTGATTTTTTTTTAAATAAAACGGTTTTTTAACAACTTTTTTATTTAAAAAAGAAAACATAATAAAAAATAATTCAAGAATAAAAACTTAAGCACAAAATAACGTACATTTAAAAACAGAATTTAAAAAAGAATTCTCTTACGCGTTTTCAAAATATTGATTTTTCAAAAAAAAAAAATTAATTATTAAAAATACAAAAAAAAGTTTTCGAAAACAAATTAATGCGAAATTACTCCTTCTTTTTCTTCTTCTTCCTGAATATCAGTTTTGATAGTAGGTAATGGGAAGATCACCAATTTTTTAAGAAAGTCGAAGAAAAAAAACCGGTCCTAGGGAGGTACCGTTTTTACCCACCATATTAATTTTTTTTCGTCAAAATATAATGTGCATTTATTTTTACTAGCGATTTAGGTACTAAAATGCAAGTTATGGATTCGTGCAAAAAAAGTAAACAATCAAACATGACACTACGATAATAGAAAAGTTGAAAAAAGTGGGTCCGGAAATTCCGTTCGTCTGTCTGTCTGTCTGTTCGCGTCTCTACAGCCTAAACGGTACCTGCCATACAATTTTTAACAAAAAGTTAGATTTTCTCGAAAACGGCTCTAACGATTTTGATAAAACTTTCAGGGTGCTATTTTTTATAACAGTACACACAGTTAGAATGAATTTTTCAAAATTTGTCCTATAACGGTAACTCTCATATAACGGGTTTTTTCAAATGCGGTTTTATCGTAAACCATTATCCCGGTTTCAATAAAATTTTGCACACAGGAAGTCATTTATAATTCAATTAATATCGCATTTCAAAATGTTCAAGAACTTTTTTTCGATTTCTTAAAAATTAAAAAAAAAATTTGGTTTTCGAAATATTTTAAAAATGGGTGGATTAAATTTCTTAAAATAATTTTCCCAGATGAAAACTACAGATTGCCTTAAAATGACATACTTGAAAAAAATTTAAAATATTTTTTCGAAAAGTTTTTCAAAAAAAAACGACTTTTTGAAAAAAACTGGTCGAACGATTTTCAAATTTTTTTTTCTTCGATAGACATTTAGTTTTCAAATTTTTGTGCATACTTAGTTTTTTCAAGAAAACTCTGAAACTAATTAAATAAATAAAGAATTTTCTAAAAAAAAATATTTTTTTTTATTTTAATAGACGTGTGGTTTTCAATCTGGCAATACTTTTTTCAGAGTTGGTCTTTTTGAGAGCTGTCTCTTGATTTATGCTCAGTTTGGTTTGCGATTTCATAATGAATAGACTTACTTCTGAACAAAGTTTGCAAATTGTGCAAATGTATTACCAAAATAATGGTTCGTTTCGGTGGAGCAGAGTACCGAAGAAGACCCAAATGAGTCCGTCCGCCATCGCGCGCGGAAGCATCTTTGTTTGCAGTCCAACTCTTTCAAGAATTGAAGCCGAACGCCCATCAAGCGCTTCACACGTTCGGTGAATGGGCCCAAAACGAAATGGCCACCGATCCCGATTTTCACCATAACATTAAACTATATGCGTTTTATTTCTTCTTGAAAACCACAAGTCTAAAAAAAACCCAATTTATATACATACATATGCAGCCACATATGAGCAAGTACGTGCGATCCAGTCAAGCAATTTATTTTTTATAAAAATTCTTGGAGCCGTTTTCGAGAAAAATAAGCTTTTACATAACGGTTATATGACAGGTACCGTTAATTTTTGAGCTAAAAAAATTGAAAAAAACTCCTCTGTAGAATGTCAAAATAACCTTAAGTTAATTTGAAGACGATTGGCCCAACCGTTTAGGCTGCAGTCTGCACGAATGCATAACTTGCATTATAGTCCTTATAATCGCAAGTCAAAAGGAACCCTTCCCATCATGTATTGATCACTATCGCAAGCAGACTGAGACTGACTCCATTCTTCAAGTTTGCATTTCATTAATGAAATATGTGGAGCTTTTTAGAAAGAGGTAGCTATAGCTGCACAAAGGGGTATACTGTTAACAGTTAGGCCACACAAAATTAAAAGCTCTCATAATTTTGTATGCGTTGAATTTCGTGTGTTTTATGCGTTTTACTACCCAAAAAAGGAACTCTTTTAGTAAGGAAGTCTCTCAAAGCTGATGATTGAAAATGTGGCAAAGTCTTGACTATTTGTTTTAATTAGACACAGAGAATGTCTTAACTTAAAACCTTGTGGAATGCATTCGCTGAGAACATTGAACACTATACGCCACGAGGCACTATTAATTATCTGCCATTGCAGAATAGGGTAAACAACACAAAACTGAAAACTCAAATGTAATCAAAGATTTCAAATTTCAATTAAACATCATTTAGATCTCCCTTTTAATAAATGGTATAACTGCTATAACATTTAACTCCGCCCAACCCTCCTCAGAACAACCATCATCAATCACCAATTAGCTTCTAAATTATTAAGCCATCATTCCCGAAAATTAAGACACTAAACTGACAGCTCCGCTTCTTCAATTCAATTTGATTCCAAACTAATTTTCCATCACGACTCCGCTATTCGGTTGTCATTTATTCTCCCCGAAACCACAAAACTATTCTCCCTCAAATCGAGCAGTTCCCGGATGGTTCATTGGTTCACTTAGTTTGTGAGTTTATGATACTTAACCGCAAATAGTTTTTTTCTTACTTGTCTCTCGTTGAGTATCAAGGTTTATTAAAGGGGGGACTCACAGGAAACTGCATCGATTTCTAATTTCAGATACCTTGGTATCAGAAATCAGACCGTGGTTCTGCATGAAGTTTGATGATGGTGCTACTGCTGCAGTACAGCGAAAGATAGACAAACTGGTAATTCTGTGATGAGGATGTGGGCCTTAGCCTTGTTCCTTTTTGGTCCCAAAACACACACACATATACGTACTGTTGTTGGTATTGTTACTTTTGAAATATAGCCTGGCTGTAAGTACCAAGATAAATTACAATTTTATGGGAATTTGGTCGATAAAGTCCCTGGAGAAGGGGTTTGATGAGGGGGATATGAGAGCACACACCCTAGAATCTGTATCACCTCACGAAACAGGAGAACGACACGACGACGACGTGATGTTGCTGATGAGATGTGTTCATAGTTCTAAGTTGACAGTGGTGCCAAAAAGGGAATTTTTAAATACAAAAAATAAGCGATTGAGAGAGACTTAGATGTGAAATGTTGTACGAGTGAAAGTTTTTTTTTTGTTTTCATGCCTAAACGATGCAAGGATTCGTAAAGTTTGGATGAAGTACTAGCGGTTTTTTGAAATAAAAAAGTAACATACGTAGTTAGTATGTTCCTTTTTATTTACAAAAAATGCACGCTTTCTATGGAAGAAAGCTGAATAATTTCCTTTAATGGATTTCGAACAAATCCTATTGTTTGTTGCACAATCACGCCTCAACCGCTTAACGGATTTGGATGAAAGTTGGTAAGTAAATGGATGAGGTTCTGGTTTGAAAAATAGGCATGGTTCTTGAAGGTGAGGATTATTTGTTAAATGATGTACGGATGGAGTATTCTTTGTTATGCTTCCGTGCCTCTCTGATGAATTTGTAAAGTTTGGTAGATGGATGAGCTACAGGAGAACGACACAGATCATTTAATCTAAATCCTATATGGCAAAATCGGCGGTTGAAGGCAGTATTCTATAAACGTTTCAGGATGACCTTCAAGCTTTGGCATCAGAGATAGCCGCATTAAAAAAAACAAAATGAAGAACTAACCACCAAAGTGCAACAAATTGAAGCTCGCAACAATAACTTAGAAATACAGCTAGAAATACAAAGCCAGGAACTGAAGGCAAGTAATATAATGGCAAGTAAAATAAAGCACAAAAAGCAGTAGAGGGGATAGTTCATCTATTACTTGGAACTGATGAAAAACATGAAATAATGCCACCAGCTGTAAAGTTCAGCGAAAATCACTCAGGCATTACAATTAAAACTGTCCACTGGCTCAGGTTTCTTGGCAACGAGAATGCTTAAAAATGCAAAAAAGTTGAAGGGAACAAATTTCTACATCCAACGCGACCTTAAATAAACAATCGCAGTACAAAAGACGGATTCTTCTAAGCTATAGGAAAGTTATAAAATCTAAACAATCGAATGCACAAGTTTTATTAAAACACAACGCTTTAGTTATTGGGAAAGATATATTTTATTTATCAAATAATAATAAGGTGCTGGTAAAAATGTTTGGAAAACTAAATTTCGAAGCTGTCAAACTGACAATGATGTCAACCTATCACAACAATCAACAATCGAATGGCGCAACAACATCAGGGATGTCAATTTATTTAAGAAACGGAGTAGAAAGTAGTAGACAAAATTGATATGAAGAAACCGTCAGCTCAAGTAAAATTAGTTTTCAAAATATTTTATCATATAATATATCAGGTTTAAATAAAAAATTATTATATGTAGATTTTTTTAAATATGTAAAAAGTTTTCAAATCATTTTTTATTTGAAACTCATATAACACATGAACATTCCATTAAATTTACAAAATATTTTAGTGAATATAAATTACATTGGGTAGCAGCAACACGACCATCAAATAGAGGTGGAATCAGAAGGAATCAGAAAATCACTTTTACAAACATACGACTTTGTGGACTTATGTGGATATACTATAGTTAAACATTTACTACAGAACAATATGTTTATAGTACCATTTTATATCAACTGTAACAGTTGGATCTAATAAAAGCGTAATGGTGATTGGTGATTTAAGCGCTAGGACAGGATATATGCAGACTACAACCGCTTTGCAAGAAAGGAACTTTGCTCCTATTTACAACAACCGGACACCCAAAGACACCGTTTACAACCAATATGGAAAAAAAATTCTTGACGTTTTCCAAACCTACGATTTGTGCGTTTTGAATGGATGCACCGAAGGAGATCTTGAAGTTCATTAAGGTAAATCTGTATTAGACTTTTGTGCAGTAAATAACGACTGGTTGGATCTTATATCAATGTTCGAAGTTCAGGCAAAAACTTACTCCGATCATTTGCCTATATTTGTGGAACAGACCAATAACGCTATAATCGTCGAAAAAAAAAACTAAATTTGCTTCCAAGAATGAACTGGAAAATACAAAAAAAAGCTCTTATCATCAAGCTACAGATAACTCTTTTTCCAAACATGCCCTTAGACATAAATTCGGAAGAAGAATACTCATCGCAAATAACATCGTGCATTAGAAGTTCTGCTTTAATAAGAATCGCACCTGCTGTAAAACTTTACAAGGAAAAGTGGTTTGACTCCGAATGTTCGAACGCCCTATTCAACTTGCAAATATTAAAAACTCAAAAGAATTTTGGAAAGTAGCAAAGGAGATAAATGGCTCTGGATTTAAAATTGGCACCGGTGTTTCTGCAGTACTTTCAAAACCTACTTTGTAATCAAACAAATTTAACGTTTATTACGGCTGAACCTCTTATCGTCGATGATATTCTTGATTGCGAAATATCTTTGGTGGAAATTGAGAACGCTATAAATAAATCGTCTTGTTTCATTCTGTGTAAAGTGGGGACTTATCTCATACACGGATAAATCGAAGATAATGGTATTTTCAAGAAATAATAGAGGTAATTCAGCACAAAATTATCATTGGTTCCTGCAACGTAACCGTCTTGATGTCGTGAGAGAATACACGTACTTGAGGATAAGGCTAAATTCATCACTCGATTTTAAGGCCCACATTGCAGAGAAAACTAAATCTTGTCAGAAACTTATAAACTGTACTTAGAAAAATGTTTTGTCTAACGAACACGTTTGCCTGTCTACAAAATACAAAATCTTTAATTCAACCTTATGTTACGGTGCACAAGTATGGGGAACTGAAGAATTTGAGGAAATGGAAAAACTGCAGAGAAATTTCATCAAAAAAATGTTCAACCTTCCAATTAAAACACCAAATTATGCTGTCTATTTAGAAACAGGTTTGCCTTAACTTTATACTAGTACACTTAAAACACAAGCTGACTATATTACAAAAGTGCTCGACCTCCCCGGAACGCGACTCGCAAACAAAATGCTTCAGTATGAAATACGAAATAAGGATTGGATTGGATGGAGAAATGGTAAAATCTTGGCGGAGTCTATGGAGAAGATACGAACACAATCCCAGGTAATCGAAATACGTTGAAAGATCGGTTGTATTGTACAATTCAAAAGTTTGAAGATACCCAAAGAGAGTTGCTTGTAGCGGAAGCTCAGCAGTCAGAGAGCAGATTTTTGTATTTAAAACTTAACTTTAACCTAGAGGCTGATAACTATTTTTGCGATTTGCTAAGTTACAAGCAAATTTCCTTAATTTTTAAAACCAGATGCGATGTCCTTAGACTTAATGGAACACCATACAATGGAAGTTTTGCACTTTGTGTAACCTTGAATCAAAAGAAGACTGTTTTCACCTAATTGGAGTGTGCCCAACTTATGCAACACAAAGACAACAATATTTAGGACCAAAAACTGTGGATCTTCTTAATGGCCCAAATTGGGAAAATCTTTATTTTTTCGTAAAAAGTGCTTATAAATATCGAATGTTATTGATAACTGAATTTGATTAGAAAAATATATATTTCATGTTATGTCTATTTTTTTAAACCAAAATTTCAATTGCAAAAATTATTTATTGGCAACTAAGCTGACGGTAAAGCCATAGCTTATAATTCATTTTTTAATCATGTAAATTAAGTTCTTTTATGAGACCAATAAATGAATTACTTACAATTGTTTGACATTTTTAATAATAATATTTTAACTAAAAAGAAATATTTACTTCAAGAATTTTGAAAAACGAAAAACCTAACTTTACTTCATTCTCTGTTGCAGGACAGTAAAACACTCGTATTACTATCAGAAAAATACCAAGGCTTTTCGTGTCCCTTACCATAATGTTTAACTGTCTTTTTGTGTTCAGTTTTTTTTTTTTTGAATAAGTTATTTACCCTTGCGAACAAAGATTTAAACCTTTGAGAAAAAAAAAACAAATTCTTTTAATCATTTGAAATTTCTCGTTGTCCTGATCGGCCCCAGAGTCCAATATTCCATTCTCACCCAGAAGCCATTATCAAAATTCATCTCATTCCATTCCACAAACATATCCCCTTTGGGTAATAATCGCTGATAATATTCAAAATAAATTATTTTAACTGACACTGTGTTCCAAAAGCAAAAAACAAGAAATTAAATAAAAAAGCACAGAACAACAAGGAGCGCCACCAATGCTGGTGGTGGCCAAAGCCGAAGTTGAAGTTGAATCGTCCAAAAACACTCTGAGACGCAGACCGACATTGTCGAACCAGATGCGGTGTTGCTGAACCTGATGTGCCCTACGAATGGTGTGTGCCACAGGAAGATGTACACGCTCCGATATCAATTTCAGGTGATTTTTAATTAAATGCCAGCGATAAGGTTCCCCATAAAGATATACAAAAGTCGAGTGCGTTGCAGGAAGAAGACACCACCCGAATACAGGATATGGGGATAAGGAGGCGCTTTTGGCAGGCACCTCTTCTTCCGCTTGATTGGAAACATCTCTTGCGACTCGAATGTGGGTGCTATCGACATGCTGGTTTTGTGCGATGAAAAAAAAAAAACTGAGGATATGAACCTTTTTATTCCGTCTGTCCGGGCTGGATTGGCTTTGCTCTGGAGAAGGCTCTTTGCATTCGATTTATGGCTCATCGTTGCTTCTTGAAAACTCATTTAAGTGTAGAGGTACCACGAGTTTCGTGGGGTTGGCAGTGGATCTGTCGTTGGAACAACAACTGCTGCTCCCTCTTTTGGGTTAAATTGGAAAATGAATTGCCCACAATTGGGTAATTGATACGTTTGAGATAGGCAGGGCGATAGTGCACGCGGAACTGCTGTACCATCAGCTACTTTGTGTTGAGGGCATATTAGAAGATACTGGTGCATGGCTCGTGATGAGATGATGACGGTCGGTGGCGGTGGCACGGGAGAGCAGTGTTGCTGGTGATGGTATTTGTGGCATTATGGGAGATCTGACTCCTCTAGGGGATGACACGGATATTTTCTGAATGGGAAACGAACGCGCGTGTTTGTTTGTTTTGGATGAGATGATGATGATGATTATGATTAGAAAAGTAAACACAGGAATGGTTCGAATTCGAGTTGAGTGGCTGTTGCAGCAGGAATGGAGTTTTCTAGTTAATTCGAGGATGGGGTGTGTGCATGTGCATACGGCGGTAGTTTTTTGTTAAGTATTGAAAGTTATGAGGGCGCAATGGTCCGTTTGTTTATTTTTGTAACGATTGCTGGTAGATGCAGAACAGTAAGTTGCTGTCAAACAGTAATTAGAAGTGCTCTAGAAATTTCAAGGGGTTTTTCACGTAGGCAGGGTTTACCCAAGGGTAGTACACATTCCTACTTTGGGAGTAGCTAAAGTGTTTCTATTTAAAGAATATTTTCAAAAAAATTGTAGCACATTATTCCATTTGCGAACAGACACATATTAATAGAGACCATTTATAATTTACACTTAGGACGATTACAAGAAGGATATCGATCGCGAACATAATTTAAAATAATTTGGCTAAATCAATAATACCGAAAAATCATGTGATGATGACAACAATGAAATGGCGGGAAAACTGTGATATCTGCTATAATCGGAAAATGCTCTTTAAACTGAATGCAGTTCTTTGTATAGTATAGAACGCAACGAGGCAGACCTTGCTTACGTTGAAAGGATGGCGTAGACCAGGACGCCCGAAGCCTTAGGGTGCGAAACTGGAAGGCGTCCATGGCCTGCAGTCGGAATGTATGGAAGGGCTTGTTGGATGAGGCCCGGGCCGGACCTTGGTTGTTGCGCATTTGATGATGATGAAAATTCAATTATGGCCCGTATTCCATGCCATCCATATAAATACGGCAAAGAATTTCGTTTTCAAAAAATATGGTTAACTTTTTGTTCTTAAGGTTACTCCATACTATTTATAAAAAATAATTGGCACAGAAGAAAAACTCTAGAGGCTTAGGCCGCTCCCTCACTTGTCAGTGCTGTATTGTTTCTCTTGGTTTTCTCGGTACCGATATTTACTAAATACATACATTTCAATGAACACCTACCGATTTGTGTGGTATGTGCGGAATCGGTACGCTAAGAAAGCGGTATGCCGAGTGTCGGTACGGAGAATCAGTATGTTTCGATATTTACCGCAAAGAATTTGTGTTTGAATATAAGCAACAGTTTGTTTGTTACAAAAAAAAAAAAAAAAGAAAATATTTGTTGATACAAAATAAAAATAATAACTTTTGATAAAAATGACATCCGAAACTGGTTCAAATTTAAAGTTTTGAATAATTCTGTGCCGAAAGTTTACTTACTTACTTAGGGGGCGCTACAGTTCGGGACGAACCTGGGCCTCAACCAACATGCCTCTCCAGCCAGCTCGGTCTTTGGCTAGCTGCCTCCAGTTTTGCACTCCAAGTTGGTTGAGGTCGTCCTCCACTTGAGAGCCCCACCTAAGGCGAGGTCTTCCTTGACTGCGTCTACCCTCTGGGATGGAATCGAAAATCCTGCGAGCCGGAGCATTGTTGTCCATGCGCTCTACATGACCTAGCCATATATACGTGATATGCGTATTTTTTTGACCAGGTTAATGTCGCTGTACAGCTCGTATAGTTCTTGGTTGAACCTTCTCCTCCAAAGCCCATTAACGCAGATAGGTCCAAAAATCATCCGAAGAATCTTATGCTCGAAACGACTAAGGATATCTTCATCCGCTTTAGATAGAGTCCATGCCTCGGCGCCATAGAGCAGGGTCCTATACAGCGTGTCCTTTGTCTTTCGAGAGAGGGCTTTGCTACTCATTTGCCTTCCTAGCCCATAGACACAGCGATTGGCAAGAGTAATTCTTCGTTTTATTTCTGACCAGATGTTGTCAGATGTTATAGCGGATCCGAGGTACACAAAGTCCCTAACTACCTCAAAGTTGTACCTGTCTATTGTGATGTTTTCAATCCGCCGGTGTTGTGTGTCTCTTTTTGTGGACAGCAGGTACTTCGTTTTGGCCTCATTGACTGCTAGTCCCATCTTAGCCGCTTCAGCTTCAATGCTAGCGAACGTTCCAGTGACAGCTCTATAGTTGGCGCAGTTTAGAGCGTCTCCTTTCTTGCGGATCGGGCAAACGATTCTGAGGTTTCATTCATCAGGCATACTTTCTTCTGACCAAACCTTAGAGATGAGTTGGTGTATGCACTCCACCAGGTCATCTCCGGCCGCTTTAAAAAGTTCGGCGGGTAGTCCGTCGGGTCCAGCAGCTTTGTTGTTTTTGAGTTTAGATATTGCTATCCTTACTTCATTTTGGTCAGGTGGACGGAAGTTTTGTCTGTCATCATCCATGTTGAATGGTTCATTCTGCCTGACAGCGGGATTTTTGCCTTCATCGCCGTTTAACAGTCTGCAGAAATGGTCCTTGCATGTACTCAGCACCGACTGTGACTCTACTACGAGGTTTCCATTCCTATCTCTACAGGCTTCTGTGCGGGATTTTTTTCCTTGGCATGTTCTTTTTACCTGTTGGTAAAACTTCCGCACATTGTTCCTGGAGTAGCATCTCTCAATATCTTCGATCGCGCGCTTCTCATGCTCTCACTTTTTCTTTCGGAGAAGCCGGTGTTCTTTCCGTCTTTTCTGCTCGTAGAGCTCGCGAGCAGCTCTCGTCTTTCTTTGCAGCGCCGCTTTATATGCCTCTTGTTTGGCTGCATGGGCCTGCCTGCATTCGTCATCGAACAGGAGGTTTCGTGGTGGTGGTCTGGCGAAACCTAGCACATCAGTTGCGGCATCTCTGATGGCTTGTTGGCAGTGTTGCCACTGGTCTTCGGCACTCGATGCTGGCGGTACTGGATTTTTTGAGAGGTTACGGGATATTCGATCGGCATAGGTTCTGGCGGTTTCTTGCGATTGCATCTTTCCGACGTCATACTTCCTCACAGTATTACAGTGCCGAAAGTTTACTGACAAGTAAAGAGATATATACCGGTATACACTCGGTTAAGCGGTAAATACCGATTACAGACACCGCACCGACAAGTTAAGGAGCGGCCTTATTCTCTCCGAGGGCATTATGACCGAATACCTTACTCAAAACTCAAGTATGAGTTACCGAAATAATTGTTTGCATTCTGAAACAAAGTGGGTGAAACAGTTGCTCCTCTGAATTTATCTTATATTCCAAAACTCCCCAAATAGTAGACACAATCAAAATCCCTTTTCATAACTCCCAGTATAGTTGGCTTTATTCCCAAATCTCCTACAAAACAAAAAAACATCGAGTGCATTTTGTCTCCATATAATATGAGTTAAATTTTTTTGCTCAGCGCACTGATTCCACATTCTTTTCATTTCTTCGCCTCTTTGGTTTATAATTTTTATGAACGCACCCGGATGGAGTCCATTTGGCTGCCATCTTTTTTCATACGGTTTTTTTATTTCGGTATTCAGTGTTTTTTCTCCATCACAGTTGGGGTCTCGCTTGCAAGGATGCAGTGTCCTTTTGCGCTGTTTAGGGCATGAATGGAATTCTTTTTCAAAATTGAATTTTCTTAGGGATTTGTTGTGTTTCTGGCTATTTTTTTTATTTTGCTGTTGTTGTTGTTGTTTGTTGCAAGGACAACGAATCCTTTTCAAACTGATGGAGTGTGTGCTTTTGTTTATTTGGTGTTTTATTGTTATTACTGCAGTTGTTGACTTTTATCATTTTGGACATATTAGGGTGCATTATTATGGAGCTTTATTGTAGCGGAATAACATTCGGAGGCAGTCAAGTGGAGAGCAGTTAAGATGCAATGGATTTGGCAATGGACTTCCAACGGGGCTTTATTCTATGCAGTTTTTGAGTGCAAAAAACAATTTAAATCTTAAACGAGTTGACACACTTGGAGTTAGTCTTATCGATGATGTGTTGAGTAAACGAAGACAAAAAATTGTGTTGAGATGAATATTTTTATTCAGGAGCATGAGAGGATAAACTGGACAAAAATGGAGCAAACTGACACAAGGTAGGAAGCTATGGATATAAGAAATAAGGTTTTGTACTTTTTGAACAGTTGCAATCGGTTGCATCGGTTGTCTGAGATCTGAAATAATGGCCCTAGTTTCCAGGAAATGATTAGATTCTCGGATAGTGTAGGTTAGATCAAAAAATCGCTTTAAGTTGGAGCCACAATATATGTAAAAGATGTCAAAGCTTCGCGATCGTTTTAATAACTGTTGAAAATATTGAAGTCAAATATGAAAATCAAAGGCTGTCTTAAGAATTGATCATGGAACAAAGAACGGAATTGAATACAAAAACGGATTAGAAAATCGTAAGAAGTTGTAACGTCTGAAGGATTTTCTGATACAAGAAGTTCCGATTAACTGGAATATAGAACAGTATTACCTTAATTATTTCATTCTAAAGACTCATTAAAATCAAAATAAAATGACACAAATTGTAAAATGAATATTAATGCACCAACGTATATTTCTGTCCCTTTTTCTCAGGAATCCTCTAAAAGGAATTCCAAAAAAATGTGTTTTTATTTTTTTAGACTAATTTTAAAGATCTCACAACCCTAGGAATTCAAATAACCATAATGACATTACCACAAATCACGTCGCTTCCAATTTAATTTTAATCTCTTATTTGTCACAAAAAAAGGAACTCGTCGGGCTATGATTATACCTAAACCTTACCCTCCCCAAAGGCTCTCTTAAATTTACATCTACACTTGTTTGGCGTCACAATTTATTAAACCTATCATGCGGGGTAGACTCATACTCCTTAAATCACAAAATCTCTTGTCAGTGTTCAAGTCAAAGGATGCATATCCCGTTCCCTAAATTTTCTGTCTCCAGCTTTGTCCCAAAAATAGCAACGAAAAACGATTTTCCATCTCTTGCATGTGTAATGTATGATAATCACAATTCCCATTCCCCATAAGAATGGTGGTGATTAATATGACCCAAGAGGAAGAAAAAAAAAAGTTTTTCCAAACCAATTGTCACCACTTGCCATAGGAAAGCGGTTGACAGAAGGGAAACTGTTGGAAGGGGGGAGAACTTATTCCCAAAATAGGAACCACACAAAAAAAAACTATAGGAAAACACATTTTCATTTTCAATGCCACGCACTTAATAAGAAGCGACAACAACTGATGTTGCAGCTCAGTTTTTCTTAATTTTGTTCCAGAAAAAAAACCTATAACGCGCCGGATGTTCTTTAGCCCTGAAATTAGAGCTTCACAAGACAGGAAGATTGTCTTCGAATTATTAAATAGAAAACAAACAGACAACAACAAAAAAAACATGGAAAAACTAATCACAACAAATCGACTTGTGTGTTATGGGAAGAAGGAAATTAATAAATTAATCCGACGTTAGGGGGAGCCCTTGACGGCAATGGCGGCTGGGCTAAAGTTTTGGGGACTTTAGCATCTGTCTAGCTGCGAAACGACTGCTGTCAAAGTGTCATTTTGTTTTGTGCTTTATTTTTGTTTCAAAGTCTGGACCAAGAAGAACTTACTATTTTTTTGTGGCTGTAATGTTTCGACACCTTGAAGCGAGTCTTGCGAAACTATGCAAAGGAACTGGAGTGAAACATTCGAGATACGACATTGAACATATGTTCTCCCACGGGACCACTTAGATTCATTTAACACTTAACCAACAGTGACAGCTTAGATATGGAAGATGAAATGGGAGAGGGTTGTTTGTTTTTTATATGCGTATAGAGATGGGATGCATTTCAAATAAACAAAAGGGATTGATGACAACACCCGATGGGAACTAATGGGGAGGTATGTTTTTGACACGAGTAAGCAATAAATTGAAGAGCAATCAAATTCTAGGGCTCAGACTAAAAATAAGACGAAGGGTTCCCATAGTCTGCTTGGTTTTGTTTGTCGCTCAGCAGTAATTGCCAGTTTTGAGGAAGGACAGTGATAGGTTCTACCAACACTTTACTTAAGAATATAATACGTGTGTGTGTGCAGGGCCGCCGAGAGAATATTCGGGCCCGGTGTGAACCATGTATGGTTCCTTTTAGTATTTATAGTAATTTCCTTGCCCCTTCGAAGAATTTCGAGCCCTCGAACAACTACAGGCCTGGGGTTAATCGACCCGTTACCCCACCCCCCCCCCCCTCTCAGCTGCCCTGTATATGTGTGAATCTCAATCCCTTCAAGGCACTCTTGCTTTCGGAGTCTGGCGTTTTTCATGTCGATCAAAAAGTTTCTTTAAGATAAATTCTACTTCATTTCAAAATTGAGAGCAAAGTAAAAGTATTGTTCAGAATTCTCTATGTACAGGTAAAACATTAACACTGCTGCCTTGAAAGAAATTGGATCAACGTGCTACAGAAAGTGCGTGAAGACCTATCTTCCAACTTCCACTAATGGTAACGAAAATATCGACGCTTTTGCTGAAGATATCACGGATTAGCCGTCAGACATCGATTTTTTGTGAATGATTTTAAGGTGTTCTTTACAATGCTCAGAAAATTCGCCTCTTCAAAACCGTTTAAATTGCACGACTGGATCGCACGTACTTGCTCTTATGTGCGGTCACAGCCTGGAATAAAATTTGAAAAATATTAAGGGAAGGGATTATATTCGATTTTTCTGGCTTTTGATTGTTAGAAAAAAGTACGTAAATAGTGTTCAGCGGAAAAATTTAAACGACATTTTGTTTCTTTAAAAAATGTGAAAAAGTGTGAATTTTTTTTTTCAAAATCGTTAAACCGTTTTAAAAACGGTTTTAACGATTTTGAAAACGGTTTTTAAAACAACTTTTTTAAAAAAAAAATAAAAAAAATAATTCAAGAATACAAACTTAAGCACAAAAATAACGTACATTTAAAAAAAAATAAAAAAAAATTCACTTACCCGTTTTCAAAATATTGATTTTTCAAAAAAAAAAAAAAAAAATTAAAAAAAATATTAAAAATACAAAAAAAAGTAGTTTTCGAAAAAAAAATGATGGAAAATTACTAGGTAGGTATCGAAATCCGCCAAAAGGAACCATTCGATCTTGGTAAAAATGAAGCTAGCTTAATAAAAGCTCAGGTAATATCAAGCCGCTGTAACTAAGCTGACGAGCTCTTCAAAGCAGCTGACGATAACTTACTAAGTAGGTATGCATCAACTGAAACATGAACAACGGACCAATAGAACTTCAACATGGTTTCCCGATCCTTTAGAAAGGTGATTATCAACTGCGCCAACTACGTACAGAAGCATATATAAGTCTTATCAACATTGCGTCCAAGATATCTCTGCTTCTAAGTGAGTGAACGCTTTAAGACATTCATCAGGAAGGAAGAAAACTTATTTTTGGTGCGAATCTTGAGGGCAGTATCTGGGCACCAAATCTTGTCATTAATAGCTCCATCACGGCGTGAGCCAATGTGTACCAACTTTAATGTCAATTTAAACTAAAGCCAGTTATAGTCGGTAGTATTCCCTGAAACCTCAACATAAGAATTCGTAAAATCCGTGACTGCTTCGCTGCAAAATTCAATTGAGAACTCCTATTTTACTAGCCAAAGTTAGTAATCTTTTTCATTTCCCCATGAATGAATACTTTTAATATTTCACCCAAATCAGTTTGACCCACTTTATGCTTTCTTGGTTTATTGAAACCAAGTGAATTTCCATAAAATAGAATTCAAACTGAAAACGAAGCTAAACTAACGACAAACTTGATGTAACACCCACTTCCATAATTAGAGAAAGACTCCTTTTTCCCAACGTCACTTCTTCACTGAATCTTTGTCAACATTGTGAATGAGTTTCTTCATTTAAAAAAAAAAAAAAAAATCTTTCGCCCATCAAATTCGCATGGACTTGCATTTTAATGTTCCTTGTCCCAACCAACAAGAGAATAGCCAAACAATGTTTAAACTGTATTTCCCGGAAGCATCATCAGACGTAAAATTCCAGCAAACTGCAGTGCAATTTTCTAATTTTCGAAAAAAAGAAACCCGCAGAGACATACGACAACGACGACACACCCAACCTACTCCTGACACCCATCAGAACGCAAAGCAAACGCTTATTTTTTTTTTATTAAAAATTCCATTTGGAATATAAATGCATGCTTAAGTAGCCGGGAACCGACCAATGGCTGGACATCCCTCCATCTACTGGCTGCATGGTAGCAGTGTTCGACCAAGTCCATTGCTGTGCATAAAATTGCATCAATATCAACTTTGCATAAGCTCGAGAGTGCACTTAAACTAATGACCAACATCGAAAGCGACAGAGATGGAGATGGAGTCCCAAGTCAGAGGAGGACGTTGACGACGATGACCATGTCGGGGAGATTCTGTATGCATTCCGACCATGCCATGAAACATGGAACAAGTGCAACGATAATTAATTAAATTAATTAATTTACATTGGCAGGAGCAACTTGGTGCTTAAAAAAAAAAAATGGGAGTGGGACTGCTATGGTAAGGCCAGTAGTTGGGCCAAACGGAACAAAAGACTTAATCCACTGGGAATGTTTGCCTTGGTCAATTCTCATATTCTAGAGACTAAGAGGCTCAGCTCTATATCGACGATAATCAATTGGATCGATAAAAGGTGTGGATTTGATTTTTGTGATGCGCCTTGTTTTTAGCCGTTTGCAGATCGTGTAGGATTTCTTTTTTCAAAAACTTGGAAAACACCTAGTTTAAGGGTTTTAAAACGGACACATTGTACATTTCCAGGAGAAATAAGTGTTTGAATACATCATTCTACTCCCTTTTTGAAATTGGAAAATTCATTAATTCTCGTTGTTCTGTTTTCGAATGCTTAAATTGTACATTTCGTATGTATGTTTTCGAATTTCGAATTTTCGTTTTCGAAATTCATAGCTCTTTTTCTGAATTTTGAAATTTATGTAGCTATTGTACTTCCATTTCTAAATTATGTTTTCGAATTTGTAATTGGCGTTTTCGAATTTCTTGATTTTATTCCGAATTTCCATATTTTAAACGGTTTTAAAACGGACATTCACATACATTTACAGTAAAAACAAGCTTTTGAAAACATCATTCTACTCCCATTTCGAAATTGGAAAATTCATTCATTTTCTTTGTTCTTGTTTCGAATTCTCAAATTGTACATTTCGTATGTATGTTTTCGAATTTCGAATTTTCGTTTTCGAAAATCATAGCTCTTTTTCTGAATTTTGAAATTTATGTAGCTATTGTACTTCCATTTCTAAATTATGTTTTCGAATTTGTAATTGGCGTTTTCGAATTTCTTGATTTTATTCCGAATTTCGATATTTTAAACAGTTTTAAAACGGACATTCACATACATTTACAGTAAAAACAAGCTTTTGAAAACATCATTCTACTTCCATTTCGAAATTGGAAAATTCATTCTCGTTGTTCTGTTTTCGAATTCTTAAATTGTACATTTCGTATGTATGTTTTCGAATTTTGAATTTTCGTTTTCGAATTTCATAGCTCTTTTTCTGAATTTTGAAATTTATGTATTGTACTTCCATTTCTAAATTATGTTTTCAAATTTGTAATTGGCGCTTTCGAATTTCTTGATTTTATTCCGAATTTCGATATTTTAAACGGGTTTAAAACGGACATTCACATACATTTACAGTAAAAACAAGTCTTTGAAAACATCATTCTACTTCCATTTCGAAATTGGAAAATTCATTCATTCTCGTTGTTCTTGTTACGAATTCTTAAATTGTACATTTCGTATGTATGTTTTCGAACTTCGAATTACCGTTTTCGAAAATCATAGCTCTTTTTCTGAATTTTGAAATTTATGTAGCTATTGTACTTCCATTTCTAAATTATGTTTTCGAATTTGTAATTGGCGTTTTCGAATTTCTTGATTTTATTCCGAATTTCCATATTTTAAACGGTTTTAAAACGGACATTCACATACATTTACAGTAAAAACAAGCTTTTGAAAACATCATTCTACTCCCATTTCGAAATTGGAAAATTCATTCATTTTCTTTGTTCTTGTTTCGAATTCTCAAATTGTACATTTCGTATGTATGTTTTCGAATTTCGAATTTTCGTTTTCGAAATTCATAGCTCTTTTTCTGAATTTTGAAATTTATGTAGCTATTGTACTTCCATTTCTAAATTATGTTTTCGAATTTGTAATTGGCGTTTTCGAATTTCTTGATTTTATTCCGAATTTCGATATTTTAAACGGTTTTAAAACGGACATTCACATACATTTACAGTAGAAACAAGCCTTTGAATACATCATTCTACTCCCTTTTTGAAATTGGAAAATTCATTAATTCTCGTTGTTCTGTTTTCGAATTTCGAATTTTCGTTTTCGAAATTCGTAGCTCTTTTTCTGAATTTTGAAATTTATGTAGCTATTGTACTTCCATTTCTAAATTATGTTTTCGAATTTGTAATTGGCGTTTTCGAATTTCTTGATTTTATTCCGAATTTCGATATTTTAAACGGTTTTAAAACGGACATTCACATACATTTACAGTAGAAACAAGCCTTTGAATACATCATTCTACTCCCTTTTTGAAATTGGAAAATTCATTAATTCTCGTTGTTCTGTTTTCGAATTTCGAATTTTCGTTTTCGAAATTCATAGCTCTTTTTCTGAATTTTGAAATTTATGTATTGTACTTCCATTTCTAAATTATGTTTTCGAATTTGTAATTTGCGTTTTCGAATTTCTTGATTTTATTCCGAATTTCGATATTTTAAACGATTTTAAAACGGACATTCACATACATTTACAGTATAAACAAGTCTTTGAAAACATAATTCTACTTCCATTTCGAAATTGGAAAATTCATTCATTCTCGTTCTTCTTGTTTCGAATTCTTAAATTGTACATTTCGTATGTATGTTTTCGAATTTTGAATTTTCGTTTTCGAATTTCATAGCTCTTTTTCTGAATTTTGAAATTTATGTATTGTACTTCCATTTCTAAATTATGTTTTCGAATTTGTAATTTGCGTTTTCGAATTTCTTGATTTTATTCCGAATTTCGATATTTTAAACGGTTTTAAACCGGACATTCACATACATTTACAGTAGAAACTTCTATTTCGAAATTAGAAAAAAAACATTTTGGAATCGCGCAGTTTTATTACGTATTTTATTTTTTTTTACTTACCTATGTATTGGACTTTAATTTCGAAATTAAGTTTTCTAATTTCGAAGTTGCGTTTTCGAATTTCGTAGCACTGTTTCCGAAATTTTAAATTTTATTTTACTTTGTATTGTACTTCTTATTCAAAATTATGTCCTAAAATTTCGAAGTTGCGTTTTCGTTTTTTTTTCGTTTTATTTCCGAATTTTGACAATTTTGTGGGTTTTGTGTGAAGCTGGCCCAGTAAGAGTCTTAAAAACATAAAATCCGCTCCTGACCCGCGCCGCAACATTAACCATGGGGATAAGCACCTTTGCCACAGGTGCGACACAGTCATTAAGTTAGCCATTGCATGCGATAATCATATCCACATAAACATCGGTCCCTACATTATCGGACGATTATTTTGTTGGTCCAACCAAATGGACCCCGCATGCTGAGTATACAGTAAACGATTCACGATATACTCTTTTATAAACCCTTCTATAGCCTGCCTGATTGTTCATAATTTTCTTTGGCAACTCTCGGTTAATGAAGAAAGTCATTAATGCGGCAACGCGCGAAATGTCGCTGCTGGTGATTGGGCTGCTCCTGTGTTGTGAAGTTGTTTTTGTTGTTACTGTGGTGGTTTCGTGTTCGATATAAAAAAGCCGAAGCAGAATAAATTTTATTAATCACAATTTATGGGAAAATAAATTCAAAATGAGAGAATGCTCGCAGATGATGTTTCAAAAGGCCCTTCAAAATTAAAAAAAAAAAAAAAAAAAAAGTTTAAACATTAAAGAATAAGAAACGAAGTACCGAATCAGTTGCAAGTCTTTACTGCTGCTCCCCTGCGGGGCTAAGGATATTACGCATGCACGTTGAGGTCATAAAAATGTATCCACTTTATTGTTTTTTTTTGTGCGCAAAAAAATATTTTCTACCTACATTTTTGTATTCATGGATTGAAGAAAAAAAATATATTAGTTTGTTGTTAACAAATTGTGTGGGGGTCTGTAAATCAAGGCTTTATTGAGTTGATCTTAAATGATTGCTTATAGTCAGTCAGTTGGTTGAATGTCTGCGAATTTGCAGTATAAAATTAAATACGGCGGCAACGAGCAGAAAACATGGGTAACGAAGAGTGTAGAATGTATATGCTTTTATAAGGAGTTGAACGAGTTTAATAACTCGATACTCGTTAAATTAAAAAAAAAGATTTCCTATAAAAGGGCTGTATTTTTATTTTTAAATTTAATAAATGAAAATATATACAGTAGTTTAGTAAAGCTGAGGTGTTTCTTTTGTAAGATTTTTAGAGTAACTAAAGAATTGAACATTTACAAGTTCAGAAGTGGGATCAGCTATTCGAAACAATATGATTTAAAAGAGCTGAATACAATCTTATAAATTAAAAATAATGAATTTATTCGAATGAATGGAGCTTACTTTTTCTCCACTGATAAGGCATTTAGACACCGCTGATAAGTTAGGAGAAGAAAATCGGGATCCAAATCCGATTTATCCCATGTTTTTCATGAACTCTGAGGTTATTTCATCTGGTTTTTTTCACCCCAGCACTAACTTCTTTAACTGGGACTTCTTTGTGGTAAAGTGCAGCTATTGGAAAGTATAAAGTCTAAGAAATTGCTCAAGTAAAAGTAATTCACAATACTATTGCAATCTGCGAAGAATTTTATCTACATCCATATCCATCAAGTAAAACTGGCCTTGAGCATTGTTAAAGAATTTCGCTGAACGAATCTTCTATAGCCTGTTAAAAAGAAAATGTCAGTACAGGGAAGATTGGGCATTTGCCTAGCAGTCTAGTTGCATCTGATTGCATATTTCTGTTTCAAGTAAAAGCTTTAACAGGGTTTCCGTACTTATCATTATAAATCGTCGTAAATCAGAGAGCAATGTTCGTAGGGTTACCACTTGCTGATTACAATACAATACATTACTATTAATTTACAAAAAAAATACACAAAAAAACACAATTTAAGCCAATTTCAGTTCACTATATTTAATAATACTTAGCCGAATTAATATAATCACGTAATGCACTTGCAAAGTAACTTATTTCTACTAAAATACCATAAGCCAACAAAATTTAACTGAATTTTAACGATTTTCAAACAATTAGTACTATTAATACACAAAAACGACAACACCTACCCTCTCATACTACTAATTACTTTTCTCAAAAGCTTTAAAACTGAAAGCTATATGAACAAAACTATGGAAAAGCTTTATAGTAATGTTTTTAATTGGCAGAGGTAACTCTGTGGGTAGAATACGTTGTGTTTTCAATTCACACAGAGAGGGTAGGTAGTAGAAAATCATCATTACTCATTATTCCAAATTCCAACAACATTGATGGTGATCGGTCATGGTCACAATACATCATGTACGTTAGTCAGTGAATTTTTTCAGTAAAGTTTTATCAATTCAGTGTCGTGATAATATACACAGGTGCCACTGTTTTGAAAAAAGCTCGGCTTAACAATTTTTTACTGAACTGAGTATAGACACTTTTATTTCTGTTAGCGGCAATTTTAGAAGTAATTGCGGCCTTGTTCCTTTCGTAGTTTCTGAATAACATTCATAGCTTCATCATTAGTCGGTGCACATGATCTCCTCAATCTTTGCTTGAAGTTGGGCACACTTTTTCGTTGCTTCTTTTTTGCAATGTCTGTTAACCACTCCGGGCGTGCTTTTTTATCTTTATGATGAGAGATGCATGTCGACCAAGCTTTGAAAGCCGATTTCTTTTCTACTTCTCACTGCCTTCAAACTTCTTCAAGCTTACGACCAACATTTTCAATAAGACTCCCGAATAATGCCCATTGCACGTCATCTGGCTAATACATCCGAGGTACTCTACATACACGATCTTCATTCATGGCGATCAGTCTCCTATCTCCTTACAGCCGGGGAGCAGACAAGCAATGATACGTGGATTTATGGAATATTACGAAAACAATTTCAGGGGTTCTGTTTTTTTTTTTCAGTGGCAATTTTTTTAAGTTGAGTGTGATGAAACACCAGCAGGTACAGGTAACCAGTGTTTTGAAAGCTCTCTTCCATAAGGCCTGGACTGAAAATATAAATCAGCGTTCAGATGTTATTGAATTTTACAGTCAATTGACCGCATTTCCTTTTCCATGCAAGAATTTTTCAAGGTCTCCATACTTTCTTAATTCATGGTTTAATACAAGCTGTAAAGAGGTTATCAGAGTTAAGGAGGTATGTTTCCGTTGTTACAAAGACAACCCTACTGAAGAAAACCGGAAAAAGTTTAAACAAGCCAGGAATGCCTGTAACGCCCTTATTCGACGGACCAATTTTTTACATGACCAACAATTAAGACAAAAATTACTAAAATGCCCCAAAGGTAGCAAACATTTTTGGTCATTTGTATAAAAATATAAAGAACACTTCTTCGTCCTCGTCCTTCCACCGTTTGTTAATTCTCAAGAGAAAGCTAACCTTTTCGCTAAGCCGTTCGCCGCTAATTCTACGCTGCCAGAGTGTGTCATGGTCCCACCTGTACTTGAGAGCGTAAATGATTCTATGGGACCAATTTTCTTTCACACTCGTACAGTGGCTAGAGTTTTAAAAGACCTTGACGTACATAAATCCGCTGGTCCTGATAGTATCCCCGCTATTGTTCTGAAGAGGTGTTCTTCTATGTTGCCAAAGCCGTAAGCTTTTCTATCTATTCTACACTTCAGGGCTCGTTCCGAGCAAATGGAAGAAAGCTTTTGTCCAGCCCATACCAAAATTACCGACCGATTGCACTTACGTCCCTTCTTTACAAAGTTATGGAAACACTTATTAATTATAAAAGCAAGAAATATCTTGAGTGGAACAAATCTCTACATCGTTTCGGAGAAAGTAAGATTATTGCACTCGATATTTCTAAAGCATTTGATAGTCTGGCACCAGGCCCTTTTATCGAAAATGCGTGCTTTCGGTTTCGATGTTTCTTTTCTTCGCTGGATTAGAAATTACCTTTCAGACCGTTTAATACAAGTTGTATTGGATGGGTTCAAATGTGATATCATCAAAATAAATGCTGGTGTGCCCCAGGGCTCCGTTCTGTCTCCGACTCTCTTTCTATTTTTGTATAAATGATCTCCTTCTAATCCACTAAACTGCTTCGCTGATGACAGTACACTCAGCTTTTCATATTCATTTTTGGAATCACAACCGCGGTCTTCGGATGTGGATCTTCAACGGCAACGTATGATAAGCTCATTAAATTCTGATCTTGACAGCATTATCAAATGGGGAATAAGAAATCGTGTAGAATTTAATGCGTCCAAAACACAATGCTGTCATCTGTCTTTAAAGCGTAATACACCTCCCTTGCCATTATCCACGAGTGGTACTTACATCATGGAAGCTGATCATCTTGAAATTCTCAGTATGAGCATCACCAGTCACCTCTTGTGGAATGATCATATTTATGATGTTGCCAAAAATGCCGCAAGATGTTTAAGCTTCCTCCTTCTGATCTGGCTACTATCTACAAATCATACATTCGTCTAAGACTAGAATATAACTCCCATATCTGGACGGGTGCTCCATCAACTCACTTGAGTCTTTTGGATGGTATTCAAAGACAAGCTTTCAAGTTGATTGGGGATGATATATATCATCATTGATCATTAGAACATTCACGTCACTTGAACATCGACGGAATGTTTCATGTCTCTCTCTTTTCTACCGTTATTTCTACGGTCAATGTTCTAGAGAAATAGCAAGTTGCATTCCTCCCCTTAAACTGTTTCACCATAATATTCGCGCTTCCAGGAATGCCCACCAATTTACCCTTGAGCCGTCAAGTACAGAGATTCGTTCTTCAGCCGTACAACTCGAATGTGGAATCTCTTGCCTAACTCTGTTTTTCCCTCCTATTTTGATGTTCAGAAGTTTAAAACCAATGTGCATCGGCAACTCCTATTAAACCCTCTCCTTCTTTCGTAAGCTCGCGCTGTGTCCACCGACATCAAAAGCGTTGCCCAAATCCCTTTAATGTATGCAAATTATAAAAAAAAAAAAAAAAAAAAAATTCAGTAACAAATTATTTTTGCAATGAAAAGAGCTGATGGTTAAGAATTTTATCAAATAAATTCTCTTGTTAAAGTTTGTGCTTTGAAATTACTTCCTGACCCAGGCAAAGTTAATGTTTTTCCATCATGTTTCTCATGACCTTACAATGAAATATTTATTTGTGTTCTTTTTATTCCCATAACTCCATTTTAAGTATGCGCTTCTCCTTATAAAAAAAAATTCTTAAATTAATTAAATTTAACATAAATAGCCTTAAGCCAAATAAAACAGTTCTGCCTGCAGTTCATGCAACCTAAAGAATTAATAAAAATACCAAAATATGTACAACCTCCTGCAATACCGGACACTGCAATTGGTTGTAAGGTTCATCCTGAAAAATTGGCCATCGATGTCACATTTTTCAGCCACAAACACAATTTGCCACTTTTTGTCCGTGAATCTCAATTCTCGGCCTTAAACCGGGCGGATAACGCATTTATTGAAAACCTTTATCCTTAAAAAAAAAAGAAAACCCATTCCCCCCCCCCCCCCCTACGTATCCACACCACTGGCAAATTAAATTGCCATTCGGCGGCAACGTGAAAATCAATTTTAAATTGTAAAAAAAAAATTACGATCAAGTCTTGAACTTGTGTTCGCGCTCTTTTTTATATTTCCCCCTCAAACACACACACACTTGTCCTGAATGTGGTCATAAAAATGTAGAAATTCATTGGAGCTACGTGGACGCATTTACATACTTGGCTGATATACCTTGCTGCAGGATTCTTTCTTTGTGTCGCATCCAATTAATGATCTCTGGCGTTTAATTCGTTTAATTAAATTTTGCATTTGTTCTTGGATCGAAGAGAGCCGAGAGGATAATAAAATTGTCATCGTACTCGTTTTCTTTGACATTCTTCGTTCGTAAGTTGAAGAGTGGTGTGTGTCCTTTTTGTCTTTCTCCAGGTCTTCTTCGATATTTCAATTCAAAGTGCGGTCTGGACTCGGGACTAGGGAGACTCTCACTCTGCCTCTAATTTGCATTAATTTTATAGTTTGTAATTAAATTAACTAATTTCCGATGAAGAATGGAAACTGGATAGGAGGCATCGGGGTGTTGGTATCCTTTGAAAGGTGATTTCTTGAAATTCTTTTTTGGAAGAACCTCCTCCTGAGTGGAGAAATCTCTAGTCTTTTTTTTCTATGCCAGAGCTTAACGTCATTTCACTTATCCTAGAAAATAGAAGAATTTTTATTCTTTCCCTTTCCCCCCACGAAAATCGAATTTTCCAAATTCAAATTCAATTTAGAGATAACGCAAGGAAAATGAATGATTTTATTTGATGATGGGTGGCCGAAAGTGGGGGTGGTGGATAAGCAAAAAAAAAAAAAAACATTCAATTGACACAAATCCTTATTAATGATGAATTTTTCTTGGATTTTGTCTTTTTTTGTGTTTAAGGATCCTTTTATATTCTTCTTCTTCATTTTTTTTTTTGCAGGCGAACTATTTTTATTCTGGAGCATCTCGCAGTCACCAGTGCTCCTGGCTTTGGTGGCGGGACAATCAGCTGCAATTATGGAGAATGTGTCGGATGATGTTATAGTGGGTAGATGCATTGCTGTGCTCAAGGGAATTTTTGGAAACGCTTCGGTACCGCAACCGAAGGAGACTGTGGTTACGAGGTAAGTAGGATGGTTAATATGTTTAGAGCTAAGTGGTTTAAGTATCGAAGTGCATATTGAGAAGGATAACCAATTTGCAGTTAGTTTGGATTGCATCGTTTTGGAAGAAAGCAATCAATAAAAGTTGTTTAGATAAAATGTTTCGATAAATGCAAGGAATTTGAAATGAGCTATAAAATCATTGTTTTTTTTTTTTTGGTTTTAAGTTCATCTTTTTAAAATGTTGTATTCCTAAAGCGTTAAAAAATACTGAAGAATCAAATACTTACAAAATTCATTGAAAAAAGTAAATTTTTGACGTTAATTTGACATTTGACAATTGAATCAACATTTAAAACACATCCAGCTTTCCCACCTAAGTCCGTCCTTCAATAGGCAACCACTCAACATGTAATTTTTTGGCTCCTGCCTCTCTAATCTATTGAAACGCACCAAGAAAACCAATTCTACTCTTTTTTTCCCCGAAAGCATTGATTTCTCACACACAAAAAAAATCTTCTTTTCTTTATCCATTTCCAGATGGCGAGCTGATCCCTGGGCTCGTGGCTCGTATAGCTTCGTCTCTGTTGGTTCATCTGGTTCCGATTATGATCTACTCGCAGCACCAGTCATTCCGCCAAATGCTAATGGCACCAGCCCTGATGAAGACACTAAGGAGATGCCAAGATTATTTTTTGCAGGTAAGCCAAGGCTATAAAGCCAGCACCAGCAGTAGGACCGAGATGAGAGTTTGGCCGATGGCTGCTTCGTTGGCTCGGAGAAACTAGTTAAAAACAAGGAGGTAGGGTGGTAATATTGTGACGATTTAAGGACCTAAAGATGATGGTACACAGTCTGTTTGTGTGTAGTGTAGGCATCGCCATCATTATCAACGTCGTCATCGTCGTCGCTCAATCACTCAATCGTAGGTACTTAACGCCGCTGACAGTTGAAAAATGGAATTGTTAGCAAGGCAATGGCCATGGCCACGAATGAGCGACAGCACCAGTGATAGCCAAAGCTATTGATATTCGCGCGCGCGCGCTGGCGCGATAATTAATAATCGTTGCCGAAGTAAAAAGATCTTTAGGGATGCAAAGTGATTTATTGAGTAGATAGAGTGGATAGACATTGCAAACTCGAAGCAGTTAAGGTAAAATACCGGCCTTGATGCAATTTAAATGGAGTTTTTTTTTTGTTATAATTAAGCTGTGAATAGTTGCATTGTTGTGCGAGGATGAGGATGAAAGGATACTGTATATATGGGAAGCTAAAGGCAACATTCTGTATTGACAGGACGTTAATTAACATTTCATTTCAGAGGCATTCATGTGAATCCTAGTGATTTTTTTTTTAAATTAAAGTTACAACAAATAAACTATTCGAGGAAGTATACCTACTTCTGGACAGTAACTTGGTTAAAATTATTTTAACGCTTGTTGTAAAATTTAAATTTTTTAGTGCTTAACTGGTATTTTTTTGTTTTTATTTTCAAAAGAGTTACTAAATTCATTGCCGAGACAGTTCTGTCAAAAAAAATGCATATTTTTGGGGTTGATTTTGAAGTATGTGTTAAAAAAAGTTGTATGTTGCATATTGTTTGGTGCTGCTTACTTACCATACAGGGTGGCACGAAAAATTGTGTATAGTAATTTATATTAAAAGTAATAGTGATATTTATCTGCCATTTTATAGGCAAATAACTTATTTGGCATTTGGTCTTACTCTCAGAAAAATGTTCTGAGAAATTTGAATTTATATTTTGGTTCTTTTCTCCATGAACGTTTGCATACAAAATATTAGGTTATTTGAAATATGAATAGAAATTCAAGTTAGTTTAAGTACCGGAAAATAAGATTTTTTACTAAAATAATTTTAATCTTTATTGGCAAACATAAAAAAGCCCGAAGAGCTCCATAGAATTTTTTAGGGCACATTTACATATGCAATACAGTCATTGGTCAGTCATCTTAGTTAAGATTTTTTTCGCAGTCTTTACATACCTACACTATATTCAAAGTCCCTTGAACGATTTGAAGGAAGCAGCAACAGAAAGTATCAATGATAATTTTTCCGCATCCCTATGGCTTGGCACTCTTTTTTGATTAAGTTTTAATCATAGAGTTTTACAGTTATAAGGTAGCTATTGAAAACAGAAAAAAATAGGGGACCCAATAATGGCCCTTGAGTAACGCCTGCTCTTGTTGGGCGAAAATCGAATCCCTGTGTTTCAATTTTCGTAAAAGAATACTATGGGGAACAAAGTCCAATGCATAAGAAATATCAAGCAAATTAATTTAAAATTGCAAATCATCAACAACTTGAAAAAAGATGAAGGCGTGAAGTGAAAAGTCATACAAAAAATGATTTCAGTTTTAAATGAAGGAATTGTGTTAAATAGTAAATGATGTAATTTTTTTCAGATTTATTTCTTGTTTATAATGCAATGAAAGTTTTTTAATCAGTTACAATTAATTAAACATTCAAAAAGATCGTACAATTATAAAAATAGTATAATTTAGTAAAAAAAAAATAAGAAAATATCTGACGCTGTGTTGAAGGGACAGATCCTCCATATTTGTCTTTGCTCATGGGTTCTTGATCTAAATGGCGGTGCTCCTTATGGATGATTTGGTTATGAAAGACTTTTGACATTTGGTTTCACTTTTTCACACAACGAAAAACAATTAAGCTTTAACCAGTGAAAAGTTTTTTTCACTTAACAATTGACCCCAGTTGGTCTTTTGTCAAAAGATTTGTTGACTAAAGTTTTTCGAAACCTTTTGAAATGAAATGAAGTAAGCTTTGTAGTCCTACAACAAGGCGAAGATTTTTTTAGAAATGGGTGAAATATTTGTTTCCATGTTTTGCAGTTAAAGGAGCTTCTGAGTAGTATGTAGATATGCCAAGTTACGGCGAAACGAGAGGGTATATTATCTTGAGGAATTTCGAATGTAAACCAGCTAAACTAACTGAATCGGATCATATCATTTTAGTGTATCGTTTCTAATTCTTTAGATATGTAGAAGTTTTTTATGTTTTCCCACAGTTTACCAGCGGAGTTTTTCAATTTTCAGACTTAAAACCTTCTTTCAGACTTTTTTATTTCTTTGTTCTCAGGATTTAAAAGATTTATGGTGTTTTTAAAATAAAATCGACTTATTTTTCATATATTTTTTTTATTTATTTAAATTTAATTCATATTTTACTTTTGTGATAACCTTTTAATTGCAACTTTTCTTTAAGGTGAACACACCATCCGTAACTATCCGGCAACGGTTCATGGAGCTTTCTTAAGTGGACTACGCGAAGCTGGACGTATCGCCGACTATTTTATGGGTTTCCCCGAGGGAGCTACACCCATGCCGGACCCAAAACCAGCAGCTGAATAAAAAGATCTCTTTCCTTTTTTTTAACATTATCATTTATATTATTATTCCCATTTTAACTATCCATTTGAATTAATTAATAAAAGACATTTATACGATAAAAAAAAACTCAGTCGAAGATTTCATATCCAACTGTACTGTACTGTATTCAGATCAACAACGACTAAGTAAATATATTCAAATTTCATTGCATACTTTGCGACATCAACTAAGTGAGGAAATGGCCATAACAAAGACACAAACCATTTCCATTTTGTAATTTCAAATGAAATTAACAAAATCTTTTCCTTAGTTTGCTGTCGCAACAGCTCAAGGAATTCCAGTTAGTTCTTTCCCAGAGGACCAATTTCCTCCTTGGCATTACTACATTTTGTTGTAAATAAATAAATGCACAATAGAGAGAGGGGGAGTGAGAGTGACGCATTTATACTGACAAAATGAATATTCCAACGGAAGTGAACAACACTGACAATGAGGGAAATCTCAGTGGGAACAAGTCAAATGAATGACATTTTGTCATATTTTCTTCTTTTAAAATTCAATTTTCTGCCGCAAATAGTCCTTCGTCGGTGTCCTTGCCACAAAAGAACAAAGCGAATTATTTATATTGCATAACAAAAAAAAAAGACGAGCGAAAAAAAAACTCCAATTGGGTATATAAATGTCGCACAAAGGATCCGGATCCGCGAATTGGCCCTGATTGGGTCAGACAGTCTGAGCAGCATAGTGATGAGTAATAATCATTCTTATTCGTTTTGTCTGATGTTTTCCCGTTATTAAAGACCGCCAACTTGAAAAAAAATTAAGCAAATAAAATAAATTTCGTTTCAAGTCACTGAGGTTTCCTGTTATGTTCGTTTTAATGTTTTTTTTTCCTTTGGACCGTTTTAAGCGATCTCCTTGGGTGGCGCGAAAACGAACTTCATTTGAATAATTTATGGGTATCCGGAATAAAAGACGTTTTTTTTGTGCGCGCTCTTGTTCCCACTTTGTTGTGTTGCGCGTTTTTTGTGTTTTTTGAAAATTTCCTTTTTGCAGGCAAAACACACAGGGTGTTTCATTAAACTTTCATACAAAGAAAAGTGAATGTCTGTGTTATTCTTTTTGTTTGCGCTGTCTTCTTTCATTTCAATGAAGCTAGAGAAGGAGAATAGCTGTACTCAAAAGAAAATGGCTGTGAAATGTTGAAATCCTGTCATCGCATTTCAACGGGAATTATATTTTATGACACATCCTTTGGAGTTTTTATTCGTTTTTCCTGTTTTGCTCTAAAGCTGCCATCAACGACGACCGATGATGTTGTTATTTCTTTTTTTAGGTTAGGACGGGAAAAATTCATTGCGAAAGATACGCGAAGTGAATAATTTGTTGGTGTTGTGTTTATTTTGTGAATTTTTTGTGCGTATTTAAGTATTTGAAAAGGAAAGGAGTTATTTCTACTTCGTTTGCGAATGAGCATCGGGATGGAGACTTGTCACTTGGATAATAGGGTTTCGGTTGGCCTGTGTGTTGTATTCATCGCATCACGCATCTAAGGCCAGCACGGATGTTTTGCGATTGTGGTTTTTGGTTAGTATCCTCTTGGAGCCCATTGTGGAGCACTCTACAGGAAAGTTGTTGTTAATGTGCTGTACTGGTGTGCGTTGACATTTTGACAGGTGGCAAGTCTTGTGTGTTTGTGCTGAGGTTTTGGATTAACTTAAATAAGTCTTACACAAGACCAACCCACGTACTTACTTATTTTTCTTAATTTTATAACAAGATACGGCTTATTTGAAATTTAGTTAGCGTATTTTTAACCATTACTAAAAGAGAACAGGAAAGTCATAGGGCACATTGTATTTAAATTTGAATTCAAGACGAACACCTATAACTTGTTGAAAATATAATCTTTTCCATGGAAATTGTGTTTTTTCAAGTCTGTGTTCGCTTTCTGTTCTGTCCTTAGGTCATTCCCCCGGCATAGAACAAAGAACCTTCAAAAAGATGATGAAATCGAAATAAGCCATTGCCATAGCACCCTGTTTACACAATTCCATTTCAAAACTAAGCTTTTGTTATGACAATATGGTTGCCCAGTAACTTTATTTGCGGTTTGCTTAAGTAAGCTCCATATAAACATAAAAACCAAACCCAATTGAATCTAGAATCTGCCGAAAGTAGTATCCCCATTACCGTATGTTTTATTCTGCTGGTGTTCTCCTCTCGCACTCTCGTCTTTTTATTTTTTTGCTCCCGAGTAGGGGATAATCCATTTTTTCTGGATGGAACGTTGCCCCTAAATCACATGTACATTTCGCAATTCGTCATGAATGTTTTATAAGGTGTCGCCCGCTCTATATCTGCCCCCCTTCCTGCCTCTTCGGCACCCTTGCTCAATATTTGGTTGACTGTGTAGTATTTATATGAGTGGGAGTTTTTTAGGGACTTTTACCACCAAGCATCCCCGGGTAATGGAGAGATGCATTTCATTCAATCATTCTTCCCATTCTCCATTGGATTTCGGCATAAAAAAATATCCACACATGTGTATAAATATATTTATGCGAATGCCATTTACCATCCTAAAACCACACTCATTCGTGCTTTTGCTGGATAATGCCGACTATACGCTGTTTGATTCTGAATGGCTACGGGGGAAGGCGCTGGATGAGATAGGATGCGGCAGGATCCAGTATCCAATCCAGAAGAACCGCACCGGATGCGAATGTCGATTTCGAATGAATCGCCCCGCTGGGGGGTCGAGCACCATTATTATTTCATTTTGCGAGTGGAAAATGAAAAGCAAAATAAATATTTTATAGAAATTTATTGTGAAAATTCTTTTAAATTGAGTGCACAACATTATTTCGTTTTGGTTCCATCCTGCCTGATGTACAAATAAGTTCTACGCTTGGTAGGATTTTCTATACTATATGGAACACTGAGCTAGACACGTTTGTATGTGAGATGTCATGAAAAATTCATATGATTGGTAGCATCATCACTATGCACCAGTGTGGCGGTAAAAAGGAGAGATCCGTTCTGCTCTGCATCTTATCAAAGGATTAATACCTAGATTTGATGGAAATTATTTGGCGCATTTCCATAAACGTTTGCCGTGCTATTGAAATTATAAAAAGATGAGAGGAACGGTGTGGAAGTCTCGAATTTTTCGGTATGTTAAGCTTATTTTTGTTGCTTTTAATTTCTTTGCGGATATATGGTAGATACCAATCCACATTCATCAAGAAATGTGCCTCATCGCTGAAGATGATTTTTCAATGAAAATTATGATCATTCAGCGAACCACACGTCGTTGTTAATGGTCGGTTTCCTTCAGCTCATGGCTCAATTAAATTTTTTACGGTGCAGGCCCAAGTCACGACGCAAAATTCGTCAAGTTGTGGTCTACGAAAGGCCAATTTCTGGTGAGCCAAGCGAAATTGACTGCCTCGGATCTCAGCTTCTCACACAAAAATCTAATAGACAATATTGCGGGTGGCATTGGTGCAGTAGATAAAATGTTTGCTTTTGACCCGGAGATCGTCAGTTCGATACTCAGGTTGAGATGAAATTTTTCTAACTCCTAGTGCAAGCTAGACCTGTCCGTGAGTTTTAAGGGAGAAAATGTTCACCTAATTCTCGATCTATGCGCCGAAAAAAAAATCGTTCCTCTCTTTCTAATTCTTCTAGCTAGTGTCATGCAACGTCATTTGCCTTACAGAAACTAAGTTAAAAAACAAAAGTTAAGTTAAAAAATAAATAAATTCAATATGGAACCTTTTATACACCACGCGTCATCAAGTTAGCACACCCCCCAATAGCTTAATATAATTGATAAAGCTGTTTTTGTTGTTAAAATGCAGCCACTGTTTGTATTCTATTTTACACGCCTTTGTTTAAACTCTCGTTGGCAATGAGAAAATGCAACGAAAAGACATCGTTACACGGTTTTTGCAACTGTTTTTTAACTTTCGATAGAAAAGTGTGCTTTATTTTTGCGTCATCAAGTTAGCACAGGCAAATTCTATTTGGTTTATCTTAAAGTATTAAACGCGTGTGACAACCAACATTTTTTTCTGTTCAAGTAGTGTATTCAAATTAATATGGGTAAAGGAAAATCGCTATCCGTGGCAGAAAAATCAAAAATTGAAGCTTGCAAGGATGCAAGTCTGTCAATAAGCACAATATCTCGAAAAATTGGCAGAAGTTGAAAAGTAATATCCGCATTCCAATAATGCAATAAATCGGGATATGATACAAATAATAAAGGCGGCAATAATAGTGTTATTTCCAATGCTGATAAGAGAGGAATTTTGAGAGAAGTATTGAACTTTCATAGCTCGGCCGCGAAGATCAGGGCAAATTTTGGTGTTAAATCAAGTTTATCAACGATTCAAAGAGTGATTAGAAAAGACTTAAATTGAAGAAAAAATCCCCACTTAACTTGGCTCGAAAAGAAATGCGTTTAAATTTGGCACGAGAGCACATGACTTTGAACTCTGAATGGCGGAAAGTTGTCTTTTCGGATGAAAAGAAATTTAATTTAGAAGGTCCAGACGGATACAACTTCTACTTTCATGATCTTCGTAAGGAGGAACACCAGTTTGATCGCCTTCATAGCCGGGTGGGGGGGTGTGATGGTGTGCGGAGCTATTTCCTACTACGCTACGTGCGAGTTAAAGTTTTTGACAGCAAATATAAACGCAAACACATACAAAAATGTACTTGAAACTGCTTTTCCCCATTTTAAAAATTTGTTTGGTAAGTTGCCATGGCATTTCCAACACGACAATGCTCCAATTCACACTGCCCGGGTGGTAAAGTCATGGATTAAGGACCAAAATATCAGTTTAATGCAGTGGCCGCCTTACTCGCCCGACATTAATATTATAGAAAACGTGTGGGGATGGCTGGTTCGTAAAGTTTACGAGTCCGGAAAACAATATTCCAACAAAGCGGAACTAATTGAAGGCATCAAGGGCGCTTGGTCAGCCATTTCACTGCATTACATAAGAAAATTGTACGAGTCTCTTCCCAATCGAATTTATGAGCTCATTCTCAACAAGGGAGGATCAACACATTATTAAAAAAATGTTTAAATTACTTAATGTTCAAGCTAAGAAATGAGTTCATGGCTTAAAAGCTTAACGAAAATGAAAACAAATGGTATGTGCTATCCTGATGACTCAAGTTGAATTTTTACTTATTGTGTTATTTTCTAAAATAAATTATTAAAAAAAAAAAATTAAAAATGGAAGAACAATAGTTTTTGCTTTATTTTACTAAGAATTGAATTGGGCCTTAACGACAATAATTTTAAAAATGTAGTTCATTTAGTTTGGCTGGAATCACTTACGCGACTGGGGGTGCTAACCTAATGACGCGCAGTGTACAATCCTATACGTCTTATAGAAAACTCTTATAAAACAAAATCTTAGTGTCATATACATAACCTTACTTCGTCTCAGAGTATTTCATCGTGTAAATCATACATTTAAATAAACATTCAACAAAATTATTTGGAACTCTAATAAACTACACTCTGTTAGTCCACTACTGTCATACTTTTAATACCACTATTGTATCTGCCATATTCGCCGTGACATATGCAACAATCTAAACAACAAATTCAATATATTTTTTGTAGCATAACTTTGGGATTATCTTTTAATAATTTTTCCTCATTTGAAGAGTAGATGGTTTTTCGAAAAAAAAAACGTTAACATTTGAATTAAACACGTGAAATTACAATATTAAATGAAACTGAATAAATTTAAATCAATAAAAATAATGCATGGAGCTCTCAAGACATTTTAATTCAACGGAATTTGACATTTTTGGAAAATTGGAAATTTCATCAAAATCCAATTTATCCCTACAAGGTCATCGTTGTCGTCTCCGAATGTAATATGTCGGCAAAAAGTTACAAGAATCTCGAATGGTTTGAGACAGATTTTGATTGACTACAACGTCTACATATATTTACTGCAACAAATAACATGTTATGTCCTTCCAAAGCCCAACAAAAGCCTATCACGTTTGCCATTTTTCATTTTGTTTATCCTCAGGGATAAATAAAACCGTTCTTATACCCATGTTATCAAAATATTTGTATCACTCACACACACGCAAAAATGTATGGTATGAAATAACGTCCCCAAAATCAGACAGTTTGACGCTGTACGTGATTTCGTGCAGAATTATTCATTCCTCTTGTGACACACACAAAGTCTAAAATAAACTGAATTAAGTTTACGTTATCCTGACCTCATAACAAATGCATGCGATTGGGGGTTATGTATATGCGATGCTCTGGATGTTGTCACAATTGGATTGAAGGTATATTTTTAAATACTTTTATCTTTTGGTTTTTTAGTAGAAGGAAAAAGGGGACTTTGTTTTATATGTTTTTTAACTTATCCCAGTGGAAATATACAAATTAAAATTGACATACTTTGAGCACTCATTTGTGCGCAAAGAATGTCCTTAACTCACATAATTTAAATTGTTTCCATTCGTGGTTTCTGGACCGTTTTGTCGATTTTTATTTTTGTATAGAGGCAGATAAACAAATGGTTGGAAAACCCCGAATTCGCTTTCAAAAGGACACAAAAGTCATACGAAAAATACTTTCAGTTCGGGGCAGACAAAAAAAAGAATTTAAAACGTCCTTCCCTCATCACAACTCGACTTATTCCCTCACCACCTTCTTCCACTGAATCTCTCCAACCATTTGGTAACACAAAGCCATTAATTTTATTCACGCTTGGCGTAAAAACATTCTCGGAGTGTACGAGCCCAGTTCAGGTAATTGTAATTCATTTATGTGAATCCTTGTTGTTATCCGTGTTGACACAGGGAAATAATCGTCGACCGCAAGATAAACACGCAGTGTGCCGCAATGGAAATTTTTGGCTGAAACAGCTTCACATTATAGGTAGGTGGATGTGGCGCGGGGAAATGGGCAAAGGATGTGAAGGGCGTGTAGGAAGATATAATTTCCCCCACATCACATCAAAGGACCAACATTTCCGCACCTTATCCACCTTTATATTATCGTACCGGAGTAGAAGTGGGCCTCTGTTTTCGACTATACACAAAGAGATACACAGAGATACAGTCGGTTATTGCGCGTCCTGGGAAGTTAATTAAAAATGGTGACCCCCGCAATGTGCTTAATGCCGCAGCAACAGCGGTAGCTTGGTGTCGTATAATAACAGACTTTGTTTGCGCCATCTGGCGGTGCTTGTGCCTTCCGTTGGCATTTTCATTTCCAGCCCATCGTACTCCAGATCACATCGACCGACAACCAAGTCGAGTGTGCTTTTAGTTTATTGTCGTGTCCTGCAGTCATGCTTAATATCCTGTTTTGCTCCTCCGAAAATCTCTCGTGGTCTATTTTTGTGGTGTTCGGAACGAAAATCTCTGCAAAAATATTGGAGATTCCCACCCAGGATCGTTATACCCTTGACAGTGACACTGTGTCTATGTCCAGGAGGGTTGTTGGGATGTCGTTTTTTTTTCTCTCTTGCAGTGGAAAACGGGATGCTCATCCACAGAAAGACTAAAGATTGATTTTTCGTTTGTGAAAATAATATACACAAACCATGATTTTCTCGTTGCTGCTGCTCTCAAGGACAATAAGGATTCATTTTAGTCTGCATTTTGGTAAGCAAATTGTCTTCTTCTGACTTTTTGTTTTATTTAATTTTTTTTTGTCGAGTTTCTTGTTTTATCCATATTGTGCGCCACCGTATGTCAATGAAAGGAAACCATAAATTAATTAGAGAGATAGAAGAAAATAGGATCTCGCAAAATAGTAGAAGATAGGGAGGAATACATTTTGTTCTTTGGTTCTGTCCTCTCTCCTATGGTTCCTGGATTTTGGGTGGCAAGAACAGAAGAAATTCTAGAATATATATATTTTTTGTTGCCAATTGTGGAGGATATAAATAAGTGCGGTGTGAGGGCGACATTCAAAAGCGGAATTCACAAATCCACAAAAAGAAAAATCAAAAGGACATTCAGAAAACGAAGTCGGGAATTTATTGCAAATTGCCCTGCAGATAGTTCGTTGGTGTAGTAGATAGAAAAAGGAGGCAGAAGCTTAAAAAGCAGGGGTCTATGGACTTTAAATCACCGCTTGAATGTTTTTTTTCTATGGCAGCCTATTCGGTTGAGAGATTAAAGATTAAAGCTGTTAAAAAAAAACATTTATTTCAAGAAAACATGAGTGGAACAATGTTTCAAAAATAAATAATTCAAAAACTCATTCTTGTGATGTTTAAAACCAAAACTTCATTTCATGACAATTCATTCCTGAAGCAGTTATTCTATCAACTGCCTTGATAGATCTAATCGCAGACGAATGACCAACTAACTCCATCTCCACAAATTCCTGGTTCAGTGTCAACCCTCTGGTTCAACCCAGTTAATAATTAAGTTCTTTTAATGCAGCTTCTAACTCTCATAATTTACATTCTGTGAAACCCTATTCTACTGCGGTATTCCGGTTCAATATAAATCATAAATCAAAAAACAACCACACACAACAACAACAACAACAACAACAACATGGAAACAGCCGCATTCAAAGGCATTTTCAAATTGTCCTCCTCTCATTAAACAAATGTCCACTTAGAATGTTCCATCTAGAGTTCACATTCCAAACTTCATCCCTCAAAAACTACGAAAAGTATGTCACCTAGCCTCCAAATATGTGTATAATAACTTTTCAAACCCCGGCCCGGTTTCCCCTCTTCTCCGGCAAAAAGTCAACCTCATACAATGCGACTCTAACCATCATCACCCGAAGCCATTTATCGTGGTCCTTACAATTTGAAAAGGATTACATTATTATTGCTTTTGTGGTTTTTAAGGGAAGTTTGCAAATTCCTATATTTTAGTACGAATCCTGTTTTGTGCCCTAGTCAGGATAATATTACAGATGACCCATAAAGCAGAAGGCTATGGCTTCCGGAACAAATTTTCATTGATTTATGTTTAACTCTGAATAATTAATTAAAAAAAAAATAACAATAAAAACAACAACAGTAAAATTATTGCTCTCGAACTTGATTACCCTGGAGTTTAAAGTTCCTCAGGATACAACATAAAGATCCTTGTCAATCAGTTTTAGCTTATTACGCAACATGGCATCACCATAGCCTTTCAAATGTCTCGTCCTCCTTCTGCCTTGATTATGAGGACAGCCTATGGTTTATAGTTAAGGTCTAGGTAGGTATAGATAGGCACAAGCCACAGTAATTTTCTGTGGCATACATCTGAGTCCTAAAGGAAGCATTTCCTGAGCTACTTCCATTTGCTGTGTTTGGCGTTCGCTTCGAGAATTTATAAACAAACCAAGAACTACAAGTTTTAAGGCATGACTACACATTCCAGCTGCTGGGAAACAACAACGCAAAGGGCATGCAGAACGAATACGACTAAAACGCACACAGCACGGAGCACATATTGGTTGTGTGTGTGTAGGCCTGTTAGGTTACATTTTGCAGCCTACACACACCCACCACCCGGATGTCCTTCATCTGTTGCAAGGATAACACGAACAAACGGCAGAGGTAGGTATAGGCTATTGTGCATTGTCAAACAATGGCAATGGTCCTTAGCCATTGGATTTTCGTTAGAAACGTTTACGTGCCAGGGGAGAGGACGGGGGGGGGGGGTATTTTTGGTTGCGAAGCATACCTAACTTACGAGTGAAAACCTCCGGCAGCAGCGATAGGAAACCAAAGAGGCATTTGGTTTTGAAGGCAAATTGCAGGAGCCTCGTTGGAATTCATCATCAGAGATCACAATGTAAAGTAATTGCTGTGATGAGTGAGCTTAAATTCGATAGGGTTGCCAAAGGTCATTTTAAAGAAAAACAAAAAAAAAATACGTTTTTAAGAACCCATTTGGAAATGTAAAATAAAAGAAAAATCACAGGTGATAAATAAGTTGCAATAAGAACAGAGTACCCAGAAAACTTTCAAAAATTTGCCTTTGCGGGTTTATATCGAACGAACACACACAGAAACATTTTGTGCGTAACTCATGTGTCATTTCATTGACAGTTTATTAAGATCAACAGGTTACTATAATTTAAATTGTTTTTAATTAAATCTTACCCCTTCTAAATGTCACATCAAAATGTCAATTGCAGACCATTCTATTCAAAACTCCTGGTAACCCTTAACTTCCTTAATTTCAAGTAACCGATTTCTGACAAACAACACAAAAACAAAAAACAACAAGAAAATCCATTTTGAAAATTTCGTCTCATAACATTTACACAATATACGTCACACATCCGTCTCCTTCCGTCGTCCATCCGTTCGTCTATTTATCCATCCCACATCATCCATCCATCTATTCATTTTGTGTTCATTCATTTGTTCATTTATGCGTTCTGTAAGATGCGTATGCACTTTGGTGTGTCCTTAGAGTCCTGTGGCTCTGTTTCAATATGTGTACACCTTTACCGACATTTTACAACTCTGGAGTTTGAAAGTGTCCTTTATGTAAATGACCCTTCAGGCATCCTGAACTGTCCTTCTCGTATAAATGTACATGACTCTACCATGCTGTTGTATGTGTCTAGTTTGCAATTTACTTGATTTAAAATTTTCATTCAAGTGTATTTTTGACCAACAAGTCACGTACTTTGGAGACCTGCCGCCTACAAACACTGCTTGTCTGCCGGTTGAAAACTCAGTAGCAAGAGCAAAATTCTACAACCACAGTGTTTTATGTTGAGAATGTTGACCCAATGCCCAACTAACAGCGACCCATTTGAACTATCCTTTTAGCCAAAAGTGAGTGCGAGCTATTAAGTCCAGGAGCGGATTTATGGTTTTTTGGGGTTAGGATGACCTTCATCTTTGAAATGAAATAAATATCTTTGATGATTCTAGCAGACATAATAAAACCAGTTAAGAGGCAACCCTTTTTTTTTTGAAAAAAGTGAGAAATTGCACACATGTTTGCCTGTAGAATGAAGTCGCTAGTGAATGTATTACAAAAATTTAAATTCCGTATCCAAGAATGGCATTTTGGCTATGAAATGTTTGAGGCTTCAAAACCGCTCTGGGTTCGCGTTTAGTATGTAGATAGAGGCTTACACTACATAAATTATATATATCGTTTTAAAGGTAATGAATAGATCTTTGAAATGTTCGGAGCAGATTTTTAATTTTTCATATAATTTAATTGAATAATCTAGCTTTGAAAAAACTTATAATTTTTTTTATATTCTAATGTTTTTTTTTTGCAATGTTAATAAATATTTCCTGTTTCCGCTCGAAAATGATACAAAATAATTTGCCAACAACTTGATTGTCAAAAATAAAGTTCTGTATATTTCACAGAAAGTGACTTTTAACCCACTCCTCTTAAAAGAATAATAAAAAGCACTGGCCCCTACGCCCAGGATACGATTCTTCAAATTGACATTGAGTTAACGTAGCATATTATAGATGGCGCTAATGTATCAGAAACAGTGTAATCTGCCTTCGTGGAAGAACAGTCAACAATATCTCTTTAGGCAATGACAGTTTGGCAGTAGGTGGGGAGATAGACCTTCTCCATACAAAACTGTTAAATCCATCCTTGGAGGCGTCTCATTGAAGGATTAGGCATGTCACACAGATTACTTTTTATTTCAGGCCAAGGCCCCAATAATTCTTCATTTCTAATTGAACAATTTGAAACAAATCCGGCCATGAACTCAGGTAGAAAATAACAGGGATATGCAGCTGATGAACATTAGTAGTTCAGTTTTGCATAAATGACACTCCAAGTCTCCTCAATGGTCCCTGTGACCTAAAGGCTTGAAAACTTCCATCGGAATTCCGTAAGAACCTACTTCAATCTACTTGTTGTCAAAAGAGAGGACCACACCAAGGATACAATGTATTTGTCCATCTCGAAAATATTATGAAGGACAAATAGAACGCAATGAACCAGTAACACCAACAAAAAACACTAAAAACCCCTCCACCTTCATCTAGTATAATCAGACGACCTGCTTCCATAAAGCAGGAGGAGTTTTTGTTTGGTCCGTGTTACAATAACGAACCCAAGTGACATCTGTATGCAAACTTGTTCAACATTGATTATGCATTTCATGAAGATGAACCATCGAAACTGGACGGGGGGGGGGGGGAGTGGGGGGGGGTGCTAAAGCCCGAGCTGTAGCTGATTGACAAAGAAGACACATACTAGCCCGCCACAAGTGGATGCCAAGTCCTGTGTTTGTATGTTATTGCAGTACCTGTGTGATGTGCTCGCTCCCATGGAAATTATGCACATATTTTGTTATCCTTCAAAAAATAAAGGACACACTTTCGTTCGTTGGTTCGGTTATCGATGCACGACCAGGGCACTGGAAAAATATTTATTTTCAGCCGAAAAGTAAACATAAATCACAGGGACATGCAGAATAACGAATAACGCTAGGACGAAGGACGACGAAGTCACCGAGCGCGAAAGGCTTCTCGCGATGTTGATGGTAGAGAGACTGGCTATTGGATAAGCGCTCTACAGCTACACTGATTGGACCTAATGGACCTTGTGAGATGCACGTCAATACATACACATACAAACACCCCCTCACCACCTTACCAACATGAGTTATTTATATTAAACGGTGTGACAGTGATAAAGCATGGCTACCCAGTTCCGATCTGACAATGAGCCTTCCATATGAATCTGAAGGCCCACCGTTATAATTTATGTAATTGATGGCCCCGAAATAAAAAAGTCAATTGCAATGGCATATGTTCTGGAATCTGTCAATACAGTCTGCTGTTGGGGTTGAGAAGACGGGGATAGTTGGCAGGCAGTACTCTGTGTACACAAACTAAATGCGTGTAGCCACGTTTGTGTCCTTTTTCTACGACCAAATGGAGGATGTCCGTCCCCACTGCCATTCGACCAGTGATTGCTTGTTGATGATGGCCGATTGGTAAATTTGCAAAACCCTTCAGATGGACGAAGCTTGAGCAAGTTTACATAGTTAGCGAGTTTGGTTTGGCAACTACCACCGCACTGTGATGAGAGTTAATAGCGGTTGTCTGTCATTCGCTTGATGATGATAGTTCATCGTAATGAGGTTACAGCTGTTTGCTTTGGAAAACGTTTCATATGTATATAGGAGGAAACGAGGAAAATGAGAAATCTAGCTGGAAAAAAATCGAACAGTTGGGAAGTAAATTGTAGTAGAATTTTGTGTTTGGCCATGGCAAACAGTTTCCCGCAATTAGATTTTGGATTTACATAGCATTTGTCAGTTTTGTCAAAGATTACCATGTGATGGATTGTGGGTGTGTGGGTGAATGGGTTTTTTTTTATTCTGCCGCCGATTGATGTGTTACAGAAGTTCTGATTGCTGTAATGTTTGATGTTGATTACAGGAAATCAATTTTTGGAACTGGGTCAATTGACTAAAGCTGTAAGTTGCCAATTGATTGTTGATGAATTGCCTGCTACTAGTTATTTGATATTTGATATTTATTGAATAAAAAAACATCTGTACAACGAGCTTAACTTTAACTTTAAAGATGTACAGGATAGTTAAATACATAAATAATTACAAATTATTTGAATTTAAAAAAAAAAGAATAAGAAAACAGGTATTATAAACTAAACAAATCAAAGCAAATAAAAGCTTATTAATTTGAACAAAAGATGAAAATAAAAAATTACTAATAAATTAAAGAAATTAAAAAAAAATAAAAAATTAAAAAAATTGAAAAATTAAAACTTTAAAGTCGCAATACGAAACATAAAATAAAAAAAAAGTTATATAAAACAAAAATTAATATATTTAAGTATGTTCAATTCAAATTTGAGATATGCTCAAAGCAAAGTTCATGAAATTGTCGGTGTTCGATTCTTGACCTCAGACGACTGGGAAGATTATTCCACAGTCTAACAGCATAAACAAAAAATTGCCTGCGTGATGTCAATGTAGCGTAGAAGAATGTTACGACGAGACGAACAAAAGTTAAGTTTATTAAAAAGATAGTGAGGAGTCTAGTTAACAATTAATTTAGAGAGAAAAGAACAACATCGATATTTGAAGAAGGCTTCCCCAAGTTACATCCTAAAAGTTGACGAGTATAAGACGAAACATGATCGTATCTGCTAAGATTAAAAACGAATCGGGCAGTAGCATTGAAGTGACTGGGAGACAGGATCTGAAAACAATTCACATCCATATGATAATATGGGTAAGATAAGTGATTTACTTACTTACTTACTTAGGTGGCGCTACAGTTCGGGACGAACCTGGGCCTCAACCAACATGCCTCTCCAGACAACTCGGTCTTTGGCTAGCTGCCTCCAGTTTTGCACTCCAAGTTGGTTGAGGTCGTCCTCCACTTGAGCGGGCCACCTAAGGCGAGGTCTTCCTTGACTGCGTCTACCCTCTGGGATGGAATGGAAGGTCCTGCCAGCCGGAGCATTGTTGTCCATTCGCTCTACATGACCTAGCCATCTTAAACGTGATATGCGTATTTTTTTGACCAGGTCAATGTCGCTGTACAGCTCGTATAGTTCTTGGTTGAACCTTCTCCTCCAAAGCCCGTTAACGCAGATAGGGCCAAAAATCTTCCGAAGAATCTTACGCTCGAAACGAGTAAGGATATCTTCATCCGCTTTAGATAGAGTCCATGCCTCGGCGCCATAGAGCAGGACTGGGATGATTAGGGTCTGATACAGAGTCTAGATAATAGTTTTAATTTGACCTCGGTTAATAGAATAGATTTAGCAACAGATAAACCTCTGAGTGAACCATAAATTTTAGTAATTACTGAGTTAATATGAGTATCCTAAATATCTTGCGTGGTACACAAATTGAATTGGACATTTATTTAAAAGTAAGGGCGGAATGTTTTCAAGATTAAGTTTATTTTTAGCAATCGGGATGGATCTCGTTTTTTCAGGATTCAGTTTGAGTCCATTTCTGGTCGACCAATTGTATATGGATTGCAAGTCATGGTTCATTTTAGCTAACGCAACGTCAATCTTCCCCATAGGAAAAAAAGTGTATAGTTGGACATAATCTGCGTAGATATGATACTGACAATATGGCAGAACAGATGGCAAATCATTTATGAACAAAGAAAACACAGTAAAGGTCCTAATATTGATCCTTGCGGAACACCAGTATTAACGAAAAGATAAGAGGACAGTTTATTATTGCACGATACTGCTTGCGAGCGACTTGTCAAATATGAATAAATAAGATTTTTAGCTGTGTCAGAGAAATTAAAATACGTTGTCAGTTTATCACACAGAAGATTGAAGTCAACGCAATCAAATGCTTTTGAAAAGTCAACTAAAGTTATAACAGTTATATTACTATTGTCTAAAGCTAGCCTAAATAAATAAATGAATAAATGTATTGGCGCGACAGCTCCTTAAGGAGCCAAGGCCTAGTGACTTATACTCTCAACCATTCCTGTGTGTGTGTTGTTAATCTGCAAGAATGGAAGGGACCTACAGTTTACCGCCGAGTCCGAACGGCTAGATGAGATGTACTTTTTCGAGACAAATTTTACTCTTGGAGGTTTTGTCAGTTCCTCGCAAGATGCAGTACCCCAGAAAAAAAGGTGGCTAAGAGCTGGATTTGAACCCAGGCTCATTCGCTTAGCAGTCCGACATACTAACCACTAAGCCAAGGAGCACTACAGCTAGCCTAACATCGTCAGAAACCTTTAGAAGTGCTGAAATACAGCTATGTCCTGGCCTAAATCCTGACTATAAAGGGTTAAGAAGACGTTTTTCTTTAATATATGCTTTAATTTGATCACTTATCATCATTTCGAAAACTTTAGATAGAAAAGGAAGTATAGCTATAGGTCTGTACTCCTTCTTCTTACCTGGATTAGGTATAGGGATAATTTTGGATATTTTCCAGGATGCAGGATAAGTTGAGGTCATGATTATTGTATTAAAGAGGTGCCAGCATCATTGTTGCTGCCCATTAACAGATAAAAAGTTAAAAATGACGCCATAATCGAACACATAAACATTGTAAACATTAATTACACTTGCAATGAGAAGGAAGAAAAATAGAGTAATGTTTTGAATTGAAACAACTTGAACATAAAATAAGAACAAATAAAAAGAAAAATCCAATTGCGACAAAAAAGAAGAAACAAGAAAACAAAGTAAAAAGAAAACATTCAACAAAAATAAAAATTCTTGCAAAATAATTTTAATTTTAAGTACCATGAAAGTTCAAATCATTATTATTGTCGGCTCCGACGGCATTTCTCAGATCATCGATGTATTGGATGGCTATTGGATTTTGACTGTTAGTTGTGACCATTGAAAGTGTGCACTGATGATATAAGAGGCTTTCGCTTCAAACGTAGTGCATAGCGCTGCAGCTGATAATTGTTTTTCGTCAGACTGTCATTAAGGAAAAAGCTTTTTGGCGAATCGATGCCAATATCAGAGAGGCTAAGCGGATCTTTTTTTGTTTTGCGAAAGTTCGCTCCTGCTTGCATTAATTGTTGCTTTCTTCGCTTATCCATAAATTTTAGTATGATGTTGGAGTCCGTGAGGGTATGTTGTTTGGTTTTAGCGCGAAAAATGTTTTGTATGTGTGGGGCGTAATATTTACAGTGTTGCATATCTTGTTGTAGATGTTTTCCAAGTTCTCATTAGAATTCTCTTGGAATTTAGTCGTTCTTCTAAGGCGGCGAATCTAGCATCCAACGATTGAGTAAATGTCAGTCAGCATCCACTCATTCAACTTCTTTTCAATACGGCTCCACAGTTTGTCAGCAATGCCATTTGAGTTGCTTACATCGGTATCTCTCGCAGGGGAATCGGTATCACTGTTTTGTTGTTGTGTGCGGGTTCGCTTAGTTGTTCTAGGGGGCATATTGTATTTAATTTTGGATTGCAAAAATAAAAAAAAAAGCACACAAAATGAGTAAGGCACTAGCGATTAATTCAGTACAATTCTAGAGACGAAGAGCAAGATTGACAAATGACAATGTTCTTTAATTTTGATGACTTAAACTGAGAGTTATACTTAAAAAAAGGAATTAAATCTGACGATGAAAAAGACACGTCTAGTTTGTTTGCATTGCAAACGTACACCGTACGTAGTTGTAGGCGAATAAATAATTCTTGTTTTTTAACGCCTCTATTGATTTTTTGATTCGGAAAGAGCAAGCTAGGGCCTTGCAGTTTTTATTTGGTTTTGGCAAAAATTTTATTTTGGAGTTAAATAGTTAAATAGTTTATTTTTATTTAACTAATAAAATCAGCTTGCATTTTTTAGGGATTTTTATCACTAAAACATTTTTCCGGATTCGAAAATTCTGACTTTGAAAATCCCGGCCCAAAATCCTTTCAGTACTTTTTTAATAGATACTCAGAGTAAATATACTTCAATACCAATTTATTGAAAAAAAAATATTCATTTGTTCTTTCTTTGTGATTCTCAGAAAATAATGTGCCTTTATAATGGGGGTTTATTTACCTTGTTTCAATATACTTCTTTCGAATAATCTACGGAACGAACTTATAATAAAACTGAAGAAACTTTTAAATGTTCTGCTTTTGTTTAGTTTATTATTTTTATTTTTTTATTTGACGTTCGGAGGTCAGGCTGGATTATATGGGTTTGATAAGCATTCAACAACATCTTTGGGACACAGAAAAGACGAGTCTACTAAAAATAGGTATTTAGGTTGACGTGATTGGTTGATTTCATAAATATAAGTCATGGCAAGAAATTTAGGTGATTAATCATTATCTAAACAGTAACTGACGATTGTTTTTGAATTTTGAGTAACATAATTAAAGGCTACGTTCGGTTTTCGTCTATAATTTCTACACCTCACAGCAATACAATAGAATTGGCAAAACCAATGTTTTTGGTATAATAATAATATATATAATAAGCTTCGTAGTGGTTGGAAAAATGACTGTGTAGCCCAAAGAGCCCAAAGCGTGCCAAAAACTTTGCCAACGGTTAAATTTATAATGGTCGTCTATATAAAGTGAGGCCAAGAATTCTAACAGTGGTTACATATTCAATTTCTGAATTTCCTAATTTTAAACTGTGGAAGATGTTTAGATCCAGCAAGATCTGATAGAGAACGATTGTTTTTGATTCAACAGGATTTAGGCTAAGAGTATTCAAAATCACCTAATCAGTTATATTTTAAAGATCTTCGTCCCTTTTATTGATGTTCTATTCTTTTAAGGAAAGATTTGTTTTTATAAATAGCTGCTATCGGGGTAAATAAACTTAGAGCTATGCTTGATGACGTCGACAAGTTTGTTGATTTATAATGAAAAAAGAATAGGGTTTAGTATAGATCCCTATGGGACTCCACTAGATTTTGCTAAAACCTGTTATTATTAATGCCCGCCATCTCCTGATAAGCTAAGAGTGAATCAATTTTCAATTTTGCCGAATGTTTAGAAAACTTATAAGTTCATAAGTTTTTCACCTATCTTAGCTTTCTTCTATTTCGAAGGAAAACAGTATTTGGTCAGCATTTAATTAATTAGTGATATAACGTACAATAAAAGGTAGACACAGTTTGACAAATTTAGGATTTAATTCATCCAGCCCAGTAGCATTCGATGTCACCGATAACAGGGCCTCAGAAATATCAGATTCAGTGATCGAACAACAGGCATCAGTCATTACATTGAAGGTCTATCTAACTTTTGAATATATTCTGTATTTTTTTTTTTGTTTTGAAATGTTTGGCCAAAGACTTCTTGAGACCCGACCGATCGTAAAGAGGCTTTACGTGAGCACTTGCCTATTGAGGTTTAATCTCACGGTGGGCCTACCCACTTATGGAGTTCCCTTGGGGCGGAAAAGACCCCTAAAGTGGTTTACCAGACCACACTATCAACTAGATAGCCACTCTAGTAGCAAATGATGAATTTTTTATGGTAAATTCATCCTCCTTGCTGAGAAGCAGGGCCTATCAAGCACCCCTAGTATCAAGGTTAAATAAGACAATGAAAACACGCTTCTTACGAAACCGTGCCATCCTCCCAGAAACCGAAGATACCTTTTCGCTTCCGCATTTGGAGTAACCAACAGCCCCCATGAAGCTCCCACAAGGGAGCCTACCTCAATTTTAACAGGCAACTGCTACCGAGCTAGCTCGAGTAATCAGCCGGGGGTCCTGTTAACCCATGGTACCTACTTTTAGAACCTATGTGAGACCCCGCCCGTCTCTCATGAGACGCACTTGTGGTTCGACTCCATAAAGTCGCTAGCCCACCAACCAGTAAGACAACAGTTCAGAAATCCTGTCAACCAAGGTGAAGACTCGGACACTCCCTGAATGCCCGCCTAGAAGCAAGGTTACTACCACGTTTCCCTACGGAATAATGTGGTAGTTGCTTAACTAGACTTGGTATTGGAAGATTCGTACTTCCCGGCAACCCGGCCATAGGCCAATTCTGCCCCCGGACCTACAGGGGAGGATGTTTTAGCAGACTCTTACTGCTGGCCATCCATACCGTGGGCTTATTCTTACATCCCCGAACCCACAGGAGTATCTTGAGACCCGACAATTGTGAATTCTTTTTTTCTTATTTTCCAGTATCTCAAGTAGCCAGGGTACAGTTTTGCTTGGTTCAATGGACGAACCGTTTTTGGCCAATTCATCAGTCCGTTCATTTTCGACGATTGACGATATGGCCTTGATTGCTTTCCTGGCTGTCTATGAAAATATCAATATTTTTGTTCTCCAACTTAAAAGATATAAGGTGCTTTGCAGCTTCGCCTACTGCGAACATTTCTGCCTGAAAAATACTACTAAGGTTTGGCAGCTTTATAAATCTATTTATTGGTTGGTTTACCGAGAAGATACCAGATTCTACCCCTGCTTCCATTTTTGAACCGTCTTTATAGAGATCGTATGATAGATATTATTATCGTTTATGACCCAGTTTTTTTTCCAGCATTCTCTTGCAGGAAAGTATGTTAGTGCCACCGTGTTAAAATCTAAGTACGGTGCAGTATAGCCGGATTGAGTTTCCACGTCAATGTAAATTTTCTATGAATATATGAACATAATGGCCCTTATTCTATTTGATTTCATTTTCTGAAAAGAGAAGCCACGAGCACGAAGGCAATATTAATTTTAAAGCATCGAAAAGAGCACAATTTTGTATAAAAAATTTTGGCCAAAATAAAAAAAAACAGAATTTTGGTCTTACAGAATTTTGAAAACCGGAGTTATGAGCCGCGGAATTGGCCTAATGATGGTAGTGGACCACCAATGAATGGTTTTTGGGCTGGGACACCATCTCTTACCAAAAATTCTACTGCAAGTATAGAAAGCTGTTGAAGCTTTCCTTTCTCTAACCTTGATATTTTCTTTTCAGTCTAGTTTACGATCTAGACGTTTCCTGAAGTCAAACCAGCGAACCCCACATGATGAACACTAGTATAAAGCAGTAAAGTGGGAGAATTGTGATCCCAGTGGAGATCAGAACGTCGTTGTGACTTAAAGGAATTTTTTGAAAAATTCTTTGCATAATAACTAGTTAAAACTTTTCGTATTTCATAAGTGACTTTATTACGAAGTGCTTTGATGAGGATTTCTTTGAGAAAATCGAAGAAAAATTAAAATGTTAGACTACATTCTTCTTCTTTTTTTTTGTTCTTTGTTTTGATTTGATTGATTGATTTTCACTTCAACATTATTCTGTTTCTACTGCGCCATCCGAAACATTCCCAATACCGTTTATTATTTTTCCAAAATTGAGCGATTAAACTGAATAAAATTTCCTTTCAAAGCGCATACCTTTGAGGTACCTTCTCCACCTAAATATCAAAGCTCCTTTATTAAAATTCTTTTTACAAAACTAGAAAAGATCTGCCCTAGTAGTAACCCAAATAACGAACCTCCGTCTCGAAGGATTCTTCTCTTCATATGCACAAAAACCATTTGTTTATCCTTTCAAACAAAAAGAAAGAGCTCGTCAAAAAGCTTGGCAACCAAGGGAATCCCCTGTCCAAAGTCAACATGCAGTATGCACGCACGCACACTAAGCTATTTAACATTGCAATTTTCCCAATAACTGAAATCCTGGAACAAACAAACTATTTTTTCTTCTTCCTATTTGCCGACGCCCTCGTCACTCAGTAAGTTTCTTTTCTTCCAATTGAATAAACCCCAATCATCATCCTTGTTGGCAGGATGCAGAAACAAGCTGATGCTGCTATGCAGCACAAAGCCAACTTGGTGTGCCCAACGCGCTTCCGTTGTATTTCCTCCATTTGCAGTATTCAGCTGTAAACAAAATGTTGCACGCGTAGTAAATGACGTCTGATGGTGTCCTTGGGAAATACACTGGGTGGATGTTTGGTGGATATAAAACCACAAATATCTAAGCACACACAGCCGAACGAGCACGAACAACCGCATATTCAGGATTTACATCTCTACTGCCTGGCAGAGCTATTTTCCTTATAACCCGAACCCAATTTCGTATTCATCTCACAGGATTTGATTGATGTTTGTATGGAATTTCTGACACAGTTAATATGTTCTTGTGTGGCAATGGAGGAGGAAGAGGAGGATAAAACATAAAACAGATCCACGGCCAGCCCCAGCAGGAGAAGTCCTTGCGGAGAAGCCTAGCCCCACAGCTGCAGGAATCCTTCTCCTCTATATAGCATTCCCACTGATGTATGTGTTGTTATCTTTGTATGAGAATCTGTTAGTTTTTTTTTGTGTTATTGGTGATTTTCAAAGCGTTGCGCTTTGAATTTATGATAGAAGCGAGAGTGGGTTCTTTTTTGTATCCTTATGGATCCAAGCTTTTAGTCAACTCTCTCTGTCCGTTTTGGTTCTTTGAATGTGGAAACTGTACGTCCATACCTTTTTCCGAAGAGTCGCTACTCGTATGTGGTATAGGATTTTGGCCGATTTGAATGATTTAATTTATGACATATGGATGGCGTTTTATGAATGTATCTGCGCCGGGGCTTTGTGAGGAGTGTTCAGATAGGACACTATATCGCGCCGCTGAGCTGCTTCGGACTGAATTCGTAATTTTTGCAATGATTTGTGGGTGAAATACAAAATTGCAGTCCGGGTGTCGGTGATTTGGAATTTTTTTATAGTGAAAGTGATGGATTGTCCATCATCAGCATGGAAAGTGGGTTAGTGGATTTATCCTGATTTTGATATCTAGGAACGAAATTATTTTTGGTTTGAGTTCGTGAACTATTGCAATAAAAAAACTAATTTTCTACTCAAAAGTGGCTGCGATTATTCTACGATATCTACTACCCCACCGTCAAGGCGAGGTTCTTACAAGATGCTAGAAAACATGGTCAGAAGATTTGTTTATCAAAGCCTTTAATTAATAGTGTATTTGCCAATGTGACACTAAATTAATTATAATTAGCCTTTACCGAAGTAAGGCACTTAATTAAACAATAACAAACTTATTTTCTAACTGTTAAACTATAAGTCAAAAGGTCCTATCGAATTCAATTGTAATTAAATCACAAATCATGTTTTAACACTTATCTTATTTAAAAGTCAATAAATATGCAAAAACCAACCCGAATACGTCTAGAAAATCAACACTTTTACCTTTGCTAATCAAAAGAGTCTGTTATTCTATCAGAAGCGTTTTTTGCTAACCCAAATTCTCTCATATGAAACCAATACAATTATGTAGGTTTAGTACTTAACCCAAAGGGTATCCTCTTTTGAGAGGGAACTCACTCAAATAACCCGAAATTGAGATGAACACTTTCCTACCGCAACCTCTCCGCCCACCTCGTGTATCAGTTTCGTACAAACACAACTAATAACATCATTAAACTTAAAATATCTAACGGTAACCTGACATAACTATAGAAGGTATTTCCTAAAGGAGTATACATATCAATACCTATGAAGAGGTTCAGTCAAGTCGGAGTTTGCCGCTCGGTGGTCAATAGAATATTCAAAATCTCAACCTTTCTAATATCCAACCAGGGATAACATAAGTTACATGATTCCTTCATTAGCAAAACCAAATATAACGGTATGTATATAAGAAACACTATTTTCGGTCTAACAAAAACTTTTCCGATTCTCCACAAAAGGGTTCATCGTGTATATAGGCCTCCAGACACTCATGGTTCATACATAAACATTTCCCTATAACCTCAAGGATAATGAAAATCGACCTCGAGTAGAAGACCACCACCGCAGGACCTTTATGGGTCTTCCATCCACTTAACACACAGCCAAAGTCAACATTACAGAGATTAATCGAAATTTTTAGTAAGGCCACCGATCTCCCCCTCTCATCTTAAATCACAACCATGTCAAACTCGTCAATTATCCTTCTTCTCCATTTCAACACGCACACACAGCCCATCACAGCCTCCCCCACCCACATTGACACACAAATAAAATTGGTGCGGTCTTACTTTCTAATTGGTTGACAAAATTAATTTGCATATTAATTCATGACAAGGATAAGAGAATCGAGTGGAGAGAACAAACCCACAATGCAAACAAATTTCATCCACCCACCCACCCACCCACCAGTCCCCACCATCATCGATAATCCAACCGAACGATAAGAGAGTCTACGTTGGTATCCTTGTGTAGTAGATTTGTAGACTAGAAGGTTTCCATTTATCCATTTTCATCAGACAGGGAGCTGTCATTGTTTGCACCGACTGAAATCGATTTGCTAATTTTAAGAAGATCCCCAAAGACAAAAGGATCGATTTAAATTGAATCAGAGCTCTCAGCTACGCGGAAAGGAAATTAAGAGTGAATACGATAGCAAGCGGAAATGACGCGCAAGGACAATGGAGGATACTCTGGTAAAAAAATTGGTTTCTTGTGACTGCGCTTTCTCATTTAATTTTGTGGCAAACCCATGAGACAGGTAAATTAGCATGATTTTAGGGCTTTTTCTGTCGGCTAAAATGTGGAAGGGGTGGGGGGGGGGTCCTTTTTTCTGTGTTTGATTGGAATGGACAAACAAGATAAAGTTGCAAGAGTGGGGGGATGTATAACACGAAAGTTTGTTTGGTTAGGGGATGAATTAAAGTGTAATTTAGGATAATGCTTGGAAAATAATCTATGATGGGGTCAAGGATCATTCATTGGGGAGGAATTAGTTTTGTGTTTAGGGGGTGACTTTTGTAACTGGACTTGTTAAATTCAAGAAACAAGAACTTGTACAAACAATTAATTAATGAATTAAATTCATTTCTGTTTTGGGACAGATAAGTTGACCTTTAAAAGGTAAGAAGAAATTAGGATTTACAATTCTTGTAATTGCCTATTATAGCCAAGAATACCTGGAAACGGTGCTTTGATATTGTGTATTACATTCTTTTCAATGTTGTCACATGATAAACGGATAGGTGTGCCTACTTATCTAACATCCTCCGAGGGATCTTAATTTCTTATTCAAAAGAAGTTACGAGTTTAAAAGCATGTTTTGTTCATTTTAATCGGAATTGGATAAAATAAAAGAAAAATTCTTCTCCATTAATTAATTTTTTTTATAAGAATAGAAAAAGAATTATTAAAAAGTCAATACGTAAAAGTGTTTGCCTCATTAAAGCGTCGCCATCAATAAAAACGATTTTTTTAAAAATAAATCTCAAAATTCATTGTCCGATACAGTAATATTTAGCGTCGTAAAATTCGACTCCACAAATCCCTACTTAGTTCAAGATGTCTTGACGTACATTTCATCAAAATGTCTTAATGTAAAAATCAGGGACGGATTCACCACATTTGAAGCCCTGTTTTTTTTTGGCAACTGCCACGTCAATTGGATCGACATAATATATATTGTTAATCGATTACCTAGTTTAAAAATATAGATACATCACTCAAAAATCAATAATCAAATTTATTGAATTTTGATTTAAGTCTTTATGCATAACATTCGAGTTTTCATGAATTCGTTATGGCTCTTTTACGAATCGACCTCACCGATATTGATGAAATCTTGATTTTGTCTATAGGGGTCGCATGGATGCTTAGTACATCTTACTTTTATATATTTGTCTGGAACAACTAAAGAGAAACTTGCTGTTTATTTAACATTTAGTTGGTACAATTGATAAGTGTTGCCAATGCAACAAAATACTTTTTTACATCTTTGTACTAATACATAATATATCTCTCTTCTTAGTTTACATTTTAAATATATAATACATTATTTAATTGAAATATAAAATTAATAATTACTGTTCATTGTTTTAGCAATCGAGTTTATATATAATTCAATAAGTTTTGTTGTTTTTCACTAACTTCTAAGTTTAATATAACGGGTGGCACACGAATCGTGCTACAAAAATAAAACGTAATAATTTTTTTCTGTGTGAGTAATCGGCTTATTTTTTTTTTATTTTGAAGGTTACTATTTAGATTTATAAAAATGGATGCTTGGGATACGGAGAAAAGAATTTGGATAGTGCAACGGTACCATGCTTTGCAGTCCATCATTTCCGTCCAAAGGGAATTTAGGCGGGAGTTTGGCGGTAATCCCCCGAGTAGATGGACCATTATGAGGTTTGTAAACATGTTTGCCGAATCTGGAAGCATCGCACGAAGGCCGTACCATCGAGATGCCAATGTTCGGGTTCAGGATACAATCGCAGCAGTAGCATCTGCAATACAGGCCAATCCGAGCGTTTCGACCCGAAACTTATCGGGGCAAATTGGAATTAGTAGACGGTCATTACAACGGATACTTCATGACGATTTAAACTTGTTTCCGTACAAAGTCCAAATTACTAGCAAGTTAAACCCTCAGGATTTGCCTGTTCGCCTGGAATTTTGCCAAAAAATGATATCAATGGCCGAAGAAGACAACACATTGATCAATTGTTTGTTCATGTCTGATGAGGCCCATTTTGATCTTAACGGCAATGTAAACAAGCAAAATTGCCGTATATGGAATGAGTCTAATCCAGAAATGCTCCATGAGACGGAACTGCACCCAGAACGAGTCACTGTGTGGTGCGCAGTTTCATCAAGGTGTATAGTCGGGCCGTACTTCTTTGAAGAAAACGGTGTAACCGTTACTGTCAATGGGGACCGTTATTTAAAGATGTTGAAGGAGTTATTTTTACCCAGAACTGCGCCGAAGACGTATACCATTCAACAGCGTTTGGTTTCAGCAAGATGGAGCAACTGCACATATAGCCAGACCAGTTATGGCGGAGCTAAACAAAAAATTCGCAAACAAATTAATTTCTAGGAACTCCACTCTTCGCTGGCCCCCAAGGTCAGCTGACCTGACTGCACCAGACTTCTTTTTATGGGGTTATGTCAAGCAAGACGTGTATAAAACGAAGCCCAGGAATTTAACTGAATTAAAGCAGTCCATAACGACAATAATTGAGGCGATCCCAACTTCAACTCTTCAGGCCGCAATGAATAATTTTTTGACCAGGTGCCGCATATGCGTGGGAGAGCGTGGAGGTCATTTGCGGTCTATAATCTTTAAAAACAACTAACTATTTAAAATAAAATTTAATTTTCTAACCAATAAAAAAAATAAATGAAATACATCGATTAAAAAAAAATTATTTGAATTTCTTATTGTAGCACAATTGGTGCGCCACCCTGTATAAGCAATATTGATTGTTATAAATATAATGATTCAATTGATATACAAATTCATAAGACACTAAGATAAGGGATAAATGAGTAGTCAATTTTTTCTAAAAGGTTTCATAATTAAATCTTTTAGGTTTTTTGATATCTTCTCTTGGTCTTAAGGACCTTCCAGTATTTTCGAGAGGCGGCGTTCTAATTTGATGTAACGTATATGTTGGGTGACGGTTTAATCTCTGGTGTTGTTCTTTGGTACCCTTTTTTGATATCAACAATATTTCTTTGTACCACTACAAAGTCTTGTAAATATTTAAAGTCCTTGGAAAGCTTTTCTGAGCGTGAAGGTTTTCTAATTTGTTCTATGTGAACCCTTCGATTAGAACCGTGGAGCTCTATCAATACAATCAAAGGTCTTTCAACATTTACAATTCTGCAAGAAATCCATTTACATATTTCTTTAAAATGATTTAAATAGAACGCCACTTCTCCTTCCTTTAAATGATTTTTACTTAATTTAATTTCGTTAGATTTACATTGGTCTTCGGATTGATTTTTATTTATTTTATTAGTATTTGATTTAACATCACTATTTTTTACAGAATCTAAAATTGTTGTAACTTTATATTTAAACATTAGTTCGTTTGGCGTTTCGTTGGTCACGGTTGAAGGTGTATTGCGGTATGCAAACAGGAACTGTGTTATCTTACTTTGAATAACAATAGAGTTATTAAGGTTATCCAACAAAAAACATTTCAAGCTCGATTTTACGGTTTGGACCGCTCGTTCGGCACTACCATTACTGGATGGGTGATAAGCTGGGATAGGAATTTTCTTAATATTTTGATTTTTTAAAAACGTGTCAAACTCAACTGAATTAAATGGAGGACCATTGTCCGACACCAGGATAGTTGCTTTAGCAGTTGTAGTTTTCCTATGAAAAATATCTAGGTATTTTGAAAATACGTCGAAAATTATCAAAAAATGTTGACTTTTAAAATAGAAGATATCAATATGTACTCGTTCATAAGGAATCCGAGTACTAGGCCAAGATGCATTTACCTTTTGGGTGGAAACACTACGATTTGACGACAAGTCAAACAACTCGTTACATACAGCTCTATGTCATGGTCATCATCTAATTTCATCCACCATACATAAGATCTAGCTAATAATTTCATTCGGACCATGCCGTTATGATTTGTGTGAAGACTTTCAAAATTTTATATTTTAAATTTTGTAGAACAACTATTCGTTGTAGATAGTACAAACAGCCATTTTCTGTATGAAAATGGTGGCATTTTAAGAAATATGAATGGATGTCGCTATCATGCTTTGAAGGCCAACCAAATTTTACAAAATTATAAATTTTATTTAAAAGGGAACATTCTTTTTGGAACTTACGAATCATTTCGAAATCTAAAGGATTTAATTGCTCTCGTTAACAAAATTAATGCAATCCATTCCGTTTTCGGGAACACCACTTGGTTCTTCTGAAGGTAAACGTGAGATTGCATCCACGTGCTCCATAAGTCTACCTGGCTTAAATTTTAACTCATAATCGTACATTGATAAAATAACGGACCATTTTTTAAACACAGTTTGGCGCCTGTGTTGGCTGGGTTTTCTGGCCCATTTCATTGGCAACTTAATTGTTCTTAATTTATTTTCATATGTTGCGGCGACTACGATATCTGTTTATGTATCTTTATTAGCAAACTCTTCGACTGTACAATTACTACGGCAATACTCCTGTGTATACAATTAAGGGATGTGCGCAACCTTTTCAATGAGAGACAACCAACCGCCAATACATAATACTTACTACGCTAAGTCGAGGGATCTCGTTCCTCGGAATCGCCCTCTAATGTTCTTCTCGTCAATGTCTGTTGAATTTTTCAATGGCAATAGCTTTGAAAACGTGTTTCAAACTTGATAGCATTTTTTTTTGACAGATTTTACATTAAAGTCTCTGTATAAATCTCTGTTTCGTATGTACCCATGCAGCATTAACGATAGTTCTGAAGGGTTTGTTTGGATATGGTTACAGTGTTCGCATATGACTTGATCCAACTACAAAGTTGTATGCCAAATTCCCATACTGGTTTAAGCACTTGCTTGCAGATAAGCAATTAGTTTTATGCACTCAGATTTGAGTGCTTTTTAAATAAGCTAGTATAATACTCGTAGTTTAATATCGATTCAGTAAGTCTTTCCTCAAAACTTGTCATTCTAATCTTAAGCATTCGTCTACCTCTAAAATCGAAAACTCCAAGCCTGCGTAAAAAGGAATAAAAAAAATGTATTGGCGCGACGGCGCCTTAAGGAGCCAAAGCCTAAGTGACTTTGTTGTGTTGTGAGTCTGCAGGTGTGGAAGGAACCTACAATTTACCGCCGAGTCCAAACGGATAATGAGATGCGCTTTTTCGACACAAATTTTACTCTTGGAGGATTTGTCATTAGAAAGAGGCAGTACCCCCAGGTGGCTCTGACGTGGAGTCGACCTCGACCCCTTGCTTATCAGCCCGACACACTAACCACAAAGCCACGGCCACGGGTCACAACAAAAACAAATGCGCGTTTCCAATAAGGAATTAATTTTTTGAGATCACCCTGGACACCAGCATCTTCGTTGTCAATCCGCTCCTGTACGGCACTAACATTGAATTGAACATAAAAAAATATTATTTCAACTCATAATCGTTACATTAAAAGCAATCGATTCGAATATATTTCGTTCCATCGTCCAGCACTCCAGCATTCGAATTATTCATATATGTATGTATAACCCGTGTAGACCAAGGCCAGGACACCACAGAATTTTTTCCATTTTTCAGTTTGGTTGAATAATTTTTAGCACACTGGATCATGATGCTATGCGGTTTAATGTAATGCCACAGCAAATTGGATATAAATCCTTGGCTAGCTGGGTTTTGTTGTTGTTGATGATGCTTTCACTGGACATGCCAATTCTTATTACACACAAACACATATAATAAAATGACATTTACAGCAACAATAAATTTTAAAAATCGATCATCGATGTAATGAAAAAAATTTGATATATAAACTGTGGTGAAGTTTTTTTTTTTATTTTAATGATGAAAATTGCATGCATGAACTAATTAATCAAAAGGTGTTCACTTTGTACACGAGTATTAAAATGTTTGTGCAACAAACCAAAAATAGGATTCAACCAATGGCTCAATATATATATATTTATGTTTATAGGTGTAGATACATTAAAAAAAACCCATAAGACTTTTTTGTAGAGATATTTGATTTTTTTTGTGTTTTTCGAATAAAATGTTAATAGGTTATACGACCTATTGAAGCGGACAATGATAAATTGTATTTTATTTTTATTTTTAATTAAAAAAAATTGGTTGTAGGTGTATTTATTAACTTATTAAACAAAAAAATCGAAGTGCTCAAATTTTAAATTTAAATACGTTTTTTTTTTATTCTCCTGTTTATTCATGGAGAAATTATCATTTGAACTTAACTTCGGTTTCACTGGAAAACACTTTATTTTATTTTGTATAGATTTAAATAAAAAATAAGTCAAAATGATATATTTTTAACAAATAAAATATTTTTGAAGTAAAACTTCGGGAATAAATTTAAGTTGCTTGGGATAAATAAATTAAATTATCATCATTGGGGATGATGATCGGATCGGATAGCCTGGGTCTTGAACGCGTTATGGGGAAGCACGGCTTAGGTCAACGAAACGAAAATGGTGATATGCTTGTCGACTTCTGCAACGCTCGTCAACTTGTAATTGGGGGTTCTTTATTTCCGCACAAGACCTGTCATAAAATCACGTGGGAATCTCCTGATGGTCGAACTAAAAATCAAATCGATCACTTCATCATACAACAGAAATGGAGGAAGTCACTGTGCGGTGTTCGAAACGAAAGAAAGGCTGACGCAGGTAGTGATCATCATTTACTCTTGGGTTTGCTTCGTTTACGAACAGCTGTTGCCCAGCGCCGCTCAGAAGGTATAGCAAGGAGACCAAGATTCAACACAAGTGCTCTTAATGACCTTAGTGTACGTCGTAATTTCACCACCACACTCGACGTCAAAACGTCAAACTTTCAGAACGCCGGGTTATCGATAGATGCCATGTGGGGTCAAATTAGGAGCGCTTTCATGGAAGCCGGAAATGAAACTGTACCAAGCAATCAAGAGCGAGAGATTCCTGGATATCCCAAGACACCTGGGACAAAATCACATATCGCAGATCACTCAAAGTTAGGATCAATTCTGAAAATGATGCTCAGCGAACATTGCCTCTACGGAACGAGTATAGAGCATCTTATAAGACAGTGCAGCGGTGTGTGAGACGTGATAAGAGGGCAAGGGTGGACAAACTTGCGGAAAATACGGAACAGGCTGCAGGAAGAGGGGACGCAAGAGAACTGTATAAAATCACTAAGGACATTATTGGCCAGCGTAGTAGCACTAACACTAACCATCCAGTGTTAGATTTGAATAGCAACCTTTTAGTGACGATAGAAGATCAACTACAAAGATGGAAGGAGCACTTTTGTGCACTGCTAAATAGTGACCAAAATGCAGAATTGAATCCACAATTGAACAACATGCGCAGATCTTCTAGGGGCATTGATACCAGTCCCCAACGGGTACAGAGATTAAAAACGTGATCCATCTTCTAAAGAAAAACAAGGCAGCTGGACTTGACGGTATTCCTGCGGAGTTCCTGAAAACAGACCCTGAAGCATCTTCCCATATTTTGCTAAATTTAGTGCAGGCTGTTTGGGAAAGTGAAACTTACCCACAGGACTGGAAGGATGGAGTTATTGTGAAGTTACCAAAGAAAGGGAACCTCAAAAACTGTAATAACTGGCGCGGTATCACCATATTGTCCGTTTTTCCGAAATTAATGGCAACGATTGTTCTCGAAAGGATAGAATCCATGATCGAATCTACCCTCAAGAGGCACCAGGCGGGATTTCGTAGTCAACACCTTGTGAATCATACTCGAACAGTCGTCTGAGTACCAATCACCGCTGTACCTCATGTTTGTGGATTTTGAGAAGGCATTCGACAGGGTTAATCGTGTATGCATATGGAGATCGCTTATTGCGAGAGGTATCCCTGAGAAAATTGTCGCCATTATTAAAGAATCTTACAACAACGCAAGGTGTTTCATTTTGCACAATGGACAGCTTTCCGATTCCTTTGATGTGCGTCAAGGAGTGAGACAAGGAGATGTCCTGTCACTAATTCTGTTTTTACTGGCAATTGACGATGTGATGACTGCCACGGTGGGTGAAACTGAGAGGCATGGTATCCAATGGAGTCTGTTTGACAAACTCAGCCACATAGACTATGCTGACGATATATGTCTCATGGCGAAAAACACGGCTGGCCTAAATCAAATATGTCATTCGCTGCAGCTAAATGGGGAGGTGGCTGGCTTAAGGATCAACGCAAATAAGACCAAAATAATGACTACGGGCCAAAGCACACAACAAGTTACTCTAAGGCAGGAACCCATCGAGGAGGTCACACAGTTTAACTACCCGGGCAGTTTCATAGCACTCGATGGCGGAACGGACCTGGATGTAAACAATAGAATAAACACAGCCCGTAGTGCATTTGGAATCCTTTCTCCTGTGTGGAACTCCAGCAAAATATCGCTACGCAAAAAGTTGAGACTCTTCGAATCCAACGTAAAATCTGTGCTGTTATATGCTTCAGAAACATGGAAATGCTCTGCAATCATCTCGAGCAGGCTGCAAGCCTTCATAAACCGTTGTCTGCGGTACATTCTGAAGATCCGGTGGCCGCAAACCATATCGAACGCTGAACTGTGGAATAGGACCGGACAGAGAAAATTGGACGCCGACATCAGACAACGGAAGAGGCGTTGGATAGGCCATACACTGAGGAAACCTAATGACAACATAGCGAAGCAATCCTTCGAATGGAATGAAATAAATTTGTTTTCTTCGAACTCCGGGCGTAATGTAAGACACCCAAAAGGAAAAGAATACCATCCCCGCTATGCACAAAAAACAATCAAACACGGAGGTGGCAATAATATGGTGTGGGGATGTTTTTCCTGGTACGGTGTCGGTCCTATATTTCTCATTAAAACCATATTAACAAAATATGGTTATAGGGATATCTTGGAAAATGTCATGCTTCCATTTTCTGAAGAAAACATGCCCCTCCGATGGCATTTTCAATAGGATACCGATCCAAAACACACGGCGGGTCTCGTAAAAGATTGGTTCCAAGAGAAGGAAGTATCTCTTATCCCGTGGCCAAGTTAATTCCCTGACCTCAATCCCATTGAGAACTTGTGGAATGCACTCAAGCGAAAGTTAGGCGGGCAATATTTTACAAATGGAAACCAATTTTGGGAAGCCGTTCAAAGAGAATGGTATTCTATACCCAACCAGACATGCCAAAAATTGGTGGAATCAATGCCACGCCGACTCCAAAAAGTTCAAGCTAACAATAGAGGATACTCTGGGTATTAGAGTTAGGTAATCGAAAATTCAGGTAACCAACATTAAATGTTAATAAAATCAATATTTTTAATACTTTAGGAAGACGCGCCCATTTTATTGACCAGGCTAAAATGCGTCAATCGACAGTTTCGGCCACTTATTATGAAAATGTTCTATTAATTCAAGATCCTATTAAAGTCTTTTATTTTCTTTGTTATTGAAGTTTTATTAAAAACATAAAAAATTATAATGCAACTGAAAAAATGTAAAAAAAAATTAACTAATAAAAAAATAAATAGTCACACCTATTTTTTTGACCAGCTGTGTATATATCGGATAAATTATTTTGATTTAAAAGGCGTTTTTGGTTGAACAAATAAAAGTTACTTGAAATGTGTAAGAACTTTAAATGTGCTAAATAAAATAACCTAATAACTTATAATTATTCAATTTATTATTATCTATGTTTTATTGTCGATTATGTATATGACACTTATATTATTTTACTTGAATACCATATCTGTACAATCAAATGTTGCTTTTGGTTTAAACAAAAAAAACGCTTTGTTGTTATGGATGCGAAAGCTTTTTGCAGAGTGCGACTGTGTAGGGATTAAAAGCAAGCTAGCCAAGATGGGTTTGGCCACCAGTGGAATAAAAGCCACGTTAAAGAAACGTCTTGATGAGGGGATAGCTTTCCTTGATGATGGTGAAATGGAAAAGTTTTTCCCTCAAGATGTTCTTAGTTGCATTGATGATGATGATAAGCCAGCAGATCTAGAAGATGATGAAAACGCTATTTCACAAAGGTTAGAAAACTTGCGTCAAATGGTGAGGCAAAAGAAAGACTAGCGGAGTTAAATGATAATCCTGTCCAAGAGATTCAGTCGTCATTAACATCAAATGCTTCAATTGTAATCAGGCTGGGCATATATTAACCAATTGCTCAAAGCGTATATATCGTTAAGAACGACACAATGAAGGATGCTATAGTCTTAGGACGTGATTTTTTACAAAAATCTAATATAAAGCTTATGTTAGAAAAAGAAAAGATAGAATATGATTTAGATGTCTTAATATGTGAAATTTTAAGTAAAGATACATCGGATATTTGTGACAAATCGGTTTGTCTTAATAATTTTTACAAATGCTTTTTCTTTTACATTTGAATAGTAGGATCACAATATGATAAATTTCCAAGAGTTTTATGCTCTGATTTAAAATGGGTAGTTATCCCCTGATACGGATTATAAAAAGTCACAAAATTTCAGATCCTTCTCAAATAAATCTTTTGGTATGAAGCTATTGCACAGGCGAATTGTTCTGCTTTTAATTTTCTATTTAACTGGCTTATACCAATACACTATCTGAATGGCTAATTGTTTTGCTGTTCGTGGCTTTCTAAGTGTTCTTACATTCAACATCTGAGAAGATCTTTTTCCATAGCTGGTTTGTTATTCCCACTTACAGTCGCTTAACTGGGGAGGCCAGGTCTAGCGGAACCTTTAGGAAATAGGAAGCATGAAATCCAATTTTAAGACCCTAAATATCATTGAAAGGTTCCCAACATAACTAATAATTAAGCTTTCATAAGCTCCATTTTTCTCGAATTAGACATGTATATAGCTTATATTGAACTTGCATAAAGCTAACTTTCGAAAACCACACATTTAAAATTTTGACAATTAAGAAATGAACTGCTATAAAGGCCTTTAAAAGTGAGTTTGGCAAGTTCGCAGGTGCAAAATAACATGTATAAGACCTTCAGAAGTTGTTCACTGAAAAAATTAAATCAATGGAAGTATCTTCTGTAAGGCTTGTCCCTAAAAGTCTTATACAAACATAATTCTCGACTGAAAAGGTAAAGTATCTTAAGTCAATGTTGACAATTTTTCAGGAGAGCAAAAAAATGATTCAAAGCTGCCTCCCAAAAAATCTTACAAGTGTAGACTTTATTGAACAAAGCATTTAGATGTCAAATTTTTTGATTTTTTTTTTTTAAAGTTATTTCAAAAAGATATTTTTAAAGTTTCGCCCGTTATAAGGAAAAATATGACTTAAGATAGTTTTAAATAGTATTTAATTATAATTTCTCAAATCTTAAGTTGAGATAAGATATTTTGCCTCGTCTTTTCGAAGGACGTCTTCAATTCCTATGTCCATTTAAGATGAGTTGCGCGTCCAAAGGTGAAAAAAAGAGATTTAAGATGATATTTTCTGGTTTTTATTTTAAAAATTTAAAGTCCTTAAGTCTATAGAGATAGACTTGTCAAACTCTTTACATTTTCTTTCATTTTTCACAGATCCAGTCCTAGTTACATACTTCTTACCTTGATTCCTCTTTAACTTTCTTGACTTTGGTGTTTCAGCCTTTTCTTCTCCAATCACAGACGACGTTTCCATCTCAAATGATCTATTAAGCCGCCGCTCAATTTCATCACCCATTCCCTGAAGTTCAGGGTCAACATTTTCGGTTCCTTCGCAAATACTATTGGCAGATGAAGAGTTTTGGTCATCGTTGTCCACATTGAGGTTTTTGTCTGAGGCACTGTTTTCTTCCTCGGAGAAAGGACTATAGTTGGGATCCGCTACGTCATCGTCAAAAATTTCATCTGACAGAAATTGAAACTCATTATTTACACTGCTTGTTGCAGGAGTCTCTGTACTAACTATCCTTGAAACAAAAAAGCTTTCTTGTAATTTAGAAAGTATTCAATAGTAAGTACATACCTTTTTTTGTTGTAAGAATGTGTTTTATTAGTAATAATTTGTCAATCACGAAAACAACACTATCTGAAACACTAACTTAAATATTAACTGAAACACTTTCATTCAGTGAATGAATTATTAACTCTAACTAAAAGAAAAACGTTCGCTCAAAAAGAAATCCAGAATCAAACTACGCTAAAAAATATCTCATGTTCTTGTTATTACGGACATTTTGTTTAGGTTTGCAAACGGTAGAATATCCTATGACTACTTAGGGAGAGAAAAATTTCAGTTTTAAATTCAAAAAAACATTTTATGCCGACATAAGATGATTTGCCTTTTTACACTTTTTCGGTATTTTTTTTAAGTATTTTATCTTATGTCGACCTAAGGATGGCTTTTGTTTATGTTTGCACGCGTGAAAATATCTTAAGTCAACTTAATATGATTTACGGTTTTACAACAATAAAAAAGTCTAAAGTCAATATTATCTTAAGTCTATATTAGGTTTTAAAATTAAGCAGAACACACAATCTATTATGTACACTTGAGATATTTACCTCGTGTAGAGGTGTGTCTTTTGAACATAAGATGAAGTTGTTTTTGTATATAAAAAAAGCAAAGGAGTGAGATAGAAGGATGTCGATAAGATAGAACTGTAGTCCTTTCGAATGGCACTGGGGTTCAACCAAAAAACGCTATATATCTTTAGTCGACCCTAAGATACTTTACCTTTTCAGCCGAGAATTAATCTGATAAGACTTTTAAATAAGTTTTTATAAAAATAGTCAGTTATAAAAAAAATAGGAAAAGTAAATAGATACTGAACATCGTAAGATACGTAAAATATAAAAGAAGTCCTAAGGCCGCGTTTCCATTTGCAAGTCAACTCGCGGAAGTCTTGCAGAAGTTTCTTCGCGCGCTTACATTGTCATGTGAATTCTTGCAATTTCTTCTGCAATAAATGTTTTGCAAGAAGCTGGCGCATCATATTGTCGCAATTTATTGCAGATGTATTTACACCAGGTTGAGAGTATAAGTCACTAGGCCTTGGCTCCATAAGGAGCTGTCGCGCCAATAAATTTATTTATTTTATTTACACCAGGGGAGCAATTAATGTCGCAAGAAATCTGGTTGTTTACTTAACATTGTGAAGTCATGGCGAGAAGACGTCAACGATTAGCAGCTGCGATGATAATTTTATTATTAAAAAAAGAAAAAAAAATCAACTTGGGTTCGAGACTGGATTTTGAGAAGACGGGAAGCTGGTGCCTTCTATAATTTATTAAACGAATTAAATATAGAAGATGCTCAGCAATACTTCATTTTCACTCGCATGACCGCAATTGATTTGGAAGTTTTGATATTGAAAGTGGCTCCTATTATAAAAAAACAAGACACTCGATTCCGTGAGTCAATATCACCGAAGGAAAGACTCCTTTTGACTCTGCGATTCTTAGCATCTGGTATGTACATATAATTTAACGACAATAGGTGCGCATTTAGCAGGTTGAATCTTTGATAATCATTTTATGTGTTTTCTGTTTTTCCGTCCTCCCTCTATCTTCTGTTCTGTCCTGTATCAGTGTCGTCTTGTGTGTTGTGTAATTGTCTGAGCCGATGGCCTCAGCAGCCAGTGCTCATAAGTGTCTCTGCTTCGTAGATTTATCTACGGAGCAGATCAATATGTAATGTAATATATGTAATCATTTTTTCAGGTGACTCATACCATTCCCTGATGTATTTATTTAGAATTCCTGTATCCACCATATCAAAAATTGTTCCGGAAGTATGCCAAGCTTTATACGATTGTCTACACGAGGAATATTTAAAAGTATGTAATCAAAAAACATTATTAATCAACTTTTTTATTCTCCAGTATTTAAGTAAGCTACACTTATGTAAGTTAACACATCAGCATAATCAACAATCAGCACAATTATGGGCAGCGCATTGCAAGGCTAACGTCCGCCGTCCGCTAGGCATCGGCAGTGCAGTGGCCTTCGGCGAACAGCGTGAACAATGTGTAACTTGAGCATTAGCATAAGAATTGAAGAATTGAATTCGAAAATAAAGAGCACTTTATATTAAGTCATTAAGAAAACAAGACGTGTTTCATTTAAATTATCTGGCGCCCAGCGTGTTTAAACCTAAAAAAATATTAAGAAAAAACTTTATACGAAGTTAATCAAGCAAGGAGAATGGTAGAAAGCGTCTTTGGCATAATTGCTAGTAAATTTCGTATATTTCGTAGGCCATATTAGAACTGGGTCCAGAAAAAAGTAAAACTGTTACAATGGCTTGCTTGTTTATTATCTCGAAAGGAGACGACGCGTCAGCGATATATTGGAAATACGAATGAAATTGAAATTCAACCTGAACATAATTTTGTAAATTTAGAAAGAGGATCCGATAATCGTCCAGGAAATGAAGCGCAAAGAATACGTGAAGCAATATCAGCATATTTAATTAATTTAAAAACGATGTGTATAAATGTATGGTTAATAAAAAGAAATCAATACAAATCAGTCTTTTAATTTAAAAATGATAAATAAATACTTGTTTACATACCAATGTATCCGTACAAGGTGCTCTGCCAACGTCCAAGAAGTTAAGGGCCTCGAAATAACACCAGCTTGGTTTGTAAAGATCATCCTGGCCACTTCCACTTTTCTTTATTTTTATTTTTTTTTTCATTTTGCCACTGGCTCCTTAAGTTGTGAAGTTTCCGAGAAACTTCATTCTCATTCGTGTGAAACTCTTCCGTGATCTTATTAAGAATAGAATTTTTTTTTTTAATTCAGTCCTTGTAATTTTCGTCCCGGTTATTCCATAAACATAGATTACACTCGTAAACTTCAATTAAACGCATAACTTCTTCGCGAGGCCATTCACGACCTTTTATTTTACTCATTTTGTATAAAGCAAAGACGTCAACCAGCCACTTGCGCGAGATATACGAAACTGTTTCGATAAGCTGCAAGAACTTTCGCGAGTCGATGCAAAAGTGTTTAAACTAGCAATTAATTGCACATGCAAATACTCACAAGAAGTTATGAAAGTAATGTCGCGATGCGAACTTGCTTGGTAGTTTCCACTTGCAATTCACTGTCGGACAGACTATCGGACATTTATTGCAGAAGTTTTTTTGCAAATGGAAACCCGGCCTAACAGAAATAACTTCCTGAGTTTAACAGAAATGTAAAATTCATTAACAAATTTTAGGATTTGGAACCTAACCAAAGGCAGATGCAAAAAAAAAAATAAATTTACTAAAATAAACTTTTTTCCTTAAAATTCATTTATGAGAGGCTGGCAAGTATTTCAGGACAATGAAAAATGGCCTTTAAAAGGCTTTTATATAAACATTTATGGCAAGTTAAAAGGAAAAACTGTCTTCAAAAGACTTGGGTAAGGTCTTTTTTAACATCCAAAGCAAGCTATTAATTAAATTGCATAAAAATCTATCTGCTGATATAAAGCCTGTCAGCAAAAGTCGTATAGCAGTTAAATAGCTTGCGTTATGAGGCCCTAAATTATTACGAAGTATTATAACAGTTAAAAATCTTGCAGTTTAATGTGGCACAAAACTACTTGCATAAGGCCTTTGCTTTTAACACTTTTAATAGAACTAAGAACAGCTTATTTATAACCTTACACAAGTTAAATTCTTGGGAGAATCAATCAAAACCTGGTGATTGTGAGCAAATCAATTCGCCTATTGGTTAGTATTCAAGAATCTCAACTTAAGGTATCGAATCGTTAACTGATTACAATCTTTTAAACAGTTCTTAATAACTGTGAACAAATTATCTTCCAAGTATTTTAAGGTAACTAAAAAATAATTGAGTTTTGAGGTTCTTAATTTCCCTTTCCCTAAAATATTTCCTCACCTAGAGCTGATTAAAAGAAAAATGCTCGTTCGTAAGATAAAAATAAAAGAAGAATGTTTCTGCAAAAAAGAAAATCAACCCATGAGAGCTAGGACGTCACCCTACCTTACCAAGGATTTACCGTATGATACAAAAAAACACTCAGTTTTATTTTTTTCCGGAATGCCAGCTCATCAGGCACGAAACAGCGTTAAAAAGTGCCCATGCTTCCGTGGCAGGTCCTCCCTGTTTTGGTATTCATTTCCTTTCTTTATCGCTGGTGACGACATATGTGACGATGATAGCAGAGAACCCAAAATACCGCCGCACCACCCGCGCACTCTCAACCATCCCAACACTAAAATAAAAGCTTAATGGAGGAAAATATTTCATCAGAATGCGGAACTTTCATCACATCACTTTTAGCACACATTCGACCTAATAAGGATATGGAAAGGATATTTCTCAGGTTTTTTTTTTTTTTTTTTTTTTTGGGAACCCAACAAAAACATGGTTTCCAAGGTGAAAAAGCTTCATTCGCGTATTTATTTCATTTAAGCTCGAAAAGCATAGTACTAGCTCAGGTAGCCAAAGCAAAGAAAAAATAAGCTGACGTATGGTAAGGGAATTCTTTCTGTGATATTTCGGGCTTCGGGGGTTGATTCCCTGGAATTTATGGGTGAAATTAAGGGAAAATCACTTTTGTGTTAAATTAGCGTAATAAAGGAGGCGTATGTGTTGAGCATAGGTTGGAATATGAAAAGGAAAAAAAGAATAGCACAAATGCGTCGGTATGTGGGTGGAAGGGATAGAAAGGAGGTAAGCAAATTATAGAGAGCGTTTGAAAGATGATTTTATGGTGTAACGTAAATTAACTGACGCGCGTGCATATATTTTCCAAAAGGGAGTGAAGATTTGCCAACAAAATGTTAGGTTTTCCAAGCATATGGGAGATGATTTAAAATTCTTCCGAATCAGTATTATGACTGGAGGTTACCTTGGTTGCATGCATCTGGTAATCCCATGTGACCTCTCTGTACGAATTAATCTGAATGACTTAGATTTATAAATGGTTGCCCAATGTGAGACGAGGTTGCCTTGGTTTGATTGAGTTTAAAAGCCCTGCGGTATCATATAAATTTTGATTTATTTTGATATCAGATTAAGGATTAATAATTACCTGAAAAGAATCTTCAAAGGCAACCACAAAACATTTTACATAAAGAAATTCCCACAGAATATTAAAACCACAATCCCTTATTCTGTAAATTCCTTTGAGAATTAGGCGAAATAACATTTTTGAACTCTGAAAATTCGAGTTGTAGGCCAAATACATGGTTATTTTGGAAAGCTCCTTTGTGACAATTTATAATAAAATCAAACTCTTTAGTCTATCATTACAATCAACGACAATGATGCTGATGTTCCAAAAAATAAAAAACAAGTATTTCTTCCTAACGTGCCCTTGTCAATTTCTTTAAAGAAGATTGTCTTGCTGCCCCATAAGCCCCATCAAAAGCCTTACATATTCCACTATACAACATAAGAGGTATAAGTAAATACATATTTCTTGCACGCTTATTCACCAAAAGGTTATGGCCAGTACACTTAAACGGCCTATTCCGAACTTGGCCCCATTAACCCCACCGACTTGACCCACAAAGTATTCATAGAATATTCAAATGTCTTCCATTCGATTAAGCACTTTGTTTTCTTATTCCTCTGCACCATCTTCCTTTCCAATCCCAACAAAACCTAAGAAATACACAAATAATTAAGAATCCAAATTACTATTATTAGTAAGTCCTTGAAACTGTCCACAAAGGTCATCGCAAAACAAGATGTAACTATGTAGACGGGACCATAAGACGGAAAATAAGTTGCCGATGCGGAGACGACCGAAATCTTGTCCTTTTGCTGTATCCACTTTATAGGCCACTTGAAAGCCCAAAATTTTTGCTTATGTCCTTTTGTCTCCTCCTATCAAGGAAACTCGGTTAAGGGCGAGGTTGTCATGCAAAAAAGAGGCAAATAATGTCCTTGAACCCGAGAGGCAAATATAAGATTTCACACATAATTTAACAGAAATTTTGTGATCTTATGAGGACAGGAAAGTTCTATATTTTGGGGGCCATAGAGGCGACAGGGCTTGTCCTTTTTTTCTGTAGATAGATATTGATTTTTATTTTTATGTGCGTGTGTAATTCTTAAGAAAACATGATCCCTTAAGGATGATATTGAAATCGTTAAAATAATCGGAAATCTTTTTTGTGGTTAGATGGTTTGGATATCCTTGTGTTTGCGTTTGTATAGGGTTGAGTAGGTTTTAAAATGATATAGAAGAAGAAATTTCAAGATGCTTATGTCATGGTCAAGGAAGTGGTTAGGGAAGTGTTTTTTTTTCGTTGACATGAATCAATCTGTCATCGTGATTACGAGAATCACCATTGTTCGTTCATATGAATGCCTCAAAAGGACATAAGCTCAATATTTAAAACAACAATCCCTGGATCTGGTGCACCACGACACCAAATCTCCTCCCAAGGTCTGGCCACTGATAATGTTTTATTAAGCATAAAAACTTTAAACAAAGTTAAAAACTGTAATTAAATGTATTTTGAATAAACTGACCATAATCCTTAAATCTATTCTATTATTCTATAGGCCCCTTCCAAACATTCTCCAGTTTTTGGTTTGGTGCTTTGTGTGCAAGTTTACTCTGCAGAAGTTGCCAAAACGTAAAAGTGGTTTTCAATTCGTTTACAGCATAAGTATTCACACAGGCATAATCCATGTCCTGTGCGCAATTAACTAACGAATTTTCATTTTCACAACAAAAATTCCGTAATGACTTTCGCCCGACGGCTACATAACTGTTCACTGCTTTTTGGAATTTTTTTTTTCTTGAAAGACCTTTCTATAACTAAAGAGGCTGCAGACGGACGGACAGCAGTGCCGCGCAAAAAAAGAAAAAAAAAATCGTGGATATTTTTCTTTTCATTCGTATTCTCACCACTTCAAGCCTATTCACCAAAGGATAACTCCAGAAACCATGTCTGCACTTTGCGTGCTGCTGCTTCTTTTTCTTCACTGCTAAAAGCGGACAATCCTCCCGGAAAAAAGGACTTTATTCTTCCCGCCCGACCACACTCAAGTTGCAGAAAAAACTAAAAACTATACAAAAAAAAATACCATCAGACGTTGAAAATATCCTTTTGAAATCAAACAAAAATGAAACCAAAAAAAAAAGGGATTTGCTGCAGCATATCCTTCCTTATAATATGCAATCCTTTTTTTCGGGATTTGTATGTTCAATTTTTTTCTTTTTAACCAAGTGGTTGAAATTTTAATTTGAAATTAATTCCAAACGTCGACGTCATCGTGGTTGTCCTTACTCAAAAGTTTAAATACAAAAAATGATATGTTAGGTCAACGAATGTGTTGGACACAATTGCTTCTTTTTGTGTAACGGAAAGTGATGCCCAAAAAACAGAAAATTTGATTAAAATGAAAATGTTCCGTCCTTTGGTTTTTAATTTTTGAAAAAATGTATGCTTAAAGGATTTTGAAGATGATGAGTCAAGCTTGTCGAAGGACAAAGTAATTCATTAAAGATTTACATATGGGTGGAATTCAGCTGATCCAGCAACACCCAACAGACAGAAGACGGACGTGACTAGACAAACTAACGACACGACTGATCAATGAGATACACAGAAAAACGATCAGACTACATACACTCAAACGAACGAACGAAATCAGAAAAGGGGAAAAACCAGTATTAAAAGTGTGCCTGCCTACCATAGAGTTCAGTTCTAAAGTAGTCGCCAAACCATCAACTTACTTTAATGTAATTCAGTGGCAGAAATTATACTAAAGAAAAAACTTAATTTAAAGAGAAAATTAATTTATCAAAGAAAATATATATATGTTCATCCACGAGTTTTATTTGTTTTTTGCATAAATAAATTGTTTTGAATTCCACATATTTATACAAAAAATGTTGTAAAATTTAGCAGTAAGTTTTATCGAACCTATAATTCACCCTTAGTGCAGGAACAAAAAAAAGCATGCTATAGTCCTTTTAGATGGTCAATTTTAGAAACATTCGCCGCTGTCTCCTCACATGACATTTATAGGATTTTCTATGGAAAATCGCTTATTTATTTTTTTCGTCAAATCTTTTTTTGGCTGTCTGTTTTGTTTTTACTCCATCACCCCTCCTCCGGTTCAAAGAAATGAATCACATGTGGCTAGTCCTTTTTACTCTTTGATTAGCTTGAATGGATAATCATGTGCTAATGGTTGCTCTATAACAAACGAAAGGACATGATTTATATATTTTTAATGGCCTTTCGTTTACATTTAAATGCGAATATACACTTAGTTTCCCTTTGAAAGGAAAAGTAATTATTTAACTTTGACAACCCTATGTCCAAAAGGGTATATGCAGCATAATTGGTATAAAGATACAGTCTGTCTGCTAATCTCGTAGGCATTGTAACAAAAAAGTCTCTTTTTGAGCCTGGTGACATATGGAATCACAGGAAGGATCAAAAGGACACTCATACCTCCACCCAACCACTTAAAAAAACTTCTATTTACCTACCTCTGCAACGTGTTTTGAAACCCTTCATTGCTTTGCAGTTTTCCATCTTTTTTTTCTGCAAAAACCCCTTTATGAGCTAAAGTCCTATATACATAGTTGTTTTTTTTCTCTACAACGAGCGCTTTATATAATCAAATTACACAAGAACATAATTTCGGGTAAGGACTCTTTTTCCATGTGAAAAATTCAAAATGAGTGTCTGGGTTTATTCAGCGCAATGAACTTACAAGTTGGGGTCCTAGAAGAACAGATGAGAAAAAAAACTGCAAGCAATTAAGTACACGTCCTTGCTTTAAGGACTTCCTCAACCTATTCAAATAATTTTCTTTTTTGATCTTCTCCCTTCTTAGGGACATGATGTAGAGGGAGATAGGTTGATATTAAATATTTTATGAATTTAACTTAAGCTTGACATATCCTTCGAAGGACTTTTCCGTTAACCTTCGCCGCTCAGCTTGTAAAGTAGCTTGGCTGTGCTTGAATAGAAAGGATTGCGATTGGAACCTTTTAAAATAATTAAGTTACGTTATGTGCTTGTTAAACTCTAACTTTTTTTCTTGTTCAAAGGGGACATTAACTTCCCACCGATTCTTTTCAAAGAAAACGAAATTAAATATTTTGACGGCTTCATGCCATAAAAAGGGGTAGAATTGAAATGAAATTGGTTCGGATTTTTTCCTTGCGAGTGAGTGAGTGAAAAAAGCCAATTTACTTACATTAATGATCCCAAGTCAAGATCCTGGAAAATCAGGCAAAAAACTAAGGAAATTGAGTTAATTTTTTTTGAAGAGAAAGCTTTTTAAGAAGAATACAAGATTGGGTAAAGGGTCCTACACTCAAATTAATAAAGTGAATTGATTAAATATTTTTTTTTATGTTCATGCTTTATTTGCAAGGTCCTCTTTAAGGATTTTTTCAAGTATATAAATGATAGAAGATACAAAGAGAGTAAAAAGCATATTTTGAAAATATCTTATGTTCAATGAATGTGTGACTTCGACTAAAAATACTTTAAACAGATTCAAACATAGCAGTCAGCTATGCCGAAAAGTCTTATTCAACACCCCGTCCCCTACCTTAAGGTACTAAGAAGGAATATATCCTTGGAAAACGATTAATCCTTGCTCACTCTATAATTTTTCAATCCACGTTGTCAACAATATTTCTTCGTATTTTTGGATAAGTTCTTTGATTTTCTTAAGTCCTTAACTTGACTTCAGCATCATAAATACAATTTCCATTTAATTCTCTGTCAAACACAAGAAATTACCAAAATGCTCATTCATTAATAATGCCCCTCAACCCAAGAATTAAAAACAACAGCATCCATCCAGCGAAAAAGGAGAAAGATACTCAGCCACAAACCTACCGGTCCTCATTCTAAAAGTGGCAAACTTCCCTCTACAATTTAGCTCAATTTAGATGCCATCTAGTTTAGCGTTTCATGCACGACGATGATATTCATTGACCTATTCCATCACAAAAACCTTAACCACATTTTCCTTAATTAGCGTATACCACTTTTGCAGAATCTTCTGGAGCAAAAAATTCAAATTGCGCCAAAGAACTCCCTCAGAGCACCGTCGCACAGCCATTTTAATTCATCCTGACGGCCCTCCTTTATCCTCTGCTCTCTATGGTTATCTGACGCTTCCAAAGAACGAACAAGAACAATCCAACCGGCAGGACCACGAAAAAAGGCTGCCTGCTGCGTGCTGCCGTGTAATTGTGACACAAAGTAATTTTTACTAATTTGAGCCAAAACACACAGAAAAGGGCACGCCAACTGTCAACTGTCATACCAAAAGAGCGCAATCTGCTACTGTATAAGTTTGGCCATGACACTTCAAGAGCTGAATACTTCCCACTCACATACATTGTGACAGTCAGAAAGGTACCTAACAACAGTAAATGTGAATTATCATCGTGGCAAGTAGAAAGTTTTGGGAGCTTTTTCCAGTTAGAAAGGCAAACACAACTGACAAATACACAGAAATACCGTTTAATGCCAATTAACCTCCTTCACAAGGTGTACGCTTCAAAAACGTTCCCACAGTTTAATTCCATATCGCCATCATCATCATTATTGCGAGTGGCGCCCAACGCCAGAACAGAAGTAGCATCATCATCATCGTGGTTATTGACAGGAGAACTGACAGTGAGAGAAACCGTTAAAGGTACCAGCAGCGGCATCATCATCAACCAATTCGCTTGCAACAATTAAAATAAATAAAATGGCTGTGAGCGGTGGTGATGGCACGAATGTGAAACAAATTATAGACAGTTTATATTTACAGTTAACTGTTTTTTTTTTTTTTTTTTGCTTTTATGGGAAATTTTACCTTTTTCCGTTAATTAGGAATGATGTCGAGCTCTAAGCTGTTGGCTTTAATAGATGATAGCCGCATCGGAACCATCAATGTTTGCCAAAGGGAAGCGTGTGGTAGACCGTTGAGCGTTTGCTAGTAAAGAGGGCCATTGAAAGCTTAATTAACAGGCTTGATGTGCTGTTTTTATTGGTTGGCTCAGAGGTTTTGGTTCTAAGCAAATGTGGATGGGTATTGAAAAGAATGGATTCTACCTTAGCCGAGATAGTTAGTTCAAATTTGCATAAGTTGTTGGAAATAAAAATTCAAAAACTAGAAAGTAATTTGTTTCATGTTAAAGAATTCTGCAAATTTTAACTATTAATTGAAATTTGATAGGAACGCAAATGGCTTTAGGTGTCCTGAGGAGATTGGGGACATTTAGGCAAGCGTATTCTTAGAAAGTTGGAAGTTTAAAAGTTGCGGTTGATAAATAAACCTTTTTTGAAAAAAATTTTCTCAATGATTTAACTTAACTTAAACGGAAACTAACGAGTTGCGAAGCGACCAATAGCCTCGGAAAAGGACGGATTTACTGTTGACGACCCGGAAAAACGAATCAAGGACAACGACCTTCGGATCTGCACGTGGAATGTTAGACCACGTGTATCCAAACAACTAGCGGAGGCCCTAGACTGCTACAGAGCGATGGAATGGGCCGGGCAAAAGGAGGATGAAAAACTGTGACGTGTACTACGGTGATTGCGCAAGAAGACCACAGCGTTTATTTGGGTGCGGATTCGTCATAAGTGGTAGACTTAGGCAAGAAGTCTTGGGCTTTCGACACGTAAGTGAGCGACTTGTGACAATCCGCATCAAGGCTAAATTCGCCAACATTAGCCTAATATGCGTTCATGCCCCCACAGAGGACAAAGATGACGCCACCAAGGATTACTTCTATGAGCTCCTCGACAAAACCTATGAGCAATGCCCTAAATACGACGTTAAGATCGTACTAGGCGATTTTAATGCCAAAATAGGTAAAGAGGAAATCTTTGGTAGGACTGTCGGAAAACTTAGCCTACACGACACAACGTCTGAAAACGGACTTAGGCTAATTGACTTCGCAGCGGCACATAACGTCACCATTGCAAGCACACGGTTTCCTCATCTCGATATACACAAAGGGACTTGGCGACACCCAGATCAAAGAACCGTCAATCAGATTGATCACGTTGCGATCGATGCAAAGACACGCCTCCAGTATCTTGGATGTTCGCACCTTCCGAGCAGCTAACATCGACTCGGATCACTACCTTGTTGCAGCAAATGTAAGAATGCGAATAACCCGAACTCCACAACAACGGAGTATTACTGTGAGGAAGTATGACGTCGGAAAGCTGCAAGCGCAAGAAACCGCCAGAACCTATGCCGATCGAATGTCCCGTAACCTCTCAAGAAATCCAGTACCGCCAGCATCAAGTGCCGAAGATCAGTGGCAACACTGCCAACAAGCCATCAGAGATGCTGCAACTGATGTGCTAGGTTTCACCAGACCACCACCACGAAACCTCTGGTTTGATGACGAATGCAGGCAGGCCCATGCAGCCAAACAAGAGGCATATAAAGTGACGCTGCAAAGAAAGACGAAAGCTGCTCGCGAGCCTTACGAGCAGAAAAGACGGGAAGAACACCGGCTTCTCCAAAAGAAAAAGAGAGAGCATGAGAAGCGCGCGATCGAAGATATTGAGAGATGCTACTCCAGGAACAACGTGCGGAAGTTTTACCAACAGGTAAAAAGAACATGCCAAGGAAAAAAATTCCGCACAGAAGCCTGTAGAGATAAGAATGGAAACCTCGTAGTAGAGTCACAGTCGGTGCTGAGTACATGGAAAGACCAATTCTGCAGACTGTTAAACGGCGATGAAGGCCAAAATCCCGCTGTCAGGCAGAATGAACCATTCAACATGGATGATGACAGACAAAACTTCCGTCCACCTGACCAAAATGAAGTAAGGATAGCAATATCTAAACTCAAAAACAACAAAGCTGCTGGACCCGACGGAGTACCCGCCGAACTTTTTAAAGCGGCCGGAGATGACCTGGTGGAGTGCATACACCAACTCATCTCTAAAATTTGGTCAGAAGAAAGTATGCCTGATGAATGGAACCTCAGCATCGTTTGCCCGATCCACAAGAAAGGAGACCCTCTAAACTGCGCCAACTATAGAGGAATAAGTCTCCAGAATATCGCCTACAAGATCCTCTCTACCGTACTATGTGAACGCCTGAAACCTTTCGTCAGCAACCTGATTGGCCCCTATCAGTGTGGTTTCAGACCAGGAAAGTCCACAATCGATCAAATGTTCACGCTACGGCAGATCCTGGAAACCACCCAAGAATTCCAAATCGATACCCACCACCTCTTTATCGATTTTAAGGCCGCGTACGATAGCATTTATAGAGACAAGCTATACAGAGCCATGTCAGGTTTTGGCATTCCCACAAAACTCGTCCGACTGTGCAGGATGACGATGGAGAACTCTCGCTGCTCCGTCAAGGTTGGTTCCGACCTCACAGAAGCTTTTGACGTCAAAAAAGGATTCCGACAAGGTGATGCGCTATCGTGCGATTTCTTCAACTTAATACTTGAAAAAATTATAAGAAACTCGCAAGTCAATTGTAGTGGGACAATTTTTTTCAAGTCTGTGCAATTGCTAGCATACGCTGACGACATAGACATCATTGGCAGAACTCGGCGAGCTGTCACTGGAACGTTTGCTAGCATTGAAGCTGAAGCGGCTAAGATGGGACTAGCAGTCAATGAGGCCAAAACGAAGTACCTGCTGTCCACAAAAAGGGACACACAACACCGGCGGATTGGACAAAACATCACAATAGACAGGTACAACTTTGAGGTAGTTAGGGACTTTGTGTACCTCGGATCCGCTATAACATCTGACAACAACATCTCGTCAGAAATAAAGCGAAGATTTACTCTTGCCAATCGCTGTTTCTATGGGCTAGGAAGGCAATTGAGTAGCAAAGCCCTCTCTCGAAAGACAAAGGAGACTCTGTATCAGACCCTAATCATCCCAGTCCTGCTCTATGGCGCCGAGGCATGGACTCTATCTAAAGCGGATGAAGATATCCTTAGTCGTTTCGAGCGTAAGATTCTTCGGAAGATTTTTGGCCCTATCTGCGTTAACGGGCTTTGGAGGAGAAGGTTCAACCAAGAACATACGAGCTGTACAGCGACATAGACCTGGTCAAAAAAATACGCATATCACGTTTAAGATGGCTAGGTCATGTAGAGCGAATGGACAACAATGCTCCGGCTCGCAGGATCTTCGATTCCATTCCAGGGGGTAGACGCAGTCAAGGAAGACCTCGCCTTAGGTGGCGCGCTCAAGTGGAGGACGACCTCAACCAACTTGGAGTGCAAAACTGGAGGCAGCTAGCCAAAGACCGAGCTGGCTGGAGAGGCATGTTGGTTGAGGCCCAGGTTCGTCCCGAGCTGTAGCGCCACCTAAGTAAGTAAGTAAACGGAAACTAACAAGTGCATTGATGAATTCATTATTTCGCCAGTCTTTTTCTTAATCAACCCCAGTTTAAAAAAAACCCCATTGAAGTAGTTACTAAGACTTCCAATTTAATATCAAAAATCCGGCTCGAAGGACCATATCATGTTTTTATATTTCGATTAATTGAAGGGTTCATTAATTTTTTTTTAACTTTTCTTGCTATACAAGCATCATTTATCTATTCATTTAAATTTCTTGCCCGGATAATTTTTTTTTCAATTCCTCATGTCATAACCATAACAAATACATATGTACGTACATGTATGTTTGTATTTCCATGTCCTTTGAAATTGTTCATCCCCTAACAACATAACAAACTTGCAATGCACAGTCTGGATGTCAAAATCCTTGCCACTTGCTGCTGCCAGGTTACATTTAATTGCCAAGTTTTCGCTTTAGAGCACCGTAACTCAAGCGTATGTCATTGCAAAGTTAACTGTCTTTTATGTTTACAACCCGGTTAAATAGAAACATGATGGCCACATTTGAAGGGTTGTAACAAACAAGCTTTGGTTTTTTTGATGCATGGTTAGATAGTACATGTAGATCCACCTGGGTATATGGGTCTATATTACCCTTTTTACAATAACTTTTCCAACCAGGTTTGGAAAATGTCCACCTATTCAAGAAACATCATTAAATCAGCGTTGTTAAGGACATTTTTTTTTTTCATTTTCCTTGGTTGCATGTATTATAAATAATTTAAAAAATTGCTATGGTAAGAAGGAACTTTTAGGAAACTAGGTCTTGGAATATTTAAAATGGCGAGCGAGCGTCAGAACACTCTATCTGGCTGAGACCAGATACTCACAAAGAATCCAAAAGAAAAACGCTTTCCTTTGATCTTTGACAATGAAAAAAATGCACCCTTTTTAAGGTGCCACTTCTGTCTGTGTATACATTGTGAGTATAGGCAATTACAAGGCAGCATAAAGACCCCTTTTTTTAACTGCAGTGTAAAATTATTTAACAATTGCCACTTGTTGGCAGTTAAAGCCTACTTACTGCATGCACCATAGAGAACTAGCAGCGTGCTTCAAAATTTTTCGCAAAGACGATTTTACAATCCGCACGTGTTTTGGAATAAAGAAAACCTTTTGCGTTCTATGCTCTTAAGCTCGAATAAACAAAGGAAATGCGAGAAATAATAAAATGAGCTTCGCGACAGGATGCGTTTTTTTGAAAAGAAAAAAACTTGCAATTACAGGGTGAAACGAAATTAACTTGTTTTTTTTATTTTTTTTTTTTTAAATGACAAATGCAGTTATTTTAAAAATTAAAACAGGTTAAGATACAAACATGAAACTGAGGATGGAATAAGAGAAAATAATGGAAAATGTTTTCATAGTCAATTTTTCAAACCCTTTCCTTTAGCCACGATCCATGATAGTTTTCAGTTTTCATCAGTTTCAAGTGGGAACTGTATGTAGGTAAGAAACATGGTGGTTTGGAAATCCGATGTGAGTAGACTCATTTTAAGATTAGGACCAAATCAGATTACGTGGCAAAGAGTGATCGAATAAAAAACAAAAAAAACTAGTAAACAAAGCAAGAACAAAAGTAAGCTGCTTTGCTAGTATCACCGTAGAATTCCCAATCAAAGTAGGTGTACACCAGGGAAGCGTAATCAAATCCATTGCTCTTTATTACAGTCCTTGACTGTCAGCTTGAAGGTAACGTGAAGGCCCAAAAGTGCATCAGTTATTCTTTGCTGACAATCGAGCCATCATTGGCGATGATTTTACATCCCTGCAGCGACTGAATACTTTTGCAGTCCGTTTTCTGATCCCTTCAGGCCTATTTCAGACATTTATTTGAATTGAATAGTGCTTCCCAAGTGCGAAAAGTTTAAATGTCTGGGATAAATGATTAATATCGAAGCAACTTGTGATGACGACATTAATCAACTCGTAAGCGTAGAGTGGATCAAGTGGCCGAAAACTTTGATATCTTCTGCGACTGAAAAAATAACATTCCAACACAAACGCTAAAGAGGAGGCAGGCCTAAACACACCTGGTACAAACAAATGCAAAAACACCAGCATTTCATGCTTTCACATATGAAACAATTCAAAACTCTGGGAGGCTTACCGACGTTTTCTGAGGTCAAATCGGCAAACCCCACAGGTGAAAAACTAAATTTAAAAGCAGTAAAGTGGGATAATTGTGATCCCAGTCGACATAAGAAAGTCGTTCGGAATAAAACGAAAGAAGAAGAACAACAAATCTAACACCACTAGGAAGAAACAGGATTTTTTCATCTTCTAACCTCGGACAATTTACTCGCTTTGTACTCAGACAAAAACCAGTGCTTAAATCAAACGAAGAATTACTTTTGCCAATCGCTGGTTCTTTGGGCTGCTTTGAGAGAAAGTTTCTCCGGATGATGATGACTTCAACCGACTCCGCGTGCGAAACTGGAGGCAGCTAGCTAGGGGCCGAGCTGGGTGGAGAAGTTTGTTGGTCCACTCCGGACTGTAGCGTCACCTAAGGTAAGGTAACCTAGGACCAATTGGATTTGTTGGCTATTTTTCCAGAGCCGGCGAAACGCTGATAACTTTATCAATAAAGTTATATATATTGAAGAACGAAAGCTTCGTGCAGACGACTAAAAGGTACACTGGTGATCTTATCACATATTGCTCGCTAAAATCAATCTCAACGTCCGTCTTATGAGTCAAACATTCTTATGCATTTGCGGAAAATAAGGTCATTGGATTACATATTTCAGAAGTGCTTGGAAGAGCTTGGCACCAAATTTCCTCAATCTCATGCGTTCAAAAAAAATTCGAAAGCCATTTGCTTGCGGCCATCAATGTTCATTTCATTACCTTGGTTAATCCTCAGAATCTATAGTTCTTCTTAACTCAAACGTATTCTTCGATAGCCTTGAGCTTCTGGTGGTTTCTTTGTAATTTTTACTTGCGATTTAGGTACTAAAATGCAAGTTATGGATTCGTGCAAAAAAAAATCTAACAATCAAACATGACATTACGATAATAGAGAAGTTGACAATATTGGGTCCGGAAATTCCGTCCGTCTGTCTGTCTGTTCGCGCCTCTACAGCCTAAACGGTAGTATCTCGGGGGGTGTTTTTCATTTTTCTTCTAGGTCTAAAAATAACGGGATTTTCTCGAAAACGGCTCTAACGATTTTGATAAAACTTTCAGAGTGCTATTTTTTATAACACTACATATTTCAGTTAGAATGAATTTTTCAAAATTTGTTCTATATAACCGGTTTTTTCAAATGCGGTTTTATCGTTAACTATTCACCCGATTTCAGTAAAATTTTGCACACGGAAAGTCATTTATAATTCAATTAATATTGCATTTAAAAATGTTCAAAAACTTTTTTTTTCGATTTTTTTAAATTTTCTAAAAAAAAAATTTGGTTTTCGAAATATTTTGAAAATGGGTTTATTGAATTTTTTTAAATAATTTTTCCAGATAAAAACAACAGGTTTCCTTATAATGACATACTAGAAAAAAAAATTTATATTTTTTTAAAAAGTCTTTAAAAAAAAACGACTTTTTAAAAAATCTGGTCGAACGATTTTCAATATTTTTTTTCCTCGATAGACATTTAGTTTTCAAATTTTATTGAATACTTTGTTTTTCCAAGAAAACTCTGAAACTAATTAAAAAAAAAATAAAGAATTTTCTAAAAAAAATATTTCTTTATTTTAATAGACGTGTGGTTTTCAATCTGGCAATACTTTTTTCGGAGTTGGTCTTTTTGACAGCTGTCACTTGATTTATACTCAGTTTAGTTTGCGATTTCATAATGAATAGACTTACTCCTGAACAAAGTTTGCAAATTGTGCAAATTTATTACCAAAATAATGGTTCGTTTCGGTGGAGCAGAGTATCGAAGAAGACCCAAATGAGTCCACCCGCCATCGCGCGCGGAAGGATCTTGGTTTGCAGGCTTACAAAATCCAACTCGTTCAAGAATTGAAGCCAAACGCCCATCAAGCGCGTCACACGTTCGGTGAATGGGCCCAAAACATTGTAATGGCCACCGATCCCGATTTTCACAAAATTGGGAAAATTGGGCCTCGACTGGAATTTATTCGAGCCAGTCACGGCGGCCACTTCCCCGAAATCATTTTTAGAAAATAATGCAAACCCTTATCTTTATAATAAAGCTATATTCTTGGCCATAACATTAAACTATATGCGTTTTATTTCTTCTTGAAAACCACACGTCTAAAAAAAACACAATTATGCAGCCACTAAGCAATTATCTAGCATAAGAACTAGTTCATGCGATCCAGTCGTGCAATTTATTTAAATTGCAAGACATACAATTTGGAGCTAAGATCTTCGGTTCTTACTTTCCTTTAAAAGACTATCATTCTGACCAAATTCTTCATACAGAATCTCCTTTTTAGTAAATTGAAATAAATCTCGTTCTTCTGCAAAAATATTTCTCATTTCTTTCTTTAATAATAAATATATAATTCTAATAATATAGATCTTTCAGTTGTACATTCTAAGATTCCATTTATTACTCTGATATTCCACGAAATAATTTCGCAAACTATATTTCCAGAAATGATTTCAATTTCCTACCACATTCCCCGACATAAAATGTAAAAAAAAACACAAATTTACAGGGCCAGAAGGAGGTTGAATTTCCCTCCAGGAATGCCACATCAAAACTCAGTTAATTCCTTCTCAATTCATAGAACATCTTTTAAAAAGATTAACAAAATTCCTTTTCAAACATAATTAAGTTCCAAAAATGTTGTCTCCAGCCATCGGCATCGCCATCGAATTCTCTTCCATATAGTCGTAGGACAACTTCCTTTAGCAATTAATTAATTCCTGCCCTCCAGAAACAACCAACCGACCGACCGACTCGACGAAAGAAAACCCGAACCCAACAACCGAGAGAGAGAAAAGAAAACCAGTACTACTACTGCTCGTAAATCCAAAATAACTTAAAATTGTATCCCAACTGACTGCATCCAGAAGTTAAACCAATAACACAAAAAAATGGTTTGAGAACTATCCACCATCCCCATCCACCAATTCCTGATAGATTTGAGCCTTCGAAACTTTCCAAAAAGATCCCATCTGATGGTACACGTCCAACCCACTCGTGCATCCTTGTTTCTTTCAACCAAAGACCGACCGATCAACAAAATTGCCAACAACATTGAAGAAAAGTTTAAAACTCGCCCCAAGGACACACACACAACACAAAGTGGAGAATCGAAGAAAAGATTCTTCTATCTGCTTCAACTGAAAGATACAAATTAAAGTTAACATCCTTATTTGTGCAGAAATGGCGTAAGGATGTGTTCGCTCGTTGTCCATCATTATGGAAACGCATCGAGACATCTTTAGATAGAATGGATCAGAATTCCATTTTGAGCGTGCAAAAGTTTCCTTATCCTATCAAAAGAATATAAGAGAGAGAGAGAGAGAGAGAGAGAGAGTCCTTTTGCTCCGCCCGCGTGCACACGGCCTTCTGTCGCTGTGTGTTTGAGTGTTGGTGAAAAACTTTAACTCCGGAATTGCTGCAAGTGAAATCCAGACGACAAGACGAAATCTGACAAATTTAGTTTCGTGAAGTTTCTCTGAAGATTTTTTCTTGTTGTGTTTCTTGCAAGGAAATGGACGCTTGCCAGAAAGGACCTCCAGACATGCAGTTTGAGTGCCATATATTGGAGGCATATGGAACACTCTAAGTGAATCAAAGTGAAAGTATTTCCGAGAAGGTTCTTCCTTTATAAATCTGGCACCTATCTGTGTTCAAAGCCTTAAAGAAAGACATGAAGCTGAGATATGTACCATTTCCTCCCCCCCCCCCCTCCATACAAAAATCAGACATTTTCTTATGAAAACTTTTATATGTGCGTAAACTATTTCCCAAAATTATTCAAATTTTCTTTGAAAATATTTTGTAATTTGTTTCGGCACACAAGCCAGCAAAAGTGCGAGGAGGGGGGTGGGGTTAGCCTGTGGAAGAATTGTTGGTTCCTTAAAACTAAATCTATTTAAGTTTTCCCTAGTTCATGCATGGATATTGAAGTTAGGACATGTGTGCTAATGGCGTATATGTGATATAGTTGGGTTGAAAGTTGAAAGGACTTTAGGGTTCCAAAATGATTATTCGTCTAGTGATAGCTATCAGGTAAGCAATGTCAGCAGGTATCTGATTTCAGTGTCAATACCCCAGGAGGGGGTGATTGGGGCTATCAGGCTGTGAATAACTGACAATTAATATTTCAAGCTTCCATTTTACTAAGTTTTGATGTGATCAAGTGGTAAGGAAAAGTGAATATTTTAATTTGATTGGATTTTATGGATGAACTTGGGAGGGTGACTTTGTTTGGTAGACTGACTTTTAAGGATTTAAAAGATTGTCAAGCATTCTGTTTGTCAGGTAGGAATTCTTTTTCTGTTGGGGAAGAATGGGAATGTTAGCCAAGGTTTTTTTTTCACTTTGAGGAAAAAAACCCTATCAAAAGGAGGAGGTGTCCTCTTCAAATCTGAGCTTCTGTTTGTATGTAATAATTGTTTCCGTCACCCCTGGATGTCCAATTGTTCACTCAATTCAGTGCGTCAAATATTAATGACAAAGATGTCCGGATGCTGATAGATTTTTATTTTAATCCCAAACAAGTAATTCCCTTCAAGTCGGCTACCTGTGACTTTTGCAGTCAAGCGTAATAAGCTTTCGCGAGCCATAAGTCCTCCTCCCCCCTAAAGCAAGAAGATGAAGCAACAAAACAAAAAATTACCCCACTTGAAAGTCCTCCGAACCTTTTTCTCCTCGACTTCAGATGAAAAGTTTATAATATAAGCGTTAAAAGCAAACCGTCTTACAATTGGTTGGTGAAAAAAAAACAAAGAAGAACATAGGTATCGTATACCGTTAGCCGGCCATCAACCTTCCATTCTAGTCTTTTGGTTATAATTCCCTTGCGGTTGTTGCGAAAGACGCCAATGTACGACCAACGGACGACTGACTACTTGGCTTTTTGGAGAAATCAACCTCGTGAAAGTAATTAAGATTCTTCAACCACCCACCAGATGGTGCTCTCATGCCATTTGCCGTCTCGAGGGTTCGTTTTGGTTCTCCTTCAAGGATCTTGACTGGTAATAAAGAAATTAACATGTTTATGACCATCGCACTGGACTAAGGCGGTGGTGTGGTGTGCTTCCAGCTCTATAGAATACCCACTCGAATCGTATACTTAATTGCAGGACATTACTGAGTTGATAGTGTTTTGCAAAATGGCTAAATGGATTTATCCTGATAGTTTTGTTGTTGTTGTTGTTTTTGTCTTGTTTTTTTTTTTTGTTTTTCCTCTCGATGTTCCCGACGATTCCCTTCGGGGCGCAAAAGACTATAAATTGAAGCAAACTTCTGCAAGCGAGTTGTTTGTTAAATAAGTTTGTGTGACATTAAACGTCAATATAGCCCCAGCAAGGATATAATCTAAAATGTGTGCGGGTGAATAGGAACGCGCGGTTTAGAGCTTGGGTTTGATCCCTGCGGTAGTTTTGTGCGAGGTGGCTGGTGTCGTCGTTTGAAAATGTTTTTCATATGCAAATGCACAGCACCAGACTGTTGTATGATGTGGAACGTTCCTTAGAGATGCAGGAATATGATTTTCATAAATTCATGACGATGTTTGGATTCTTCTTCTGTAGGTGTTTTGGATGTGTACATATATGTGTGTGCAGTTTTTGTTTTTGTGTCTGAAATGGCTTTCAACTTTTCGTTTTTCTTCTGCTTAATTTTCCATTTCGGTATGCTTTAGACACTTAGGGGTAGGGGAAGGTTTTGATAAGACAAACTTGTTTAGTTTTCAATGTGCTATGGATAGTGATTTGTTTAATATGGTTTTTAATTCAAGTGCTGCAAAAGAAAAAGGGAACATGAATTTTGAGATCTGTTCAGAATCATTAGCATTATCATCAGCGCATTAATCTCAGTAGTATCCCAATTTTGACGGAGCAGCGAGAACTCTCCATCGTTTTACTGAAAAGACGTATTATTTTAACAAGAATCCTGAAGCTAGACATGGCTTCGTTCATTTCATCCTTGTTTATACTGTCGTAGACTTCCCTAAAATCGATGAGTCTATATGTTATATTCCTGAGTTTTCTCCAAGATCTGGTGTAATATGAAGATTTGGTCGATCGCAGATTTTTCAAGTCCAAAGCCTCCTTGGTAAGACCCTTATATTCCGTCAGCAAACGGATCTTATAGAGGCGATAGTTGAAAGATTAGTTCCTCTAAGGTTGGTATAGAGTAGTCGATGTCTTTTTTTCTGAAAATGAGATCTGAGATTCCATTCATTGGACATACTTTTGGTTTTGTTTGCACCAAATTAGTTAATTTCCAGCGTGTCTAAAAATTTCCGGCACCAGTTGCCATGTTCGTTCTTAGTCTGGCAATGGCTAATTACTCTCATTTTTAAGTCAACGGCCTTGGCTCTGATAAAGCATCGCTTCCCGTAAGATCAGCGAAATTAAGCATCGTTGCGCGTGGTTAGTGGAAAGATGGAGGACCGTCTCGAAAACCAACTGCGTGCTGTTGACATGTGTTATGTGTTTTCTGTTTTTCCGTCCTCTCTCTATCTTCTGTTCTGTCCTGTATCAATGTCGTCTTGTGTGTTGTCTTTGTAATTGTCTGAGCCGATGGCCTCAGTAGCCAGTGCTCGTAAATGTGTCTACTTCGTAGATTTATCTACCGAGGTAGATTAAAAATGTAATGTAATGTAATGTACTCTCATTTTTGTCGGGCGGAAAGTAATTCTTGGTTGTCACCTAGGTTGACTGGTTCTGGTCGATCATAACGATAACATTGCCCTACCTTTACAAAAAGCACCTTCATCTCTCTAAATCAGAAAGACAACTCACAGAATTAAGCAGAGACATTGACGTTTACGGATAAGATATTGCCAGGTTCAAATTTTCAATTTTTAAAAAAGAGTAATAAAGCAAAATTTTATAAGCCCACTCTCCCTATTACCCATATAGTAGTATGAATTTATATTTGTATGAATTATTGTGAATTGTGTGAATTACAAATGTGTGAACGAGCGCCTCATGACAATCCGCATCAAGGCTAAATTTGCCAATATTATATATATATGCGCGCATGCCCCCACACAGGAAGAAGATGATGACACCAAGAAATGTTTTTTGAGCTCCTGGACAAAACATATGAGCAATGCCCTTGCTATGACATTAAAATTGTCCTAGCCAAGCTAGCGAGAGAAGAAGTTTTTGGTGGTAAAATCGGAAAACACAGCTTGCATGACACCACCTCCGATAACGGATTCAGGCTAATTGACTTTGCTGCGGGGCGAAATATTGTAATAGCTAGTACCAAGTTCCCACACCTAAACATTCACAAAATGACATGGAAATCTCTTGTTGAATCCACTGTCAACCAAACTGACCACATTGCGATCGATGCAAGGCACTACTCCAGTATGATGGATGTCCAAACTTTCCGAGGGGCAAACATTGACTCGGAACACTACCTCGTTGTAGCCAAGGTACGTTTTAGGATATCACGACCCACGTCAAGAAGAGGGTAATACTGTGAGGAAGTTTAACGTCGGACGGCTGCAATCGCAAGAAATCTTCAGATCCTTTTCCGATCGAGTCTCAAATAACCTCCAAAGGAGGCCTTTACCGCCAGCATCAAGTATTGAGAACCAGTGGCAACATTGCCAAAATGCCATCAGGGAAGTCGCGACTGAAGTGCTGGGTTTTACACGGCCACCACAACGAAACCCCTGGTTTGATGATGAGTGCAAGCACACGCAGCTAAACAAGAAGCATACTAGACGGCGCTGCAAATAAGGACCAGAACTACCCGTGCACTCTACGAGCAGAAGAGGAAAGAGGAACACCGCCTTCTCGGAAAGAAAAAAAGGAACATGAGAAGCGCGCAATCGAGGAAATGGAGAGTTGTTATTGCAGGAACGAAGTTCGAAAGTTTTACCAAAACGTACAGAGAAACTGTCAAAAGTACAGAGCTCGAACTGAAGCTTGCAAAGACGATCAAGGGAACATCGTAGTGGAATCGCAGTCGATGCTGAGAATATGGAAAAATCATTTCTGCAGACTGTATAACGGCGATGACGAAACGAATTCCGCTGTCAGGCAGAATGGTCCAATTTATCTGGGCGAAGTAGAGCAACAATTCCGACCACCACATCTGGATGAAATAAAGCTAGCTATATCTAAACTTAAGAGCAACAAAGCCGCCGGAGCCGAGCTCTTCAAAACTGCAGGCGATGACTTGGCTATAAGTATGCACCAACTCGTAATCAAGATAAGGTTAGAAGAAAGCATGCCCGATGAATGGATCCTTAAAAAAGAAGACCCTCTGAGCTGCACCAACTATAGGGGTATCAGTCTCCTTAACATCGCCTACAAGATCTTTTCTGCTGTATTGTGTGAACGCCTAAAGCCATTCTTCAACAACCTGATAGGTCCATATCAGTGCGGTTTTAGGCCAGGAAAGTCCACTATCGATCAAATAATCACATTACGGCATTTCTTGGAAAAAACTCAAGAACTTCAAATCGAAACCCAGCACCTATTCATCGATTTCAAAGCCGCATACGATAGCATTTATAGAGATAAGTTATATAGAGCAATGTGCACTTTCAACATCCCTGCCAAGCTCGGCCGCCTGTGTAAAATGACGATGGAAAACGCACGCTTTTTTGTCAAGGTCGGTAAAGACCCTACCGACACCTTTGCAGTCAAAAAAGGATTTAGACAAGGCGATGCGCTGTCATGCGACTTTTTTAACATCATCAACATCTCACGCCGACGATATTGACATAATCGGAAGAACGCAGCGTGATGTCAGTAGCGCTTTTGTGAGTATTGAGACGGAAGCGGCAAAGATGGGTTTAGCAGTCAATGAGGGCAAAACCAAGTATATGCTGTCATCAAGAAGAGACACCCAACATCGACGTCTTGGACAAAACATCACCATAGACAGCTATAACTTGGAGGTAGTTAGGGACTTTGTCTACCTGGGCTCCGCTATTAACTCAGACAACAACACCAGCGGTGAAGTCAAACGAATAATAACTCTTGCCAATCGCTGCTTCTTCCGGCTTAGAAGAAAATTGAGCAACAAAACCCTCTCTCGGGCAACTAAACTGTCCCTTTATAAGGCCCTCATCATCCCAGTCCTGTTCTATGGTGCAGGCGCATGGAGGCTGTCAAAAGCGGATGAGGACACTTTAGGCTTTTTCGAGAGAAAGATTCTCCGGGTGATTTTTGGTCCCATATGCATAAACAGAGAGTGGAGAAGAAGATACAATGAAGAACTTTACCGGCTGTACAACGTCTCAGATGGCTGGGTCATATAGAGCGAATGGACATCAATGCTCTGGCCCGGAAAATCTTCGAAGCCATCCCAGAGGGACGGCGCAGTAGAGAAAGAGACTCAGGTGGCGCAAACAAGTGGAAGAGAACCTCAACCGTCTCCACGTGCGAAACTGGAGACAGCTAGCTTGGGACCGGGCTGGCTGGAGAAGCTTGTTGGTTGAGGCTCAGGTCCACCCCGAATTGGATCGCCACCTAAGAAGAAGAAGAACGAAAGCTCTCAACGCTCCAAAGAGGTTTATGCATTTACTATATTCTCTAACTCAATTTAAAATAATCCGAATATCTTGTTTCACACCAAATTTCTCCCACCCGCCGGATTTTCATCCTATCGCATATTGTTTCCTAAACCTAAATTAGTGAACGTGAGTACATAGATTTACCCGAATATCTTATTCGGCTTGCTTATCCTGGCCATAGAAGGTCCCTCGTTTTATTTATTCTGATAACACACTTCATTAAGAGTTAAGGAAATGATCCCCCAAACGAGTGGTCAAAGGATCAATTTTCTTTCATCTACTGGACGCTGACCAACAAAATGGCGACAACGTACTTCGTACTCCGATTGAATGAAATTGAATTTTGATGAAATACGTGTTAAAAGGACAAACAAATTTATATATGTAGATGTATTTGTAACCACCATAGTAGAGGAGTGTGTCCTTAATTCTTTCGTCCTGCAATTTCTCCAGCACTTTGATGCCCTACCCTTGTTCTTTTGATTGGAAAGGACAACTTTTCCTCTTTTCCATTTGACAAATTGAGTGTTTATTGGTTTCCCTGTTTTAGACCAAAAAAAAAAAAAAGAAAACGCCATCAAGGACGATGGGTTTGAAGAAATATTTCAAACAAAATAGCACGACCTGATTACTGAGCTCAGAACGTGCTACTCCGACTTAAAAAAAATACCTTTTTCATTTAGAAGGAGATGATGAGATGATTATGAGCAGAGAATCTCTTCAGAGGATTCGAGATAAAATTTATATCCTTGCTGGGGTGTTCTTGGTTTGTCTGTTTTGACCGGCAAGTTTTTTTTTTTTTTTTATTTCACGGACAATGCACGACTCATATTTGAGGTAAATTGGATGAAAGTCCTAAAGAATCCTTTTTTCCATTTTCGACTTGTCCCCTGGTTAATGCATTTCTTTATGAGAAGTTCTTTCCAACAAGGACATCAGTGGCCAGGTCAGGAGTAGGGTACAATGATGATGATGTTGGTGTGATGACTTTTTCGCTCTGTCTTCATTCTCTTGTCGAAATGACGTTTATTTATGTAAATGTCCTAAGAATAGGGTAAATTAGGTGGAAAGTAGGGCCATTTATATGTTATTGTTATGTTTTTTTTTTTTTTTGAACTCCTTGTCCGTTTGTTCATAATGCTAGTGGAATTACATTGGTGCGATATTGTATTGTCTTGTCCTGGCGGAGGATTATAAAATGTTATTCCTGCGGAAGAATAACCCGTAATTAATTTTTATTTCTGTGTTGCCTTGGCAATTCTGTTTTGTTCTTTTGGATTATTATAACGGTTTTTGCATGCGGAGCCAGGGAAAGCCTTTGTTTCGTAGCTCGATTAATTGAGTTGTTGTTTTGGTGGATTTTTGTTGTTGTCTTTTTTTTTTGATGGCGATGTAAGTTGGAAAGCTAAATGTGGAATTCCTTTTGTTTAATTTAACCATTTTTAGTGTAGAAAACCAGTTTGAAACACTATTAATGTGCTGGAAAAGAAATAATTGCTTTCGAGTAATGAAAAAGGAAACTTCTGAATATATTCAAACACCAAGCAATTTTCTTGTGGAAATAGCTTTGCTGCCTTGTTACATTTTGACTTCACTTTAGAGTATGAAAACTTGAGCAAAGAGGATGTGCAGAACCCCCCCGGCATTCTGTAACTGACTCTAAAGATGATGAATGTGAGCAGCCTTTTGGTTATTTAAGATCCACATACGTAGTATGTACATCTCCTAAAATATCAAGAAGCCTATGATGACAGTTCTTCAACAAGTTCTGCATAGTTAATAATTTTTTAACAAGTGTTCGTATCAAGAAAATTGTATAATGAGCATATTGCAATATTGCATCCTTTAATTGGTATAATTTTTTTTTTATTGAGCCAAGGTCTAGTGACTTACACTCTCAAATATTCCCGTGTGTGCGTTGTTAATCTGCAAGAATGGAAGGGACCTACAGTTTACCGCCTATTCCGAACGGCTACATTAAATGCACTTTTTGAGACAAATTTTACTCTTGGAGATTTTGTCGGTTCCAGGAGGCAGTACCGCGGAAAAGAAGGTTGCTATGAGCCGGATTTAATTTATTTTTTTTGTTTCATAGCAGGAGCTCAGTTTCATGATAAGTCAGACAGAAATTGCTGCAAATTAAATAATTTCCAGTATTCCAGAATTTATAAAACTACATTCATTTTGAATTAAATTTAACAAAAATTCCATTTTAGCGAATTCAATAAACGTTCTCTGCATCTATCTCCCAAGGCATTTATTTCCATAAGTATTTCCTTTTAATAGAAAATTGTGTCCCTTAAAAAAAAACTGTTAACATTTTTAAATATAAGAAAATGCTAAACATTCTCGTTATATCGAAAGAATGTTGATTTTTCCTTTTTCCCCGGGGGCAATGAACATTCCGAATTCATAGAAACTCACAGCTCTCCATGTTCATCAGTGTCTCTAATTTAGAAATTGTTGTCTTATGGCTCTTCAAGGACTCATTGTTTTCTTCACACCATCGCATTGCCATCGCTGTGCTGTGCCAGAACGACTTCGCAATGCTTCTGTACCAGTTTCACTAATTTAAGCTTCCTAATAAAACCAATTCGTTTCTAGAATATTTGATGACATTGAAAAAGTCATTAAGCCATAGCATCCTTGCTTTTCTAGAATGAGTATTGCACGCATTTAGGCCATACATACACTGACACCCGCTCTTATACATACTCTCAAATAGACAGAGTATAGTATTTTCATTGAAAAAGATGTGATGCTTCTCATTATCCAGTGCCAACTCTATACCTTGCTATTCTGCTCCCTGGCTCCATCACGATTCTTAGCGAATTCAAATTTTCGTAATCATTTTGGCAAATTGCTTTCTACTCATTGTCCTAGGAGAGAACCCCCCCCCCCAACTCCCCCTCATCCACACCACTCCCAGCTTATAGAGTCGTCTTCGCGCACAGACATCGCATAGTCAAGTCATCGTTAGCTTAGTTAATTGTTATCCTCTTGCAAATGCGGGATTGTCATTTCAGGTATATCTACACAAACTAGGTGTCTGCTGTTTACTAATTTATCCTTTTTTTCTGCTCCCACCAGTCACCACCCACAGAATCGTGCCTGAAAGTTGTGTCTAATTGTGTTTGTGTATTGTTTTGTAATTTGTGTACATTGTGAGATGCTGGCTGACTAGCTGAACATTTTTCTCTGCTTGGTTGTGGAAGAAGGGATTGTCTGTATCTGTATCCTGTATCCACTTAGATCATGTTGATTGAAAAACTAAACTAATTCGAAAAAGGACAGAGGATAGACGAAAATGAGGTTTCTCTGTTATTAGGATGTTTTCAGGCGGAAGAATCAACATGAATTTCTGCAAACGTGCGGGCGAAACCAATTCATCATTTTCCTTTGGTCGAATTAGTTCTTATGATGGTGATTGTCATCATCTATTTAATTTTTTTGAGAAATAATAGATAGAATTGTGAACTCCTTGAGTACTTAACCGTACCAACACAAAGGATACAACGAGATGCAAAGAAAACGATCAGAATACATACATTCATATGAACGATCGAAGTCAGATAAGAGGAAAAACAAGTAACCCTAATGTTGGCCTGCCAAAGAGTCAGTCGTAAAACAGTCGTTAAACAAGCAGCATCGACGAGTTTATTTGTTTTTCGTATAACTAAATATTTTAAATCCTACACATGTACATAACTGATTTCTTGCTAGGAGGGACGATGTTGCAAATTTTTTTTCTAGAACCATCGAACGCAATCACATCAGCATTGCAAAAAAAAGTCTTGTGATTAACCGAATAATAGAACGTAAATTTTTTTTTGTCATTTGGATGAATCATTTCAAACTTCCGGAGCTGTTTTTGGAAACTTTTATCGTCGATTAACCCATCATTTATTTTGCTTGCTAATGCCATCACATCCTAAATTTATTCAGATAAAAGTCGCAGAGAGCCTTAAAAGCCCCCCTCACAATATAAAATAAACAAACACACATAAATAACCGTGAATATTTGCACGGCAGTTACCAATCCGGCACTTATGTGTGCCATTTTATAAAATTAGATCATTAAAAAGTAAAAAGGCATTTCCGTCTCCGGTAAAAGCATACACGATGTCAACGTAATCAAATTCGCTCTCACTCGTTTTGTATCTATGTATGTATGTATGTATGTGATGTAGCATGTCGCATGCAGGTATGTTGGTTTACTTTATGCCAGCAAGGACACATACTACATACAACCAAAGGCTGGAAGCCAAATCGCAATTAGGTGACATCAAAGGTGATTATCCCTACCGCCATCATCCAGTTACGTATAAATAAACGATAAACGACACAAGTGAATGACAACGATTCATCATGTGTTATGCATTTGGAGGCAATGTAGTACGGGTGTTGTGGGGCAAGGTGGTGCTGGTGCGCACTCCGTCAGTATTCAGACTCAGAGTGCTTTCGTGCAACCCTGCGGCGGAGTTATTTTATTTCTCGATTCGGCATAAGCCCTTTGCCGCGCCGCCATGAAACTGGCAACAATAATGCTCAGCGTGGCGTCGTCGGCAGCGACAAAAGACGTTGCCACAAATCCTTTAAACGAATTTAATCACTTTTCATAGAACGAATATGCGCACCCCCATAGGTGTGTTCTATAAACTTTTTTATCAACGTCGAAAACATAAACAAGAGTGAAGCGTTTTTTTTACTGTAACTTGAATTTCCTCCCGACTGATGCAGGTGGTTTTTAGACGCAGGATGTTCGAGCGATATGGCGATATATATGGGGATCATCAATGTCATGGTTGGTGTGTTAGGGGGTTGTTGATTTTTCAATGAAGGTGGCGTCTGCGTTTTTTTTTTGGCAAGGGAAATACCTACATATACATACCCACCTAACGATAACCGATAAATTGGAGAATTTAAAGCAAATCAAAGTCAAATCGGTATACTCCCCAGCGGTTTTGGATTCGATTGACTTTTATATACCCATGAACCTATGAGAGATGTTTATCCTTCTAGACAAGAAAACAATTTCAGCCTCGGAAAAGTGTTTTATTACAGACAAAGGAATAGAAAAGTCGTAAAAGTGTATTTTTTTTTTGGAAATGATGTTAGATTTAATGAGGTTTTTATAATCCGATACTTTTTGAATGTATTACCAAGAAAACGTTGTTTCATTTGACAGGTATTTTTAGGAATGAAAGAATTTGTATTATTAGATTAGAAGCAATAGAATTACTTTTATCAATCGAATCCTAAAAATAAGTATTTATTTGTGGATGAGTTATTGAAATGAAAATTTGGTAACTAAGCTGTATTTTATATTTAGAGTAGCTACTCCTCTCTGACGTCGTTTTGTCGTTACTAGTTCTCTTCTCAATTGTTTGATGCTGGCAGCAAAGGACTCCTTTCAGATTATTAGGGATTCGATCGGAAAAGGACTTGGCGATTTCTTGCGATATCAGCTGCCTGGATGACGCAGCTGTATTTTGGCTACAACAAGTCTCAAGAAAAGGTAGAACTTAATTGGCCTCTCGAGGTTCTAACGTTATTTTTTGATGTCAACATAAATTTAGTAAATTTCTTCAGTATCGAAATCAGAAAACTTCGGTAAATCTCTTGTTTTCAAATTGATCCATTCATACTGATGTTTTGGCAATTGTTTGTACCAGCAACAGTTATTTGATTTCCGTTTTGTTTATACTTTTTCATTATACTCGAAAATGAAAATATTCGAACACTTAAAAACACGACTCAAGCTCTGTGGGAATTATGCGAACCCTAATTTCTGGAAGGTTCGTTATTTAGAAGCGGGAACCCATTCCATAATTCTAAATAAAAATCATTCAGTTCCTTCATCTTCAAAAAACAAACAAAACCTTACAACACACAACAAATTGTCTGTGTCTGCCTTTTAATTTGACGAACTCTATACAACCCCCTTCTTGAAAACGAAAACGGATTGAGTTGAGAGATCTCCCGCTCATCTTTGGCACCTTTACCAAAAAGCAAATAGCATCATCTCAATCCTTTGAGCTTTGAGTGTGTATCTTTCTTTAAAAACAGAAATGTATTTCCATATGTTTTTCCTCCCAAATTTATATTCCCCTCCATCCTGTTACTTAACAAGCAAAGAAGAAGCCAAGACGATAGAAGCCCTTTTGCTCCACCCAATTCACTGGCTCTACCACATTACAGGATGTGAATTCATCCCATTGTAGGCTCCCATTGTATAACATTGTAATCATTGAGCGAAAAAAAAGGATATAGGTTTTGTTTTCCATCATATTCGCATAAATAAATTGTATTTTGAGATGAACAGTTTTTGGTTAGGCAAACAACTCAATTCAACGATTGTTTTATTTATTCTTCCAACTCGTTTTCCGGTCCGCGCAATGTTGTTCAATTCCCACGCTAGTGCCTGCATTTGGATCCTTGTCGGAACAAGGAGCAAACACAAAACAAACACAATTCATTGCCACACAAAGTTACACACAGAAAACAAAATACACACGTGTTGTGTGTTATCTTGTTTTCTTCCTTAACTTTCCCTCTTATCATTATTTCATCACACTTTGGGCCTGGCAATTCCGGTGTCCCTTATAACGGTAAGTCAAAATAAAGAAATGCCGGATCATGATGAATTCGAATAAAGAAGAGGAAGATGTGGAAAAGTGTTTATTTTGGAAACGCACTCAAGGACAATAGGAGCAACAAAAGAAAGACAGGCAAAAAAAAACACCAAAGAGGATACCGGAAGTAAGCGTGGCCTGGGTTGGGTAATAGAAGGTGCGGGTATATCCCACTCACTTTTTCAGGAAATTAGGTTAGTTACAAGTGGGTAAAGATTTTCCGGTACTCTTTTCTTTTTTTTTTTTTTTTTGTTTTTTTTTGTGAGTGTATGTGATGCTCCATGCAAACTTGGATTATTTCTCATCCTTTGTCCCCCTTTTTTTGGTTGTTGTCCCTATTGAAAGTTTGTGTGCTCATGAATTTTTCATTTTCCTCAATTCAGAGCTTGATCATCCCTTTTTTTTTATTTTACAAGGAATCTTCATCAATTTGTTGTTATGAAAGTATTTTAATTTTTAAGTTTTAAAATATTAGAGACAAAAAAATTGTGGCCAAGCAAAAAATCGACTTTAAGGACCAATTTTATTAGTTTGAAAGAATTTTTTTGTTAAACAATTTTCTTTTTTTCAATTTTATGGGAATTAAAAAGCTTTTGATGCAGAAGTTTCTTGTTTCCTGTAGTAAACAGACATTAACAATTATAATGACGAATTAAAGTTTTAATTTAATGGAAGAAATAATTTAATTAATTTCAACACATATAATAGTTTTTTTTTTAATAATTAACGCGCGCACAAAAGACTATTTGTTTCCCTTTTAATGTAGAACATACTGCGCGGCCATTAGGTAGATAGGGAGGGGAGAGATAGGAGGTGTCCATTAACATTGGTTTGGAATGTTTGCAGATCAAAATGGCAAGGGAAAATCTCTCCGGGTAAACCATTCCAAATTCGTGTGGTTCGGCTAAAAAAAGAATCCCTATATTTCACGGTATGTCCGAAATGGGGCTCAAGAGTGAACTGATGGGCATTCCTAGCATGACGAGTATTACGGGCGAAACTTTTAAGGGGAGGAATGCAGCTGGCTACCTCGAGTGAACATTTCTTATAAAAGAAACGATAAAATAAGGAAAGACATGAAACATTGCGTCGGTGTTCGAGTGGGGCAATTGTTTCTGCGGCAGTTCTATTTCCTATCAATCCTAACGCTCGATTTTGTATTCTATCAAGCAGGTGAAGCGATGTTTGCGAAGCAACTGCCCAGAAGTGGGAGTTATACTCGAGTTTAGGGCATATAAACGCTTTATAGATTGTAGCCAGATCAGTTGGGAAAAATACTTCTTACACCGATACAGAAAACCTAAGCACCTAGCTCTAGCAGCATTCTTAGCGATCTCAAATATATGGTCGTTCCAGCGGAGGTCGTCGCAAAGATTCGTTGCACTGTTCGGTGAGATGTCATCAGATCACCAGTGAAACGATTACTGTTAAAGTCATACTGACGGTCATGGAGAAGCATTCGATCTTCCAGATATTCCGGTTAATCAGTGTTTCCATGAAAGAAGGAATGTCAGTGATATGGGTGGGTAGGAGGAAGGGGAGGATGGGTCACCTTTCTTAGCGACAGGCTGAACAAATGTTGTTTTCCATCTTCTAGAAAAGATTCCAGAAGAGAAGGAGCGATGGAAAAACTTACGCATTGTGGAAGAACGCCTCTTCAGAAGAATCAGGGTATACCGTCCGGGCCAGCGGATTTGTGTATATCGAGATCTTTGAGAACTCTTGCTACTGTATGTCCCATGGAAAAATTTACATTCTCAAGTACAGGAGGGGCAAGGTTACTGTGAAGCAGCGTGCAGCTGGCACCGAAATGGGCGGCGAGCAAGTTTGGCCTTTTGTAATTGAAAGAAAAACTTTATTAAGAAACGTTGTTTTGACCGAGTTGTGGACTTGTTTCTTACCTGCAAACCTGATAAATACACTATTTTTGTCATTTCTGCAAATGTCAAGCCAGTCTTTAAAAAAGGTCAATTTTCTTCAAGCTTATAGTGGCTATATTGCCTACTGCTTTGGTGGTTTGGTGTTCGATTGCCCGCCACCTTGGTTTTTCTGGAATTGACAGATCTTCCAGAGTATACATTGTCACGAAGAAGTGAATCGCATGCATAATATCCTGCCCTCTAAAAATTGTCAGTATAGTGAAGAAAAACTCTCCCCTCTCACTCTGACTGCATTGGAATCTCACTAAACTGTAAGAGAACATAAACATTGTAGGGTTTTCGTAGTGCACATTATAGATCATTGGTCTTAAAAAGCTTTAAAAAGCACCAATTGTGAAAGCTCTTTAACAAAATCCAAAGAACAATCCATCACGATTTGCATTAGCATAGAATTGGTACGCTAAAATGATGTGCTTGTTTTCAATACATACAAAGAGGGTTGTTGGCATCAACAATTCGTGTGTAATTCGTGGGTTAGTCAGTAGTAGGGTTTTATTTCCAGTGGATATTTCATTGAGTAAATACAGCAACTGGCACCATTTGCAAAAATAAAGCTCTCCCATAAGGCCTGGCCTATACTGACAAATTTTCATGGACAGACTATAGAAAGTTCTTTGTATTTGACGATACATATAAAGTCCATTCCGCTCCTGAAAATTCCTAACTCACACACATATGAATGGTTAAGGGTCACTGTTGGTATCAAAAATCTTCCTTTTGATGACTTCAAACTTACCAACATTTTTGAATGTTTCAAAAGTGGAATTCTCTCCTGACCTGGTTCCTTAATTCCCAGTTACCATCTAGTTATCCCACACTAATTATTCATAATTTAATTATAAATCTCTTCCTTGATAAACAAATAAAAGGATTCATCATTTTCAAAGCCCCACAAAATTCTAGCTCATTATATCCTAAAGAATGCTACTCTCGGCTCATTGTTCCAAAAAGATACCCATTTTTTGTATCCTTCTTCTATAACTATTTTCGAACAAAGCTTATCCCTACCAAAATTGCATGCTCTGCATCCAGAAACAGTATATAAAGAATCTCCTTCTGATGGGAATACCAAAGACAAAATTGCTTTCCAAAAAAAAAAGCACAGAGGATACAAAATAAAAGGATAATGAACAAGAATGCAAATAGCTTACAGAGAGATGGACGCAGACTTCATTGAAAGGGAAACAAAAATTGAGCGAAAGAACTTCGTCTGTACCAGAACCAGGAGGATGTTATAAAAAGCATCATCCCATCTAGAAGGATGAGAAAAAATGGAGCGAATCGCAGCAGCATCTCTGACTGACATCCACGCCAAAAGGGATCAAACGAAAATCAAGTGGATATCAAATGGAGGGCAATGGACAAGGCATAAAGAAATCGCACTTAGAAGTCGTCAGCATTTAAAACATCCAGGTGGAAAGAATATCTAAGAGGATAAGAGGTGAATGCACCAAAGTGCTACTAAGCGATTTAAGTCCACCATGATTTTTGTCTTAACAAAAAATGTTGTCTTTCTATTTTGGAATTGGGTCAACCTTCAAGGCAGACAATAGGATTAGAATTTTAAGGATTCAAACGAAACAGGAATCGAATTAAAGGACAAAAAATAAACAACAAAATTCGGTCGAAAATCAATCCAAATACATAAAGATTCCTTGGAATCTGAATAATTCTTTTCGTTTGTCGTGGAGTTCAGCTTACAAATTACAATCAGATTAACGTGTCAATACTGACGAATCCTGACAAAGGGTATATAAACAGAAAATGAGGTGTTGCTATGGCGGCAGCAGCAGCTCGTTGCTAATGTGGTAAGAGAGAAATTTAAACTCAATTTTTTTTTGGCCTCCTTATTTGTTTTGATTTACCAAAGCAGCAACGCGATGCAAGAAGGTTTTCCTTTTGTAATTCAATCCGATTTAGGGATCTCCTATAAATCCGATCCGGAAGAAGCAATGGAAACAATGGTCTTTATGGTGAGAAGAGTCTTTAGAAATGTATATCCAATTACAGTGCCAGGACCAAAATACTGTCACAAAATCAAAAATATTTTGACAAAAGGTCCTGTAATATGAAAAGTCAGATAAAATAAAAAAAATCAAAATACATGATATTCATGCTTGGAGACGCTGACGTGTGGAATAAGTACTGCAAGAACCATCATCGTTATAATCATTGACTTCATTATCAATCCAAAAGGATATCGCAGGACGAAATGAGGCGTTTTTGTCGATTCAACTTGACAGTTCCCAGTGAATAATCTTTGAAGTGGTGTAATGGCTGAAAGCAGTCTGGGCTGAGCTGGTTCTTGGGTAAGGACTATAGGAAGCCGAAGTGCTATGCAGGGCAAAGAAAAATTATTCAAGAGCTTTTGTTTGAAGATGCTGCACATCCCATGGCCATGAAGGAGCAAAAATAAAATGAAAGCGAAAGTAGACGAGCAGTTAACGATGACGATGACGATGATGATGATGATGCATGCCATGATGTAGATATATATTTTTTGCTCCTTCGAGTGGACACCAAACAAAAAGAAAATACCGGCTGATTGGGGGAAGAGCACTTAAGAGAACGAAAATCCTGAGATCGAGCCAATTGGAGGATGTTGACAATGTTGAGTGGATTATGCAAAAATTCTACTCAAGTGAGCTATTGAAGGTGTAAAACGAGGACGCACTTTGAGGGGCACAAGTAGTTCTTCAGATAACGCTTCATAAATTGATAGGTAGATATAGATGAGGATTCCAGATTATGCAAGGAGAAACAAAAAATAGAAGGCTTAGAGTGGTAAAGCTATTCATATTTTTTTAACAGTTTAACCGTTAAGGTTTTCCGTAATAGATATTCCAAGGTATGCTTGATGGTGGACTTTCCTCTGGCCATAAGACAGGTTTTTGAAGAATGTCTTGATGAGTTCACACGGTTAGCTGAAAACATACTCAATGAGAGGGCGAACGTAGGAGAGATGAATAGACTTGTTTATAAATGGGTTCCAAGACTCTTGGACAACCTTTTTTTTAAATCCGATGGCGGAACTACATCTTGATACCTATCTACCTTACCTTAGGTGGTGTAAAGTCCGGGAAAGACCTGGGTCTCAACCAACAAGATTCTCCAGGCAACTCGATTCCTAGCTAGCTGCCTCCAGTTTCACACGGAAAGTCGGTCCAGGTCATCTTCCACTTTTGTGCGCTCCCTGAGTCTCAGTTTTTCTCTATTGCGCCGTCCCTCTCAAGTAAAGGGTCCGCCAAATAACTTTTCTTTTTTTTTTTGAAAATGCTTCACCAACATCGAGTGTAGCTTCGGCTGTGTGGCACGTAGCGCCGTTCTGTTGAAACCAAATGTTGCTAATAGCCTCCTCTTCAATTTTCAAAAATTCGTTCAATATGGCCCGATAACGATCGCCATTCACTGTAACGGCCACTCCTTGCTCATTTTCGAAAAATGGCCCAATTATGCCTCTGGACCAAAATATGCCCCAAACAGTGACTCCTTTTGGGTGTATCGGCTTTGCGTTCGGGTTTTCTGTTGCTTGTTTACATACCCGCCAATATTATCTGAATAGATGATTTTTTTGGCAAAATCGGCATCTTTTCTAAGTCGATCGCAGGCAGTAATGTTGCAATATTTCCCAGCGTATACACAACCACATTCGTTCAGCGGAAGGATAAAACTAATTATCTGTCAAATCAGACATGAGCTTAGTATTACCATTCACGAAATAAGCACTAGTTGAAAAAAAAAAACGTTAGATGGCGGACCCTTTATATCTACCTTACCTTAGATGGTGCTACAGTCCGGGATGGACCTGGGTCTCAACCAACAAGATTCTCCAGCCAACTCGATTCCTAGCTAGCTGCCTCCAGTTTTACACGGGAAGCCGGTCCAGGGCATCTTCCACTTGTGTGCGCTCCCCGAGTCTCGGTCTTTCTCTACTGCGCCGTCCTTCTCAAGTCGAATGGAAGACTTTCCGGGCCGGAGCATTGATGTCTATCTGAGCCGTTGAACTTTTGCTCTTTTGGCTAGTTCTGTGTTGCTGTACAGCCGGTACAGTTAATCGTTGTATATTATTTTCCACTCTCTGTTAATGCATACGGGACCAAAAATCACCCAGAGAATCTTTCTCCCGGCAAACTAAGGCGTCCTCATCCACTGTTGACAACGTCCATGTGTCTTCACCATAGACCAGGAATGGGATGATGAGGGTCTTTGCTCCTCAATTGCCTTCTAAGTCTGAAGAAGCAGTGATTGGCAAGATTTACTCTTCGTTTGATCTTAGCTCCTGATATAGCATCTTCAATATGAGAGCGAAAATTCAATTCAGAGTCATAGTCATAATGGTTAATGTTAAAGTTCTGAAGATGATAAGATTTGAGGTGAGGCTTTTAACTTTATCGAGAAAATGTTATTAGCTCCCATTTTGCAATGAGTTCGAAAAAGTTTTTACTGCAACATTGTATTATTAGCATAAAGGGGGAGTAAAGATGATTGAATTATCTCTTAGACATCATTAATGGCAAGGGTAAACAAGAGAGGTCCAAGGTGGCTGCCTTAAGGTACCCCAGATGTGATGAGCTTGATAGGTTTTACATTTTCTTTTTATTTTAAGTTATATTTTCGAATCATTTTCTTTCGTTTCCTCTGTAAGAGATGGTTTTGTATCCAGAGCTTTCTTAACTCGGACTTATCTAAATAGTTTCCTTTGCAGATCAATATTTTCTTACAAAACTGTTCACATAATGCAACAGGCACTTTGCCTGTTAAAAGTCTTTTTGTCATGATTTTACTTATGGTCCTCTCCATTTTAATTTTTCAAATGGTCCCAGCTTTTCAATTATTATAATTCGCTTCACATCCTAAATAGGCTTTTGAAATGGGTACTACAGAAAACAATCTTGCATAATAACATCATCACTCAGTGTCACTAATTACCGTCATAATCTCAACATAATATCACCATTACCGCTATAATCCCTGGAAGTAACTCTCATCAGAAATTCATTCGAATAACTTATGCGCCTAGGTGGCACCATCTACAACAATCTACCTTAAACCTACCAAGGTTCTCACAGATTCATGCCACAAAATTTTGTCCCCATTGTCGTCACCGATGTCGGCCACCGCGCGCCGTGTGCCTCACCCAGTGAAAGAACCACACTCAACTCGGATAAATAACCATTCACTTGGATATTTACGATTATTGAGAGATCCTGCTACCGGTACTTCACTCTACCGATCCCTGGGTGGCCGTACTTCGCTATTCTATATCACACGTTCAGCGCAAAAGGTGTATGTATACCTACGTGAGTAGGTCCTTGTACATGTCCCGAGAATACCATCATCATCATTATAAAACCACAACTCGTTCGGCAGAGCCAGAGAAAAGGACCTTTTTACCTCTTCACTTTGTGCTCCACAGCATAAGCGATGCTGTGCGGTGAAAACAATTCTGAGAAAATCTCAGCCAGCATCGGCATCGTCGTCCTTGTGTCGTATAGTCGTTGAAAAACAGTCTATGTGGTAAGGAATCCGCATGTGAGCGGCACTGTTGTTATGCACGGAACAATTATTGAGATTTATATTCCTTTTCGTCTAAAACACAATGCCACCCGAAAACAGGAGCTACAATATGTGCTGCATAGAAAATATGTGCCGAAAAAAATCCTCGTATCCTTGAGAAAAGTGAGAAATGAAAATTTATGTTCCAGTAACGTTAGAGACCTCTCCGATATTGATTTGAATTCCATAAGAATATCAAAGGTAAACAATGAACTTCTAGAGAGAGAAAAAAAACACTGATATACGTGCTCGCAGGACATCTTGAAAGTTGAGCACCATGTCTTGTGTCTTGAATCGGATGCATGGTGCCTACTTTGTCAAGCACGATAAGGAGTCAAAGTCGATATCAAGGGAATATACATGGCGGCGGGCGGACGGGCGGCGCACTAACTCAATTTATGCACACATTAAAATTTTCGCAGGATAACAATAAAAATCCATTTTATGGTTGTTTTATTTAAAGCAATACCCAACAATCTTGTGTCCTTACACTGTGTGTCCTCTATCGCGTGAGAAGTACCAATAAAACACAGGATCCTCGAATCTAGCATGTCTGCCTATGTGTCCTTATGTTATATGCATAACTGCTTGGTCTGGACTTATATTGGTGAAGTGGTGATAATATGACAATGAAAAAGGGGCCAAACCACCTATACTCAACTCGATGGTACTCTAATCCAAATATTAGATTGCTCGAAGAAAAGAAAGGATAACGGAAAAATAAACGTTGAGTAGGTGCACGCTTGGGGGTTTGGGAAAAGCTACACAGAAAAAAAAATGGGAGGCAAATGGAAACTAAGGATACGTATATGCTAAAAGGATAATTAATTATTAAGATCGAAAACAGAACGGAAGAAGATGAGGGTGCAAATCCTTTTATGTGGGTATTGTTCGGGTGTGCATAATTTATTCACAAAAAAAAGGCTTGAGGTCCTTTATGCACTTTATTACGACGACACACAATACATTGGGATGTTAAGTCAATTTGGGGTTTTGAAATAAAAGATTGAAGGAGTTGGAATAATAACACATTTGTTTATGGCTGGCGTGCGTGCAACGGAGAAACTTTTGCGGCAAATCTATGAAGTAAAAAAGAAATTCTTTCAAAACCTCTTTTAAGACTCCTTTAACGTAGTAATCGGAACTATTTCTAGTGCAAAACAGAATGACCAAAATAGTTAATTTTTTTTAAGGGTATGGTATATCCTTCCCCATTCCCTACTTTGTAGTAGAATTAAAACTTACTGATTAATCAATCAATTAAACAGATCCAAGGCTCCCGATTACGTCACGTCAACAACTCCTCCCTCGTCAATTTAAAATTCAAATTTCCAAAAAGCGTAGCACGCACAACTCAGTTTTTAATTTTCCATTCCTTCAACATTATGTAAGTACCAAACGGAGTAATTAATCTTCGTCACTTCAAATTGCGTTCAATTACAAACGTCATTTTCCTTCCAATTTCCATTTGTTCAAGCGAAAAGAAGGGAAAATTGAAAATAAGGAAGTCCCCTGAAGCACACCAGAGTCTATAGTGTCCATCAGACCAATGTTGCAGAAAACATCAACCCTATGTAAAGTCCCACATCACAATAGTCAAACCGTCGAGTCCCCCCCTCCCCCCCTTTTACAGGGACAAAGAAATTTTTCTTATGCAAAAAATGCGCCATCTCACAGAATCCAAGGGAGAGGAAAGGGGGCGAGCGTTGAGAAAGTCCCCCGAAGAAATACTTTGTTTGGGTTCGTAAACTGTGACTATTCCTTTTGCGATCCTGTTTGCTCAATACTTACTGTTCTCTGGGCTAAATACAGGACAGAGTCATTCGACTGACGATGACTTTGCACTAAAACGTTTATGAACTGTTTTTTTTTGAAGGGCCAAAACAAGGATATGAGCAGCAGTAATATAGGAGTACGAGGTAGTCGAACAAAATCACTGCTCACTGGCGATGTGAAGTTTTCCATTATTTTGTTCATTCATTCGTCCTACCGGTGATTTGATTTTCTGTCTAATGCCCCCCATCCAATGGCAAAAAGGATCTTCTTCACTCCCCCCCTCCCCCCCAACCGACCATCCAGCTGGCGAGGAGGAAAATCAAAAGCAGGTTTCATGCTTCGCCGAATTTCAGAAATTCAATTTACCCAACGGCGCTCTATCGTCTCGGTTCCCTTTTATCATCGAACAGAGGTCCTTCACATACACATACCCAACCCATCACCAGGACCCAGGAAGCACAAAATAATCATGTCCAATGAGTCGGCAATATTTCCAACTCTCCCATTGCTTTATGCTGCCAACTCAAGAGTGCGGCAGAAGTCTCGTCCTGAAACAAGTTAAATAGTCAATCAGGACAATGATTTTAAGTATGCATATTATAGAAATGAAAAAAGGACGACAACGAATCTCTGCGAGCTTTGGAGCTTCGAGCTCCGAGCCTCAACTCAATTGCTTTATTGTTGAAATATTTCTTCTTCCTGAACCAACAAAGTAAATAAAAATCGACTCCTCAAAGGAAAACACTGCAAGGACTTGAGCTTAAGTGCGAGAGCGAGTGTGTTAAATGAACGCTTGCTGCAGCTTTGCCTTTGATTTTCTGGGAAATTTCATTTTTGCATGTCCGTTCGATTGGAAACGGAAATGACGACGACGACATTATAAGAAAAGGCATTACTCTACCGGGAAGCAGGCAGGAAAATTAAAAAAAATACAAAAACGTCTGTTTGTCGTTTAAATACAGGACGAATCAATGAATCCTTTTTCACTCTCTGTCTGTCTGACTTTGTGTTGTCTTTTTTAAAACTTTTTGTTGCTGTCTTCTTCTCTTTTTCTTTGTCGTCAATTGGTTATGTCATTTCAATTGGAATCGTTTCACAGAAGGTGGGGGAGCTAGTAGAGGATGCGGGTGGACGTTGAATTTTCCCTCATTACGGGTGAATGGTTAATGTGAAGGGGATTGGCAAAGCAGCTGTCTTTTAAGGACATCACCGCAGTGGGTGTGGTGGAATGGTGGGGATGTCTAAGACGTCGACAGTTTAGAGTCAATTTCTAATATTAAGGTTGGTAGATTGTTAATTTTCTTTTATGGATTTGTTTTTCTTTTATTTCAACATTTTAGGGTTTTCATTGACCCAGTTTTTCTGTTTTTTTTTTTTTTATTTTTTGGGAGAGAAAACATTGCCAATTCGAGAATAGCTTGTTTTTGAAGTTTATTTTTAGCGGACAGGTGATTAAGGATAAGAAAGCATGTTTAATCGATCCATGAAGGTTAGTTGAGATGGAAACTGGGTTAAGTGCTATTCTTTTGACCAACAAAGTTTAAGAAATTTTGGGAGGAGGGAGGGATGTGATCAACTGAGATTCTTTTATATTAACATCTTAAGTTTATTGTTGTTTCGGGGCATCTTCTTTCTATATGGAAGTACCAGTTCAGTTGGTCATGCTCTGTATTTTGTCCAAAATGAGGCATCCTCGACTTTTTGTGCTTCTTATCCCCCATCACACTATATTAATCTTTCTGTCACGCAAAGCATCTTCATTTGAGCTGCCGTCAATTTACTCTCATGCGTCTTTTAAATAGTCCAACATTAAGCACGATATGTATGCGCTGGACGAATGACTGCCGGGTAGAGCCTTCCTTTCAGTTTAGGGGAATTTTTAAACCACAGAAGATGGCAGAGTTTTCCCGCTACTTCATCCATTCTACAATTACACCACGAAACCTGATGTCGTCCTCACAAGATCTTTTTTGATGAAAGATCCAATATATTTAAACTTTTCGAACTGGAGAAGAACTTTTCCATTCAAATAAATGTCTGAAATCGGCCTTTATGGATCAGTATATGGGCAGAATAGGTATTCAGTGTTGTTCCCGCTAATCCGGTATCCATTTCTTTCCAAAACAACTATGCTCATATATCAAGGGCTCATGCAAGGATGTAGGACCTTCTCTCATGTTTGATGTATCGTCAGAAAAAAAGTAGTTGAATTACATTCGGGTCCTTGCCTCAAGCAGAAAGTCAAGGACTGTAATAAAGAGCAAATGATTCAAGGCTCTTCCCTGATGCAAACTCTTCAGTATATGTCCATGATTAACAGCATGTAGATTTCTGGAACTCTGCTTGGTTAAATTCAACCGATATCTTTCAGTTCTCATTTGGTTTTTTCAAATTCAAAACCACCCTCAAAGAATCTCGATATTTTTCCATTCAGAATTCTGGATTGCATCTATGGTTAAATTACCTGAAACAATCCGGCACTGGTCGTCATAAAGCAAATGACGATCCAATTCCCGCTCGACGATCTTCATGGTGTGTGACATCAGCTTGATTAAAAGATCGCAGGTTCGTGAATCACTCATTGTAGATTGTGAGAAGGTAATTGCTCCTTCACTGATAACGCATTTGGTCACCGCTGATAACTTTGCAAATGAAAATCGCCAGCGATCTAGACTAAATGTCTCCCTTTGTTCCATAAGTCCATTGCTATTTTTTGGAGTTTTCGACTCCAGAATCCAGTACTAAACTTCTTCAACTACGACGTCAGGGACTTTTTTCTTGTTAAGTACAATTATAATAAAGAATAGACTAGAAAACTTTTTCTTTAATAGTCCTTCACGATAGAGTCGCCATCTGTGAAGATTTTTTTCGTTTTTTTTTTTATAATTAACGAGCACACACGGGACTTTTTGTTTCCCTTTCAATATAAAACACACTGCGCGGGGATTGGAAGATAGGAGATGTCGATTAACATTGGTTTTGAATGTTAGCAGATCAAAATGACAAGGGGAAATCCCGACGGGTAAACTATTCCAAATTCGTGTTGTTCGGCTAAAAAAAGAATCCCTATATTTCACGGTACTTCCGAAATTAGGATCAAGGGTGAACTGGTGAGCATTCCTTGCGAGACGAGTATTACGGGAGAAACTTTTAAGGGGAGGAATGCAACTGGCTACTTCGAGTGAACCTTTTTTTTGTTAAAGAAACGATAAAATGAGGAAAGATATGAAAAATTGCGTCGGCGTTCGACAGGGGCAATTGTTTCAGCGGCAGTTCTATTTCCTATCAATCTTAATGCTCGATTTTGTATTCTGTCAAGTAGGTGAAGCGATGTTTGCGAAGCACCTGCCCAGAGGTGGGAGTTTAGGGCGTATATACGCTTTATAGACTGTAGCCAGATCAGATGGGGGAAAATACTTCTTCAAACGATACAGAAAACCTAAGCACTTAGCAGCATTCTTAGCAATCTCAAATATATGGTCGTTCCAACGGAGGTCGTCGTTGACACACATACCGAGTACTGAGAGCTTTTCCGTTTCTTCGATGTAAGTGCCATTCATGGACAATGGCATTGGAGGTATGTTTAGCTCTAACGACAGAAGACAGCATTGAGTTGTTGAAGCATTTAAATCCACACGATTCCTATTACCTCATTTGGCAATGCTGTATAAATCGGAGTTTAATGAGCTTGACATACGGTACCGTTGCAATTGTACGTCTGAAGGCGGAGGACGTGAATTATCGAACGAATATGAAAAGCTGAGGGTAGAGTCGTCAGCAAAACATATAAGTGGATTAGAAGTAACAGACAGAAGATCATTTATAAAAATGAGGAAAAGAGTCGGAGACAGAACAGAGCCCTGGGGCACAGCAGCATTTATTTTGTAGGAATTAGACTTGAATCCGTCCAATACAACTTGTATTGAACGGTTCAGAAGATAGCTTCTAATCCAACGAACAAGAGTATTATCGATCACATAAGCACGCATGCCAAACTCTATAAAATGCCTTGGAAATATCAAGAGCAATAATCTTACTTTCACCAAAGCGATTTAAAGATTTGTGAGATATGCCATCAGATCACCAGTGGAACGATTACTGCGAAAGTCATGCTGACGGTCATGGAGAAGCATTCGATCTTCGAGATATTCCTTTAGCTGACGGTTAATTAGTGTTTCCATGACCTTAGAAAGAGGGGATGTCAGTGCTATGGGTGGGTAGGAGGAAGGGGAGGATGGGTCACCTTTCTTAGGGACAGGCTGGACAAATGTTGTTTTCCATCTTCTAGGAAAGATTCCAGAAGAGTAGGAGCGATGGAAAAGCTAACGCAGTGGCTTTGCCAGTGTGGAAGAACACCTCTTCAGAAGAATCGACGGTATACCATCCGGGCTAGCGGATTTGTGTATATCGAGATCTTTGAGAACTCTTGCTGCTGTACGAGTGCGGAAAAAAATCTGTCCCATGGAAATAGCTCACATTAGGTTTTTGTCAAAAACTTTATGTGTAAATGTTGAACTGAACAAATCGAAAGTTGTGTCTTGATAAAGGTACTGTCAATTGATGAGTCCAAGTGAGTTACCGGCCGAAACGCCAATTTTCGGTGGACTTAAAGGCCGTCAAAAGCTGTATAGAATTAATAATTTTTAAAATAGTTTCGCCCTTGTTCATATTAGCATGTCGAAGCTTGCATTAGCAGCCGGTTCAGATATTTAATCCAGGTTTTTTTAATACCCGAAGACTTCAGAGTAATACAAGCTTTTCAAATGAAATATTCCCCTGAAATCCTCTATAATATTGCAGCATTACTGTTCATCTTTAAATTCTTGATTTGCAGATGTTATATGACATTACCTTAATACTTTAAACAATCGATTGAACTTGATCTGAATTAAAAATTCCAGCACGCTTCATTAAATCTACATTGTTCGTTCATTCGAAGGACAAAATGGAATCTTGATTGCACTACTATAATGAATCTCCTTGCACCTTCTTCTTACCTAAATGTAAGAACTCTTACTTCTCTCCTCCTCTCGTTCTCTTCATCGTCTTCATCATCCTCCAAGGATTCCAATCAATTAGTTAAAATATTAAACTGAAAGAATTCACGTCTCTTCGTCCCCAATTCATTCGAGATGGATCAAAACGAGTTCAAGGATAAAAATCAAATTTCAGAGAGGATTCAACAAAAAAATCCTTTAACTATGAGATGCTTGTTAGAAGATAGATATAATTAAAATTTTCTTCATCACAGCTATTGTCATCGCCGCCGCCGCTAACAATTGCTATCGAGATTCGATTTTTTTGCTGAAACCCATGTCCTTCATTGCCTATCTTCATCAAGTTTGTGTTTTCCCCCGAGAGGAGGACTGTGAACTCGACTGACGTTGGTGCGGTTATGAAAGGATAATAGAGCATCCTATATCTGTGTATCTCTACAAATCGATCTATCTGTCTGGCTGTTTGTTTGCAAGGAGTTGACAGAAGTTAGATTGGTATAGTTGAGGCAATGATGTAATACAAACCATTTTAGTGGGTTTGTTTTTTCCAGTGTTCGTTTTTCATTTTGTAAGTCCTTCAACAATTCAACGGAACCCTGTTCGTGGTCCTGGTAGGTATTTTTTATATCGCCTTCAACATAGGATATTTTAGCTGTGTATTGAGGCATAGAGACAAAGGGTGACAACAACTTTCATTTGATTGGCAATCTAGCAAGTGGAAGATGAAGCTGTTTTTTCCATTTTTGTTTTGGGGGTGCTGTTGAAAAACTTATGGAGGCGGGATGGTCTTCTATGATGCGTTCTTGTTTTTTGCGCTATACTCCTGCTTTGGATGGGCAGTATGTTTAGATAGTGAGGACAATGACAGGGTAATAAAGTGGAAAAAGCTGGCGAATCCTTGGGTTTTTTGTCCGATGAATGTGTACACAGGACACTGCGAATGTGGTGCATATTGGATAGAGCCGACGAAGACAAAGGATAAGCCTTTTGTTTGAGAAGCTGCTGATCAAAATCGCATTGAGTGCGAATACAAAGTGGACACTGTTGGAAATAGTAGAACTATAGATAGAAGGAGGACGAAGCTTTGCGGGAAGTCAGGAACGATACGGTGAATGAACAATTTCATTAGAATAGCCTGGATGATTCAAAGATAGGTAAAAGAGGAGGAGATTTTAATATGAGTTGGATGAGAGTTGATATGGAAAATGCCTAAAGCAGCAAGAATAAAAAAATGGAGGAAAGCTTAGTTCTAAGAATAGAAATTTCATATTAGATAAAGTCAAAATAGAAGCGAAAATCCATGGGGGGTTATCAAAAAAAAAATCGTATGAAAGACGGGGTACCTCAAGGAAGCGTATGCAGTAATTTGATGATTTTCTTCATAAGAGAGTTATGTGGGAAAAATTGCTTCATTTTGTGATTGCTGTTAAAAAAAAAGACACAATTTAGTAGAGAATTAGAATCAATTTTGTGAATTAAGCACTGGCCAAGATATCATTTCAAAATATCATATTATCTATTTTGAAAAATTATTACGATAAATGTTCTTTTTTCTTCTCCACGAACATTACTGCTTCATCGAACTGATTCACTTGTGGGATTCATGATTTCATCTCAAATAGTTGAACTCGGTAGTCCGAAAATACAAAAAATGGATAGAATGACACCAACGGAAATTCTTTAATTCGAATTTTGTTGAAATACTTTACGATGTTTCCCTAAGGAATAAACCTACAACCCCAAGATTTCTACCTGCTGACTATTAGTTGAAATAAACTTAGTCTTTTAGAGCTTAATTCGGATTATCTTGTGGGTCTGTATGAGTTACAGAGTTTTAACGTTCTTCGTCCAAATATAAAACCAGATTTGCAGGTATATACCCCGTTCCTTCTGTTTTCTATTCCAAGAAGACAGTTGTTCAACCATCTGTTTCCGTCAGTTTTCATTAAAGTCCTTCCTTCATCATTTCTTGATTAAAAAAGAATTACCATCAAACACCCAAACTATTCTTTCAACCGCTAGTTATCACCTTCGCCGATAGAAATGCATACAAAACAGAAGCCTCAAACAAAAAACGCCGCCAAATATTCCACATCAACATTAACACGCCCACCTTCTCCGTTCACCTAAACCCTATAATTATTGGGTTGGGATTCATTCAGTTCAATTATTCATTATCCAAAAAACATATTCCCCCCTCACAGTTTCGAAGCTCATTAATCAAATGTCCATCTAGTTTAGAATAGGAACATCAATAGCAGTTGTTGCTCTCATTTTTATCACCACTTTTTGAGTTTTTTTTTTTTTATATCCTTATCCTGTTCGCTCTCCAGGAGCACAACAGCATGGTTTTGGTCGGTGTCCTTGGCGCCAACCACACCATCATGATTTTGATGATAATTTCGATTTCACGCCCAGCTAATTTCGATGGCTGTTATAAACGCGTCGAAATAGGAGAGACTCCCGCCATCACTTGAATAGGTTCGTACATATCGAAAAAAAAACTAAAACAAAATAAAGGACACAAAGGACGAAAAAAAGAAAAAGAAACAAAAACGAAAATTTAATATCAAAAGCTGTCAATCATCATCGAAAACCAATCATTAGACGGTGTGGAGTGTAGACAGACTGTTCGCGCTACCACCATAGAATGAACACCGCCATACCATGCTTGGACGAACTGAAATTACATCGAACCAGGCAACCATTCACATACAGAAGCAGGAGGAGGACGAAGACCGACGAGGACGTTAGGGAACGGCAAAAAGCGACCAAAACATTCCACCATTTTCTAATTTACTTGCGCGTCAAATGTTACGCGGTCTGTGTGCTGTCGCTGCTGTGATGTGCTCGGTTGCCGATGATGACGAGAACACGGATGACGCCGCCAACGATGATGATAGAAATGGCCAACGACTTTGATACAACGACGATGACGGTTGCTGGGAGGAAAATAACTTCCACGACGACTACGACGATGGTGCTTTGCTTGGTGCCAGCTGTTCCGTGTGCCAGCCTAATTGGGATTTCATGGAATCGAGACCGTCAGGGATATTGGAAAACATGTTGACCTCACGGATCAATTAGTTAGGAAAGTATGGTCAAAGTTTTGCAAGGATATTGCTGCGACGAAAATGGTTATATGAAAGTGAGGGTGAACCGATATCTAAGTTGGGAAGAAAATTCGCGGGATTCTCTATTTCTGTGGAAGTTGATGGAGATGGTATATGAACTCAAAGGCATACTTGATTTGATAACAAAGTTTATGCGATTTTCGAAAAGCCATTTATGTTGCATCGCTGGTGATGTTTCGAGCAAATCCATTGAACAGTAGAAGGCACTTTGGTAGCCACAATACACTTACTTAGTAAGGAGATCAAAATGCCGAAAACAGCTTTTTCATTAGATTTGTTCCGGACAACTGGTTGCAAGTATGACATTCTAAGTACGCTAGTGGATGATGGGTTTTTTTGCTTCTTCTAGCCAGTAATGGATTTGTACCACGAAGTCAAGTGATTTCCAGAAATGTGATGCTATCCTGTTTTGAACCCTTTTGTATGGGATTTCTATTCTATAGGGACACGTGAAAGAACTGGCAAACTAGTGATCGCTTGGCCACATCGACATGCAATGGCAGGAGGTAAACATGTGCTTAAGTAACATGGTGTCTGGCTAGATCAGTATTTACATATATTTCAATCGAAAGGTAGGTGCTGCTCTGGTTAAGGCTGTGGTGCTTTTGGCCTTACAAGACGGTTATTTATAGCTGACGCAGGGTAAAGGGATTTGCTACATCGATGCCCTGTTTGGTTCAAAGTTTCTTTTCTTTTCTCTATTGGAAAAGATTCGGGTGTTTAAAAGACGGTGTCTTCGTAACTGTCTTGGACTATACAGACAGTACAAACACGGTGTCAATATAAAAAAAAATAGATAACTTTAATAAATAAGCTGATTCGAGGTCATTTGCAAGTGCGATGACAATTCTTCGAGGCTTTATGCCCCCAAAATTAAATATTTTCAGAGCGAACGTTCAAGCGGTTTTATCCCGCACGAGGCGACTTAACTTAGACAGTCGAGGGCTGATACAAAAAAGATCGGCGATTCCAGTCAACAAACTGTTTCATTCTATTCATTATGAAATGGCAAACTAAACTGAGCATAAATCAAGAGACAGCTGCCAAAAAGACCAACCACGAAAAAAGTATTGCTAGATTGAAAACCACACGTCTATTAAAATAAAAAAAAATACCTTTTTTTAGAAAATCCTTTTATGTTTTTAATTAGTTTAAGAGTTTTCTCGGAAAAAAACTAAGTATGCAATAAAATTTGAAAACTAAATGTCTATCGAGGAAAAAAAAAATAATGAAAATCGTTCGACCAGTTTTTTTAAAAAGTCGTTTTTTTTTTTAAAAAAACTTTTTCGAAAAAATATTTTTAATTTTTTTCTAGTTAGTTTTTAGTAGTTTTTATCTGGGAAAATTATTTAAAAAACCAAATTTTTTTTAGAAAATTTTAAAAAATCGAAAAAAAGTTTTTGAAAATTTTGAAATGCAATATTTATTGTATTATAAATGAATTTCTGGTGCAAAATTTTATTGAAATCGGCATAATAGCTTACAATAAAACCAAATTTGAAAAAAAAACCGGTTATATGAGAGGTACCGTTATAGAACTGATTTCGAAAAATTCATTCCGACGGAAAGATATATTGTTGTAAAAAAAATAGCACCCTGAAAGTTTTATCAAAGTCGTTAGAGCCGTTTTTGAGAAAATCAAACTTTTTGTTAAAAATTATATGGCAGGTACCGTTATTTCTCGACCTAGATCAAACATGAAAAACACCCTCCGAGATACTACCTAATAAATACTAACTACCAAGTTTAAAGCAAATCGGCCCATTCGTTTAGGCTGTAGAGGCGCGAACAGACAGACAGACAGGCAGATAGACGGGCGGAATTTCCGGACCCACTTTTTTCAAATTCTCTAAATAAAAAAAAAAAAACAGTAAAAATAAACACAAAAGAATACAAAACTAAACAAATCGCTACAGCAAAACCTTGAGGCTTGCCGACATTTTCTGAAGTTAAATAGGCGAACCAGGCGGGTAGAACACTAGTGTGCAGCAGTAAAGTGGGAGAGATCAGACAGTCGTCGAAAATAAAAAGAAAAAAGAAGAAGAAGAAGGATTTGTATCGCGAAAACAAGTGAGTTCCGATTTTTCTTTTAATTTTTTTCTTTAAACTAATACTTGGGATTGGGGGAAGACTGTGCTTTGCCAGGCTCTGTTTTTCCCTCCCATTTTGATATGCAGGCAGAACTTTAAAACTAATGTGCATCGGTATCTCCTCTTTTATCCCTCCTCATTTCCCTAATGCTCGTGCGGTGTTTAATCATTTTAAGGGTACACACAAACCCCTTTTCGCGCGTGTAAATTATAAAAAAAAAAAGCATCGGCCGTAAGGCAAATTTGTTTCAACTGTTGCTTGATCAAAGTATAAATGTCTTTTTTTGCTACCAAAACCAAGCCTAATCAGAAAAACAAATTGACACATAACAATAACAATATCGTAAGAAGGCACCTGCCCAACTCTCGTGAAAATAGGGTCGCAATATTTGCACTCAGAATTCACATTCACATTTCATGAAAAACAACAAAAACATCATATTTGTTTGAAAATATCAGCAGGCAAGTACCTAGTAAGGTGTTACTAAAACTTCTTAAAAATTCGCTTAATTTTCTGTTTATTATGATCATAATAATACACACCCCACCTAATTGCCAATATGTTTTTTACAGCTTTAGTTATCAAAGTAAATTAACTTTGTCGTCCATAAAACTGCTAACAAACTATATCAAAAGCCCAAAAGTACCCCTTATAATTCCAACCCAAAAACACTCTTAAAACCACATCACCCCCTTGATGGTATCATTAAATTAAAGATTTACGATACCATCATCCCTCCCCACCTCTCTGTTGACATTTAAGTGTCAAAATTAAATTTTAACACTCAATTCACCTACCAACTTTTACCAAACTTTCACAACACATGTATAGTACTTAAAAAAAAAAATAGAAGCTCAATCCCGCAAAACACGCTTCGCAAATATCCACTTTGGGGCAAAACACAGAAGCCGCGAAAGTTAAACTGATTCCCATAGCTGCCGCACCGCACACTGATATGATATTGTAATTTGGCCTTAATTTTGTTGCAGTAATCTCAAAATTAACTGCTACATCGTATAAAACAACTATAGGAGTTCAAAAAGGATCCTCTCTCTCCAACAAACACACACTATATTCATAATGCAAGATGGCGTTGATTAACTTTCGAAAACTCTTAATATTTTAAAAAACACTCTCTATACAACACAGTCAGTATAGTAGTTCGCCCTTGCTTATGGAAACAGAAAAAAAAAAATTAAAAAAAGGACTTCTTAGCTAATGGAAGAAACTTGTTTCTGCATTGTGTCCTTTTGAATTACTCACATGATGCATGCATGCATGCATCGGCCAACTATTATAGTTGCTTCAGCTCCTCCTTGCAACTCTTTCACATTAAAAAACAAGGATGCAAGAGGCAATAATAAAATTGGGTCAATAAACTTCCGTTTGTAGTTTGACCATTTGTAGTTAATTTTCACTAGGTGAATAAATAATACACTTTAATGGATCCCGTTAAGTAGAATTTATACTTCTTGAGTCCTGACTCCTGACTGTTCTATAAAAAGGGATTTTAGCAAAACCGTTTCATTCCTCTTAAGTTATGCCTTTTGAAAAGTAAAACTTGTTAACACAGACTCCTTTTTTTTCTGACTGTTTCCTCATATAGATCCTTTTTTATGCTCCTTAATGATTCATTTCTGTTAAACAAGTGGAAAATACAACAAGAACTTTATATTTATGAGCAACACTCCCCAACACTCAGAAGAAGCTATCCAATCCACGTTGATAGAGTTGGCTTTTGTAACAACTGCCGGGAATGGCTTTCGCGATGTCCTCCTTGGACTGGAGTTTTTCTTTGGAATTGTGATCCCATTTTAACTAGGAGAAAAAAAGCCAATTTAATTAGTATTTATGATCACAAAACATTGTGTCCTTGGAGATGGGTTTAACCAAAAATATAATTTAGTTAACAATAATGTCGGACACGTGTTTCTGTTTAGCTTAAGCTAATTAAATTGTATATATGTCCTTAATGCCGGGGAGGGAAGGATTTTTATTGTCTGTTTTGTATTTGATGTTTGATATCCTTAAGCGCGCACATAAATTGCTATCGCGTGACGTTAATATATCCTTTTGCCAAAAAGGGAAAGTATTCTCTATGACTTTTGGGAAAGAAAAAACAATCGGATTTGTCAGTTTGATTTTCCTCTTCAAAGTCACCCTTTTTTTATTTATATGCCCTAAACCACCCATATCCTTTTCCGATAAAAGAGTAAAAGCGGATTATGATATCAATGAATCTTCTTGTGTAGGGAAAAAGTAAATCAATTAACAAACTTAATTTCGAAGAATCTGTATTGCGTGCTGGATGTCAATTAGTCCTTCTGTTGTTTCGATAAATGTATCTTTTGTGTTAGGATATCGACAAGCAAAGCCTTTGGATCGATAGAAATATTCAAAACCAAATGGATTAGAGAGTATTTTTGAAATAAGAAAAATACTGGAAAGTATGAGTTTTGGGAGATGTTTTTGAGGCAACACAACGTCTAGACGAGTTTGTCGGTAAACGCCTTCGTTATTTTTACTTTTACTTAATGTAAGCAACATTTTTTTATACATCTGAGGATATTTAATTATCCTTGATGGATATTTATTATAATAGGGATTTATTATCTAAGAAAAAAAATGTGAATTAGTCTAATGCCTTTTTGGTCTCGTGATAATTTGTGTTAAGTAAACGAATTGGAATTCATGCTAAATGACAAAACAGACTCTTTTTTTCATTATACTTGAAGAAAAGATTTTTGTACAGGGTGTCCGCCGGGGAGATAAACATTTTGGTAAACCTAAGTAGACACGTGGAAAATATTCGATAAACCAACGTGTTTTAATCGTTAAAACATTTTATCTAAATCAATCATCGATTACTGTGACGATGAGAATGTTACGTGAAATTTTTGGGAGAAACAACGTGCCAAAGTTACGTCCGAGACTCCACCTGAAACCATAATCCCGTTTCCCCGAAAACTCCCCTTTGCCTACCGGCATATTAATAAATTCCTAATGGATTCCCACGCCATTTTTGCTAACGGAGCAAAACCCATTCCGAACGGTTACACCCCCTTTTCCCCTCCAGTCAACAAAACGTGCCAAAACCCGAAACCCTTTGTTATGAATTGTGGGAAAGTTCAACCGATGCAAATCATAGTTTTAGATTTTAAGTTTGAACAGTTCTAATTCGACAAGAAACTTGAAAGGTGCAGCCATTTAGTCAACACAGCGGCCTTTCATTTTGCATTTAAATAAATCTAAAAACTGTTTGTAAAATAATGAAAATAAATAAATAAAGAAAAAAAAGAGAAAAAAAAACGTTGAAGTTTTTTTTTATTTCAAAACGCTCACCTCGATACATAACTCCAACAAAACGCACTATTTATCGGGTAGTGAATGATTTCGAAGAAAAAGGGTCTGTAGGTGATAGGCCCAAGCATGAACCTAAACGTACTGCAAGATTGGCTGAACACATTACTGCTGCTCAAGGAAGTGTTCAAAACAATTCATCAATCTCAATTCGACGCCGTGCTCAGGAGCTTGGTTTTCGAACAACAACTTTGGCCACAATTTTGCACAAGGATTTGCATTTGTTTCTATTTAATATTCAGTTGACACAAGAGCTTCTTCCACAAGACCATTTACGCCGCCGTACATATGCCAATAGGACGTTACAGCTAGCCCATGACAACCCCGATTTTCATGAAAAAAATCATATTGAGGCACATTTTCATTTGAATAGATATGTGAATAAACAGAATAGTCGGTTCTGGGCAATGAAAAACCCTCAAATTATTCATCAGTCACCCTTGCATCCGTTAAAAGTGTGCAATTTGGTCAGGAGGAATCATTGGACCTTACTTCTTTGAAAATGAAAACGGCGTAACGGTAACTGTGAATGGGGAGCGATATCGTGATACGATTGAAAACTTTGAAAACTGCATGCTGTGGGCTGGATTAAGATGTGGTATCAACAAGACGGTGCCACATCGCATACAGCAAGGATTACAATGGAATTACAGCGAGACCTGTTTCCACAACAAGTTATTTCAAGAAATAGTGATGTTGATTGGCCTCCACGGTCGCCTGATTTGACTGCTCCGGACTTCTTTTTGTGGGGATATTTGAAAAGCAAGGTTTATGCAAACAAACCAGAAACGCTTGAGCAACTCAAACAAAATGTGTGCGAATGTAATGAAAAATGTGCTCAAAAGGACTCGCATTTGTGTGACTAACAGAGGCGGAGATTTATCTGATATGGTATTCCATACCTAATTGCCGACATTAAATAAAACATTTTTCAATATTAGATCCATTCGCTTTCATTTAATCAAAAATTATAAACAAACAAAGTAGTATACACTCCCGGTGGACACCCTGTATTTTAGCCTAATTCAAATTGGATAGACTTTGTAAAGCTTAATATTTTTTTTACTCAGAAAAGTTTCAGTGCAAACAGGCTTCTTGAAAGACTTTGAACAATTTTCGATAAAATGAAAGCAAACATTTTCTACGAAAATTTAAATAAAAAAAAAGATATATTTCGTTGATTCAATTAAAAGAATCCATAAAAATAGGAATTTAAACATTCATGGAATTGGGTTCCTTAAATTCTCCCCAATATGGGCCAATAGAAGAACTTAACAGTAACAGTCATGCGTTGTATTTCATAATTAATTATTAAAGTCATTTAAATCACTATTCAGCAGTAGGTACTGTACAAAAATAAAGGGTTTTCTACTTCGCCCTTCCCAATTCGCACTGTCTTTTGTCAAAAAAAAACTTATGAAAATTTTGAAATATTACCAGGAAAAATAATTCAAAAAATTAAAAAAAAAAATTAATCTGCTCTTTGGAGAAATCCGATGTCAGATACCAGATGCAACAATCGTAACAGTGAAAGCAGAAGCCTCAGCAATACTTTAAGGATCGCCGGCAAAATTGCCTTCCTGAATTCATTGAAGAAGTGAAAACAGGTACGAAGGAGTTGCGGATTCCAACAATACAGTCACCACGCAACACCTTTAACTGGATTTACAAATCCAATAACTGACACCTTTACTTTTTTTTCAAGATTCTTTCATAATCTTAAATCTTGATCTCGAAATCCATAATTTTCTCGAGAAAAAATTCTAACAAGTCCAGCAATCAGCATTAAATTATGGGACTTCTAACTTTGTGTTTAAAAAATCTATCAAATCTCGCCATCCTCTTGCTGACGATCATCTTTAATAACTGTTCGAAGAACAGATGCTTCCCCAAAACATGGAAAACGGAAAAAATGGTTAACGTGCCAAAGAAGACTAACTGGATGAGCGTCGAGTGATATCGGCCAAACTCGCTGCTCTGCTGTAGCTGTATGGTTGAAGACGACGATACTCCACCATTAATCCGCTCTTGGACTGCAATAAGATATTACACACGGACGCCTGTTTACTGGACATCGACACAGTTTTGATAAAAGGACTTGTTTCAAACTGTGAAATCTAGGACTTCTTGAACACTTGGTAAGAATAATCAGACATTTTCTAAGCCATAGGTTTTTTGTATGTAAAGGATACCACAAGGTTCCAAGCTAGGCCTCATACTTTTCAACATTTGTACAACTGATCAGGGATGAATTTCCTTTTCACCGGAAATCGGTGCTTGGACTGCAATAAGATATTACACACGGACGCCTGTTTACTGGACATCAAAAAGGCTTTCGACACAGTTTGAATAAAAGGACTTGTATTCAAACTGTCAAATCTAGGACTTCTTGAACACTTGGTAAGAATAATCAGACATTTTCTAAGCCATAGGTTTTTTGTGTGTAAAGAATATAAGATAAAATAGAGAATAAGAGCTGGAGTACCACAAGGTTCCAAGCTAGGCCCCATACTTTTCAACATTGGTACAACTAATCAGCTATGTAACTAAACATCTCAGGGATGAATTTCCCTTTCACCGAAAATCGGTGCCAGGAGTGTAGGATAATTTTAGAAACTTGTGGGACTAGTACCTCAAATGGGGACAAACAAGCTCAACTGCATCAGAACAACAGCAACAAGGAATTGAAGAAGTTTTGCATCACGCTGTGATAGCATTAGTATCAAGCTTTCAGGTAATACTGCGATAGAGATAATGACAACAACAAAGCATCTTGGGGTTAATTTCACCAACCGCTTCAAATTAAACAAGCATGCTTCGCTTATGCTTAAGGTAGCTAACTTCTTGTACCTCTGGTGCATCCACTTCTAAGGAAAAGGAACAGAATGATCAGGAGGAATAAGATTATGATATATTTATAATCCGTCCCGTTCTGCACAGTTTGGTTTACGATTTCACTGTTGTTTATGAAGATCCAACTTTTTGAAAGGAAGATACTTTATAAGTTTATATCTTCAAGTTACATTTTGAGACCAAGTATTTAGGTAAAGATTCTCAAAAGTTATCTATATAAGCAATCGGGTAAACATTACAACTTCTTTCGGCGAATCCCCTATTGTGGCATTCAATCAACAATTTAGGACAAAAACAGCTATGGATTCCTTTTTTCTGTCCTGTCCCACTCATTCCATTCAAGATAACTAATGCTTCTATCACAAACATCACATTTCGATCAAATTGATAGCCTTTTGCTTAATTTCCTTCGAATCGAATGATTCTTAGCTTCCAATATAGCAAAGCACAACACATTCCAATTTTATTCCTCATTTCGTCCTTTCGGCAAATATAGAAAAGTCCTTGGCTCTTCGATTGATTAATATAAATTCATGATACGAACAACGAAAGCAAGCAGAATAAGCAAACAACAAAACGAACGCTAAATGTCCTGCGAGATCGTAAGTTGTCCCAAAAAAAAAAAAAAAAAAAAAAAATCGAAATCAAAAATTCACTCCGACATTCAGAAAACGACGACTACGAGATAGAGATAGACGTGTGCGTCAGGGTCTTACGGAAGGGTGTCAGATGGAGATGGCAAAGCAAAAGCAGACGACGACGATGCTGAAAAAGACACTTAAAAGAATTCTTGGCCATTGCCCATGTACGAATCCTGTTAGCCAGCATATCACATTAACATATGAGCCGTTGACTATTACCACGCTACCACCAAAAGAATATATAAATGTTGTCCCCTTCTCTATAGGGGTATGGCTAACCCCGGGGGCAATTTGTCCATAGATTTAATGGTTGGCACATCCTGTTTGATGATTCCTCACACGTCCGATTTTTTTCCGACTTCTTCGCATATATACACGCAACTGTCTTTTTTTTCTTGCTGCTACGTGCCTATTAGTGGCCTAGCAATGTCGCCGTATATCCTTTTGAAGATTCAGATTTCATTCCATTCTTGGACTCTTCCATAGAGACTTGTGTATTGCCACAGGATAAGAATTTGAGTAAGGAATATCATAAGAGCAATGGCCATTTTATATATTAAAGGTGTAAGCATGTTAGTGTGCACGCATCTAAGGATTTCCATGCTTCGAATAAATATTTCTTTTCACTTTATTTATAGACCTTTAAGGAAGATATGTGTAGAAATCGTTGTATACAACCAACCGCACCATCATGACTTCGTATCAAAATTGCACAGGATCAATTCTGAGATTGTATGAATTTGTGTCCTTTGGCTTCTCTGTACTCTGCACCAGCAAACCGAAGCAATGAGTTTATGCGAATCCAAATCCACCTCAATGTGAATCGGAATAACATTCCGATCCATTCTGGGAAAGTCGTTCTATCTCTTTTGCCGTAAACAACACGGACCCTCCAGCTTCAGTTTAGAAACCAAACGCCCAAGGAGCAATGATTTTTTTTTTCTCTTCCAAAGGATTTAGTTCCATACACTAACTCTGGTCTCTATTTGGAGAGAGTTTGTGTTTTGCTTCCGGGTTTAGAAAATGTAGTCTATTCCGGAGGAGATTCCGAGTACACAGGATACGTGATGAATTAGACTTGGGATGCACATTCAGTGGTATTTTCTGCCATTTTTCAAGGATCTGGAATCAACAACAAGATGGGAATGAACAGGAAAAAAAATGTTTATATACAATATAAATGAAAGGATGTGTTATGGATGGTGATATATGCTAGAGGAATCTCAAAAACGAATACCAACAGTAAAGCACAATTGGATTGTCCTTGGGGATACCAAAAATTGTTCTGCTGTGCATCGAATGTGGGTCGTCGGTCGTCGTCGTCGTTGCCGTTGTCACTACATCGTTCTGCTCAGTCGTCCTATGAAGAGAAATGCAACGGAAGTTATCCTTAATATCGTTGAAAATGAGGTGCTTGGAATGTAATGAGATACCTTCCTTAAAGGATATACAATGCTGGCAAGGTGCGGCAGTATAAAGTGTGATGGTCACACAACTTGAACGTTTTTTTCTGAATGGGATGTCCTTGTATGGCAATTTGATTTTATAGCTGTACAAGGTATGGAATTTCTATGCTATACCCACCTAGCCACCTCCTTTAGGATACAGTCACTTTATATCGAGGAATTGATGGTATATTGTTTTTTTTTTCTTTACAAAAGAAAGGATATATATCCTAAGGGGCGGTACGGGAAATTACTTTTATCGGAGTTTTTATCTTTAATGGTTCTGTTGGGATGTGAGATTCTATGTTTTTTAGGAGGTGCAAGCGCATGTACGGTTTATTAAAATTTTGTGTCACAATTTGAAATTAAAGAAGGCTAACGTAGAGGTGTCAAATCGGATGACCTTGGTGGCCAATTAAGGTCATCTTTGTGGGAGGTTACCTTTCCGTCAAATCGTTGATGCATCAGAAGCTGTGTGACACGCCATTCTGCTGGAACCAGATACCATATAGGTCCATATTGTTCAATTTGGGCCATAAGAAATTGGTTATCATCGTTCTGGAACGGCAATCCCCTGGCCAACATCATTTTTGAAAAAGAAAGGATCAGCGAAGCTGCCGGCTCAAAATCCTTCCCTAACGTTAACTTTTTGAGGATGCATTGTCTCATACTAAACCTCGTGTGGGTTGGTCCTTTTTTTAAACATCGCGAAGCACAGTCAGCGGAAAAACGGGGTTGTCTTTAGCCTTTTCTTTTATAATTAACGCGCGCACAAGGGACTATTTTTTTGTTTGCAGAACAAAATGGCAAGGGAAAATCTCGCCGGGTAAACTATTCAAAATTCGTGTTGTTCGGCTAAAAAAAGAATCCCTATATTTCACGGAACGCCTTAAATTGGGCTCAAGGGTGAACTGTTTAGCATTTCTTGCGAGATGAGTATTACGGGAGAAACTTTTAAGGGGAGGAATGAAATTAACTGAGAGCTTATGGGTCAGTTGCATCCTGTACGGGTGTAGACCCAAAATTCGCTAAGTTAAAGTCTGCAAAAGGCTGAGTTCTTGTGCACGGCAAGGAATTGTTTGCATCGGGTTCTTCTCCTGCGTTACTTTGACGCACGAATGTTGGTTGGAATGGTGGTTGAAGTTGAAACGTTGAAGTTTCGACTGTGAAGAGACACCACGTCTAAGATCGTTAATTCGTTTAGCGTTGCAGATATTATTTTGATTTTCAACTATTTAATTTTAACTGCCTTGAGAAAATCAAGAACCAGGAGTCTCTTCATGAATATTCCTCGTAGTAAGGATCTTGAGGTGCCCAATTTGTATTAATTTTTATTGACATATAAGTTAGATTTCCAAAAAAAAAATCTGAAATGGAATTATGTGGTCCTTTCAAAAAACATCATTAAGATTGTCCTAGAAAACTCTTCAAGGAATTTAATAATTATCTGAAATTTCTCCAACCTTATTTACGCAATTTAATTTAACAACAGTTAACCGATTTACTGAGCCTTAACAGATCCCATTTGCCACCTTTCACTGATCATCAGATTATAGTCAACCAGCGCCCTCCAAATCCGATCATACTTTAATCTCCTTACACAAACATCCTGCCCGATTCCTTATCTTCTTCTTCCAACCGATCGAGCATTTCGTTCTACACTTTAAGGTTTAACGAACGAACAAAAATCGAATTAAAGTTAAACCCACATCGAATTGCAATCTTTTCTTCTACTTTAATCCTTTCTTTGAATACATTCCAATATCCTGCATTGTGCAACCCTCTTCTTGTGGTGTATGGTGTTCCCAAATAAAAATGCAGGTCAAAAACACTTACAGCTACGCAAATAGTAATTATCCAGACCTACCTTTTGAACCAATAAAAATGGATAAGTAAAGGACAAAAGGGAGTGGAAATCCTTTTTCATATCCTTTCGCATCGTTAAAAGTTAAGCAGCCGTTAAAGATCCCCACAATGTGCACCGCAAATTGCTTCGAGCGCGTTTCGTATACGAAATTCTTCTTTTCGCCATACATTCTGCAGAAAAGGATTCCGCAAAAGACTCTCCCAAAGGATGCTGCACCTGGCTAGATAGATAGATCCTGGTAGCCTGAATGTTTTTCTTCTTAGCTACCTACCATACAAAGGTGGGTAGATATAAGCACTCATGATGATAATGATGATGATAGTTGGTTGTTCTGGTTGTTCGGCAATATCCATATAGCCAGGAACAAAATGTCCTTATTGGATTTTCAATAGCATTTAGGTAATATTCCTTGGCAGTGTGTCGCGTCATAGCAACGCGGTCTTATATTTGAACCAAACGGAAAACCTCCAATGTTATGCGCCATTATACTTCTTGTGTGGTCGATGGTGGAGGGCGGTACGGTTGGTACTTCAACAAACTGGAAAAGTAATAAAAATAGTTTTCCAATGAACGGTTTTTTTCAGCATATTGAACAATCCGAATTGTGCAATGCAATGCCTCAGATACTCCTACAAATGTGTCTTTTAAGGATATTTCTTCCTCTGCAATAGAAGCACCTTACAGCCAAAACCCGGCAACCCAGACGATAATGTGGTGCTTCTGCTACCCACAGAAGACCAATACAGATATTGGAAGTCAAAGTGGACGATAGCAATAGGTGACCATTGTCCTAAATTGCCCGATTGTAAGATTGTAGTGCGCTCCATTAGTTGCACATTGTGAGACATTTCTGGTTTTAATTGAATTTTCTCACCAAAGCTCCATTTTGCAGTCAAGAACAGTACGGAGGATACTCAGAGCAAGGACGAAGGATTAAGAGCAAGATTTGCAGTAAATTTTGATGTACAAGACTTAAAATTGTCCCTTTAGAAGTGTTTATCTATCTGGGTGTTTCGGTGTGTGTGTGTGTGTGTTTGACAAAATGATGTGGCAAAGCATTAAAGTCTCCAAAGGGGTATTAGAAAGTTTGAAGTTCTCTTTTCAACGAGAAGAAGTGGTGTAAGTTTAAGTTAAATCCTAAAAGGCTATTCTTGAGCTAAGATAAGGTGTTTGCTTAAGGTTGTATGGTATTGTGTGTTCTTGATAAACTCTTGATGGCCTTTGACCATTTAAAGTGTAAAAGGCATTTTAATTAAGCAATTTTGTTTAATTGAACTCTAAGAGTCTGTATGACGATTAAGATGAATTGGATTTTGTTAGAATTGTTCATAGTTTTTATTAAGCTGTTGATGGATAAAGTAGTGTGTGTAATTCGAGTTAATACTTTGGACAGGCATATAAACTTAGTGCAATTGATTTGTTCAACAAAATTTATTGTGTAGCAGCCTATTGTACAAAATCATCAATTTTTGAGAAGAAAATGAAGATTTATCTACTTGAATTTGACTTATTTTCAAACAGTTCAACTTTCTATCATTTATTATTCGCATTCAACAATGATTAATTAAAATATCCGGCTCGAAATGTCATCATATTTGTGTTTATTAACACTGGAGTACACGCGTGGCCTACTATAGTAGAACACAGTAACTGTTTTGTTCATAACTTAACGAACGGCTTTTTATGTAAGAGAGGTGTCATTTCAGATAAGCCCTCTCAACTAAATTTCTCGACAGGTTAGTACCTCTCTTGATTAGTTCGTGAACGCATGCTTATATAATTAAGCGCCAAAGTCAGTTGTCTACCACAGTAGTCCGCGCGAGTAAAAGTGTACCAAATTAAGGTAATCCATTTGTATTCTTTTTCAAGTTTATAAGGCTTATTTGTTGATTTTAGTTATAGGTAAACGTTTTTATCATGAGTTATTCACACCTGGAGCGATGGCTTTTGGAGATGGAGACTGATAATGTCTTCGATGATCCAATTGAGAGTGCACCGTTACCAGATTTTGAAGCACTCGCTCAAGTGGCGGAAACTCAGGAAGTCGAGAAACTTGAAACTGGATTAAATGGCACTGATGACTTTTCGTAATCGGATAATGTTCCTGTCGCAGAATTGACTGGTAGGAGGCCAAGAACCTACAAATGTCCAAATGGTACAATTTGGTCGAAAAACGTACCACCCAACAACTCAAACTCGAGTAAGACTACCGGGACCAAAAGGAGAAGCAGCTAGGAATGCAAAGGATCCGGTGTCGAGTTTTGAATTATTTTTCACACAAGACATTATGGATATTCTTGTAAGTTGCACCATGATAAAATAAAAGACAACTTTCAAAGAGACCGCGACCCTAAGCTCACCGACGCTATTGAAATGAGAGCTTTTCTAGGGTTGTTGTATGTTATGGGAGTATCCCGAAATGGACATCGGAACCTAAGATTTTAGGGATAACTCTCAAGCACTGGATTGGAAATTGTGTACACGACGATGTCAATAAATAGATTCCGTTTTCTTATAAGAACTATAAGATTTGACGACGTCACTGACAGAGCTCAACGCCGAGAATTTGATAAATTGGTCCCTATAAGGAAAATTGTAGAACTATTTACTGTCAATTGCCGCAATAATTTCCATTCCAGTGACTATTTGACGTTGGATGAACAACTTGTTGGTTTTCGAGGCCGTTGCGGATTTATTATATATATACCGAACAAACCAGACAAATTCGGAATAAAAATCTTCAAGGTAGTGGATACAAAGTTTTCGTATTTATACAATTTTGAAATTTACGTGGGAGCACAGCCTGAAGGTCCGTTTCAAAAATCAAACAGAGAGAATGATGTTGTCCATAGAGTTCTGGAGCCACTTTACTTACACTTTAGGTTGAAATGTGACAATGGATAATTATTTTACGAACCTACCCCTTGCTAAGGAACTGTTGCAGAAGAAAATCACAGTTGTGGGTACAATGAAGGCTAATAGTCCAGATATACCTAAGGAATTCAAAGCTTCTAAAGCTAGAATAATCAAAAGTTCAATTTTCGGCTTTCAGAAGGACGCGACACTTGTGTCCTATGTCCCAAAAAGAAACAAGTCGGTCACATTACTTTCAACAATGCATAACGATGTAACCATTAATCCCGATTCACATGAAGAATACAAGCCTGAAATAATTACTTTTTATAATCATACGAAGTGTGGTGTTGACGTCGTTGATAAAATGTGCAAGCAATACAGTGTTCTAAGGAACTGTCGTCGATGACCACTTACAATATTTTTTGATCTGATTGACATTGAAAAGCTTTGAAAAAATTGTGAGGCGTAACTTTTTGCAGGACTTGTCCTTCATTCCGATAAAACCGTCACTAAATCGCCGGCTATCGATTGAAACAATTCCTAGGCAACTAACAAATAGAATTGGAATACTTTAAGGTACATCTGAAGAGGCACAGCACGATCTGACACCGAAGATGGGGCGAGTTGGTAGATATGCTTATTGTATCAGAGCCCGAAACAGATCCACAAAAAAATGGTGCAAGACTTGCAACAAATGGATTTTTGCCTGATCACCATGCTGAAGTGTATTTTCAATGCTACGAGAAAACTGATTTTTTAATTTATATAAGTAAAAAACAAAAATATGAACCATTGATTTCTGAAGTGCCATTTTTGTTGTTTTTTAATAAATGAATATATTATTTAAAACTTTGTTTCATTTATATGTTTATAAAATAAAAAATAATTAACATTTTTAAATACCCTACCATATTAGGTGTAAAAAAATAGGGCTCGTGTACTCCAGTGTGATGAAAAATCGAACATTCATTTATTTTGTACACCATATGTTGACGAAAAGTAAAATTAGATAAAAAGATTGTTATTTGAGGAAATTAAAGCTACTATTTGCTACCCAAGATTCCTTAATATATAATCAAATCAGATTTTTTAATAAGATTTAACAAGAGTCCTATAAATGACTCTCAATGTTTGCAAAACTTTTATAAACCAAATTTCCATCCCGCTGACGATCGTATATAACACTAAAAAGACCAGCTCATTGTCCTTGCATCTGCTGCATTTGCATTAAATTCACCACCTGCTGCATTTTTCCATAGCTATTTGCCGCAACTTAGCCTTCCTTTATTCACCACAAAGTCAGATAATAACAGTTCACTAAAAATATTAGATGGCCATTTCCTTTTTCCCATTCAACCGTCCGATCCCAACTTCTATTTTTATGCAAAAACTTCCTCCCCAATTCAACAAATTCTAATCAAATATTCAGAAAAAAAGCGCACAAAAGTATTTCCATCTCTGCGGCCATTACCAATATCGGTTGCAATAAAAAAGCACAATGAAATAATAAACCTGATCCCGCATGTGATGCCAAAAAGGAAGGACCTTTTCTTGAGCCAACTCTATTCTGAATAAGTATATCCCTAACCACGATAGTCAAACTGTTGCAAATTATCCTGGAGTGCATGCAAACACATACAAGACGAAGATGGTGAACCGAAAAAAATGCTTCTTAGACCAACAACACCCCCGAACCTGCAATGGATAAAAAAAAAATCCTTAATGGCACATTCAGTTAGATTGCATGCATATCCCACACAGGATGACATCAGAAGGGGTGAACGGAGGAAGGCTAACGGGTGCTCTGCTCTTCTGCCTCTGCTGATAACTTTGGCGAATTATCGCAACGATTTGCTTGCTGGCTTTTGAATAGCCTGTAGTTTTTGTTGTTGTAAAAAGTGCAAAAACAAGCACTTTTGCTCAAATTTACTATGCACAAGTACAAGTTTCTTCAAGGACTTTTTTTTTTTTTTTTGTTTGATGGCAGGGAGCAGTATGAGGGAGGATACAATGTCGGAAGTTTTTTTTTTTTTTTGTTTTTTCGTCAAGTTCTTGCAGGAAGCACATGCATCATCGCTCCTCTGTGCACCTTTTTCACAAATATCCTTCCGGGTGAGAGTTTTTTCAGTGTGTTTCTAAAGATCACGGCAACACACACTTTGCTTTGGTTATATGCAATCAAAATCCCAAACGCATTATCATTATTTCAGTCCAAAAGTTTTCCATTGACTCAATTTATGAAAACTTTCCTTTCGTTGATCGTCCTTGGTTGGGCGCCATTTTGGTCGAAAAATAAAATTAGTTTTTAATAAACTGCGCTAACCACAAACACGAAAACAAACGAAAAATAAAGAGCATAAGATCCTTGAACGCTCTGTATATCATGTCCTTGTCCATATAGCCATATATTCGGAGCTTGGAAAATCACATCCATCTGGTTGTTGTGTAGTTTCCAGGATGTTAGGAATACATTTTTTTTCCATTTTTATTCCTTCCTTAATGGCTGCGGAGTTTATTATTTTTGCAATCAAAGTTCCTCTTTCCTTCCGCTGACGTTGGTGTAGGTCGCTTTGCATCCGTTTTTTACGGACGCAAGAGGAAGCTCTTCAAAAACTCTACTCTGGGCATAAATTTTTGTCTGCGATTATATTATTGACTCTGTTGCTCCTATGTCCAGGCAGGATCAGATGGAAACATCTCTCCAGAACTGTTATGCGGGATCGGGAAAGCATTTTTTTTTTTGTTAACGCAAACAATGAAGGAAAATATAAAAAACAAATGAGTTATTATGCCATAAATATTTTTATAGCGCCATAAAATCATAAACTCATAAAATTTACCGTTGTTTCCTCTTTTTGTTTGTTTAAACTTTGTATTTTTTTTTTTGCATAAAGAAGTAAATATTTTTGATTTATGTTTGGAAAATGAGGCAGAAGTGCCTACCAAAGGGACCGTTTGTCAAAACAAAGAAGATAGAAGCAACAAGTTTATAATAAGGACATACCCTCTCCCTCTTTCCATACTTGGGGAAGTGTATGCGAGTTTTAAGGAATTGGATTAATAAATTTCTTTTTTTTTTTACTAATAGAACATGTTCCGATACCATTTGAGTAAGAAAATTTGCACTTTATGGAGGCACGTCGTCTCTGCTTTTTATAGTGATTTTTAATGTAGAAAGTACAAAGACAATATGGCGCCACAAGCTTAAAATCAGGCAGGAAACAGTCTATTAAATGGTTTAAGCGTCTGAGAAAGGAGGAACCTGAAAGCCGTTTAAACTCTGAATTTTATGAGGCTTTGAATGGTGGACAGTTTAATATATAAGGATGGAAATGTTATTTATTATATTTCTTAGAAGAATTTGAAATTTTTTTTTTGTCGTGATTCGGCATCACGACAAAAAAAAAATTTGAATCGCATTCACCTAACTAAGAATTTAACTTTTATATGAGGTTCTCAACAAGATATTATAAGAGCACAATACAGGGTGGGCCAACTTGGAGTGACTGATTTTAAATGCTTTTAATTTTTTTTTAATTTTCAATGTCTTTTTTTGTGGATAGTATAGAATTAAAAAAAAATTCATAATGTCACCATCTCGTTGACCAGATTTGACGGTCCCTGATTTTTGTTTGTGGGGTTTCTTGAAGAAAGGGGTTAACAGCAAGAAACCATAAATTATTCAGGAACTAATGCAGAACATTTGCACAGAAATGGCAAAATTGGAGCCAGAAACGTTGCGCAACGTAATGCAAAATGCCTTCAAAAGAGCCATTCACTGGCAACAGGGAAATGGAGGTTATTTAAAGGATGTCATTTTTCCAATATAGCGTACAAATAACTCAATAATTTATACTTTTACTTAAAAATAAAACAAAATAAAAAAACTTTAAAAATAAAAAATAAATATAAGCATTTCAAATCAAAAGTTACCCGCCCACCCTGTAAAACAGTAAAAAACCTTATGAAAGAAATTTTGGCGAACATTACGCTTATTATTTACCTGCTATAAGACTTTTGTTGACACTTGTTATAGAAGCGAATAGCATTTCATGAAATGTACGAAAAGATCGGAATTTTATTTTAATTATAAAGGTGAAAGGTTTAAATTTATCCGGGCTAAGAACCCGAATCATTACCTTTCTATTTTACGGTACCCTAATGTATAAAGGCATCTTTTAGGGAATTGCATTTAACTTTTGTCTATAAGCCTTGTATAGAACTTTGCAAACTGACTTAAAAAGGCCTTACAGAAACTACTTCTTTAATTGTCAAAGTTTGAAATGATTGGTTTCCAAATGTTTTTTTTTTATAATTTGCGCGCACAAAAGGAATTTGTGTGTTGCCCTTATAGTGTTAAAAAGCATGGCGCGAGTATAGGAAGATTAGGGAGGGAGGTTTGTCATTAGCGATGAGCATTGGAAACGAAGATGTTGAGGAGTTTTTAATAATTTTTGGTTATGCAAAAACTTAGTTCGTTCAATGACGGAGTTGCAAGAGTTGCAAGCTAAGCTGTTATTTAATTGTATTTTTTGTTTTGCAACTGCTAGGTATAAATAATACATGCGTGTAGTCAACAGGATTGCGGCATTAGAAGTTTGGCTCAAATTTGACCGGGATTGTTAAGCTATCGGTTAATCGAAATAAACCTTAATTAACTAATACAAATCTCAGTGGAACAAATGTAGGTAAACAGATAGCTTTGAACAGTTAATTTAATTAAATTTGTAGATCCATGCACACATACAAATATAAAATGTTGTTAGTTTGCCCGTATGTTCTCGTGAACCGCATGACGGCTTTTAATGCTATTTTATGTTTGTTTCTTAGGATATTTAAAGGGTTTTTCAAATAGATTGGATTATTTTCTTTAAGGGCGCTATATGAAATGCATACATGATTAATTTCATACGAACCACTTGACGGATTTTAATTATATTCATTTTTCAAAGATGCGAATTTTGGTATAATTTCAGTTATTTTCGATTTTTTTTAAATGGGCAAATATTTGCATTTTATTGAATAAAATTGCTTTTATTTTGACGGTTGTATTGAAACATTCATTTATGTTTCAAATAAACGTCTTCCATTTTCGTTTACTAACTCGTCATATCATTTTCCGAACTTCAGCCAATCTTTTTTAATACGCAGATCACATAATCGAACAATCAAAATTCAGACCCTCAAACTCTTCCTTTTGTATCTCACTTTTAAATGATACCCATTAACGATCAAAAGGGTTCCAAGAACCCTTTAATTCCTTCCTAATTTAAACCACAAAACCGGGATTCAAACGACATTTACCTCATTCCAGCACGATTTAAGTGCCTTTATTTTGAAGAAATCAAACTAAATGCCACACACGACATGCATCACTCACGTGTCAAGCCACATTATTCCCAGTAAAACAAACTCGGTCTGGAATAAAAATAAAATATCACTTAAAATGCGTCGAACATCCTTGACAATTACTGTCAAAGCTAACCAAATTGTCAACTTCTCGGAAAGCCTTCATGTACTCTTTAATTCCCTTTGCCACTTCGTCAGCAACTTCTCCTTTCGGCAGGTTTTATTTTTTTTCTATTCCTTTACTTTAAACTTAAAATCTCAGTCACGTGCCTCTTATAAAGGCCAATCCTCAAAAAAGAATCATTTTGAATGTTTGACAAATAAGAATTGCACCATTTTTTACCTTTAACAACAACAAAAAAATCCCCGATATTCTGGCTTCAAGAAATGACACAGGAAAACTGCCTTTGACAATGGAAGCCTGTGAAGGAACACCTTCAGAAATTATTACGCAACGGGGGCTAACCTTAGAATGGGTATAAAAAGACTGGGATGATGATGCGAGGGGAGTCATATCCGGATGGTATGAGCGCCACAAGTCGTACGTGCCGTTGGTTAAGCAAAGCCTCTTCTGGATAGTAATCCACTCTGCATCATCAGAAGGAAGCGCGCGAGTTGCATTAAATATTCCACAAACGGTTTTGACGAAATTTCCAAACACATAAAAGCGTTATTTTTCTGTTTCCATTTGCGAGGTTATGATAACATCTTTTCCACTTTATGACGCAAGACCTACTGTTGCTTCTGTGCGGTTAGACGTTAGAGAGTGTAGATGAGTGAGAGAAAATATGACAAAAGGGTGCATTTCTTTCCGTAACCTCTGTCTGCACCGGGCGTCGTCGACGCGTTATCAACCAAAATCCATCTGAATACTAAAAATATTGACGGATAGAAGGTTCTGCGTGGAGGAAGAAAAAGCCACCCTGTTTGAATCCCTTGTTTAACAAATTTTTTCCAAGTCAAAGAAAGATTTTTATCGCACGGCTTAAACTACCTGCTGCTGCTATTGCACCAGGTATTAGGAAGTGTGCTTCCTTTTTCTTGGTTTATTTTTGTGTTTAGATACTTTTATGATGACATAGGATGATGGAGATTAGGCGACTCTTACTCCGTGGAGAAGGGTTAGAAGTTTTGTTGCAATTGAATCTTGACACGAAGATTATAAAATTTTATTGCCTGCATAGTCATGGGGAATTGTCCCATCTTCGCCAAGTAGCTAAACATTGGATTTCATGACGAATGAAAGGGTTGAATGATCCGCAAGGAATTCCAGATATTCAAACTCCGGAAGGACAGTTGGTTAAAATGGGAAATGCGTGATAAATTCTCATTTTTTTTAAACTATACAACATATTTTCAAAAACCTTGAATCGACTTAATAACATTAGAGGACATTTGAGTTTAATTTTTGGAAAAATATTGCCTTGACTTGAGAAACAAAACCAAGAACGGGAATCTTTCTTCGTTCGTTTTCAGCGCTCGTATTGTTCTCTTGCTATCGGAGGAGAACCTCCTTTCCTAAAGAAAGGGTGAGCAGTTCTCATTTTCTTTTCGTCAGTCATGCCGTCGGATACGGATTGCCTTCTTAAACATCTAACCGCACTAGGCCATCATCTCCAGTGGCATCTGGTCCGTCGCCATCGTTATAAGTTTGATGAAGTGGCGGTATCGCCTGAGATTCTTCTACGATCATCCCTTGGTTTTCCATGAAAGCTTCGGTTTAAGTTCTCTAGCTTTGACAGTTGGTTTTGAGATTTCAATTTCATTTCTTCTCTATTTTTCCTTCTGCTGAAAAGCCGGTGATCCTCTCTTTACATCTGTTTGTAGAGCCCCAAGCATTACGAGCCCTTCATTGTAGGGTATACTCTTATTAGTTTCCTGTTTATCCGCATGTGTTGCCCGCCCTTATATATTATATTCCATCGGAGGCCTTGAAGATTTCTTGCAAATTCAATCTTCCAATCAAGAAAAGAATTAAGTACCACAAGTAGTGCATCTCTAACTTCCTCAGGATATCCCAAATTGAGCTCTCAGTCTTAAAACAGCAAACAACTTTGTCAAAAAAATTCAATGAAAAAATGACTCCCACATAGCCTGTCAAGATTCAAGAATGCAGGTGGTCCTTTAAACCAAGCGTTCGATTTGTCAAGATTTATATTGCCACACAACTTGCTGGAAAATAAATTTGTCACTCAATGCTGACGTTGCATGAATGGTAACCACTTTTTGATTCTTTTATATCCGGATGACTACCCGGAAAGAATAATAATCAATTTCAGTGCAATTCTTCGTCATATAAAGACATACTGCACCATAGGATGGCATCATCATCATCATCGTCCTCCACTTCTACGCTATGGAATTCGAAGGTGGTCACCCTTGTCAATCTGGCTACCCCAGACGAAGAGAAGAAGGACGAGTACCTTGTTGGCATATGAATTCAATTTCCTCCGTCAAGGGTGACTGCATCAATCAGGATTCTTTGCCTACAACAACAACAACAACAAAAGTAATTAAAAAAAAAAAAAACAAATCAAATATTTACCTTTAACCAAAAGAAAGGATATTATTAAAAAGGAAAGTAACGAAAGTGGAATCTCAAAGGATGTTAAGGATAGGGATTTCAATTTCATTTCTTATGGTTTTGGTAGTTTTTTTTTTGTCTAAGGATATTTATACTGCAAGCGACAAACAACCCGGGACTTGGAGGATCTTTGGGTAAGGTATCTCGACAACAATAAAAGGAAGTGAAACTCTGGCTCCCAGAAAAGGACATTCGCAAGTTGAATATATACGCATAAAGGGAGAAGACAATCTGTTAGGAGGACCTCCTCAAGGACACCCAAAACACACACACACACACACACAAATCAAAGAAGAATTATTTAAAACGGAAATACCCACAACTACTTGGCCTGAATATAATTCGTAAGTAATTGAAAATGTATTCCTTGTGGGAATTTCATTCAGGATATAGTCTTTTTTAATTTTTTTTTTTTTTTGAAAAGGTGTGGTCCACCCTTGTCATTGAATTATTTGCAACAGTATGAGGAGATTTATTTCAATTTGTTCCGAAGGTATCACCGAGATGGGAATGCAGTTTATGTCAATTTTTGTATATGATCCTATGGGATATCAAAAGGACAATCTATACTGTAAACAAAAAATATTATTCTTTCATTTTATTTGTTGGTCCTTTGAAATCGATATTCAATTGAATCGTCTCATTGTCAATGTGAAATGATTTAGAAAAGTGAAATAAAATACAAGTCATTCCACATTCAACAAGGACTCCCTAAGGACGCAGCAGGCACTTTTCTGCTTTTGATATATGTATCTGTTCGGGATAGCTTGGTTTTGTAAAAAAATTGATAGCAAACACCTTGATATTTGAATCAAATATTCGACAGGATAATTGCGTTTTTGTACGATTTTATTGTCAAATTGAATTGATTCTTCATCTTCAATTGAGGCTTTTCTTTTGACCAAACAAAATACATAAATGGATGTGTTGGGATGATGTGGCGATGGTGGTGATTTGTCAATCAAAAAGATTGACGTTTGACTTTTTTTTTTCTTTCACACAGAAAACACGCGAGCTGCGTCATTTGTTTTCAGGTTAATGGAGAATTTGTTAGCCTGAGTGATCTGTAGCCGCATCCTTCTAGATTCTATCTGACTCCATCGCATAATCCTTACGGAGCGTGACAAGCGGTAGAAATTGAAATTTCCGGTGGCTGCATCAGTTCAGTTTATATATCCTGTTGTCATTCGAACAGGGAGAGACGAGAAGGGGATTTTTTTTTCAAAAAAAGACGAACACAAAAAACAAATTATCATGAGAGACTTCTTGAATTGATGGGTCACATGCTTCTCAACTGACAACGAACCATTTGTTGTGAATTAATTACGAGGAGCATGACAGTTCGATTAGTATTGTCGGTCCTGTGACCATGATTGGCAGGATGCAAGCGATTTGTTCTCTTTAAATGGAACATGTGATTTGTGGTGACTATAGTTTGTAAATCTTTCATATGCCATTGAGGACCCATGTGCTATTGACTATTAGGTACATCGTGAGAATTTTTTTACTTGCATATGTGGCAAGAAAGATGTGAAAATAATATCCAATAACTCTTAAAAAACTTCTGTTGTTCCAAGTATCTAATGGTTATTTATGATCCAAGTTTTGACTCCCGCATGGAATAACGCTTAAAACACAGACCTGATTTAAAGTCTTTGGGTTCGCTGCGTTAATGCATTTTCTTAACCAAGCCCAAACGGTATTCCTAAACAAACTGATAAAAAAAATATTTAAAATGTTAATAATGTTAAAAAAAGTATTCAACATTTGTTAATCAAAAAGAGCATAATTTATAAGGGGTTCCACAAGGAAGCCGTTATGAACCCCTTTTTACTTGCGATTATAGGGACTACAAGGCAAGTTTAGAATTCGTGAATATAAAAAAAATTGAGATAACAATCAAACATGACATTACGATCATAGAGAAGTCTAAAAAAGTGATCGAGAAAAAATGTCTGTCTGTCTGTCTGTCTGTCAGTATGTATAACGAGCTGCAGCCTAAACGGCTTAAGCGATTGTCTTCAAGCTTAGTGGGTGTGATTCTTTTGGCATTCCCCAGGGGGGAAATTGAAATCTTACTAAAAATAACGGCACCTGCCATATAACCGCTTATTTTTCTCAAAAACGGCTCCAACGGTTTTGATGAAAATTTCTGAGAATTTTTTTGTTGGTACTAGTTATCATTTTATCACATTTACCATTTATTAAATTTACGGAAAAAGTCTATTAACGGCATCTTTCTTATAACGGTTTTTATAATTTTGGCTTTCTCGGTAACGACTCTTTGAATATTTGTCAAATTTATATTTTCTATTAATTAATTAATTCTGAATATGAAAATTTTGAATAACTTTTTTTTCTAATTAAAATAAATGTTTGATTTTTTTTTTTGAAAAAATTAATAATTGTTAGACTATTCAAAAAAAAATATTTTAATTTTTTTAATCACATGTAGGTAAATTAATGAAATCTAAAAATTGCATACCAAAATTTCAAAAAATACTTTTTTCATAAATTCGTTATTATAAAAGACGTGCAAGGCCGTCTTTTACCTTTTGGGGGCTCTGGGCACTTTTCGAAAATGGGACGCCTGTATGATTATATAAGAATGTTATGTTGTGTAATAAAGGTATACAGAAAAAATCACATAACTTTGAATTAATATTTATTCTTTTATTTTTTTTTAAATAAATAATATTTTTTAATTCATTTAAAAGATAAATATTTATTGCAGCTTTTAAAACATAAACATAAACAATGTAAAAATAAAAAAAAAATAAATATTTCATATAAAAAAAAATCAAAAATAAACAAAATTTAAATAACAGAAAATTAAATAAGTTATTCAGAATGTAATTTAAAGAACAATATATTAATATGCAAAAAGTGACACAGACTATATTTTTTCAGGTAAAAGAGAGGAATGTTTATTGAAGGAGTCTTTTTCTTGATTTGAGATTAGTAAAATCATTGTTAACATCTTCAAAATCGTAGCCTCTGAGGATGTCGCTTTCGATTGACAACAGCGACAAACTTGTCAATCTTTCTTGAATCATTGTAGTCCTGAGTTCGTTTTTTTATTCTTTTTTAACTTACGAGAAGGAACGTTCCCCACTGCAATTGGTCACCATCATACTTAAGAAAATTCTTAGTGCAATTTCAACATTTGGAAATTCATCTTCAATTTTATTTGTTTTTAAAAAATTATAAAGTTTTAGAATATTGTCAGTTTTTTTCATTTTCGTGTCGACTAATTTTCAAGTTGTCTTTTAAATTCAGGCATTCAGCATTCGGTGTAAAATTTAGCAAAAGATTCGCAGTTTTCTTTTTAGTCTTCTGAATTCAGATTGTTTAATGGAAAAAAAGCCAAAACTTTGGCCAGCCTTCGTATACGAACCTAGTCGCTCTTTCAAATGAACGCTTAGAGTGCGACAATGGGAAGAAAGGTTTCAATTTTGAATCTTTCTTTACCAGTCAGGATTACTGAGGGTCCAGAACCGTCAAAAAAAAAAGTCTGGCGTGAGCTTCTACACTTCGTCTTTTCAGAAAGGTCCTTATATTGGGAATCCGGGTTTTTTTGTCTGGCTGATGAATCAAAGTTATCAAAATTTTCCCTGAGCCCAATTATAAATTCATCGATTGCACTCAGCAAATATATTGCAACAGCCAGGGTAATATTTTGTTTTTGAAGTAAAGTACTTGTTTTATTAATTCTTTGCAATGCAGAGTTCCAAAGTTCTGTAAGTATGGTAAATTCATGGATTTTTTTTGCAAAGACTAAGTGCTTCCTCTCTGCAGTGCCCCGTGGCTTAGTGCTTAGTGTGTCGGACTGCTAAGCGAAAGAACCTGGGTTCAAATCCAGCTCGTAACCACCTTTTTTTCTGGGGTACTGCCTCTTGCGAGGAACTGACAAAACCTCCAAGAGTAAAATTTGTCTCGAGAAAGTGCATCACACGTAGCCGTTCGGACTCGGCGGTAAACTGTAGGTCCCTTCCATTCCTGCAGATTAACAACACACACACAGGAATGGTTGAGAGTATAAGTCACTAGGCCTTGGCTCCTTAAGGAGCTGTCGCGCCAATAAATGTATGAATGTATGTATGTAAGTGCTTCCTCTCTGGCCTATCCGTGCCTGTCCTAAATCGTTGGCGATAGGCATCAAAATTTCTTCAATTTCTTGATGACCTTTAGTGTCATCAGCTCGCGCCGACCATCTTGTTTGAGAAAGAATTTTTAAAACTTTTTTTGGACCTAAATGAGCAGTCAAAACACTCCATCGATGAGAAGATACCGAAAAAAGTTATACAATTTTTAAATGATGTAAAAGAATTTGGTTGCTTCTAAGACACACCCAGAGGTATGCTCTCCTTTCAAGTTTAATGAGTGGCACATGGTACAAAAGTGACAAATTTACATTTTTCTTTTATTCTTGCCTGCAGACCAGAAAACTTTCCTGACATATTTGCCGCGTTGTCGTAGCTTTGGCCTCTGCAATCTATTATCGAAATGTCATGATCCGCCAAAATCTTCAATATGGTTTTCGCTAAATAATCAGATCTATGTTCATCAATTGGAATAAAGTCCAAAAACCTTTCAACAGGCTCTTGATCTTTTACGTACCGCATAATAAATGTTAGTTGATCAACATGAGACAGACCGAGTGTACTATCAACGCTAATTAAAAAATATTTTGCCATGACATGAATAAATTCATTTTCAGATATTTGCTGACAGATAACACGCATGACCACTTCCTGGATTTCCAAATTTGCTTAAATGATCTGCGAGAAACGGGTTAAACTCGCTAAGCAACTCGAATGCATCCCAAATAATTCCCGTTATTGGAAGAACCGAGGATCTCATTGTCACCGCAAAATGGAAGCCCTCTCGAAGCTTAAAACTTTACAACAGCTACAATCCGCTTCAACAATTTCTCCAGTAACTTGCTTCATTTTGATGTTGTGATATTAATTCAGTATCTACTCTACCTGTCACTTTTGTTCGTGCTATGTAGGTCATCATAGATTGTCTATGGGCAGAACTGCCTTCAAATGAAATAATTATTTGATTGATGTGTTTCCCATCGCTACATCGACACTGGAGAGCATAGATGAACGTTACAAGCAGCATGGAAAGCAAAATACCGAGTTTTTGGAAGGAGAATTTAGGAACCATTTTCTTTCGTCGTGTTCATTTTTCTTCAATTTTCGAATGAACAATTCTTTGTTGAAATATCTTGCTTTCAATCTATTTCTATCTTTGAAGACTTTATGTGAATTGGAAAAGTCAGAACTCTTATTTTGAAAATAAGCAGGTCCCTTCCTTATCAAGTTTTCGAGATCTTTTTCCGCAAAATTGTCGGGAAAGTAATCTGCAATGTGACTTAATGATAAGCAAAGCTTGTTGTTCAGCAAAGAAAGTACGAATTCTGATCATTCATCTAAAATTGTATCGAAATATTTTTTTTCTTGAAAATAGACCAATAGAAGGTTAAGTGATGTTTCAGCAATTTGGGGGCCCCTGGTGGTAAAGAGGGGTCTGAAGACGTGTGATGCCGTACTCCATTTTTACTAAAAACCGTTATATTTCTACGTTAATGTTACTTATTTTTTTAATTTTATTCGACGATGTGACGGCACATACATATAAGCAAGCACGTGCGATTCAGTCGTGCAATTTATTCTTGATACGCGCAAGCCTCTGGTATTTGCAGAAAGGACCGGTTCTTTTGAAAAGAAACTTTTCTTTCTTAGCTTTTATGCTGCTTTTTTGGGAAAAGGAGCTCACATCTGCGACTTAGAAATTTTCCTCTCTGATTGAATTGTAAAGAATGGTATCTTCATTTTCTTGTATTAAGATGTTTCAAATAGTGAAAAAATTATTCAGATCACCCTGAGAATTAAGCTGATTTGGTATATGGCCTTAATCAGAGGGGGGCCAGTAGTTCAACGTTGCCCCATTCCAAATGGAAAAGTGTTTGAGATGCATGTCTTCCACATTGCCTTAGATGAACAATATTCGACTTTTCCTTGTGAAAAACCAGCATTATACTAAGTTTGTTATTTCGCTTAGGTACTTTTGGTTTTTTGTTCCCTCCAAACGTCTCACAATAATGCCCGGAAACGCGCTGACAGTCCCATTCGTCACCGTAAAAGGGATTAAAGAAGTTTTACAAACAATAAATTAATTTACAACATGTCGGTTCCTAAAAAAGGTAAATTCGGTATTTTATTAGTATTACCAATCCTTATTCACTTCTCCAAAAATAAATCCCATTTCCCATACATCCGTTGCAGTTAGCACCTCTCCTTCCGGTAGTGGTGCTAGCTCATATCGACGAACCCCATAAATAAGGATTTTAAAGATCAAGGTGGTCGAAAGGGATGCGCTTAAAAAAGGATACCTACCTAACCTAGGTCCCTTGAATAAAAAAAAAAAAAAAAGTAATGACAATTTATACCCATTTGTCTCCTTTTATTCCCCTTTTTTGTGCTCATTTCAGCTCATCATTACACAGCTAATTAACATTTTATCAAAATTATCACAGGGAACATACCGGGACCGGCTACACCGTTCGAGCACGAACTACGGTTCAAGGAATCAGTAAAATCATAAAATCCAATCAAGACCCTCAAGGGAACTTATTTATACCACCCCTTTTCCTTTGGGATGATGTGCCATCTGTGCAGTAGTAGTTTAGTTTATACTGTGAAGGACGCGACTCCGGCGGCTGACTCCCCCCTTCCACACAACCACACAAACATGTGAGCGTGTGTGTTTGTGTAAATGAGAATTTATTATGCTAATACCCCGTTCTTTGACTTCTTCCTCACATTCATCCCTTGGTCCTTTGAAAGAATGCCGATCCCGCTCTGGAGTCAAGTCGTTATCCCCGCTAAATGTAATAAAAATATTTCAATAAGACTGAATCTTGCGATAACACCTTCTTACTCCTTCATTTGTGTCTGCATATGGATGGGATGTACGCGTGGTTTCCGTCGTCCCGTCGCATCGTTCCAAATAATAGGGGATACTCGAAAATCCCCCCCTCATTTGAAATTTTCTGTGCGGGGTTACTTCCAGGCTATTAGCAGATGTAATAACGCTTACATTATTCGTCGAGAGGGTATCGCATTCATTTTAATGGGATGCACTGCAGATAGAAAAATAGAATGGGGGGGGGGGGGGAGAAAGGACGTATAAAGGATTACGTGGTGAGCTTAGGCGGTCGGTCGGTGGGGCACAACTTGAAGGCTGGGGGTGTTGAAAATTACTTTCAGAAAATTTCGTGTGCATAGGATTAATTCAGATTATGTCAAGATAATGTGTCGTCGTTTCATTGCGCTGGCTGTTTTGTGTTGCAGTACAGCGGTTGAATAGCAGTAGCAGACAGACAGGATGCGCGGAACTGTGTGGCAGAGTTGATGATCATGATGATGGCTGTGGGGGTGGTTGGGTGAAGAAAACTGCGTTTAAATTCATTCTATGACCGCAATGATGGTGCAGGGCGGTATATGTTGGAGGTTTGGTAAACTAATTGCGGATTTTGTTAAATTTAGTATAGGGAACCGCAAGTTGGTTGAAATAAATCTCGAATGTTTTAGTGTTTGGTTAGTGTTTTGATACTTATTTGCCAGCTGGTTGAGATGCTCAATTTTGTTGAGCAATCCGGGACATGTGCAGTTTGACGTTTATCTAGCTATAAAATGAGAAATGTTGAGATTGACGACTGAGGGTTCTGGAAATGTAACTAGCAAGTTGAATGACGTAGTTAAGTTTCAGTTGGGAAAATCAGGAAACGTTTTACTTTGTGTACTTTACATGCTTTTCACGACGAAGTGTGTATGCGAGTCATTCGTCTGACACAAATAGTTTTCCCCGATATCGCAATTTCAAATTAAAAGCACGCCGTTTTAGAAAAACAAATCAAAAACGTATTTGAAAGCAATATCAATTCCACTGTCGCGCTTTCAATATTCTGTTTCTAAGGGAGGTAATGGTTTTGGAGGAAGTAGATGATGTTGTAGGCCAAGACTTGCATGTCGATGGTGGTCAGCCTTCTGTGGGATAAGAGCATCCACTGACGGAAGTGCATCCATGGCCTCCTCATGGTGGCTGCTTGTTATTCTTAACAAAATGATTGCTTATTATGTACATATATGGGGGGCTATAGTTGGCGAGATGTTGGTTACCTCTCCCGTAAAAAAAACAAAGACTCAGAACGACAACAAAACAAGCAATGACAAGGGCAAAACGATTCACGAACTATGAAAATGAAGCCAATCATCGTCGGCTTTCACGCAATTAACGAAAGGCTATGCACCATTCATATGACGGAGAGGGAAAACGTGATCACCGATCCTGAAAGAATTTTGAATTGAATGATTTCTTGAATAATAATCAGGATTCCATCATTTCAAGAAAAAGACCTCATACTGCAGCCACAAAAAGAGATTAATCTTTAATAGTCCTCAAGAAAATATTCTTGATCTTGAGAAGCTGAAAATACATATATTTTCTTCAAGGACTTTTTTTCTTTTTTTTCGAAAAAGAATGCACCACATCTTGCAAGACTTGGCACAAGATGCCAATTTAAACAGTCTCCAACTAAAAAAAAGCCTTATCCCCTGCAGGACAATAAAACTCGAAGTTATTTCAAATATCGTCGAACCCTATCCACACAAAGACCGACCAACTGCTGGTTTCTCCAGGTCGTTTAATAATTCCACGGAATTGATTTCGTTTACATTTTCCCAGAAGTCCTTCGAATTTAATCTAAAACGGGCTGCTAGTAGATACGCACCCTTGGGGCGAGATAAAATTGCAAAAGTCCTTTGCTTTGTATCGAACATTTTGGAATGCCTCCCTTTTTGGCTCAGGGACCTAACAGCACATATCAATTTCTTAAAATTCCCCAAAAATAAAAGAAACATCAATTGTAAAAAAATATACGAAGTTTCTAGATGCGTATTAGAGAGGCTCCTTCTCAGCGCAGAGATAACTTATTTATGTTTATTTTCGATTCGAAACAGGAAACTAAATGTTTTCCTTTGTAAAATATCCTACATATATACCGTAATATTTGCCCGATTTAAAAGTAAAAAAAAAAAAAACTTTAAGAGGGACGAACAAGACTCTCCACATAGCCAGAGTTGAGGGTATGAGTGAAGGTTTGTGCACAAATTGTTTGCTCACATTTGAAATTTTATACACACGAGCTTGTATGTCCTTTGGCACCCATGTCAAACGAACAAGCGTGCTGCTGATTTTTTCTTGGACTTGTTCCACTAAAACCACCACAATACCTCCACCGCCACCCACCTTGAATCCCCCTTCCAAACACACAAATCAAATATTGGAATCTCACATGTGTATATTGTGTTGAAAGAAAACTTCAAGAACGAAAGAATAACGTTGGAAGGATGTGCGCGCCAGTAAGGACCATCGGAATCGATGTAAGTACATATCTCGACATTACATATGTAAAAAGAAAAACTCTTCAACTGGAATGATGACGATTCAATTGCAGTTAAACTTGTTCCTGAAGAGAAAACAAAAATACTGACTGGCGCCCAACGTGAGGCCTGGTGGTTATCTGCTTGTTTTGTTTGCCAGAAGGTTGACATTCTAGACAAAAAGGAAGATCTTTAAAATATAAACCACCCACAAATAAAAACAAATCATTTTCTTTTTTATAATTTTTTCAAGTAGGTAATATAGGATATACATATAGGAAGAAAAAGGAAGATGTCAAGAAACACATGTCCGCCCACTAACCTTAGCCATCCGACTCGGTGGAGCATAAAAGCGCGCAACAAATAAAAACTCTTGAATTGAAAGAGTAAACAATATTGTAACAGTGAAAGGAGCCCGGACCAGCCAAGCAAACTGGACCAAAGGAATAAAAAGAAATATCTTCAAATCAGTAGTCGAGTTAGAGAAAACAATGGAAAACAGGACGACGATGATTTCATTTTCAATTTCACGTTAGTTTCCTTTTTTTATTAAATAAAAAAAAAATGCCACACAAAATATTGTCTTTTTTGTTTTGTTTGAATTGGGAATTTTTCGCAAGGACCAACGACTTTCTTTTTCTCTCAAATCGAAGGATACAAAATATAACAGATAACTGTTGGATGAAGTGGACATTTTAAGGATGCTTCATTCTGGAATTGTAGGAAGGAAATTATTACAATAGAAAATATTAAAACTAAGTGTGGGTGCAAGAATTGACATTGTTTAGCTTAGTTGACAGGAAGAAATTTTGTTTGCTCCTGAACAATGAACAATTTTTTTTTATTTCACTGGCTTGAACTCGCAAATCGAACCAATAATGGTGCGATCCTGTAAGCCCATTACACACTGATAATATTGAGTTTACATATGATCAATCACATTTATAAATTAAAATTAAATAAAAAGCAAAGGACTGACGATGCTTCCCTAAGGTTCATCAATTTACTTGGTTTCTTAAGAAAGAAAAAATTAAATGGCAGTTTTTTTGTTAATCCTTCTTATTTATTAATATAAGCTATAGACTTCTGGCATTGGCATGCATCATCATCGTCATCATTAGCATCATAACAACCGCGATTGGGTCCGGGCCTCCATGCCGTTCAGTTTCGCACTGCAAGGATTCGACCGTCGTGGGTTACGCCATTCCTCCATGGGAAGCAAGGTCTGCCAACGCTGCTTTTTACTTGCGATTATAGGGACTACAAGGCAAGTTTAGGATTCGTGAATATAAAATAAAATTGAGATAACAATCAAACATGACATTCCGATCAAAGAGAAACCTAAAAAAGTCATTGGCAAAAAATGTCCGTCTGTCTGTCTGTCCGGGTGTATATCGAGCTGCAGCCTAAACGGGTTAAGCGATTATCGTCAAGCTTGGTGTGTGTGATTATTTTGGCATACCTCAGAGGGGAAATTGAAATTTTATTTTTAGGGCTAAAAATAACTGTACTTGCCATACGACCGTTTAGGGAAAGCTTATTTTTCTCGAAAACGTCTCCAACGATTTTGTTTAAATTTTTTGAGAATTTTTTTGTTGGTATTGCTTATCATTTGATCGGAACCACATATACGGGGAAAGTCTATTAACGGGACCAACGGCTTCATGGATTTCTGTCAAATTTTATATTTGAAAAGATCTAGATAGCCAAATTAATTCTGCATATCAACATTTTGAATAACTTTTTTTTCTAATAAAAATTAATTTTTGATTTTTTTTTTTGGAAAAAATCAATATTTTGAAAACCAATCAAAAAAATAATTTCTAAATTTTATAATCACATTTATATTAATAAACTCTAAAAAACCGCATACCAAAATTATAAATTTTTTTTTTTTTTGATTTTGGATTTTATCAAAATCGAAATACTTTTTTCATAAATTCGTTGTTATTTAAGACGTGTGATGGCGTACTTCATTTCTACTAAAAACCGTTAAGTATTGTGATTTTGATAGTTTTTTATAAGTTCAAACTGTGTTATTTTCAACATAAATGTTATTTGTTTGTTTTATTAAGATCTTGCCGTACAATGTAGTTAGGCACATAGGAGCAAGTACGTGCGACCCAGTCGTTCGCATTTTTTCCTTTTCGAACACGGTTAAGATATCAGAGTGTCTTTAAGTAAACTCTGGCTGGTTTTTTATTGATTTTCGAAAAATTTCTTTGATTTCAAAAAAAAACTTTGTCTGGTGATATCACTTATGACAATGTGCCACTTTTTATTCGATTCAATTTAAGCTGAACTTCTATAGAGCTTGCATAAAATGACAATTTTTTCCAAGTGTCAGCTCAAGTTCCCGATTTAGTTAGGCCACTTATAACACTCTTTCAATAAATATATTTTTGAAATCATCTGGACAAATTAAAAGAAATACGAAGTTTAAGCGAAGCTTTCACATATTTCTGAAGACTTAAAGAGGGAAGTAGGTATATGTATTTCGATGGACAGATCCTGACCGAAATCGATTCCTCAAAAATAGAAATTATATTTCGAATGCTTTTTCGTACACTTTAGTATTAAAGCATTTTAAGAAGACGAAGCTAATTGGAAGTTTCAAAGTCAGAATAGCTTGAATCTGAATTTATACATTAAACATTTAAGTTAGGAAATACAGTTAGCTGAGTAGCAGATCAGTTAACTGTAAGAAATATACTGTCGTCACATTAACAAATTAAACAAATTTTTCCTCTTCACTAATTTAGATAAATAAATTCCAAAAAGGACCTCTTCAAACTAGTCAAGCAAATGTAACACACCCATCCAATGAAACAAACTTACAACCACCAGACATCCCCGCATATATTTGATAAAGACACACACCAAAGATCTTGTGAGAGACAGTGCTTAAGGACAAATTGCCTAAAAGCCCGTAAACGATTTAAATCGTCCTCTTTGTCCTTGCTTGCACAGCTCGCCCTCTATGTTTGAAATCCTTTGATGATGCAGTTATTTACCAGAAAAGGCGTAAGAGAACGCATCCAAGAGTGTAATATGTTCATTTGTTTGTAAAATTATTCACCTCATTTAATGCTTGTTCGCAATAGAAACAGCAGGATAACACACAAGCCACATCATAGACACACATTCACTCATATCCTCGCCCTCGCCTCCAAATAAAAAAAAAAAACAAAGAAAAAAAAAACAATAAAAAGGAAGACAAAATTTCCTTCCATACTTACGATGCTAAACATTCTAAAACCGAAGTCCTTCGTCCAGGACAAAATCACATTAAATGGAATCGAAACCAATTCAAAGGAATACTCAAGCACACAAACCCATAAGGACGATAATTTTTGTCCAAAGAAATACAAAAGAAGGAAACAAACCTTTGGCAGAATATGTGGCATCAGGACAGGACACAATGAGAATGTCCTTGTCCCTAAATTCTGCACAAACTTGAGTCAATATTTAACTTTAAATTGTAAGTGAAAGAACAGAGTACATAATATTCATTCGTATACATGCCTTTTGCCGAAAATAAATTATCCTTTCCAAGGACATATATGCAAGAACTTGCAGAATATTGCAGGACATTTTTGAAGGGTTTGTAGGTACTCTCTGAGCTTCTTAACCGTTCTGCTGCAGTGTATCCTTGTAATCCTTATGCATATATAATTCCAAAAGTTGCTTAGGATATTTGTCAGCAAAGGACTTGGTCTTCATTTACTCGTGCATTCATATATGAAAAAGTCAAGTCGTAGAATACACTCGTATATTGCAGAATTTTTAGTCGACATGTCCATTGTGCAATCTTCGATTGTCAACCAGGAAAAGGAGACAGGTCCTTGAGAGAATGTATGGAATGCTCCTCAAAACCACTAAAAGAAAAAAACGTCTCGTCCATTTGGTTTGACTAGTGCTGTCACAGTCAGCAGTTTAATTTCCAAGCCAACGCGCGATGTACTTATATTCCCTTGGAGACATCAGGTCCCAGGACACACACAGCAGAAAGCATATCCACTCATTCCATTGCTCCCGGGGAAAGAATATGTATGGGGATAGGGAGAGTAGAAATAGAAAGAAGTTCAAATATTTGAGTGACTTAACATTTCATATGCACACCCTAGGGTTTGCCGTATAACTGCGACACAAGGACAACACAAGAAGAAAATCAAATTTTCTTCCCTTCATCCATACCTTAGCTTAGATGATAGAAAGGAAAGAGTATGAAACATTTATCCAGAACCGAATCCAGCACCAAGAATCCTTTTTGCCTGTCAAGTTCTGTGTATATTTCATTCCATCAGTGCGGGATTACGAATGTTTCGGAGTGATTAGAATATAAGGACGAGCCGAGCAGCAGCAAGACGTGTCGTAATAGCCGTTAGCGCAAGAAAGCATTTTCGTAAATATTTACGCCGAGGTTGCAGTGAAACACTCCTTGCCGTTGCTTCTTGTTGACAAGAAGAGTGCAAACTCACTTAGTCTGTCGTCATCGTCGTCGTTTTCCTTGTTGTATCGCATCGCTTCGTATTGCTGCCTTTTATGTGTGGATGTGGAAGAGCGATGAGTTTGTTTGTCTGTTGCTGACGGCGCAAACGGAATTTGCATTTGAGAATGTATATTAAACCTTACCACGCCCACTAAATTGCGTTCTATTACCACCACCCCCCGGGGTGGAGGGCGTGATGTGATCCTGTCGTCGCCTTCCATCGGACTGCCAAATGCAATGACGAGTTAAGGTACTTGAGAATGGAGGAAAAGAAACTGACATCGCGAAGGCACTTTAAATATAATTTCAATTAATGGATGGAGACGGAGAGTGTCCTTTTTCTGCAGTTATTCGGTAAATTGGTTATGGTGAATTTTTTCTTTTCATATTTTGGGGTAAGAGAAATTGGTTAAGATGGAGTTGAAAATGTATGTTAGGAATTGCCATATATGGGGTAAGATAATTTTAAGAAATTTAGGATGCATGCCGTCTAGACCTATAGCCTCAGACTTCACTGCCAAATCGGCTTTAATGACGTCGCTCTCATAGACTCTACCAAAACTTAATTCATTTGAATGATCAGATGTAAAAACAGCACGAGGAAAATGATCATGTCCAACGCTGGAGCTATAAGAGGAGGCATTAGCGAACAACTTGTTAAGTTCGTTCGCATCACAGTCTACACTGAGTTTTTTTGTTATGCCTAAAGATTTTATGTTTCTCCAAAGTTGTGTGGATGAGAGGTTGCTGAATTGTGTGCTGTAATATTAGCGTTTGGATAAACTTATTTCCCTATTTACTAAGTTTCGAAGACGTTTGTAGTCATCGTAAAACGATGAGATCCGAAGACGTTTACATCCCTTGAAAAACTCCACGAATTCTTATAGTAAATGTTTTAGTCGGTACACAAGTGTTGGACAAAGAGTTAAATTTGTCAGTGAAAAATTCAACTTGATCATCGACTGATGGTTGATAGTATATGGTTTCCCAATTCACTCATATGATTTAAGAAAACAGGCCTTCAGAATTAATTGCCTTGAAATCTCGGTATTGGATTGTTTGATGTTCAACAAATAGAATAATATTTAAATCATAGAATGCAATGATCATATCATGTTTTGAGAAACCAGAAGAATCTAACTGATTATAGAAATTTATCTTACTCAGTTGATTTACCAGAATGTAATCTATAAGTGTGGAATTTGTTACGGAAATATGAGTAGGCATAGTCATATTAAAAGGAAAAATATTTAAAGAAGCTAAATTCATTTGAAAGTTTACCACATTACTATTCCGTACATCAAGAAAGTTAGTATTGAGATGATCCCCAGCTATTAGGATATGGTTGTAAAATATGGTTATGTCTTCAAGAATATTTGTAATAGAACTTGAATCATATGAACTTAGATGTTTATACACCACGCCTATGAGACATTTGTTGAGATCACAACCAATTTCAATAAATAAAAACTCCAAATCAGAGCCATTGAATTTTCTTATTAACCTGGCGTTGATTTTTTCTTAATAAAAATGGCGACACCACCTCCCCTACCGGCACTATCAGATCTAAATATCTTATTATCATGTCAACTACTATAGTATACTTATAGAAGGACCATTAAGATCATGAAAAAATGCAAATTCTTTTACCCTGGAAGACGTTCTTTATCCATCAAGCATTTCAATCAGCTTCAGTTCATGGCCCATTATTGTTGGAAAGACGCAATTAGATATCAAAGTGATCAACATGCTCTGCCAAATATCCTGGCCCGGAATACTGAAATCTTACTTTACCTAAGCTTTGATAGTACTACAGCCAGGAGAAGACGTATGTCCAAAGAGAAATGATTAACCGTAACCTTAAGAAATATCTCGAAGACCGGAAGCTTCTTCATGTTCCACAGATGATCTGATATTACACCGAACAGTGGAACAAATCTTTATGTCACCTTGACGAAATAAGATTATTGCGCTTGATATTTCTAGGGCGTTTGATAGAGTTTGGCATCAAGGTCTGTTATCGAAAATGCATGCTTTTGGCTTCGATTATTTTCTTGTTCTTTGGATTAGAAGCTATCTTTTGACTTCTTAATTTATTTAAATGCTAAAATTCTTTACAACCCTTTAAAAGAAAAAGCTTTTAATTTCCTTCTTACCAACACTCTGCTCAATTTATATCCTTCACGTGTCATAACACAAATCTTGCATTAACTACCACATTCGAAAAGCCTCATAAAACCTTTAACTACAACACAGGTCATTATTCCTTAAAATTATTCACAATTAGCCTTCTTTATATTTAATTTCCGTGCTTTGAACATTAAATGCTCCATTAATTGCAGGTGCATCACTAAATCCGCCAGAAAAATTATAAAAAAGGTCACAAAACCTTTTCAAAGGCAGACAAGGCAATGTCGAAATCCTCATACCCTCCACCATAAGGCTTCATCATCAACATGCTCCTAATTAAAAGAGACTTCTATTAACAACGCTCTGTAAGCTGTAATCAACATTTCCAACCGAGGAATTAGTTGCTGAATGCTGTTGCTCCCTGATGTTGGCCTCTCATCCTACTTCAAAGCAGAGGTCCTATTTCTTTTTCTTTTTCTCAAACCAGCTGCCGTCACCGCATCTCCTTGGAAGTGTCGGCTGTTCCAAAGTGGCCGACATAAAAGTCACTACGCTAATTTACTCACTCCACCCTTAGTTCACACCAACTATACGGCCTACTTAGGGCTTCAAGCTACATCCTTCACTTGGTCCTGCTGCTGCTTATATAGTCAGTGTTGGTTTCGGTGGCAGTGTCGTGTCGTGTCGTTGGCTTCGTCTCTTTGAAGTGATTCCCTATAACAGGCCCACTACCGATGATGACGCCAACCAACACCGCCTCAACTCGTTACAGTTAATGTGCTTTATTCCCGTAGTATAGCACCCACCCTCCGCTGGCTTGGCTAATTAGGGCACAAAACAGGATCAGCCCAAGCCAATTCTAGAATTTCATTGCAACCATTGTTCATTTTGTTCGCAAATGTGTGTGTGTGTGTGTGTGTATGTGTGCATTGTATTGTGTATTATCCTGGAGTGGCATCGTGGTGTATTCAGAGTGCTTGCCGTCTTAATTATTGGCAATTTAATTTTATTATTATTGGACCGAGTGTCAAATGGGCTATAAAATTGCAATGCAATGTTATTGTTATTGTTTCACTTTGGGGGTAATTCGTATCCTATGAGCTGAGCTCCATCAGCTACTTACCGTTACTATGCTGGGCTGCCCTACTGTTTATAGTATATTATGCTTTGTTGCTGGTGGCAGCATTGATTCTCTGAGCTCTGACAATCGAGCTTTCTTGTCTCGTCTCTGGGTCAGCAGAACCTAAACATGGCACATCATATTCTCATGACGTTTAATTAACGTTTATCGCACCGTTTCGAGTAACAGTAAAGGAATTTAGTTTGTGTTTGGTTGATTGGTGCAGTAATTCATTAGAATTTGAGGAAGTTTTCCTTGGGAGGGCTTATATTTTATCGATGTGGAAGCGGAGCGGAGATGGAGTGGCTTTGTGTTGTAATATATGATTATGCGAATATGTGGACAGAGTGTGGTTGGTGTTGTTGGTTGGTGAAAATTACGTTTCCATGATTAGGTAATCATTTTGGCATGCTTTTGGTATCGGATAACCTTGCTGGCTGGGTTCAGTGAATTAGGTAGAGTTCTGTCATCAATTTGCTATAAATGGGCATAGGCATGCATACATGTGATGGGGCAAGGAACGCAAGTGATTAATTTGTATTGTTTCACGAACGGGGTTCATTTGCATACAAGGATAATAAGTACTAATGATAGAATAATTTGCAGGCTATTCGGGCTGTTGATTGGCCACTATCAGTGTGGTTTCAGACCAGGAAAGTCCACAATCGATCAAATGTTCACGCTACGGCAGATCCTGCAAACTAGCCAAGAATTCCAAATTGATACCGGACCAACTCTGTATCGATTTTAAGGCCGCGTACGATAGCATTTATAGAGACGAGCTATACAGAGCCATGTCAGGTTTTGCCATCCCCACAAAGCTCGTCCGACTGTGCAGGATGACGATGGAGAACTCTCGCTGCTCCGCCAAGGTTGGAACTGACCTCACAGAAGCTTTTGACGTCAAAAAAGGATTCCGGCGATTTCTTCAATTTAATACTTGAAAAAAATTATAAGAAACTCACAAATTAATTGTAGTGGGACAATTTTTGTGAAGTCTGTGTAATTGCTGGCATACGCTGGCGCCGAGGCATGGACTCTATCTTAAAGCGGATGAAGATATCCTTAATCGTTTCGAGCATAAGATTCTTCGGAGGATTTTTGGCCCTATCTGCGTTAACGGGCTTTGGAGGAGAAGGTTTAACCAAGAACTATACAAGCTGTACAGCGACATTGACCTGGTCAAAAAATACGCATATCACGTTTAAGATGACTAGGTCATGTAGAGCGAATGGACAACAATGCTCTGGCTCGCAGGATCTTCGATTCCATCGCAGAGGGTAGACGCAGTCAAGGAAGACCTCGCCTTAGGTGGCGCGCTCAAGTGGAGGACGACCTCAACCAACTTGGAGTGCGAAACTGGAGGCAGCTAGCCAAAGACCGAGATGGCTGGAGAGGCATGTTGGTTGAGGCCAAGGTTCGGCCCGAACTGTAAGTAAGTATGTAAGTATTCGGGCTATTGTTGTTTTTTTTTTTGTTTGTATTATTCAAACTTTCGATAAATTCTGCGAAAATGATAATAATCGATAACGATAATAACGACACTTGCCTGGTGCACACCAAACTTTATTGAGAAATCTTAGATCAACACGACGGGATTTTTTTGCTTGGTCATTCGCAAGTAAATTTCTTTGACATGCTAAGGGGCCAATTGCGATGATTTACGAACACCGATCTGACTTGTGTGGTTTTGACAGGATTAGGCAACGGCCTATACAGCTAGAGTATCAATGAACGTTTGGTCTCTCTTCCCGGGTCGAATCATTTCCAAGTTTTGGTCACAGTAACTGCCTCCTTAGTCCACTGAATCAGGACACGTGTGACGAGCACAAGCTCCGGTTTCTAGAAGAATCTAATGACGAAATTTTCGTGGAAGCTGTCTATATCGACCGTCCGATGTTGCCAAATCCCGAAGACGTCCCATTTTTTCTATGGTTTCATATCGTTTTTGTCTTTAACTGTATATGGATATGATTTTTAGGGAAACTCCCAACCATTTTTTTAAATCTATTTTAAAATTGTCATTATTTTATTAATAAAAAAACATTCTATTACATCAATTACCTGCCATTTTTGAAAAAATATTATACTTGTAAATGATTAGATATTTGCATATATTAAAAGCTCTGACACACATAATTGAAACACATAAGCAATCTATTTGATTGAAAAATAAATAAAATTATCTTCCAATAAAAACGTTATCCTAAAACTAACCAATTTAAATACAGGCTTTCGAATTTAATGCCTAACATCATAACCAGGACATTTTAAACACAACCTGACACTTCATCCGGGCTCAGCTTGGCAGCTGCCATCATTCACTGACAGCCAAATCAATATATACAAAAAGAAAATAATCCAAAATTTGTCAACGGTCATGTTTTAGCTCCTCTTATACCATTCCGGGTGCCGGGTTTAACCGCTGATGCGCTGTTCAATCCTTACCCGGAAATCCTTTTTATCATCATCACATTCTATTAATTTGTACAAATCGTTCCAAAATTGAATGTCATGTCGGCCCATCACATCAAATCCAAATGATATTCTGAATCATGTGGCGCATAGACATAACTATACTTAATATATAAAACAGGACTTTAAAAAAAAAACTAGATAACCAGCAGGAGTTCGTACACGTAGGTTCGCTTCACACATAGGCCCTGGGTCATTTGAATATGATGAATTGTTTTATGATTTATATGCGCCAGGAAGGGAACCGAACCGAAGACCGACCGGATGAACGGACAACAAACGACGATGACTGAATGAGCCAGTGTGTCATGTGACATATGGACTGATTCCCAGTTTAGCTGGAAGCCAATATACCTACATAAAGGTATCGTATAGGTTTAGAATGTTAGAATTCCCGGAATTCAGCAAAAAGAAAAACCAATCCCGAAAACAATGCGTCTGCTTCTGACAGTTTGGCACTGAATCCTGGGAAGTATTTGAATCTTTCTCAACATCACTACGGTAGGATGGAGCAGGAGTATATTCAAAGTGCCTTGAGCGGTGGAAAGGTATTATGTACAAGTGAGCCTCAATTGATCAAATGACCTCCGTCCATCACCAGATTGTGTTTTTGTAGAAGATTTCGGTGTATTCGGTGCCAAAGGAAATATCTGGCGAAAAGCTGCTGGCGGGCTCTAGGAGTCCTTTAACTTACAAGGAGCTCTGGTTCACCTGAACCTCTCCACAGGCGAAATTTGAAAGACAGCAGCAAAAATCTGGTCGCCCAATTAAATTCCAATAGCACCATTCCACCGCCCGCCGGTCATCCTATAGTCCTTTTCGGAAGTAAGCACACAGTAGACGTCATTCGTTTGGGGCACTGAGCTGTCCTGTCCGTATATGCAAAGTAGACATTCGTGTTCCATATCTAGAACAGATTTAATCAATTTGGAAAATGTTATGTGTTTTAAGGATGATCCATTTGCAAAGTCCTGTTGTGGTGCAAACTTACTGCATATCCCAACGTCGTCGTTGTCGTCCTTGTCATCATGATTGTTCTCGTTCTTGTTCTGGTCACCATCAGCAGCAGGGATGTTAATATGTAAATTCTGTTGAAACAAAACGAGATGGATATAGGACGTCCTGATGAAAGGGTATGGAATATTTCTGGGTCAACTACTTTGAAGTTCCCCCAGACTCAAGTTGAAAGTGGTATATCCTTCTACAAACTACCGTTTGGGTATTTAACAATATCCGAGTATTGCATGTTGCATATGTATGTAGATATGTGAAAGGCAAATTTAATCGGAAGTACAGAAGTATTTTAAAGCTGGAATTTTGATTTTTTTAGTAAGTGAAGGAAAGTGAAGTGGAAATACATTCCTCTTCATTTTGTTATTTAGTACATAGTAGAGGTTTGTATTTCAATTCCGTAGATTTACACTTTAAAATATCGAACCGTTTATACCGGATTATATTACCTGAAAAAAAACACATCTCTCATTAGTGGGAGCTATTAATTACATCTCCATCAGAGACATTGTTCATTCATTTATATGCACCGACAACAACACACCCGCCCGCACCCACTTACTCAAAGTAATTTATGCAAATAATTATGTATATTGCACATTCCAAATAAATTTTCATTATTTTCCATAAATATCCCTGATCAATGACTATTAATTACATTAGCCCAATGTGTGTATGCATTTACATGCTCCTGAGGTTTGTCGTCCTTTAATTATCTAAAAGGGTGTACAGTACACTTCACTCCTAATGAATTGATGACCACACAACATTGTGCATTTAAACTCCCAGTCCCAATGCAGTTTCATCATCTGACGTTGCTCCTGCTTTTCCCTTGAATAAAATAAAATGAAAAGGACCTACACACACAGACACACATCACTTGACGTTGAATGGTCAATTGTTGATTAACTAATGCATTTTGATATTTCATTTCATCGTCGAATTAAAACCAAAAAAAAAAAATATATATATATCAGACTCAAAAAAAGCTCTGGAAAATTGAAACAATTGAACCCTCATAACCCAAGGGTTGCAGTTGAAGCACACGGGGAGCACGACCCATACTCTGTGCCCGAAAAGGGACATGAATCCTGTTAAAAGTGAAATCAAATTAAAAGGATTTTCCTTGTTCAAATAGAAAGTTGATTAAACATCATTCTCGTTTTAAAAGTATAGAGGGAGGTAGACAGTTCAAAACTCCCGCTTTTAATCCACCAAATAACGGTATTATTTACTCGCCTAAATCAACAACAAAACCCCTTCGTGTGCAATATCTCCCTTATTTTGCAGTTGACAAATTAAATCTATTACACAACAACAAGGAAGGATATGCGGGTGCAGTAGTGCGTAAGGACGACCTTCACCTTCGTTTCTATTCCAGGGACAAAGACCGAGATCCTGTGAGACTGAAGTTGACTAAATTTTGTTGTTCTTCTTCGAATGCTGATGCTGATGCTGATGCTGATCCTGATGATGATGACGATGATTACTTGAATAGATGCTGCTGACGACAAACTTCCATCATCCTTGCTGATGGCAGGATATTAATTTCGATATTTCCACAGTCATTAGAGACATTGAGCAGCGTGCTTCGGTATGTGTACTCCTTTCATTAAAATACATTAAAAACCGAGCAAATCCTCCTTCTTCGCCCGCCCGCCATTCACAGTTGTAAATTGTTCACTATATTTTCTATATAGGAACAGTAAAAAGGACGAAAGACCTGTATAAATGTGTGAGAGGAGTTTATAATGACAGCGTATCCTTGTTTCATACAGCAACTTTTAGTCAAACGTCAAAAATGAGTTTTGTCAACATAAGAGAAAGAAATTGTTGGAAAACGGGAAATCAACAGAAACACGACTGGCAGGGACGCCTAGACAAACAACAGGGATATAAGCAAGCACACACACAATACAGAGCTGGAGCTGCTAAGGCTAAAGCCAAGTTGGTGGTGCTGATGCTGCTGGCTATATAGAAAGTGGATCCACAAAGCAACTGCAATTTCTGAGTCATTATCCTGATGGGGCAGCGCAAGGGGGATGGAGGAAGACGGGTGCAGGCGAAAGTTTGTTTCATGAAAATTTGCTTTGTCTACGCGAATAAGCTACTATGTGTGTTTTCTGTTTATTTCTGCTGCCTTGTTTGGAATCTTGTATCCCTTTTCTTTGCTTTTCTCTGTTTTAATGGTAAATTAAGATGGAATTTCAATTGAAATCAATGAAGCCGGAAGGATGCAAGGATTAAGTTTGAGGCTCATTTTTTTGTTTTTTTTTGGTTTGTCATTTGTTAAAGCTCTTGCTTTTGTATTTATGTATAGACGCTTCGAGATGAACGGAAGTGAATTTTGTGTCATTAGTTTTCGGGGTTGACTTGGAGGTCATTATATGAAACAGAATCTAATGGATGCGTTGTCGTTGGTTGAGATACCCTGTGGTGTTATGAAATTATGGCACTTTTGTTAATGAAAAGTCAACTATGCCAAGAGACGAAGAAGAGGGTTATGTTGAGGTAATGAGTTTTTGAGGGTTCCCTGCTGGTAGTTGTAATTGCGTCAAAGGTGAGTGGGCGCTTATGGTTTGATTGCTGTTTATTTGTCGGAATTTGAGGGGGAGGTCTAGGTTGACTAAGGAGGTTAATTGTTGTCGAGATTCTGATTATTACGTAAGTTGTAATGAACTTCCTAAGATGACAACTGAATAAAAAAAATGTAAAGTGCTTGTCCTTAGTATAACTGCCTAAGGCTTTTAGTAATGAAGCACTATTGACACAGTTTTTTCACCCGGACAATTTTTCTCTCGAAGCATAACGAAGTGTCTTCATCTAATTTCATGCCCTGCAATATTTAGCAGGACTAGGATCATGAGCGGGTCTTATAAAGGGACACTTTATTTGCCCGAGAGATAGCTTTGCTACTCAATTGGTTTTTGGCTCCAATAAGAAGCTATTGGAAAAGTTATTCTCCGTTTGATCTCTCTTCTCTGAGTTCTTCCAAATTAGCTCAGAGTTATAACTGTCTATCGTGATGTTTTATCCAAGAAGTCGATGTAAGTGTGTTGACAGTCGCTTCGTCTAAATCCTATCTCGACTTCGATAGTGACGGTGAAGTCAATGTTGAGGAACTGATATTTCTGAAGTTGGCGCAGTTCAGAAGGTCTCTTCTTTTAAGAATCGGAAAAAAGTCTGATATTCCATTCATCCGCCATGCTTTCTTCTAACCGTATCTTCCTTTTGATATGGTGCCCCCTTCAAAAACCAAGTCATCGCTTGCAGCTTTTAACTGTTAAGAACCTAGGACATCGTCTTCGCCGGTTATGGAAATATGGTGAACACTTCCAAAACCCTAAAGAATTTGGTAAACAAAATTTGAAAGATTATCCGTGCAACAACCGGGATTGAGTCGGTGTTTCTAACAAGTTTTTCTACCATACATCCTAAGTTCCATAGTTCTAGTACGGTACCTGAAGTAATTTTACTTCAAATAAAATCTCTATATGAGCAAAATATGGCACCTATGACCAACGAGACTTTTAAGTACCATGTAATCTCCATTGCGAGTTTTCGTAATTTTTTTCAAGTGTTTAGTTGATTTGCTTCTTCAAAATTCGAAAAAACACGATATCAACTGAAATTACATCGATTTTTCATATATTTTTACTAAAAAAAACTAAATTGGACTGGTAAGTACCGTCGGGTTGTGTGATGATTATAGGTTTTTATTTTTAGTGTTTAGTGTTCATGTCGGCATTATGTCGGCTGTTCAGAATGTTTTATTGAAGGATGATGGCAATAATGAAGATACTGACCTAGAATATGAAGATGAATTTGATCTTCTAACAATTCGTTCAAGGATAAGAGCTGCTGCCAGAATGAATGAGGAAACAGATGAAGCTGTATTTCAACAAGAGCTTGATCAGTTGGTGGGTGATGACGAGGATGTATCGGATAATCGTCCAGGAACCAAATCACCAATGGAGAGCTAACGATTATGTATCAGACATTCCTGAGTTTGTATTGCCAGAGGGTCCTGTCGAAGGTTTGTTTCGCAGCTGCGTTAGTTCAACGGATTTTTTTGTGTACTTTCTTGAGAATGTGCTTGATAATATTGTTTATCAATCTATTCTGTACGCCATTCAGAAATGTAAGCCGTTAGACTTGAAGAAGGGTGAGCTACTGGCTTTCATAGGAATAAACTTTCTAATGGGATATCATACACTACCCAGCTGGAGGCACTTTTGGAGTGAAAATCAGGATTTGGGAGTTTCGTTGGTGGGTAAAACGATGAGTTGTAATAGATTTGATGCAATTTTGAGCAGCTTGCACATAAATGATAACAGTCTTATTCCAAAAAAAATAATACCGATCGACTTTTCAAGCTTCGGCCAATGATACGATTCCTTGAACGAAAAATTCAGCTCTTCCTACCATGGGACAAGACAGCTTTCTGTTGATGATTCAATGATTCTTTTCAAGGGAAGGAACTCTATGAAGCAATACAATCCCATGAAACCTATAAAGAGAGGGTACAAACTATGGTGCTTAGCAGATCAACATGGCTACATCAAGAAATTGCGATCTATCAAGGAAAGGACGAGAAACTTGAAAGTAAGTACGAAAATTACTATCTTGGCGAAAGAGTTGTCTTGACGATGACTGAAAAAGAGTGGGGAAAGCAAAAAATCGTTTTCTTTGATAACTACTTTTCATCTGTGAGATTGTAAGAGAAACTAAAAACAGAAAAAACTCTAGCTTGTGGTACGATTCGGGCAAATAGAAAAGGCAACCCAAAAAATTTGAAAGATGATAAAAATATGAAAAGAGGAGATTTCGACTACCGATCTTCGAAGATGGGATCAGTTTTTATAAATGGAAAGACACTAGAACGATACTGCTTGCTTCAAACTACCATGGTAACGAGGCTTCAACCGTTGCTAGAAGGGATAAATCGGGAGTGCAACAGGAAGTAAGCTGCCCTAAGGTCGTAAAAGACTATAATACATTTATGGGAGGAGTGGACCATGCTGATCAACTTCGGGCTGCATATGGATTAGACCTCAGGTCGAAGAAGTGGTGGCATCGTCTTTTTTTTTGGGAATGCTCGAAATTTGTTTCGTAAACTCGTTTATCGTTTACTGCCACTGAATCAAAAAGTACCTCTTTTGAAGTATAAAAGATGTGTTACCCTTGGACTTCTCTCACAAAAGGATTTACCTGTTCACAGATGTGGTCTGAAAAGAAATCACACGGTGACGAATCTCCACAAACTAGCAAAAAACCAAGGGGCAAAGGAGAATCTGTTTCAAAGGACGTACGACTGGGTAATCTGGGTCTTCACTGGCCAAAGTTTGTTGAATCACGGGGAAGGTGTGAAGTTTGCAGTATCAACAAAATACAGTCAAAGCCATTTTCGAAATGCAGTCATTGTAACGTATGCTTTTGCTGCAATGACAAAAAAACTGCTTTTCCTTGTACCATGGAATACATTTTCAATAACGTAAAATTTATTTGTACTTTTGAGTACCACTTTCACTTTTAGTCTTTAGGAGTCTTTGAAAAATCTAAAAATGCGTTATCCTTCTTAAAAACCCTAAAATCAAAGATTATCCAAAAAAAAAAAACTTTTTTTTTAAATTTTTTGCGTGGCAACAAAGGGTTTTAAATACGGACGATCAGCACTCTGCGGAATGTGGGAATTTATATGAAGCACACGATGATGAGACTGCTTCCATAGCCTCCCCATGGCGGACGCTGGAAACTGAAACTTTTATTGAATTATTAAAACAAATTTAACTTATTTCCGGCAAAAATATTCAAATACTTCGTACACACTGATCTAGTTTAAATTTAAATAACTTTCCTGCACGATACATGTATCTACATATTATATCACATCAATAAGGTAGTTCAGTTCGATTGAGAAAAAAAATATTTAATACAAGTTCTCCATACAAAACGCTCCATCACATGTCGTTAAAAAGTCGCATCACTGGTCCCTGATTGCTTTGCAATTCAGAATAAATGTTGCCAAATTAATTCACTTTGAATATCAGCTGTTATTGTCGTTTTTTTCAACCAACCATCAACCCACTCAATGTGTCTTCATTATTCATTTGATACATCTAGATTCACATATAAATTAAAAAAAAAAATTAATTTGTCAAACAGCTGCAAGTGCACTGTTGTATGCCTCCCATAGAAATAAAACCAACACTACTGATAGAATTACAATTCACTAAGTGCATCAACATAGTCTCCACAACACCATCATGCATCGAAGCACATCTGCCAATAAAATTAAAAAAAAAAAAAAAAAATGGAATAAAAATAAATTCAAACGAGGTCAAAGGATTATATTATCCTAAAAAATAAATCGCTTTCCACTCGTTTGCTATTGATTCCATTTACAATATTAAAAAATCACACAGATCGTGTGTGTACTTTCAATGTTGGCTCCAAGTCCCAAAAAAATATCCTTCCCCGTCCCAGAACATCATGCAGCAACTACTATTGCTCCCAATCCACAAGCCAATCCTATTAATTCGTATGTCATCATATATCACCGAAATAGTTGCTAGAGATGGGGTTGCCCAACCCTCATCCAATTAGCTACACCAAAACAAATTTGTATGGCTTTAGCCACTGAGACTACCACCACCACCGCCAAGAATATCATATTCATCTGGAAACCCAAAAAATAAGGATCAAATAAAAAAAAAACCTCATAAATACCCAAAGAGCACTAAATTACCAAACGACATCGAAGAACATAAAGAACATCTTTAGCTACATCACTTTGCTGTTCCGTTCAGCCTTAAAGAATCCATTTGGAGTTGTAGCTGGTGCACTCCTCGGTGATGATAATAATCATAATCCGAATGCATCTTTTTCTTTATCTTCCCCCAGGAATAGTTATATTGTGAGTGACTTATCCCAGTGTGTAGAAGTACTCTCTCGCACCCCCATGGGAACTTGACAAAAGAACATGCCAAGGGGGAGGCAAACTCCGATTTGAACGCGCCATCTTATCGCATCAATCATACACATAAGGGATTCCAATTCTCCAAAAAGGACACTCTGACTCTCTTATATGATGGAAAATAGGAAAAAATTAATAGGATACGTCATTGCGATAATTTTTATTGCAGTCATAACGACCGAGGATGCTTGATGCTTCTTGCTGGTAACTCGTAGCTGGTAGTGCTTAGTGCAGTGGCAATCGAAATGACAGGCCAAGAATAATGGGGATATGTGTGACGTGGCTTTTTGTGCAGGGGTCCTGCTTTGTGACATTTTCCTTAGCTTCGTTTTCTTTTGGCGTAAGGACGAGCTGGGAATGGTACTTAAGGAAGAGACTTTCTTTCTTTGCCACGAGATGTCACATTTCATGGAATAAAGTGAAATGGGTGAATCTTCTTATTAGGGTTGCCATTTGCATTTTATAGAAAAATAATTCAAAGAATTTCCAGAAATTATGCTCAAGTGGTGTTTTTCAAAACAGTTCCACTCTTGCAGTTTAAACAGTACATTTAATTCACAATCTTAAATAAAAGGTTAAGATGCTCATAAATCCGTCACCTTCCATTGTCCTTGATTTTGGAATTATGGCAGCCCTATGGACAGTACTGCTTTTGCTTATCTATATATGGTAGTGTATTGCATAGAGTGCGTTATTTCTTTGCAGGATATAGCCACTAGCCGTCACCATATTCACATCTTTCCACTTCTCCAGATTTCCATTATCTTCGTCACGTCCTTGTGTGTTAGTGGTAACTGTCTAATTGCAGACAATACTTACTTCCACTCAATGATTTGCTTGTAGACCTAAGCCCAAATTTAGGTCGTACGCACCTGATCTGTTCATACTTACATCTTGACATGACCAAAATCAATATGCGTGAGCAGAATCATGTGCAGAAGCAATAAAGTAAATAGAAGGAGAAGGAGAAGAATCGGAAATAGAAGAAGAAGAACAAGTGGAAGAAGAAAAAGAAGAAGAAGAAGAAGATGATGATGATGATGATGATGATGATGATGAAGAAGAAGAAGAAGAAGAAGAAGAAGAAGAAGAAGAAGAAGAAGAAGAAGAAGAAGAAGAAGAAGAAGAAGAAGAAGAAGAAGAAGAAGAAGAAGAAGAAGAAGAAGAAGAAGAAGAAGAAGAAGAAGAAGAAGAAGAAGAAGAAGAAGAAGAAGAAGAAGAAGAAGAAGAAGAAGAAGAAGAAGAAGAAGAAGAAGAAGAAGAAAAAGAAGAAGAAGAAGATGAAGAAGAAGAAGAAGAAGAAGAAGAAGAAGAAAAAGAAGAAGAAGAAGAAGAAGAAGAAGAAGAAGAAGAAGAAGAAGAAGAAGAAGAAAAAGAAGAAGAAGAAGAAGAAGAAGAAGAAGAAGAAGAAGAAGAAGAAGAAGAAGACGAAGAAGGAGAAGAAGAGAAAAAGAGGAAAAAGATGAACAAGAAGGAGAAGCAGAAGAAGAAATGAAGAAAAATGAAGAAGAATAAGAAAAAAAAGAAGAAGAGACAGAATAACATGAAAAAGAAGGCGAACAGAGATGAAAACAGAAGCAAACACACATTTCATAGCAAGAAAAGAAGAAAATAAAAAGAATAAAAATAAGAAGACGACAAAGAAGAATCAGAAGACGAAGAAGAAAAAGGAGCAGAAGAAAAAATAAAACAGAAAAGGAATAAGAAAAGAAAGCAGCATTATTATTACATTTCCTTTCATAATACCAACACATGCCCTTAGGACCCAAATAACATAGAACATTTGAATGGAAATCAAACAACACCCAGTGACAACACAAATAGAACCAAAGAAGAAGAACCGGAATCAAAACTCTTTACCAAAAACACCAGACAGACAGGAAAGCAAGGCCACCTTTTATCGCTCCATCTCTAGCAGTTACGTTATGCAATGTCTTCCTTTCATTTGCTATTTAGTTTGATCCTTTGAAAGCGAGCGCTTCATCAAAAAAGGATCTCAATTTGTTACGAATTATCCCTTTGTGTGCATGAAGTGGTAATAGTAGAAAGTGGAATTTAGCCAGTAGCACAAAATGTCAGACACTGAAGAGTAAGAGCTATTCATTACTCCTTCTACACTTCATACAACTCGTTACTCTAGCCAAGGTGGCTGTTTGGGCTGGTTGTTGGTGGATCCTTGTGCAAGCCTTTACAACGAGTTAATTGACATGAAATAAGAAGACGAGCACCACGCCTCACGTTGCACTTTACTCATACTAGTACAATTGCACCGCACCACTCGGAATGATTAATTGTTCTTTGCCTGCGAAACACTCCGATGATAAACTGCCAACATAAAGTTTTTCATCCTGGCAGAAAAGTCAACAAAAAAAAAAAAATAATAAAATAAGGAACAAGAAAGGAAACTTTGTTGTTGCAGTTTGTTGTTGGCTATTAGTCGCTGAAGTATAAAAAAATTCCAGAAAAGAAAAAACTTACCGTAAATTTGCATTTTTATCAGGTATAACTCTAAAAACTTGCTACCACCCCCACCCACAAGAGTGTTGTTGGAAGTGTAGACATGGCAACAGGATAAATCAAGGATAACGACATGATGCGGTGGTGGCGGAAAAAAAGTTTATCTTCTTTCATACTTTCTTGTACTCGTTCTATTCCACTCTCTCTCCTGCTGGTGTATGATGATAATCATTTGATTCGTTGGCATGAATTGATTTATGTCCTGTAAGCTGTTAGCCCTGTTCCTGTCCCAACTACGACGTAAGCCCAGGTCCTGCTACAACATATTGAGGCCATCTTTCATTATATGCATTTGTGGTGCGATGCAGGAGATACGTAGTCACCACAAGGTTGCTGCTTGCGCATACTTTGGTGGTCTCATCGTCGTCGTCGTAGTCTTTTCGTCCAGGACATTTTTACAACCAGAACGGCCAACAATACCGTCCGTCCGTAGTATACCAAAGTAGTTACCTACTAAGTAAATTTATGTGGCAACATTTTAAAGTTTTATTACTTGAAATACATACTTTGGATGAATGCGATGGTGCAACATAATCAGTTGGTGTTGTGCTGGCTGCACAAGTTGTGTCCTTGTGAATTTGGCACAGGGATATATGTAGCAATTGCACAAACAGCAGGAAACGGAAAAGCAAGTAAGTCATGCCGTGCTTAATGTATTGTCATCATAAGGAAGTGTTGTGTTCACATGGGATAATGGAAGTTTTGATTGTGTTGGAGAAATCAATAGTGCCAAATGAACCAGTTTTTGATTACACTTTGGGATTTGTGTCGGATTATAATCAGAGCAAGATTTACTTTTTGATTGTAATTTTACAATACGTTCGTTAAAAACTTCTCCTAAATAAGAGATCCAGTGAAGTATTCAAGATTTCGGTCAATATTTCGATACCGACGAGTCGAAAGGGTTTGTTTTTCGTTGACAACAACAACATTTCTACCAAAAACCGAAAAGCTCAAGATAGAAATGAATTTTTTTGAAACACATCGATTATCTTGCGGACTTTAAACATAGGAGAAGTGACTAGAAATTAACAGAACAGTTGTGTTGCGAAATATCCAACCGATGCTCAACCAAAATTTTGATTGTGTATTGAAGAGGGGACCAGGAATCAACAGAAATATTTCTATTGCAAGATATCCAACGGATGCTGATCCAATATATTGATTGTGTATTGAACAGAGCACTTTAAGCATAGAAGAAATGAACAGGAATCAACAGAAACAATTGTAACGCGATATATCCAACCGATGCTCAACTAATTTCTTGATTGTACATTGATCGGAGGACCTAAACATAGAAGAATTAATAGAAACAGTTAAATAGGAGACACACAAACGATGCTCAACCAATATCTTAGACAGAATATTTTGTTTACCATTATCACATTCTTAGGGTATCACGACCCACGCCAAGAAGAGGTAATACTGTGAGGAAGAAGTACGAAACCCCTGGTTTGATGATGAGTGTCGGCAAGCACACGCAGCTAAACAAGAAGCATACAAGGCGGCGCTGCAAATAAGGACCAGAACTACCCGTGCATACTACGAGCAGAAGAGGAAAGAGGAACACCGCCTTCTCGGAAAGAAAAAAAGGAACATGAGAAGCGCGCAATCGAGGAAATGGAGAGTTATTATTGCAGGAACGAAGTTCGAAAGTTTTACCAAAACGTACAAAGAAACTGTCAGAAGTACAGAGCTCGAACTGAAGCTTGCAAAGACGATCAAGGGAACATCGTAGTGGAATCGCAGTCGATGCTGAGAATATGGAAAAACCATTTCTGCAGACTGTATAACGGCGATGACGAAACGAATTTCGCTGTCAGGCAGAATGGTCCACTTTATCTGGGCGAAGTAGAGCAACAATTCCGACCAACACATCTGGATGAAATAAAGCTAGCTATATCTAAACTTAAGAGCAACAAAGCCGCCGGAGCCGAGCTCTTCAAAACTGCGGGCGATGACTTGGCTATAAGTATGCACCAACTCATAAGAAAGATATGGTTAGAAGAAAGCATGCCCCATGAATGGAATCTCAGCATAATTTGCCCGATCCTTAAAAAAGGAGACCCTCTGAGCTGCACCAACTGTATTGTGTGAACGCCTAAAGCCATTCGTCAATAACCTGATAGGTCCATATCAGTGCGGTTTTAGGCCAGGAAAGTTGATCAAATATTCACATTACGGCAGATCTTGGAAAAAACTCAAGAACTTCAAATCGATACCAAGCACCTATTCATCGATTTCAAAGCCGCATACGACAGCATTTATAGAGACGAGTTATATAGAGCAAGGTGCAGTTTTAACATCCCTGCCAAACGATGGAAAACGCGCGCTGTTCCGTCAAGGTCGGTAAAGACCTCACCGACACCTTTGAAGTCAAAAAAGGATTTAGACAAGGCGATGCGCTGTTATGCGACTTTTTCAACATCAATCTTGAAAGAATAGTGCAAAACTCTCTCACGCCGATGATATTGACATAATCGGAAGAATGCAGCGTGATGTCAGTAGCGCTTTTGGGAGTATTGAGACGGAAGCAGCGAAGATGGGTTTAGCAGTCAATGAGGGCAAAACCAAGTATATGCTGTCATCAAGAAGAGACACCCAACATCGACGTCTTGGACAAAACATCACCATAGACAGCTATAACTTGGAGGTAGTTAGGGACTTTGTCTACCTAGGCTCCGCTATTAACTCGGACAACAACACCAGCGCTGAAATCAAACGAAGAATAACTCTTGCCAATCGCTGCTTCTTCGGGCTTAGAAGGCAATTGAGTATCAAAGCCCTCTCTCGGGCAACTTAACTGTCCCTTTATAAGACCCTCATCATCCCAGTCCTGCTCTATGGTGCAGACGCATGGACGCTGTCAAAAGCGGATGACGACACTTTAGGCTGTTTCGAGAGAAAGATTCACCGGGTGATTTTTGGTCCCATATGCATAAACGGAGAGTGGGAAGAGTGAGAGACAGAAGAACTTTACCGGCTGTACAGCGACACAGACCTAGGCAAAAGAGTAAAAATTCAACGTCTCAGATGGCTGGGTCATATAGAGCGGATGGACATCAATGCTCTGGCCTGAAAAATCTTCAAATCCACCCCAGAGGGACGGCGCAGTAGAGGAAGATCGAGACTCAGGTGGCGCACACAAGTGAAAGAGGACCTCAACCGACTCCACGTGCGAAACTGCAGACAGCTAGCTAGGGACCGAGCTTGCTGGAGAAGCTTGTTGGTTCAGGCCCAGGTCCACCTCGGACTGTAGCGCCAACTTAGAGAAGAGAGAGAGAGAGATTATCACATGCTGTAACACTGCATGTATGTTGGAATATGGTAGATTGAAACGTAGATATTAAAAATGAAGAATAGAAACCTTTGAGTCAAAAACAATAAAACATGCCAATGAAACCGAATAAGTCTTTTTCTTAGAACTTCAACAGTAACATCGTCCATAAGCCTCTAGGATAATATTCAATTTGAACAAATTTAAATACCTACTCACCCAATTGGAAAATATAAACGAAATCAAATTAATCAAATTTGGATTTACTTAATTCGGCAAACACAAGAGAACATCTCACAACTTTGATGCATGATGGATTGAGCATCAAGAGCCTTCCAACTTCAAAGCTGCTAAAAGTAAACCAACTATTTTCAAAATTAATCACTTCTTCCAACAAACATTTATTTTATAACGAAATTCTTCAAATTTCTTCCCTCCTGCCACCCCCAATAAACAGCACAGACATCTAACCTATCAAAATCTACTCCAATTTGTTACATTGGCAATAAATCAAAAACCCATCAAAGAAAACCATCAAGAGAATTTAGTTTTATACAACAATCAATCGAACTTTAGGTGATTTTGTCTTATTAAGAATTCCAAAAAAAAAGAGTTTTTTTTCGTATCCCTTTTCTTTGCCAGATAAATGTGTATTACATATAACCAGAAATTTCAAACCACATGGACACAAACACTACTGACCTTCTTTTCTTGGCAATCGTACTTTACATACACAAAACATGCCATATCAAAATCATTGTACATCGATTGATGTCCAAGTCTTATTCTTCAATCTATTGAAGCACAAAAGACTGCCAGACAACCACCCTCCACCTCTCACTTGGTTGATCCTTATGTTATTCTCTCATTTCGATTCATCTTTTTATCCTTTTTTGCTTTTACATACATATATTAAAAAAGGTTGTTCCTTTTGCTGTTTGATTTCGAACAGGTACAATCAAAACGATTAAGATCCTTTTTTTCAATCCTCTCAAATGCCAAACTTTATAAAAAAGGTTATAAAAGTAATTTTATCCCGCAAACATTTTTTTCCCATTTTTTCCTCCAAAAATGAAGAAAACTGAGCCATATGATAAAAGGAAAAAAATTACCAGAAGAACAACTAATGTGTAATGCTGCCATCAGAACATCAGAAATATTATTTTACAAAAGTCAAATGAGGAACTGTCAAAAAATATCAACGTTTTCCGTATCCCTGTGAATATTCTGAGAAATTTCTTGAATTTCGTCTAAAAATAGTATGCAAAGGTCCTTTTTCACACACATGTATCATAAAATATTTATCCTTAATGTTTTGCTGATTGAATTCAACAGTGGAGGAGGGGGAATGGGGGGGGGGGGGGGGGGGGGAGATGGAACGTCCTTTTGCTTAACTTTGGATGTTCCTTTTTATGCTCCAGTTGATATTGTAACTTCCTTTTAATATCATATACACAACTGCAATCATAAATATCCTGTGTGTGGCCGAGATGTTCATATCCATGACATCCTTAAGTAAGTTCCATGACATTGTCTGCCTGTATCTAAGGGGGGTAGTGTGGGGCAATGGAAACTATGGGATACGTACATTCGCATAGGGAAAAATGGAATTCCAACTGTTATTTGACAATTGCGTTAAACAGCCAGCCACATTTATGTGTCCTATTGGGAAGGAAGAATATCCTCTCCGCAATTCAGTATCCTGTGTCTATATACCACACATCGCACCAAAGCAATATTCTTTTTTCTTTATAGAATTTCATTCTCTTACTGGTTGTCATTCCTGGATGTCTGTCTGGAATGTCTCATATATATGTACATATACATAATGCTACAAGGGTAGGGGTAGGAGTGTAAAAATGACTTTCACAGCAAAGAGAGACATTGACATTCCACGACAAAGCACAGATAATCTGAACTTGCATTTGATGTTCTGGTCCCGGTTTAACTTCCTTCATTACATGGAAGATGATCCTTTTGTCCCCCAGATTTGCCTGAGGTGGAAACTACATAGGTATGTGAGACACATCGTGGGTAATTGCACAATTGGGAGTAGCACTGTGATTTATCCCATACTTTCCAGCAAAGTAATAAACCGTAAAGCATTAAAGGCATCCCGAAAGGACCTCTCGTCGTAAATCAATGCCTCATCCTTATTTGCAGTGCAGAATGACGACATTCATTCTTTTTTTTTTTTTTTTTTTTCCTCAACCACGAAGCCGCTACTAGCCGATCGTCCCCGCCCTAGAAGTCATGTTACAATGTCATAACGTCAGTTCTTTAACTCCTTTCAGGCAAGGATTACTTGGTGTCGTATAGCAGCAGCATAGTTGATTCGGCACAGGGCAATGGAGTCCTTTGCTGAAAACAACCCTATAGGGGGGAATTGACTGTTAATTGGCGGTTAACTAACATGAACTTACTGTGCCATAAACGTTTTGTGTCGGAATCCTGATACGAGGATACTGAGTTCTTCCGATTCTACTTTTATGTATGTTTTTGCTTCTTGGAAGCGTTGTTTCTACTACTGCTGGGTGAGGTAATGTGTTTTATGCTAGAAAAATGAGTTCTATATGACTCGTTATGTGAGGGCCTTTATGGTATCCAAGAATTTATTGCTGAATAAATGTAGAAAAGTGGTGTTTGGGGAAACTGAATCAATTTTTCGGATTCGACTTCGAAAAGTGGCCAAATGAACAGTTTGAAGCGGTTTTGGTGGACGAAATTTGATGAATTTAGGTTTTTTGATAAATCCTTATAGAGCTTTGAAAATTGAACTGTAAGATTTTCGCGTGCTCGTTGTAGTTACGAAAGCTCATCATTATCATCTGTAGAAGAACCGGGATCCGGTCCGGGCCTCATCCAACAAGTTTTTGCAGAAAGAAAACTTTGCAGTCTCCATATGTCAAAGTAAAGACTCAGCTGAATTTTGGTTACTAACGAGGAAATTAAATGGTAACTCGAAAGTTAAAGATGCAGTTACATTACATTGCCATTACAATTGTTGAGTGAAAATTTCTCGTCGCTTCTAAATTCTTCATTACAAATTTCTTTGAGCTTTGCACACCCTTCTACCCGGAATGAGAAACTAGATAAACAGATAACTGAAAATGAATTGAGAATTGTTCTACAGAGTCTTAAGGTTGGCAAGGCGGCCGGATCAAATGGGATACCAGCGGAGTTGTTTAAGAATAGCACAGATTTTTTAAGAAGCGCTTAATAAAATGTCCAAATTTGGAACGTTCCCAGATAACTTCTCTGAAGCACTAATAATGCCAATTCACAAGAAGGGTCATGTTAAGGATCCTAAAAATTATAGAGGAATATCGTTTCTGAATGCAGCCTTAAAAATATTCACAATGATTCTTTACGAAAGACTGAATAGCTGGGTGCAAGATGAAAATAAGCTCAGCGAATTTCAAAGTGGTTTTTGTAAAGGTTGTTCCACAGTGGATAATATCTTTGTTCTTCGTTTGCTTGCTCAGTGGAAACTCGATCAAAATAAAAAACTTTATGCCTTCTTCGTCGATTTCAAGGCAGCGTTTGATTCCATCAATAGAAATTCTATATTATATAAGCTTTTTAATCTGGGAATTTCAACTAACTTTGTCAGAATTATTGAAAAACTGTACAAGCAAACGACAGCATACATTTATAATGGAAAAGTAAGAGTAAGACAAGGATGTTACCTTAGGCCCCTGCTGTTTGCTCTTTTTCTGGATGATTTGGTCGAGTTTCTCAATTGTGGAATGGAGTTTTCAAATGAACGGATCAAGGTGATCATGTATGCCGATGACATAGTCATTGTTGCAGAATCACCGACCGCCTTACAGATGATGATCAATAAACTGGGAAAGATATTGCCAAGTGTGGAATCTGGAGGTCAATACTGAAAAATCGAAAATCCTTGTTTTTAAGAATGGATCTGGCAGAACAGAGAGCAATGAGCGTTGGAAATATGGTGGAATAAACTTAGAAGTAGTAAAGACTAACACCTATCTGGGAATGGAGATTACTTCTAATCTGAAACTAGGAAAACATCTCAAAATCAAATTATATAAGGCTAAATCGGCAATATGTGTGAACTGGAAAAGAATTTTCAACAACAAGCTTTGTTTTTAACGTTACGGCCCAAGCTAGTTTTATGGTGTGCAGGTCTGGGAGGTGCAGAGGTATGAGCTAGTTGAATGTCTTTTGCGCTTTTTCTGAAGAAAAGTATTCTGTTTGCCGATAAGCACACCAAAATATATGAATTATTTGGAAACCGGAATGCCGACATTGTTTATTTCCACCCTTAAGCTGAATGTAGACTACGTTGTGAGAGTGTTGCAAATGGAGGAACAGCGAGGCTTCCGAGAAAGATACTGGAGTATGCGATTCGTCAAAAAACGCTGGTTGTTAGAGACTGAATACTGTTCAATGCAAGAAATCCCTTTACGAAGTAATAGCAGTCACCGATGAGAATGAAAGGTTTGCCTATATTAAAAAAAGCCCACGCATCCACGGAAAGGCAGTATTATTCTAAGTGCGTTTAAGGCAATTGGTTCCTCGCCGTGCTCAAGAGGTTTAACAGACTTTCGCAGACTTTGGTTAATCTTGAGTCTGAGCTTGGGCTTGCTACCGAATAACAGCAACAGAAAAAAGCCCCCATTTCTGGCGAGATAATTAGTGCGAACTCCTTCCTTAACTACGTTTATTAAATTATTGAAAACCAAGGCTCCAGAGGAAAAAACCTTAGATCCCACTTATGTCATACTATTTTAGGCAGATGAAGGTGTCCTTATCTCAAGGCGTGTGCTTGATAGGCATTAAGAAAGCAGGAGAAACTTATCGGCTTAATCCCATGTTAACAATAAAATAAAAATATTGTATTGACGTTAGTATTTAACGTATTAATAAACAATAATAGCTCCTAACTATGAAGTCAAGCCATCAAAAGAAAAAAAAGGATCCCATAGTTGGTTATAAAATATCTGTTTTTATGACCTGCTAAGAAAGACTAGCTTTTCCCTCAGTTGTACAATATTTTATGGAACCAAATAATTAATGTGGGTTCATGTATATTAAAAGAAAAACCCAAGCAAACTTGCACATATATCTTTTATAAGTAAGTTTGGTCCAATTTTCAATTTTCCATCTCCTCAACCATGACCAAAGTTTTTTCAAATAAATCCCATCTATATCGAGCCACCGCCCCCTCCCCCTCCCCAATACATCCTCACCCTCAAATATTGTGAAAGAAAAGTTCAAATTTTATAAACAAGACCATCTATCACTTCATCCCCCCTATAAACTTTAAGAAGAAAAAAGAAATATGTATACAGGATAACAAGATGGAGCGGCTTAAGGAATAGGCCAACTCAGCCTTTAGGTAATTAAGATTAATTTTAAATTTTCTCCTTTAAGAAGGATATACATAAATATTTTGTATTTTTTTTGTCTTCCTTTTTTTCTGCCCAAAACACAGAAACAGAGAAGAAAAATAGCAAAAATAATGATGGACTATAGGCAAGGGACCTTTTTGTTTAAATGAGCCGATGATAGGCTATTTTTCCAAAAGAGGCAGACGAAGCTCCCGACCCAGCTTGAGGGCCAAGAAAAGGTATACACAACACAAATAACATGGAAACGAAATGAATCGTGTTAAGCGACCCATAGAGAGATTTTCAATCCTTCTCAGGGTATTTAACTTGTGCCTTCACCCTCGAGGTTTTCCAATTTTTTTTTTTTTTTTTTTTTTTTAAGTTCGTTCTCATCTTAAGATAGAAAAGGCAAATGACATCGCAGCGCCCCAACGGCTGATTTGGAAAATTCTAAAGTCAAATTGAGAGGCGACACCAAAGTCATAAATAAAAAAAAATAAAAAAAAAAGGATTCACAGGGCGACCAGTAACGATTAGGATTAATGGTCTCAAAGACATTGAAGAAAATTTACTTTTGCGACCGGATATCCAAAAAAAAAAAAAAAGAAAGGACGCCCTAGAAATGATACAAACAGAAAAAAAGGATTTTTCCTATTTATCGTGTCAATTTCGCAGAACATTTACTTATGTATTTGCGCCTGAGGAAAGGTTTGTCCTTAGTCGTTTCCGTCTGTATGGGGAAGGATGAAAAGACATATTTTCGACCACGCATTTTTTGTTTTTGAACATTTCATACCACAGGCCATTTGGAACCCCAATTTTTGTGTTCGTTTGATCCTAATTGAAACAGAGTGAGTGAATCAGGACGCATTTTTATTAATTTTCACTCCTTCTGGCGGGGGTCACAAAAAAGAGACACTCCTTCGGTGTGATTAAAAACAATTTCCTTGGATTTTCCGTGGTAAGCGCCGCGAAAAATGTCGCTAATCCCTGTTGTGGACACAAAAATAAATGGAGGGAAATGTCCTTTGTATCCTTCTTTTTGATCTAATTTTATGATGGCCTTTATTTGTAAGGCATTGTCGTTTTGCTTATGGCGTGTCGAAACTTTTTGTTTTTTTTTTTGTTTTTTTTTTGACGGAACGGTGATTTAATTCGGCGCTCCCATTGTTTCCTTACTCCTTTGAGCCGGATGTTCTTGGGACAACATCATGTCTATCACAATGTTGTCCTTTACCAGGCGTATCTCTGCATATTGTAGGTTCGTCGTCTCTGGAGTTTTGGGGGGTAGAGTTTTCAATGTCGGCATCGTAGACTTGCATTATATCGTTTATATGGTGTCGTCGTTGTATCGCCAGATTGGTGATTGCCGGCACGAGTCCTGTGTCTGATGCAGACGAAGGAGCTGTTGCAACATCGAATGCAGCCGTTACTGCTGCTACTTGTACGACAGAAATTCCAGCTTGTAGTTAGCAGATGGCAGCTGCTGATGACATGGGACATTTGAATCTCGTTAAAATCAATGTTTTTTTTTTCTTTGGATTGAAGGTATATTTATAGAAATCAGGACTAAATGGTTTTAATGCAGCTGTGGGTGAAGGGTAAATTAGGTCGTTAACGCATTAGGAGATTTTGATGGAATGCTGCTTGGTTGGTAATAGTGGGAGTGTCCCTTCTGTAAGTGGAAAAGCATTGTCGCTGAGGGACCAAAAGGCAACTACATATATTAGACACACACACTTATTGCGCTTAATATGTATGCCGATCGGAATACAAACTAACTAAGGAAAAATCGAAAGAATTTCGAGTTTTGCATCACCATTTCAATGGTCGTTGTAGCAGTGTTTGAGAAGAGCCTTTAAGCAAAAAAAGGACCTTTTTACGAAAACTAAATTCCCTAACGATTAATTCGGATCAATACCAAAATTAGGTGCAACATAACACCATCTCAGACTGGTTAACTTTTCTAAATGGCTTACAACATAATTCGTTCTTTATATTGCGATAAATTCCCAATAAGCATACAATTAATGTTAAAGAAGGACAAGAACTAAACATTGACGCTCATTGAATTATCCAGAAATAATAATTGTGGGAATAAAACTGAAACTGAGAGTAACTTCAAGGAATCGATTGCGGAAATCCTACCATATTGAATTCGCTTCCAAGAAGGTTAGCTATTTGTGAGTAAATTTTACTGTTAAAGTTCATATCTATTTCAAGAAGTTGAAGGAATCAAATTTGTCTTGAATGATGCTTTAAAAGTACTTAATCACAGGGGGTTGTCTGAAGACCAAAGTCGAGGAAATAGCTCCTTAAGGAGCAAAGGCCTAGTAACTTATACTCTCAACTATTACTTTGTGTGTGTTGTTAATCTGCAAGAATAGAAGGGACCTACAGTTTACCTCCGAGTCCGAACGGTAGATGAGATGCACTTTTTTCGAGACAAATTTTACTCTTGGAGCTTTTGTCAGTTCGTCGCAAGAGGCAAAGAAGATCGCTATGAGCGGGATTCGAACTCACGCTCATTCGCCTAGTAGTCTGGCACACTAACCACTAAGCTACGGGGCATAAGGTTATATCTAGAGGAATCTTATATAATGCAAAACAATATATTTGGGCGCATATCCTTATACCTCTGCGTATGCATTTGAACAATTTTACCTAAATAAAAAGATGCCCTAAGGTAGGGTTTCCAGAACTCTCTTCTCTCTTCTCTTTTAAAGAGAACATGCCCTTATTTTGAAAATAAGGGCATGTTCTATTTAGGTATCTATAGAGGTATAGAACTTCCACTAGGGATAACTGTCAAACTAGCTGTCATGCTACTGAAGTTTGTTTGACTTTTTTTCCATACTATGGCAAATCACCAAAGACTTAGAACGTTTACAAATCGTGGAAACGTATTTACAAAATTTCGCTTTGTTCTCCAGACTTATATGGCACTTCCTCAAGTTTACGGTGCGCATAATCGTCCATCTTAGAAGCTACGCTACGTAAGGTGCGTAGAAAAGAAGCCATCGCTGCTGTAGCCGTGAGTATGGCGGAGGACCCGAATTTATCGATCCGAACTCCAAAGCCGTTGTCAGCAACTCGGTCCCTGCTAGCTCTCTCACTACTTGGAAAAGTTTGAGCAAAGATCTTGGCCTACATCTATATAAAGTGGTGATAGATCTAAAGCCAGCGGTCCATCAATTGCGTCTTGTGTTCGGTAAATGGGCTGAGAATCAACTAGAAGTGGAACCAGATTTTTATCGTCAAATCATAATGAGACTCATTTCTGGCTTAGCGAGTATATGAACAAGCCGAATTGTCATTTTTGGAGTGAGATTCTCATGAGACTCTTGAGGCTCCATTACATCCCCAAATCACTGTTTGGTGCGGTTTAAATGCCGAAGGTGTCATCTGAAACCGGTGCAAATATTATCGTGAATGGCGAACGCTAGAGGCAAATGATTCCTGATTTGTGTATTTGCTGATATGATTGCAAATCATTTAGAGGAGATATGATTCCAACAAGATGGTGCGTCATGCCGTACAGCGCGTGCAACCATCACTTTGATGACCGAATAATCTCATGTGAATTGGCCACCTCGTTCGTGTGATTCGACACTTTTGGACTACTCTTTGTGGGCTAATAAACCAACAACGTTTGATCATTTAAAAGCCAACATTAGACGCCCTATTAACGAACTTAGAGAGGGTATGATCAAAAAATGGTGCAAAATTGGACCGACAGGATGGTTTCATAAGGCGCAGTCGCGCAGGCCATATGTCAGAAATTATTTTTAAACATTAATTGCAATGAAATTTGCTTATAAAGCCAAAATTGGTCATTTATTTATAAAAGATACATAATTTTGTTTCTGCTGGAACCAGGGGGGGGGGCATGATAGTATTATTTGACTTTTGAAAATGTTCTCTTTTTTTCTAGTTACATTATGGACACCCTACGCTAAGGGATATGGTCCGCACAATGCTAGAAAAATGTCCAGCCTCGGTTTTGACCTCAAAAATTCAACGCTGGGTGACTATGATTTCTTATGATTTTAACTCTTCAAGTCACTTCAGAGTTTTGGAAATCCCATGTTTTTAAGTTAGGTGGTGCGAGTAAAAGAAATACGAGCCTTCTTTTGCCAAATAGAGATATATATAAAAAATAAAATCATTGATGATCCCCTAAAAGCTAGGAAATATTGGAAGAATGCCTTGTGGAGCTACATACCAGACAGAGATTAATCTGTTTGGAAACGATAAAAAACGTTTTTTTTTCGACATCCAAAAGGTCAATCCCCGGACTCCATACCCATCGAAAATCTTTGACGTGACCTAAAAGTTGAAATAAACAAAAAAATGAAAAAATGAAAAATTTATTTCGAAAATTGTAGGACCGGTTTAAATAAAATCCTGTTTTTATTTTTAGTTTTTTGAAAAAAAAATATTTTTTAAATGTTGGTATGCAGTTTCTTAGAATTTATTAAAATACATGTGATTATAAAATTTAAAATAATTTCTTTTGATTAGTTTTGAAAATATTGATTTTTCAAAAAAAAAAAAAAATCAACAATTTATTTTAATTGTTTAAAAGTTATTCAAAATTTTGATATGCAGAATTAATTTGGATACCTAGAACTTCTTAAATGTAAAATTTGACAGAGATCCAAAGAGCCGTAACCGAGAAAGCAAAAATTTCAAAAAAAAACCGTTATATGAAAGGTCCTGTTAATAGACTTTTGCCGTATATGTGGTTCTATTCAAATGATAGCCGATACCAACAAAAAATTCTCAAAAATTTTCATTAAAATCGTTGGAGCCGTTTTCGAAAAAATAACATTTTCCCAAACGGTCATAGGGCTGGTACCGTTATTTTTAGGGCTAAAAATAAAATTTCAATTTTCCCTCTGGGGAATGCCAACACAATCACACACCAAGTTTGAAGATAATCGCTTAAGCCGTTTAGGCTGCAGATCGTTATATATACTGACAGACAGACAGACAAACAGACATACAGACATTTTTTTTCGATCACTTTTTTAGACTTATCTATGATCGTAATGTCATATTTGATTGTTATCTCAATTTTTGTAATATTCACGAATCTTATAGTCCCTATAATGGCAAGTAAAGACGACAGAACATTGGAAAATATTCGAAGAAAAAAGTACAAAATTTTTAGATTCTATGAACAACAGGAAATATGAAGTTTTGAAAAATAACAGTTTTCCAACAATACACAAATTGTTTTTTTTTTCAATTAGTTGTGAAAATAAAAAAAATCGTTTAAAGCAATAATTTTAAAGTGGCTATTTGAATCCATAACTTGAATTAATTTGGAAATTTGTTTCCAATCAATATCCAAGGTCTTGGGTTGATATCATTGCCAAAGGAAAGTTCTACACAGAAATATAAAGAAAAATATCGATTACTTCCACTAATTCGAACTTTTTTTTAAATACTTCATTTTGGGATTATAACATGACACTCTTGTAAAAAGTCTTATAAATTTCACAAAACCAAATTCGAACATATATCTAAATAAATATGTACCTATATATGTATGTAATTTGCAAAAGAATGTCCTCAATCAAGTGACTCGGAGTGTGTAAAAACCCAAACATTACTCCATTTCATACAAAAAAAATTCCGACAGACAAAGTGTTCGCATTAATGAAGATTTATCCCTTATATGTTGCTTATTAATGATATCCTTACTCCAGACTGGACTGAACCACATCTAAATACGCCCTCATCAGTCTCTAAAGCACTACTTTTCAGTTACTTCTCTGCCTCAATGAATAAACTTACAAAAACCCAGGTAGGCATACAATCCATTGACCTAGGCATCATCTACATTTCTCTCTGAATAAAAAATATTTTTATTTCAGCGTTGTCCTTTATGCATCAGTTTATTCATTTCCTGAGCTTTTGCCAATGAAAAAAAATTCTTATGACCTCCTTTACATACCACATGGAATTCACAGACAAAAATAAAGACGATTTCAGCACATTCAATAATTTACCTTTTAATAGAAAAAAAACCTTCTAAGTGCAATGACTTTTTTAAACCCCCTCCACCCACACATCAATCAGGATTTTCTTCCTTCGTGAACTTCAAATGAACTCTAAGAGATAAAAGTTAAAAACCGCAAAACCTCAATATATTTTGAAAACTTTTTTTCACAAAAAAAAAAAAACACCAACCAACACAAAATGTATACACAAAGTTAAAGAAAACCATAAAGAGACGATCCTGTAAGATAAAATTTGCTCTTCTTAGAATTAAAAAAGAATACAAGAACGTATAAAAAGCATTTTTTTTTATATCTCACAAGGATAATTGTAATTTATTTGCTTCACGGTAAATTGACTTTTTTGCGCGTCCCCTTTGCAAAATATATTCCCAGGCCAAACCGACTTCTTTTCAATTGCTCATGGCCATTACTTAAGGAGCATTATCCTTTTTACGAGCCTCGCATATTCATATACCCTGGCTCTGCCTCTGTGTCTTCCGTCTTGGGTGTATCCTTATAACATCAGTGACTCTGCTTTGAATAAACGTAAAATTAATTTTCTGTGCCCGTTGTGTGGGCGCCTACCTACTCAATGTCCTGGCCAAATCCATCCAGATGGCCAAAACGTTCTTTTTTTTCCTGCACCAAACCATGGAGTATGGATAGAATATCCTTGAATTGACCACTTAAAATGGAGAAGAAAAAAATCCAAAACGAAAATACAAGAAAAATTTAGGACTGCAATGACTTATCACTTGCTCGGATGGATTTTATGAATAATAATTGAAGCGCGGCCAATTGATCCTTGTTTGGGCTGGATTTTTATCTCCTTTTTCAAGCAGTGATGAATAAAGAAAAAATCGATTCGTTTTGGTTTTATCATTCCATTCAACTCAATGTATTGGTTTAACGACTCATCTCCCGATTGCCGCCGACAAACAATTACAGACCAGAGAAGCACTTTCTGAAGGACAAACCACCAAGTCGAGGTCCTTCCCCCGGTCAACACTAATGAAACATATTTTTCTTCTTCGGTGACTTTTTAAATAAAATTTAATTGAAAAAGAAGGAGAAAAATTCGACAAAAAATCCAACATAAAGGAGGACAATGAGGCGAAGGAGTTCCTATTTTACAAATTTTACACACGACTGCATATCCTTTTTGTTATATTATTACGCTTGTTTCTCTCATTTTGTTGTAATTTTCCAAGACGATTTAATAAGAACACAGAAAGGACGATAACAAAATATGATCCAGTATTGCTGTTGTATATTTATATCAAAGGACTCTTGTTCGACGGTTCGGTTTGTTTCATTCTCATTTTCCACTTAATGTGTACAATGAATTTGAGAGCGAATTTTCTTTTTTCTTTCTATTCTTATGACTGTTTTGTGAAGAGGATGAAAAAAATTATTTTATTTGAAAATGAATTGATTTCATCGTGGGATAAATAAAAGGACTGCCTGTCCAGAGTTTTGTTAAACAAAGTGCCCTGTGTGTTCAGAACTGTGTCCCTTTTCCATATGCATAAGCATGAAAAAATATTTTCCGTATTGTCCTTATTTTTGGGGATATTTTCTACATTTCAATTGCTTTTATTTATTTTTCATTTTTGTGTCCTTTGTGCGGCAGGAGCAGCGGTGTATAGGCTGCTGCTGTGTTTACATAGGCAAGTCGACCAGACAAAACACTTGACAAAATGGGATTTGCTAATTTATTTTGTTGTTGCTGATTGAATTAGGACTTTTATTTTCTCTGTTCTGAGTTGGGTTTCAGGTAAAATGATTCCTGTAGGCGACACACACACCCGGTGGAAGAACAATACTCTGGCTTATGTGTTGAAAAAAAAAGAAAGAATTTGTCAATAGTCGATCGAATGTCAAGATGGTTTGTCAAATGAGAAAGGAATTTGATGAATGGATGGATGGAAAATTCGTTATACTGTTGTTGAAATATGTCCTTGTTGAGGAAATTAAAGGAATGGGATCATTCAATTGTTACAATAAAATTGTTGTGATATTCAAAGAAGATTGTTTTATCGGAGATATGTATGTGAAACATGAGGGCGAACAGATGGGATGTAGTAGGTGTTTTGATCCGTTGTCAATTGGTTGAAATTGGACTCGAAAAAGGATACTTCCTGTCCTGGATTTGAATTTGAATTTGAATAGAATTAAAGGTTAGCATTGAGTTGGCTAAGGTATTATTAAATTGAAAGATAACCTTTACGGGGATAGCGATTGAAGGTATGAAGATGAAGAGGAAATGATATTTTTGTTAAAACATAGGTAAATTTTTTTTTGAACGCGAGCAAAAGGGATTTGTTTAGCCCTTATAATGTTTAAAGCACTGCGCAAGCATTGGAAGTTAGTAAAGGAGGAACAGAAGGTGTCAGCTAATATTGGTTTTGAATGCATTTAAATTGTAATGGCAAGGAAACTCTTCGTCGTGTAAACTTTTCCAGATTCGTGTTGTTCGGTTAAGAAAAGAATATCTTTATTTCACTCTACTTCCGAAATTGGGTCCGAAAATTGTGAACAGATGAGCATTCCTTGCTCGACGAGTATTACGGGTGAAATATTTAAGAGGAGGAATGCAACTTCGAGTGACATTTTTTTTTTATAAAAACAAAACGATAAAACAAGGAGAGACATGAAACATTGCGTCGGTGTTCGAGAGGGCAATGTTTCTGAAACAGTTTTTTTTTTTTTTAATTTACGCGCGCAAAAGGGACTATTTGTTTCCCTTTTAATGTAGAACACACTGAGCGTGGATTAGGAAGATAGGGAGGGGAGAGATAGGAGGTGTCACTTAACATTGATTTTGAATGTTAGCAGATCAAAATGGCAAGGGAAAATCTCGCCGGGTAAACTATTCCAAATTCGTGTTGTTCGGCTAAAAAAAGAATCCCTATATTTCACCATACGTCCGAAATTGGGATCAAGGGTGAACTGATGAGCATTCCTTGCGAGGCAAGTATTACGGGAGAAACTTTTAAGGGGAGGAATGCAACTGGCTACTTCGAGTGAACATTTTTTGTAAAAGAAACAATAAAATAAGGAAAGACAATTGTTTTAACGGCAGTTCTATTTCCTATCAATCTTAACGCTCGATTTTGTATTCTATCAAGCAGGTGAAGCGATGTTTGCGAAGCACCTGCCAAGAGGTGGGGGTTTAGGGCATATAAACGCTTTATAGATTGTAGCCAGATCAGATGGGGAAAAATACTTCTTACACCGATACAGAAAACCTAAGCACCTAGCTCTAGCAGCGTTCTTAGCGATCTCAAATATATGGTCGTTCCAGCGGAGGTCGTCGCAAAGATTTGTTCCACTGTTCGGTGAGATGTCATCAGATCACCAGTGGAACGATTATGGAGAAGCTTTCGGTCTTCGTGATATTCCTTAAGATGACGGTAAATCAGCGTTTCCATGACCTAAGAAAGAAGGGATGTTGGTGCTATGGGTCGACATGAGGAGGGGAAGAATGGAAAAGCTTACGCAGTGGCTTTGCCAGAGTTAAGTTTCAGCGAGGACGAGCTTTAAAATAAATTCATAGAATTTTTCTTTCAATAAAACGCTTCTAAAGGTTCTCTAAGATATGGTCAAAATAATACTAGCACTCCAGCGCTTTCTAATTTTTTAGCAGAACTTAAGTCACACAATGATATTACCCAAGAGTTTTGTGTTGGAACTAGGATTTGCACTCATAACAAATACAGAAGCTCAAAGATATCCATCCGTTCCCAAACAGTCATAAGGGGCTTATAAAAGACGAGCCGAATTCATTTTAACAAGTAAAATTGTGGAACTCAACGATGCCAAGTTGATATGTTGGCAAGAACGTCATCATTAACTGTGGATTTTTTTTAAATACATTCATAGAATTGGCTGTTTCTTGTTGTTTTTTTATAATTAGATATAATTTTTTGTACAGACTTTGAAATACTTTAAAAACTCTTGTCATATGGAGCCTGCCAAACTATTTATATCTATTTGTATAAATATTTTAAAGTTATTCAAAACAAAAAACATATTTAATCCTAGAAATTCAAACCTTTAGTATGTCCTTTACTTAAAAAAAAACACTATACAGTTCAACAAATGTTTGAGAAAAAAAAAACAAAAACAACAACAATAACCTCGTCCTTTTGAATCCTCAAATTGAAACAATATTCTCTTTAGAATCTCTTAAGCACAGATAAAATATTGAAAAGCAAACCCAAAAGCCTTTTCCACAGAACGATGCAATATGCGCCAGTACGTCCTTTCATCTTTTTTTTTTTGTATTTTCTTTATTTTCGTGGGAGCAAACGCCAAATAAAATGGCGCAGAAAACGATTTCCCTAGGGCAATTTCAAGGTTTTTCCTTGGTTTTTTTTTATTTTTTTGAATTTTGTTTAAATGTACTACTGATTCTGATTCATTTTTTTCTTTTTTTATTTCGTTACCCTTAACTACACAATAGATTAGAGAGGTCCTTGCAGAGCCTTTTGCAAAACCATTTTTCACGTTTATACCTTTATTTCAGCTCGTCGTTGTTCTCTTGAGCTTGCTTCAATTTTTTCGTCGCCCCTAGCAAACCGACATTGGATTCGGCTGGATTATTGTGTGCACAGTGCAAAGTGTATAAAATTCAGAATCAGTTCCTAATTCTCTACGGGCAGCGTGCAGACATGGAGTCTCTGTGCCGGTTTATATCGATCTCCAAACGCTCACACCTCGAACTAGGAACTGGCTCCAACTGCTTTTTCACTAAACAATCAAACGAATCCTTGTTGTGTCTGCTGCGCTTATGTAGGGTGGTGTAGGTGTAGCAGATTGAAGGACTGCACTAGGAGACGATGCTGGTTTAATTTTCACCAGAGTTTCGAGAGGGCTGGTTTTTTTTCAGAAAGAATGCACCCAGCAAGCCATTTATATCACTTTACGCCGATACTCTATTCGCCTTTGGCATTTTTCAAGGAAGACCATGGTTTGGAGGGCTGAATGCACCCATCTTTGATGCGCCCAAATAACTATACAAAGCCAAACTGAATTCCGTATGGATCACCCGTGAAATCGATTGCCAACTATCAATACGGGAATCAATGGTTCTGGGGCGAGAGACAAAAATGGAAATCCAAATCTATGGGTAGAAGGGTTGTTGGCAGTAATGTGCCTTGAAGAAGGATGACGATGACAAAATTCTGTTGGGGGTGATTGTAGCTTAATCTGAGAGTAAAGTTCAGCTAAGCTTTTGGGAAATTGGGATTTCGAGAGGATTACCTATCGTAATGAAGGCCTTAAGGACACACGTGCTGCTCCCGTACTATTGTCCGCTGCACGTTCTGGTGCAATGCTCCCATTTAATGAGTTCTGCAATTTGACAAATCACCTACGAGAGGGTTTTCGAAGCTTACTAAAGATTAACTATAATATCCTTTATTCTACAACTAAAGAACATTTTAAGCGTAAAAAACAGAAGAAAATAATAGTTCTTAAAAATAAACATCATATTCTGGGGACAATGGAGGTTTCAGAGGTGGAAGTATTATATTTTTATTAGTTAGATTAAGGGCCTTCCTACTCAATTGCCTTTTGAACCTGAATTTGCAGCAATTGTCAAAAGGCCAGGTTTTTCTAATTTAGCAACCTAAAATTACTATTCAAAAAACCGTTTGCATTTCAAATTGATACCTACGTGCCACTAGAACCTATCCGTACAAATTAAATGAGTAAAAATAACCTTCTTTGCAAATATACTTATGTACATCCCAGACATTAGAATCCTAAAGCATCCACTCCTTCCACAATCTGTATACAACATTTTCACAATAAATTTCCCATCAATACGCGTTTTAGTATTCAAAATGCAGCTTATAGTAATTATTCTCTCAAAAGCTAGACGGGCATACAAAACTCCGCTCATGTTCCAAACGAAAACAAATTTAATTTTCCACGTTTTCAATCCAAAAAAGAAGCCGAATAATTTCGGGGGACCAAATGCCCTTCAACAAGTATCTCAATTCCCAAATAATGCTAAGAAGATTAAAGAACTCAAACCTTATCGTGCGACATTTTAATGGAATTTTTAGCATTTATCGAATTTTTCTGCCGAGTTTTGTGTCTGTCTGAGTGTCTGTGTTTGTTCTGCCCTGCCATCCTCGTAGATCGTAATCCGCACATACGCTTGATACTCTATAGTTCATCAAACATGTTCCCTGCACTTCTTCTCCCAAATCCCAATTGACTGCTCTGTGCTATTTCTTTATTCTGTCGAAAAGAACGAACAGGATAATACAACAAAAATATGTCTCTAAATCAGATTTTGAAGTAGAAAGTGATAAAATTTGGCGACATGCGTTCGTTTTATACCTGGTATCTTTTTTTCGGATTTTTTTTTTGTCTACCTTCTCAGTACTCGAAATAATCTCTGCTACTGTCACCGTTGTGTCGAGGACCCTTGACATGGCTTTGACAGCAGCGGCATCGGCTGCTGCCAGAACAACTGGCACATTCCTTCATGAATAGGTTTGAGATTTGGGAAATTTCACAAATCTGTTGTTCTGTTGTTTTCGTCCTTTTGTTTCACACAGACCACTCCAGGAGTCTGCTGCCTTCCAGCAAGGAAAGGACTCTTTTGGTGGACACAGCAGGTACAGGCGGCACTTTTAACAACTATTTTACACCATATGGCCAAAGAACACTGACGTCCAGGAGAACTCTCACCTCCTTAACACTTGTCATCATGGCTCAGCCATGTACCTGTCCACAAACAGGATCGGTAACCGGCAGGATACCCACTCATGCCATATGCTACCAATTATAAGGGATAAGAAATGAAAACACATTTTTAAGGAATTTTCTTGTCCCCCTCATCTACTACCCCCCCCCCCCCCCCCACTTCTGATGAGTGTCAGTGATTTATCGTTTACACAATGCTGCTCCTTTATATCTTATTCCCATAGACCTCTGGAGTGAATGCGCGCAGCCTACATGCCCCCCCATTGATTTATCGTCCCGGCCAAAGTGTCCTCTATCATTGTTTCGTAGACATTTTCAATTTAAATTAATTGGATTAACAAATCACATTACAAATATTGATTACCCAATTTTCACTTCCCATTCGAGTCGAGTGGCGACGTTCACGCATAATAGTGCATCCTCTGGTGCCCAGATCACCCCCTTGTTCTACCGCCTCCGCGCAAACACAAAGGACTATCAATTGCATTTCGCTTATAAATGTTAAATTCAATTTTAGATTCGTCCGGCTATTAAAGTTGCTTCATTCATAACTACCCCTTTAAAGTGTCCACATTCAGGGGGAAGGATTTGAAGCCTAAATTACCCTCAAGCTACAACTCTATCGGCCCCTGTGTGTTTATTAGAATCGAATCACATCATCATTTCAATATACACAAAAGCTAAGGGTACGAGGGTGGGTCTTGTGTATTTGCCTGTGAAATCAAATTGAAAACAGGCATTATTATTGCATAAATATTTGTTCGGCCTCGGGGTGTTTCTACTAAATGGGACAATTTTTCTGTTTTGTTGCTCGACGACGCTCTCGATTTCAACAAATTTTTAATTTTTTAACAAACTGCCATCAGGCTAATTCACTTAGGAATCCTTGTACCAACACAATGGCGGAGGTTTTATGTTTAAAAAAACGCCATCAGCTCTTACAAAATCAATAATTCAATCTGATGATTTTTTTTTGCATAGTAACGTATTTTTTAGGAATAAAATAAAAATGTCTGGCGCATTTGGCTTGTTTTTATGTTGGCGGGAAATTAAGTGTCTGCTCATATGTCTAGTCCAAAAAGGTTAAATATTTAAAATGGGCTTGTAGAGCATTAACGGCTAATGTACCATAATGGAGGTGCAAATAGACGCTGTTTTTTTCATGTTTTTGTAGCGATTATTTGCAGAATGAGTAAAAGGCTAAAAAGGATGAAAGTAAACAAATACTGGGAACCAGACATCCAAATGTTTTGATTGAGTGGAAATTTCAATTGCAGAGCTTGATATAAATGGAAATTTTACTTGCGATTATAGATAGGTACTATAATGGAAGTTATGCATTCGTGCAGATTAAAAATTTTGAGATAACAATCAAACATGACATTACGATGATAGAGAAACATATTTGAGTTACTGGCAAAATTCTGTCCGTCTGTCTGTCTGTCTGTCTCTCTGTACGGATGTATTTTGGACTGCATAAACGGTTGGGCCAATCGTCTTCAAATTTTGAACTTAAGGTTCTTTTGGACTTTTTCATTTTTTTTTAGCCCAAAAATTAACGGTACCTGTCATATAACCGTTATGTAAAAGCTTATTTTTCTCGAAAACGACTCCAAGAATTTTTATAAAAAAAATCTGTGTAAGTATGCATTATATTTTGGTGAAAAAAAATTTAATATGCTGGGCGAAAAACGGTACCTCCCATAGGACCGTTTTTTATTTCTTCGACTTTTTCGAAAACTGGTGATCCGATTACAATCAAAATTGATACTCAAGAAGATGAGTAGTTCTGCATTAATTTTTTTTCGAAAACTTTTTTTTTATATTTTTAATAATTTTTTTAATTTTTTTTCTTTAAAAATCAATATTTTGAAAACGGGTAAGTGATTTTTTTTTAAATTTTTGTTTTTAAACGTACGTTATTTTTGTGCTTAAGTTTGTATTCTTGAATTATTTTTTTTTATTTTTTTTAAAAAAAGTTGTTAAAAAAAACCGTTTTTTTTTTAAACGGCTCTAACGATTTTGAAAAAAAAATTCACACTTTTTCACATTTTTTAAAGAAATAAAATGGCGTTTAAATTTTTCCGCTGAAAACTATTTTACGTATTTTTTTCAAACAATCAAAAGTCAGAAAAATCGAATATAATCTTTGAAGTTCCCTTAATATTTTTCAAATTTTATTTCAAGCTGTGACCGCACATAAGAGCAAGTACATGCGATCCAGTCGTGCAATTTATTTTATAACGAAAATGAAAACGTGTATTCAGTATTTTCTAATTTAGAGGCCTTTGAGTTTAATTGAAGACTTCGATCTTATAAGTTTTCTGCCGCCAGCTCTATAACGTGCGTTTTGAGAATTTTTAAAATGCTCAGACCATATCTATTCTCGTGGTTCTACGACGAAAGAAGAGGGAGGAAGATCGACTTATAAAATAGAAAACGAGTATGAGAAGCGTGCAATTGAGAAATTGAAGAAATATGTATTCTGAAGGAATGAGGTTAAAAGTTGTTCCCATAGAAACTACAGAAGCTGTGGCTGACAAAGCTAAAATGGTCCCTGCAATAGAAGATTTTAGCAGAATTGCAGAAACTCTGTTAAAATCGTATTGGATAATAGTTTTGCTCAAAATCACCCTACCGTAAGGAACTAATTCATAACTAAGAACTCAGACGAGGATTGCAAAAACTTAACTAGCATATACTGGCCAACTTATCTTTGGATATTTATTTTAGCCTATATACTGTGATTACATCCTAGAATCCATTCATTAAACAAAAAAAAAAATAGTTATTTCTTCATCAGAACTTAATGAACTTCCAAGTCACATGGAACAATTTCCATTACCACAAATCATTCCGACCACATTTTTACCAACATTCAATATCTGCTCATGCAAGAACCATATCTGCCACGTCAATTCCTAATCCTTATTATGCTCTCATTCGCGGATTTAAAAACTACCAGCAGCCATCTATTAAACATCAGGAAGATACAAAAAAAAAACAGTGAGCATCCATCGCCTCATTGTCTACACCGTGGAGCCTATACATTCGTCCTGATGGTGAACGTTATAGGCACCTTCTATGCATGATATACATCGCACATAACCACAAAACCCAGTCACCAGACACACCAGACAATCCCGCATAGAAATTGCACAAGAATATGGAATTGCAACTCCATCAATTTTCCCTCATTTTTTTTCCGCGGCAGGATATAGGATATTCACCCGACCAGAAATTGGAGTTGATGACACCAGAAAAAGCTCTCTATATACACATCAAAAATCCAGGTTTCAACAGAGAAAATGATCCGAATCGATCGTCGAACTTTTCACATGGAAGGAGGTTGGTTTTTTTTCTGCGCACTGTTTATATGCCCTTCCATAACAATTTTTCACTCAACATTCAATAGCACTTCTAGATGCTCCTGGCTGCCAATAAAACAGGATTTTCTGGATGTTTTTTTGTCTGTTTGGGTTTTTTTTTCAATTTCGCTTGTCATAACGATACCGCATGACCTACATCTCTCTCTGAAGTACAGACTCATCCTTCAAGCCATAAGATTTCATTTTGGATTTTTTCATTTCCTTTTTGTTTTCCCCAAAGGATTGTATGTCGGTCATTTCTTGCTTGGTTGGCCTGTTATACTAGCTGAAAGTCTTTGTTTTAAAATTAAATGTGTCTCAGATGTCCTTTCTGTTGGGTCCCTTGACGCTTATCAGTCCAATCGGGCAAATCGATTGACCTTCCCAGGTTGCACTTTGTTGTTGAATGAAGGAAATTGTACAATAGAACTATTCATTTCATAATCAACATTGGAATTGGATTCCCGGGGGAGGGGAGAATACACCGAATCCTGATCATAGATATATACATAAATCACAATTTCTCCAGTGGGAGAAATTTATGTGTTAACCAAGCTTATATAAGTATATCTAGTTTAAATTGCAGGATGATTTCACCAGGATGTAATATTTTTCATAAAAAAAAGATTGAGAATTCTGTCTGAAGAATAATATTTCTTTTATTGACCTTCCTTCTACCTGTTTGAACGGATTTATAGGTCCAGCTCTAGAAGAGTTATTTGTGGTGCGGTTCCCGTGTTGGGCGCCATTTTATAAAAAATTCTTTGCTAATTTAACCCATCCAGTAAAAGCAAAAATCGTAGTGCCCCGTGGCTTAGTGGTTAGTGTGTCGGACTGCTAAGCGAAAGAACCTGGGTTCAAATCCAGCTCATAGCCACCATTTTTTCTGGGGTACTGCCTCTTGCGAGGAACTGACAAAACCTCCAAGTATAAGTTACTAGGCCTTGGCTCCTTAAGGAGCTGTCGCGCCAATAAATTTATTTTAATTTATTTATTTATTTAGTAAACGCAAATTTGCTTCATAAACCCAGTTTAATTTTTTTTTTAGCAATGGTCAATGCGTAAGAACAATTAACAGTGCCAAGTCACTGTGTTGGGCGCCATTTTGGACAAACTCTTTTTCGTCCTTATGTGAAAAAAATAACTAAGAGAAATCAACAAGAAATTAAGTTTAAGTTTTAAGCTTCAACAAACTAAGATGGATTTGCAGTTATTCTCAAGGCGCTAGAACAGTCACCATTGCCAATTGAAAGCCCTGCGTTGGGCTTCATTTTCCATTGGAGCGTTGGGCTCCAAATTACGAAAGAAAATCAGAGCACAAGCTCAGTTTTAAACTAATGAAGTTAGGAGGATCCGTCCATTCTAAGTAGCACATCCCGCTCATACCTTCTTTTCCGGGGTACTGCCTACTGCCTCTTGCGAGGAACTAACAAAATCTCCAAGAGTAAAAAATCTTCTCGAAAAAGTGCATCCCATGTAGCCGTTGGGATTCGGCGGTAAATTGTAGGTCCCTTCCATTCTGGAAGATTAACAACACACACACAGGAATGGTTGAGAGTATAAGTCACTGGGCCTTGGCTCCTTAAGGAGCTGTCGCGCCTTACATTATATTTCTTCAGCAATTGCATCTTAATTTAATCGTTCTCTGTCAACTGGTGTTTTTCCTAAGTTAAAGAAGTCATTATTTATTAATCTTACGCAATTTGTAATTTTTAAAAAAATTGCATTTCTAAAATAATAAATGTTTTATGTAGAGTTCCTCAAGAAAGCCACATTGGGCCACTTTTATTTCATTTTCTCTTAAATCGCCCTTTTGAAATTCCTCTTACATCAAATCAATAATGCAAAACAGATTCATGCCAAGCACGTGCACGAAGCAGCCCTTTTTCATAATTTGACAATTTGTTTGATTAATTAAAAAATAAACCCACTCAATTACTCCATAGAAATTGTGGACACCAGCAGCCCCAACAGAAAAATCGATTGTGTGCACACATGTTCTGACGTTCTGAGGCCAGAGGCGCATTTGATTGATTTGTCTACTATCCTCAATGAAGCTGTTGTTTTTTTTTTAACAGTATTTTCTCTCATTCTGTATAACATGTTAATATATCAAACAGTCATCACAGCCCAGTTCCCATAGGTTCGATCAGAGGATACCTCGGCGATGTAAAAAGGGCTCAAGGGACAAATCATATTAATGGATAGGGTGTATAAAGTATAATAGACAGAAATGATACGGTCTGAAAAAAAATAATAACATAACCCGAGACCCGACTCATCACCAATCGCTCAATATGAGCATTGGACGTCTTTTACACCTTTTTGGGTCCAGGGAATGAAATCACTCATTATACCGCAGTCCTGCCCCCGGACACTAAAATCAATTACGAGATATATGTAAATTTTCTGTTTTCTTTAGAATATCAATAAACGCGTACATAATGAGCAAACATATTATTTACCCAATTGATAGACAAAAACTGCAAATCAAAACGAAGCTTTATTTTCGGGAAATTTGAAAACCTCGAGGCCCTTTTAATGTGAATAGGTCCCTATTTACTTTTCATTTTCGTTAACAATCGACAATGGTAAAACATTGCCTTCTGTTTATTTGAAAAAGATTAATTTGTCTCCTCATTGCCTCCCTCCATTTCCTCGAAAATGGCAGAAGTTAGGAATTTTAAAAGGAAGAGATAGCATCCTTGGTTATTTCATCCCAAAACAATAAACACGTAAACAGTTTATTTTAAAAAAGTTGCCTTTTGCAAGCAAATAAACGGCAAATAAAAATCAATCGTAAGAGCAGAGGGAGGAATCGAAGGAGTCCTTATTTTTTTTTTTTTGAATTGGAACGGAAATCGTTTTTGTAAATCATTTTTAATGCCAGCCTACTAAAAGGATAAAATTTAGGGAGAAGGATTTTGTTTTTGTCTGTTGTTAAACATTTGAAGCAGTATCAGCTAGGAGGCTTAAAACGTTGGAAATAAATACTAAGTGGGTGAATCGGGCGCACTTTCGCAATGAATAACTTAATTTTCAATTAAGAAAAGAAAAGTGATTTTCAACATTATTCACAGGTAAATGGAAATAAAAAGTGTTAATTGTAATAACTTGCTTTTTGAAAAGTGATAGAACATTGTTCTGTTTGGTCCTTTTTCCTTTACTTGGAACACGTAGGAACCTTTTCGTATTTCTTGTTCTATGTAAGAGCTCCGTTAAATTCTTTAAGAAGCCTCCGGCCTTTTAATTTGAAAAAAACGAGAAATTGAAGTTTGTTGATAATGTATGCTTTGAAATGTCTGAGGCATTTTTTTTCATTTTTGATTTTGTTTTCATTGAATTTCAATATTTCGGTGACTCGTTTCTAAGGATTGGTCAAAGCTACTCTGGGTTTAGGTGTTGAATGTGAAATAGAACTTTTTTCATTTCATTTATTTATTGATTTATTAGCTTAATATTTATTTATTAAAAAGCTTAAAAAAAGATATAGGTGATTGTAAAAAAAAAAAATTATATTGAAAAATTAAGAACAAAACTTGGAAATCAGTTTTAAATAATTGTATAAGAACAAAAAATTAAGTTATAAACATTTTAATGGTTAGAAAACAATGTCGTAGTGAATTCCATAACCGAGCTGCATTAACGAAAAACGGACGCTCTGAAGTTAAACAAGTAAAACCGGGAATAATTATTAGGTTAGATCTTGTTGAAATCGAGAACTGGAGTCTATTGTAAGGGGTTTTTCAATAAGAGCGCTACAAAGGTTTTTTTTTAAATAAAACAAAGACAGTTTTGGATATCAATGATATTCTTTATTCCTGTGAAAGTCAGTTTGATGCCATTATGTATGGAACTCGATTTCTTTTGCATAACCACCACGGTCACGCTTGCAGAAGTCCAGACGCTGAACCCAATTTTCGACGGTTTTCAAGCATAAATCGGCCGATACTGCTGCAATTTCACGTTCGATATTCGTACGAAGTTCATCAATCGTCGCTGGCTTGTTGGCATAGACCATAGACTTGACGTAGCCCCACAGGAAATAGTCTAACGGCGTCAAATCGCACGACCGAGGCGGCCAAGCGACTGGACCATTTCGTGAGATAACACGTTCTCTAAACTTGGTTTCCAATAAATTGATTGTCACATTCGCTGTGTGGCTTGTGGCGCCGTCCTGTTGGAACCACATGTCCTCCAAGTCCATATCATCCAATTGGGACCAAAAATATCCCCATTCACAGTAACGTGCCGGTCTTGATCATCACGGAAGAAGTACGGCCCAATGACGCCGCCGGCCCATAAACCACACCAAACCGTATTTTTTCGGGATGCAATGATGACTCATGGGGTACGTGTGGATTGCTCCCTGACCAATACCGCATATTTTGTTTATTGACAAAACCATCCAGCCAGAAATACCTCATCGCTGAAGATGATTTTTCGATGAAAATCCGAATCATTTTAAAGTTGTTGCTCAGCCCAATTCACGAACATACGACGCTTCTGGTGGTCAAGCGGCTTCAGTTCTTGCGTCAATTTAATCTTGTAAGGATGTAGGCCAAGATCTTCTCGCAAAATTCGCCACAACGACGTCAAAGAGATGCCCAACGCTTAAGAACGACGTGTGAGAGGCACATTTGGGCTTTCTGCAACTGAAGCAATATTCTCGACACTACGGGCACTTCTTTGTCTCACTGGCACAAGAACATTTTGTACTGTGTCTGTGGATTCAAATTTGTCCACTAGACGCTCAATTGTTGATCTGCTAGGACGATTATGACGACCATAAATTGGACGCAGCGCTCTTAACGTTGAGGCCACTGACTCCGAATGTTGGTAGTAAATTTTAATAATTTTGACTCGTTGTTGGCTCGTATATCTTTCCATCATGAAATGCCAAACCTTACTGAAGAGAAATGTCAAAAGAGCGGCAAGAAATATGTCGTCGTATGCTGTCCCTGTCGCTCTACTTTTGTAGCGTCCTTGTTGAAAAACCCGATACAAGTATGGAGGCTGATGCTTGGGGACAATATTGAAAAGGAATACCAAAGTTTTTTGTTTAAGGATATTGTCAAAGGAAATCCCATAAATGCTTTTCGAAAAGCTGGAGATATATTCATATCGACTCTGGCTCGTGCTGTCGAGCTTACAGAAGATTTCACAGCCATAAGTCAAAATAGGAACTACGAGAGTCTTAACTAGCATTTTTCTTGTTTCCAATGGAGTGAAGTTCTTACTTGGCCAGAGCAAGTTGGCCAGTTTAAAGTTCTGTTGAAACATATTCCGAGATGTATCCATATATTCGACCATCATATTGTTAAGCTGGATTGATGGGAAGTAAGACAACTCTATAGATCTTTTTGAAATAACAAGGCATTTTGTTTTTTGTGGGTTTAGTGTGAGACCATTTTTAACTGACGATTTTTATATATATATATGAATATTATATATTTATGAAAACATAATTAATTGTTTGAGATGATTGAGTTGTGAGGTGAGAGAAGAGAAGAGAAGATTTGGGGCTACCTTTATCAAAAGTGATGAAAAGGGTAGTCATGGAGAAAGCAACCAAAAGTTGTTTTACAAGGGAGGGTCATCCATAGAGATCTTAACAACCACAATCACATGATAAAATATAGTAACAGTGTTTCATCCAATTCTTATTTTTTTCATTTAAGCTTCACTTTGTCTATATTTTTGTCAGTTTTCTTTACGCAAATTTCTATCATCTTCAGTGTTTCGTATACTTTATTTCTTGGCACGAAAATCTTCGTAGCGCAGGGTTACCATCCCACACCACGGCGAGCTAATGCCTGAGTACTGCAAGCGTGCCACTCCGCTGCAAATCTTGGTCCTGCATACTACACATTGTTATTTAAATATTTTTCGAAATAAATAAATAAAATAAATAAATAAAAGGCACGACTGGGTCGCACGTACTTGCTCCTATGTGCTAATCCTTCTTAAGTGCAGGTGTCTTTTTGACAAAGATTTTATTTTAATGTTTTTTTTTTTGAGTTGCATTTTCTTTAGAATCGTTGTGGTTTGAAGCTCGAACGAACATGCTTCACGACAAAGGGATAAACACATAAATATGTAGGATTGTTAGCTCTTGGAGTTTTTTAGTGTATCATCTTTCCACTTGTTGTTTACTGTTTCTAATATATAATTTGCTAATAGAAAGACTTTTTTCAGTTTAATTTTCATTTTGGTATGGAAAAATTTGAACAACTGGCATAAATATTCGTGGGAATCAGCAGTAGGGCAATAATGCTAGGTAAAGGGACCTATATAGGTAAGAATAATTTAGTTTTTGAAATCAAATTAATTAAAATAGCTTAATTATGTTTGATGGATCGATAAACGTATGGTAGGTTAATAAGGTTGGAAGGAAGGTGGGCACTCAAATTAAGATACACATTCCAACTACTGTTAACCGAGTGGGTATAGAGACTAGGTAGGTGTAAAGTTTTGTTTTCTCGATTAAAATTTTTGCATTCAGTAGTAATCCAAGAGTTTTTTTATTTGTTAGTTGTTTTTGTGTGTTAAAAATAGGCTTCCTTATTTATTCTGTGTGCTTTTATGATGATAAAATGCTTTAAAATACGTAGGTATGTATGTAGGTTATCACCTTCTTTTATTTGACAAATAGCTAGGGCTTAGCCTAGCAATATTAAATAAAATTTTGAGGAAAAAATTTTATGAAATCAAAAAAACACTATTCATAACGTTTTTTGGAAAAAATGTTGTAAGCCTGTGAGCCATCTTATTTTTTTTGCTGTTTTCTATTTTATGAATTTTTTCATTTCAAAATCGTTCGACCAGTATTTTCAAAAAAATTGTTTTTTCTCGAAAACATATTTAAAATTTTTTTTGAGTATGTCAATTTTAAGAAATCTATAGTTTATTCTAGGAGAAAAATTTAAAAAAAAAAAATCTATAGACCCGTTTTCAAAATATTCAAAAAACAAAATAATTTTTTTAAAAAAATTATTAAAAATTAAAAAAAATGTTTCTGAAAATTTTAATAAGCAATATTATTTTAATCATAAAACACTACATATCTTGAAAATTTCATCAAAATCCGTCAATTAGTTAACGAGAAAGTCTGATTTTAAAAAACTGGTCATATGGGAGGTACCGTTATAAAACTTTTTCTGAAAAATCCATTAAAACTTAAAGATAGATTTTGCATATAAAACATCATTCTGAAAGTTTTATCAAAATCGTAGGAGCCGTTTTCGAGAAAAATAAGTTTTTCATTAAAAGTTATATGGCAGGTACCGTTAGTTTTGGAGCTAGAATGCCCATTCAAAAAACTGTCGGGTAAAGCACTCTAAAAATACTATATACCAAGTCTGAATCAAATCGGCCCAACCGTTTAGGCTGTAGATATCGATACGGACAGACAGACGGACGGAATTTCCGGACCCACTTTTTTTGACTTCTCTATCATCGTAATGTCATGTTTGATTGTTAGATTTTTTTTTGTTTTTACGAATGCATAACTTGCCTCATAGTCCCTATAAATTGCAAGTAAAAAAGTAGGCAACCAAGCACATTATGCTCCTTTTAATCCCCAGGACCTTTATAATTCCCCTGCATTCATTTAACATTTCCCACTCCACTCCATATCCTTTTCACAACACAAGATTATTGTTATTATTTTAATTTTCTCGTTAAAAGGATATGTCCACCTCCTGCTGGCTTAAGATTTAAAATTAAAAAAAGAAAAAGAAAATGCACGCGCAACAAGGACCTCATGCTCTTCTAGCTCCCAGTCAAAGCCCATAACGTCGCATTTTTGCCCTTAGCTCTGTCATTCGCTTTTGCAATTTGTGCACACCATTATCCCATCTATTGTTCACCGGTCTAGGGGACCCTTTCTTTTCATTTATTATCATCCCGAACAATAACATAGGCCAGGACAACAACAACTTCCATAAAAAAACAGCTAATTTTCAAAGAACAAGAACAAGATGAAGAAAAACGAAATGCAGCTGTCATCATAGCTCAAGAGGTGTTTTTGTGTCATTCGATTTTAATTTTAAAGAGAGTCCTTTTTTTTGTTATTGTTAATGCTCTCAGGATCTTTTCTTTTGTCGCCTTTGAATTTATCGCAATGATGTTTGCTAATAGCTAAAGAATACTCTGGTGCTGCTTGATGTGAGAAAATCAATAGAAGAGTCCTGTTTCTGGATGAAGGATGAAGTAGGTATCTTAAGAATGGAATTAAGATTCGATCGAAAGGATAAAAAATCGGGGGATTTTTTTTTGTTTTTTATAATTTTCTTAACTAGAGGTCGATGTGGGAGTGTGAGAGAGGTAAGCAAATAAAATCGTGAATGTACATTGATTAAATGACGAGTCCTCGATGGAATCAATAAGGATACAACGCTGTGTCTGTGTATAAAGATAAATTTAGTAAAACAAAAACGAAAACTCTTCACTTTACAGAAGAAGAACAAGTACTACTAACATCCAGGGAGTTCTCATTTTTCCTTGCTTCTTCCGCCGCAAGGACATGAAGTTTCTCTTGTATGTAAATCACATCCTTGTTTGTTCTTCTCAGTCTATGTGCCAGACAATGTGAACGTATAATTAGAATGTATTCTCTACACTCGGGTGGGAAATTCGACGATTTTATGCATAACGAACAGGATTTTGGGGAGACAAAAAGGATTTCGAAAAGAAAAAGGGATCAAAGAGCTGAACAAAAAATTGGATTCTATGATGGAATTAATTGAATTTGCTAGACAACACGTTGTTCGAGGGCGTAAGAGCTATAGAGAGAAGACAAATTAAAAGAATTCTTCTTCTTCGATTACAATTCACACATGCAGTTACATCATCGTCCTTAAATCACATTGTTCCTGATGTAATCTCTGCATGTCCCTGATTGACTATTTATTTGTAACTCAGCGCGACACACATAAGCAAGTGTGTTGTAACAACGAGAGAATTAACTGTTTGAGATTTACATTTTCGTTTCGGTTCAGCTTTTCCACCTGCAGATAGAATACAGAGAGGAAATGTGAGCCACAGGACTGTAATTATTTTGTATGTGTGTGAACATGATTTGGAAATCCCGACGAGATTCACGCGAAACCACATTTAAATTAATCAAATGATTGTGTGTGATTAGTTTTCTGCGCGCAAGGGTTACAGTCAGAGTCAGTGGAAAGACACAGAATTCAGCAATTCCCGAGCTATTTCAACCAAAAAGGTTAAAATGGATTCTTAGGAACTCCCCAACTTGTCAGGATGTTTGTTAATAAAGCTTGTATGTGGGTGTGTGGTTGGTGCACGCCGCACACCGGTTAATCACAGAATAGAGTTGGATGCAGTCAGTAATTGAATGGAAATTGTGCTGACACCTTTAGTTTTTGGAAAATAACATACCGTTACCCGTTTTATGACGTTTGTGAGAATCACTGCCAAGGATGTGTTTTCGGTTTTGGATTGACATGATGTGATGAAGTTGCTTTGATGCACTGATGGAATGTGTAGTGAGATGTTGTGTAGACACCGCAGGATGCATTATATTACAATTTCCAATTTATTGGAAGAAAATGAGAAAATTTATCTACACACATGCACATCATCGAGACTAAACCTACTTTATATGAAGTGCTGAGCTGACGACTAAAAAGTCTTTTGCGGAGAGGGAAATGCTTCACCTGCTAGTTTAGTTGGATTAAGCAACTGATTGAGATGACGATGAGCGGATATGAAGAAGATTTTTCTGGTCTTAAGTACTTTATGGGGTTTGATTAAAATTGTATGGGAAATATTAAATTGTCTATAATATGAACTATGTTTGAGTGGATATTAAGAGGTCTTACCTACCAACATTTCAAAGCTAATATCGTTTTACCTAACCTTCAGATTGAAGGTTTCCGGAAAGCTATCGGAACTAAGGGAGTATGATCATGTAGTAGGGACCTTTTGAAAATTAAGAGATTAAACAGGATTCAGAAAGGAAACTGGAAGAAAATTAGGTCAGATTGTTTTATTTAATTTAAGCCTTAATTGGTTTGAGCATTTCTCTTCCAAGAAAACAAGAAGTTGAAACAACGAGTTACATGAGCCACCCTATTTTTTTATAATTAACGCACGCACAAGGGACTATTTGTTTCCCTTTTAATGTAGAGCAAACTGCGCGGGCATTAGGGAGATAGAGAGGGAGAGGATAGGAGGTGTCGATTAACATTGGTTTTGAATGCTTGCAGATCAAAATGGCTAGGGAAAATCTCGCCGGGTAAAAAATTCCAAATTCGTGTTGTTCGGCTAAATAAAGAATCTCTATATTTTACGGTACGTCCGAAATTGAGCTCAAGGGTGAACTGATGAGCATTCCTTGAGAGACGAGTATTACGGGAGAAACTTTTAAGGGGAGGAATGCAGCTGGCTACTTCGAGTGATCATTTTTTATAAAAGAAACGATAAAATAAGGAAAGACATGAAACATTGCGTCGGTGTTCGAGAGGGGCAATTGTTTGAACGGCAGTTCTATTTCCTATCAATCTTAACGTTCAATTTTGTATTCTATCAAGCAGGTGAAGCGATGCTTGTGAAGCACCTGCCCAGAGGTGGGAGTTATACTCGAGGTTAGGGCGTATAAACGCTTTATAGATTGTAGCCAGATCAGATGGGGAAAAATACTTCTTACACCGACACAGAAAATCTCAGCACTTAGCAGCATTCTTAGCGATCTCAAATATATGGTCGTTCAAACGGAGGTCGTCGTTGACACACATACCGAGTACTGAGAGCTTTTCGGTTTCTTCGATGTAAGTGCCATTCATGGACAATTGCATTGGGGGTATGTTTAGCTTTAACGACAGAAGACAGCATTGAGTTTTCGAAGCATTAAACTCCACACGATTCCTATTACCCCATTTGACAATGCTGTATAAATCGGAGTTTAATGAGCTTGACTTACGGAACCGTTGCAATTGTACGTCAGAAGGCGAAGGACGTGAATTATCGAACGAATATGAAAAGCTAAGGGTAGAGTCGTCAGCAAAACAATAAAGTGGATTAGAAATAACCGACAGAAGATCATTTATAAAAATGAGGAAAAGAGTCGGAGACAGAGCAGAGCCCTGGGGCACACCAGCATTTATTTTATGGGAATCAGACTTGAATCCGTCCAATACAACTTGTATTGAACGGTCCAGAAGATAGCTTCCAATCGAACGAACTACCAAAAGCACGCATTTTCGGTAGTAGAGCTACATGCCAAACTCTATCAAATGCCATGGAGATATCAAGAGCAATAGTCTTACTTTCACCAAAGCGATGTAAAGATTTTTTCCACTGTTCAGATCACCAGTGGAACGGTTGCTGCGGAAGCCATACTGACGGTCATGCAGAAGCTTTCGATCTTCGAGATATTCCTTAAGCTGACGGTTAATCAGCGTTTCCATGATGTTAGAAAGAAGGGATGTCACTGCTATGGGTCGTTAGGAATAGGGGGAAGATGGGTCAGATTTCTTTTTCCATCTTCTAGGAAAGATTCCTGAAGAGTAGGAGCGATGGAAAAGCTTACGCAGTGGCTTTGCCAGTGTGGAAGAACACTCTTCAGAAGAATCGGGGTTATACCATCATTTTAAACTTGCCATTATAACCATATAAAATGTTTTTCGTTGACAGCGGCTCCATGATGCTAGGAATACCTACTAACCAGAACCAGGTATGCATGAAGTATCAACGAAATCTTTTTTTCATTTACTTTAGAAAACAAAACGCACGATCTTAGCTGCTAATTCAAGTCAACTTCTTGGAAGGTAAGCCTTCCTCAAAAGCTTTGGCTGTTTTGCATAAATATCGTTCTCCTGCTGTATTATGACGTTATTGAAGTCATAAGAAGAGTATTATCATTGATCCGAAGTTCCCCCGTTTAGGATGATAGATTTCCAACCTAGTTTTTGAAAAAGTACGGGCCAAAGAAACTTATAGTTCAAAATTCCAATGCCAAATATTGTCAATCGTACCATATAATGACTGTTTTTTTGTTAATATAAACGTTCATTCATTCGTACAGCGTCGATATCCTTTGGTCAAAGCCAAAACAAACTGTCCTTTTCTTTCAATGTCTTCCCCATGTTTCTTCCATCAAAACATTTGATAGCTTTGAACTAACTCCAACTTCACTCAAAAAATGCCATTCATTAAATTTTCATTAACTACAACAAAAACAATTAATCATTAATTATTTACCCATCTACCAAAAAAAAAATCTTATCAACTTTGAAATGTCCCTATCTTAAAAGTCAAATGAATAATTTTATCCCAAAATCAACATTCAAAGTAAAAATTTTGTAACACGTGACATATCCCCATTTTTGACACGTCATTCCATCAGGATACTTCAACAACATATAAACTAGCAACTTGTCCATAGTCATTGGCAATGTGGCATAGAATTCAGAAGGACAAGGCCATCTGTTTGGGTATTGTCAATGTACCCCCTCAACATAAAATGTCATGTTCCGAATGATAGGTTTTCTCATTCCAGAAAAAAAAAAAGATAAATGGTCGATGTTGTGGAATTTTATTTTGGGGAGTCACTCAAATGCCATCCATAGTGGATTAATTGTGAAAGAAGAAATAGAAACCATAAGAACTGAAATTGGAAATAATTAGGCAGGTTCGATGATTGATCTTGATAGGTTAGGGAATATTTACCTTGACAGAGGATCAAGGCAACGCAACGTTTAGAAGTTTATTTGGATTTCAATGTCAGGGACTTTCCATTCTTAATTAGGTAGTGTGTTTTTCAATAGAACGCCATTTCTAGGAACATGTTTTTGTTACATGGATCACAAATTTGTAATAGAAAAATGTGGTTTGGTTTTATTTATGATATCTCGATAGTCCGTTCACAATAGTTAGCTTCTTTTCATTTGTGTTTTAGAAGAACCAAATTTTGTATACCTCCTGGAGTCTTTTTTTATAATTTTCCAAATAAAAAAACAGTATGGAGAAATGACGTATGTATGTTGTAACAAAATTAGAAAAAACTTCATATCCTTCCAATATATCTCAATTGCAATCATTGGGATAACGATTTTAATAACCTAAAAAAGCGCTTCTTTGTGGGAATCTAAGTAACAAGTGAGGGGAACCGAAAATGAAATAGCCGGCATTAATCGCAAATCAAAAGATGAAACATTCAGTGCGAAAGGAAATAGGATAAGTTCAGTTCATATTTATTTGTAGTATAGAGAATGAAATTTTTTTAACAAAGAGTACAATTTTAGAAATTTAGAAAACTAGTTTCTTTACTACTATAATTACAAAGCTTATAACAATTTTCAAATAATAATATAATAAACAATAAACAACGCTTAAGGGAAAAACTACAAGAAAAAAACCCTCATATGAAACTTAAAAACTACTATTGCACGTTAACCCAATTATTACTTGAATTATATAATTATTGTTAGCTTAGAATTAAATCATTATCTGAATAAGAGGATCGTTGAAAAAAATTATTTTGCAACTTATATAGCACAATTTTGATAGGGCTGACATTCGCTCTTTTGTGGAGCCGTGCCGTAGAGTAATAGCGAGGTAAATTTAACATCAATTTTAGAACTTTATTTTGACTTATCTGCAGTTTTTTAAGATGAGTTTCAGCACAGTCAATTGTGATCGATATATGTTTTTCGAAAGTTAGTCTTTTATCAAGAGTAATGCCAAGATATTTACAACTTTCTGTCCATGGGATGTTTATTGAATTTATTTTAAGAGATGTTTGCGGGAGAAAAGTTTGCTTTCTCCGTCGAGTGAGCCACATAGCTTGACATTTCTCGGTATTAACTTTTATCTTCCATTTTGCAAAATAATTAAGGAGAGTATCTAAAGAACTCTGCAAGCACGTAAGTGCATCTTGAGGAAGAACACTAGCGCTGTAAAAAGTGCAGTGTCATCTGCAAACATGGCAACTTCGGTGTTATTTTCAAAAGTAGGAAGATCTGACAAGAAAATATTGAAGAGAATGGGGCCAAGTACGGAACCTTGGGGAACCCCAAAACTAATATCAAATATGGCGAACCTAGCAATACCAGTAGATACAAAAAAAAATTCTGTTTTTCAAAAAGTTCCATATAATTTTGACAAGATAATCTGGAAAATTAAATAACAACAATTTGTAGATAAGTCCTTTGTGCCAAACGGTGTCGAAGGCTTTTTCTATATTAAGTAAAACTAAAACAGTGGAATGCTTTGAGTTTAGATTGCTTTTAATATAATGTTTTAATCTTAAAACTTGATGGCTGGTAGAGTGGCCAGTTCTAAATCCATATATTATTATCTTCAATATGTTGTAAAAGTCGACTCTTTATCACCTTTTCGAATATTTTACTTACACTGCTTAGCAGGCTTATAGGCCTATAGCTAGCTGGATTTTCTTTTGGTTTTACCGCTTTGGCAATGGGAACCACTTTTCCATTTTTCAGGAAAATAAGATAACTTAACACAAGCATTAAAAATAAACCTTAAAAAGGTGATGCCTTTTTTAGGCAAGGCTTTTAATAATCGGTTATTAATGCCATCGCAACCAGATGCCTTTTTAATTTTTAACTTAACTTGAGTGATCAAAATATTGTTTTGAACTCTAAACGGTGGAATAGTATAACACTTTTTTTTAGTTATTTTTGTTACATTCCAAAGGATAAATTGTTCCATTTTCTATTCCGAAGGAGTAGGATTTCATTTTGGATTTTGCAATTAAGAATTTTTACATTAGTTTTATATATTTCTAGCTTGTATCGAATCCACTTTCTCCTCTCAGAATTTCGCAGGCGAATTAGCTGTAAGATATGATCTGGAAGCGGTTGAGAATCAGCGGAGGAAGATGTACTCCGGATCTTAGGAATAGATACATCAGCAGCGTTATTAATGGTTTGTTGAAATTTCTCAGTGACTGTGTCAACCTGATTAAAGGAATGGATATCGTCTAGGGATAAGATTCCATCGTACAAATTTTCAGATATGAAACTTCGATATCTTACCCAATTTGCAGCAGAGTAGTTAAAGCGGACTCCTGTATTGCTAAAGGCACATTTGGACAATAATTCTACATAAACAGGAAGGTGGTTTGAACTCAAAGCATTTATTGTTAAGGGTTGCGAGAATTGTAAAGGATTATTCGTAAAGAATAGATCAATTGTTGAAGGATTTCTCGATGTAGAACTTGGGATATATGTTGGTGTGAGGGGATGCAATAGTGAGAGAGATCTGTTTACGGAAACGATATTGTGAAATATATTGCCCTAACAATTAGCTCTCAGACAACCCCACTGTTGATGCCTACAATTGAAATCACCTCCAATGATGAAGTTTGGACTCGACCTTATTATTTTAAGAACATCTCTTTAAATTTTTTTTTCATCGCCAGAATTTCCACCTGAGAAATAAAGAGATAAAATACTTAATTTAGATAAGTCTTGGAGTACAATTTCTAAACCTATAGCTTCAGCTATTGCTCGGAAAATAAATGGTGGAAAGTATGTCATAAGTAACGACCTAAGTGCAACCCTATTAAAATCCGATTTTGAAAACCTATTGAGCTCACATGTGGATAAACAAACTTTATGGCACTATTGTACACCCGAGATATGGAATGATGCCCTGGACACACCAATTACGGAGACAGAAGTAAATTTGGCAATGAATAACCTCGAAGAAGGAAAAGCAGCAGGTTCAGATCGGGTATCTACAGAATTTTTTAAATACGGAACTATGAAGTTGAGTAGAACTTTGACAAGATTATTTACCGACATTTTTGAGTATGGAGTAATTCCTCAACAGTTTAATGATGAGCTCATAAAATCTTTACAGCGATTATCCAGCGTTTAAGAGAATGGATCGAAGACAACAATCTGCTGAAGGAATAACAAACTGGATTCAGAACAGGATATTCTACAACGGATCATATTTTCGTTCTTAGAAGCATATCGAATTCCTTTCTTTCTCAAAACAAAAAAACTTTACGCCTTTTTTATCGATCGGTAAGCAGCATTTGACAGAGTAGACCGAGGTGCACTTATGCACAAACTTTATGGACTGGGGATGACTGATTCAGGGACTGTATGACGACAATAGAGCAGCAGTGTGGAACGGTAAAGAAGCATCAGAATGGTTTCATACACGGTCAAGAGTAAAACAAGGATGTGAACTTAGCCCTAGTTTGTTTGCATTGTTTATTGAAGACCTAATTGATAGCCTACCTTGCGGTATAGAGTATGCAGGGACCCTTATAAAAGCTTTACTTTTTGCACATATTAGCGTATACTCCGGAATCATTACAGCTAATGATTAACAGTGGATATTGACCGTTAATCTTACTAAATCAAAAGTATTAATATTCAAAAAAGGAGGGAGACCCGTATCCAACGAAACATGGTACTTTAACGGAGAAACAGTTTGTGAATCATAGCAGCAAGTACAGGGTTTTTGAGGCGGTTGCAGAATCAGTACTGTTTTACGGAGCACTGGTATTTGGTTGCAAAGAATATGAGTCTGTGAAAAAGCTTCTTAGATTCTACATTAAAAGAACTTTCCACTTATCATCAAACTCGCCGAATTATATGGTAATGCTGGAAACTGGACTATCACCGCTTTTTATCAAAACGTTGAAGTTTCAAGTGAACTATATGATAAAAGTTATGAACAGCTTCAAGCAATCCAAAAGAAAAGTAACTGGTTTATGGATTGGATGGACTTAGCGCAACAAATAGATTTTAAGGTAAATTTTGATGTGAGAGCAACAGAAAGCTGGAAAAATACACTATATCAACTCATCACAAGTGTGGATGAACACAAACGAATGAGATTTTAACGTCAAGCGGAGGACTCAATTTATAGAACCTGCTACAGGCAACTGAACCGTCACTTAAATGATCATAACTATTTCAACGACAGTTATAAGGTAGAAGAGATTTCTATGATGTTCCGTTTGAGAGGAAAATTATTAAGGCTTAATTACATACCTCATCGTGAGGACCTAAACATCCTATGCAGTATGTCTAATTTGGGATTAATTGGAGATTGAGATTGAAGTCTGTTGGAGGGTTGCTGACGCTTACAAAAGAGACGGCTTTTTTCTCACTAAGGCACATTTTCCTTCCCAGCAGTAGCAGACAAATTCTTTCGATATAAATATAATTAACGGAAGAACCTAAACCACATATGTATTGCAAATATTGTAAAGTAGTCGAAGATCAGATAATCACGGAGAGGTATATCTGGCTTTTTTTCTCTGGAGTTATATAAAAGATCAGGTTCATCAAAGTTGATCACTTAAGCAGAATTTTGCTTATCAAAAATCAAACCTCATGAATGGACAGATTAACTCATGACGACCCGGAAAACGAAAAAAGCCTATAATTAACTTCGAATTTGCAAGCAGAACGAAAGGTCCTTAAAATACCACAAAGAACTAAACAATAAGTGAGAATTCTTCTAGGATAAGGCAAAAACTAAAAAATGTCATGGGATAGGTGTAAAAGGTATAATTTTGTGGTAAGTTGAAAGAGACGGATTAAGGCTAATCAAACTTGCCGCTGACCGAAATATGTAAAGGAAGAAAAATGGCCACATTGTGATCAACAAAAAGTACTCCTTCAATGGAATGACGTTCCAAAAGATCAACATTGATTTCGACAAAATTGTAAAGAAGGTACCTCAAGAATACCCTGACCAAAACCAAAAGGAGTAAATACAGCGAGGAATTTTCCAAACAAGTCTCTTTTTTAACCTACCCTTGCAACCAGCATCAAGTATTGATAACTAGTAGCAATGTTGCCAACCTGCCACCAGAAAAACCGCTTTCTACCGATGAATGAGTCCCAATTGCGGATCATTCTAGATCAACAGGCGATGAATTTTGTTTTGGCTATCCTTTATTGGGGAGGATAAAAATAAGGAATTATGTAAAAAGAGGTACCGATGCATATTAGTTTTAATGTTTGAAAGTCGAATATGAAATGAATATTAAAAGTTGAAATCACTGTCATCAGTAAAGCAATTTATTGGTTCAGTTGTTTCAGATAAGAGCTTGTTGATACATAAATATAACGAAAAGAGTAGGAGACACAAAACAGAGCCCTATAGCACTCAAAGCAACACAACTTTCTTCTAAACAGTTTTTGAAAGAATTAGTAACACAATGAAGAATTTAATTAAGAATTTAGTAAAAAGCACTGAATTTTCGATAAAAAGGGCTTGATCCTCAAATCTATCAAATGCTTTAGAATTATCAAGTGCACTAATCTTCCTTGCGCCACTTACATAACTATGGAGGGAATATTTCCAAATTTCGGTGAGATATACAATCGAAACACCAGTGGGTTTATTGCTATAAAAACAATATCGAAAGGTCATTACGAAGCTTTCGATCTTCGAAATATTTTTAAACTAAAAATATTTCTTGCTTTTATTTGGCTTAGCTTAAGAATGAGCCGATACTTATATAAACGATATATGCTTGAATTAAAGCATGGCTGATGAATGGCATCACAGCACTGTTTCACCGAAAAAAGGAACCATATGAATTGTTCTTTCTTAAATATTTTTTTTTTCAAATATTCAAAGAAAAATAATTAGGAATTTAAATTTAATTTTATGTAATTGCATTTAAAATTATAATTAAGAAAAAATTCCCCAATGACAAATTATTATAAACAAAAATAAATTATAAATATAATATAAATTTGGAATAAAGAAACAACAAATAAAAATATAGAGAAACCGATCGTTGAGAAAAGGTCTTATTTAAAATTAACAGTGCTTCATAATATAGTGTGCTAACATAAAACGCATAATTGAAATCAGATATTTAATAAATTGTTGATCTTAATATACAGAAAACAAATATTCAACAAACGAATAGAAAATGTAAGCGTACGACACGTTATAATACTTTGAAAAAAAAAGAAAATGTAAAAATCATAAAATAACTACTCACCAAAAATATTAAGATAATAGGAATGCACTCACCTGAAATTAAAAAATAAAATTATTAAGTAAATTAAAATGAAGAAAATCAAAATATATGCAAAAATCTAAGAAAATGATAAAGATGGGTTATTTTTTGTATTTAAAAGGGAATTACGAATAAAAGAATGATGGATGTACCTCTGTAAAATAAATCAAATTATTCCATTTTCTTGATTAAATCCAAGTTCTCCTTATTGCCAATTTGAAAAGTTAATCTTTCTCTTAGTGAGCGAACGAGTAAGCATTATATTGCTATTTCGATAAAATACAATTCTGTATTAATTCTCTTAAAAAATACCGACACACTGCTCTACCGGTAACACGCCATTAGAATAGCTCAATAAACAAAATTTACCGTAATTCACTCCGCGAATTTAACACTAATTTAACCTAAAACCGATGAATTTTTTTTTGAAAAACACACGGACGAGATCATCAAATTCGAATTAATAAAATAATTTTAAAGATAGGTTAGTTTTTATTTAAAAGGGAAATTACGAATAAAAGAATGAATATACCTTTGTAAAATAAATAAAAATTATTCCATTTTCTGGATAAAATCGTATACTTAATACCCAAGTTGTCCTTACTGCCAATTTGAAATGTAAATCGTTCTCTTAGCGAGCGAACGAGAAAGCATTATATTGCTATTTCGATAAATATAAAATTCTGTATTAATTCTCTTAAAAAAATACCGACACACTGCTTTACCGATAACACGCCATTAGCATAGCTCAAAAAACAAAATTTACCGTAATTCACTCCGCGAATTTAACACTAATTTAATCTAAAACCGATGAAAAAAATCCTTGAAAAACACACGGACGAGGTCATCAAATTCGAATTAATAAATTAATTTTTTTTTATATTTATTGACACTTGAAATATTCACAAATAAATTAAACTTTTTTAAACGCTCACTAAGCAAACCGGATGATGTGTGGGGTGATCTGATAGCTTCTGTACTTGACTAACATGTTAACAGGTTGGCAATGCACTCACTTCTGAAATGACGCTCTGAATATGATCAGAGAGTGGGTGGTGGGTGTTTTTTTTTTTTTGTTTGGCAAAACTCCCTTTAGTAATGTGTGCGTGCATGGGAATTTCTTTTATGTAGATTTTGGAGAGTTTGCTTTTGTTGTTTTTTCTTAATTATGACATTAGAAAAGGATTTTTTTGTTTGATAGTGGATGTGGGAAATATAGAAAAAGACAATAAATGTAAGAATAAAATATGTTTAAAACAAGAGAGCGTGATACGTGATAGTTCTCCATATACTACTAGAGTAAGAAAAAGACAAATGTACACAATGTAAATGAGAAAGAAAGACTCAATAAAATGAATTGAATTGAATTGAATTGATAGTGGATGTGGGAAATATATTGATTTGAATTTAAATTTAAATTAGTTGACAGTTTAAAATTATTAAGTAAATTAAAATGAAGAAAATCAAAATTTATAACAAATATTAATGAGAAAATCAAGTACATAAATAGGTTTTTTTTTAATTTAAAATGAAAAAGAATGAATGTACCTGTATAAAATAAATGAAATTACTCCGTTCCATGGTAATATATTCCACTAAATTTCCAAGATGACCGTTTGCCAATAAAAAAATGTAACTTTTTCTCTCTCTTGGCGAGCGAACGAAAAAGAATTATATCGCTATCGAAAACTGTTTTCTATTAACACTCTTAAGAATATCACAAAGCACGGACGCACTGCTTTACCGTTAAGAAGCCATTTGCAAAGATCAAGAAACTAATTTACCGCAATTTAACACTAATTTCACCCAAAAACGGATGAAAAATTCTTGGAAAACACACGAGATCAAATTCGAATTAATTAATTTTGTATTTTTTATATTTTCTTACACTTTTTGAAATACACAAAAAAAAATAAATTTTGAAACGATCACTGAACAAACTGGACGATGTCTGGGGTGGTAGTTTCTCCGCTCAACTGACATGTTAACAGGTTGGCACTGGACTCACTACTGAGTAGGATTAGCAATGAATATGATCAGAAAGTGGGTGGTGGGTGTTTTTTTTTTTGTTTGCTTGGCAAAACTCCCTTTGATAATATTTGTATGGGCATTTATTTTGTATAGATTTTGGAGAGTTGGCTTTTGTTGGTGTAGAGTGCAGAAGATTTATAAATGATTACGTAAGGAGAGGATATTTTGTACATTGATAGTCGAAAATTATTACGTGTCTCCACGAATTGGTTAAGAATAAGTAGTTGCGACATCAACTCATATGGAAGATATGTATGTGTGAAGAAAGGCATGACTGATGAATGGAAAATCAGCACAGCATTGTTTTCAAGAAAAAGGAAACATTTGAATTTATCTTTTTGGAAAATACTTTTTTCAATTATTCAGAGAAAATAATCAGAAATTGAATTTTTAATAAATTTTTGATCTTAAAACACAAAGCACAATGTTTTATGAAACGAATAGAAAATGTATGCGTATGACAAAATATAATAATTTTGTTTTAAAAAAAATTATAAAAGAACTCACCAAAATATTAAGATCAAAGCGAAGCACTCACCTGAAAATTAAAAATTAAATAAATAATAAAATCATGTTTTTGAAATAAAAGGCATTAATATACCTCTATTAAATAAATAAAATTTCTACTTTTTCTTGATAATGGCCTCATCCCTTAAGTTTCCAAGATGGCCGTTCGTCATTTTAAAATGCAACTCTCTCTTTAAGAGCGAACGAGAAAGTTTATATCGCTATTTCGATAAAATTACAATTTTCTGTTAAATCTCTTAAAAAAATCACAAAGCCCCCGACGCACTGCTTCTACCGATTACAACCCAATTAGCACAGATCAAGAAACAAATTTACCGTAATTTACTTCACGAATTTAACACTTACTGAACCTAAAACGGATGAAAAAAATCATTAAAAACACATGAGGTCAAATCCGAATTAATTAATTTTGAAATTTTTATATTTTTGACACTTTTTGAAACGATCACTTAGCAAACCGGACATGTGTTCGGTGATAGTTTCTTCGCTGGACTGACATGTTAACAGGTTGCACTCACTATCACTACTGAATAATGACGCTCTGAATATGATCAGAGAGTGGGTGGTGGGAGGGTTTTTACATTAGGAAAGGATTTTTTTTATTGATAGCGCGCGCCGCTGGGTAAATTCAAATATTTTTTAGTATAGAATTTAATTTATTTATCTGCCAAATTATGTGTATATGTTGAAAAATTCAAATATTAGCCAGCATGATCTTAAGCCCCTGAAAAACTTGTAATAAATCACCAGGAATCATTATTAAAAAACAGGCGATTAATCCGCTCAAAAATAATAAGGCCTCAGGAGCCGATGGTATACCTGCCGAGCTGATCAAACATGGAGGGCCAACACTACATCAAGCAATTCATGAAAACATAGTACACGTATGGGAACACGAAGAGATGCCAAAAGACTGGCGAAAAGGCATCATATGTCCCATACATAAGAAGGGAGATATCACAAAATGCAGCAACTATAGGGGTATAACATTGTTGAGTACATCCTATAAGATATTCTCCTCTATCCTGCAAGAACGGATAGCCCCATACGCTAATACCATAATGTGGTTTTATACCAGGCAAATCAACAATTGATCAGATCTCTACCCTTAGGCAGGTGATGGAAAAAAGTCTGGAGTTTAATATCCCAACATACCATCTTTTTATAGACTTTAAAGCTGCCTACGATAGCATAGCCAGGGTAGAACTTTATAAGGCCATGAGAGAGGCTGACCATGACCAACATCACAAGCCAAGTAAAAGTAGCAGGTTTGCTATCCAGACCAATCAACATCTTTAATGGACTCCGACAAGGGGATGGTCTGGCTTGCATCCTCTTCAACCTGGCGTTGGAGAAAGCAATCCGTGACTCTGGCACGTCAACAAAAGGGACTATCGTCACCAACTCCAGCCAGATACTAGCTTACGCAGACGACATCGACATCATCGGCAGAAGCCAACAAGCTGTACAAGACTCCTTTACCCAGGTCGAGCAAGCGACAAAATACCTGGGGCTGCACATAAATGAAGGGAAGACTAAGTACATGGCGGCAACGTCTGCCAGAAATGTTGGTACAACCATCAGGGTAGCGCAGCACGAACTTGAAGTAGTGCAGTCCTTTAACTATCTTGGGTCAAAAGTAGCAGCCGATAACAATATGGAGGAAGAAATACGCGGGCGGCTGCTGAAATCCAACAAAACCTACTATAGTCTGTCAAGGCTCTTTAAATCCCGAAACTGCTGCTGTACAAGACTATGGTCTTACCAGTACTCACATACGGATCCGAGACTTGGGTGCTTACAAAAAGGCACTCTGATCTCTTATCCGCGTTCGAGAGAAAAGTCTTACGGAGAATTGTTGGCCCCGTGTGTGAGGAAGGACGATTCCGGAGAAGATACAATCATGAATTGTATGAAATCTATCTCGAAGCAGATGTTGTTGAAAAAATAAAGCTCGATAGACTCCGGTGGGCTGGACACCTAGCTCGCATGAGCGAAGAGGAACCAACTCGGAATGTCTTTTGCGGTACTTTTTATGGTAGAAGACAACGTGGCAGACCTTGCTTACGTTGGAAGGATGGCGTAGACCAGGACGCCCGAAGCCTTGGGGTGCGCAATTGGATGGCGTCGGCCAAGCAATCGGGATGTATGGAAGAATTTGTTGAAGGAGGCCCGGACCGGATCCCGGTTGTTGCGCCGATGATGATGATGATGATAATCATTATTAAATTCTAATCTATTGGAATCGGTAAGAAAGAGGCAACTCTAAATTTCCTTGATCCCAATGAACTAAACAACACTTTCGTTTTGAGTGACGTCCAAGAACTTAACTTTGTCCCCAACAACGAAATGTTTTTTGAACCTCCATCGGTTTTTGAGTTTGAAGTTGTATCAGAATATGATATCCTGGAAAGCATTCGTTCCATCAAATCTGATGCTCGTGGAGAAGATGGTGATCCAATTAGTTTTTTTTTTGAAAAGGATTCTTCCACATATCTTCAATACCTTGAAACACTTGGTTAATTTTTATATAGCGTCTTCATCGTTTCCTGAGAGCTGGAAAAAGCTCATCAGTGTGGCTAAAAAACCGAGCGTCAGCTCTAGCTTTTAGACTTCCGACCCATTAATATTCTTCCGTGGGCTTTTGGGAAAATTCTAGCGTCGCAGATATCCAGTCACCTTACTAGATTTAATATACTGGCCCCAGTGCAATCTGGTTTTCGTGAAAAGCATAGCTGTCAAACTGCCGTGGTAAAGGTCCTTGACGATATAAGGGTTCAATATGATCAAGACAATGTGACTGTTCTCTGTTTACTGGATTTTTCGAAGGCCTTTGATATACTTTGCAAAAAGCTGGAATACTACTTTGGTTTTCATGAGAGAGCAATGCAACTTATTAGGAATTATTTTTGTAACCGTAGTCAAAGAATTAATATTATTCAGATTCAATCTCGGTCTTTGAATTTGCAAATGGGTGTACCTCAAGGTTACATTCTTCGACCGATATTGTTTTGCCTCTATATTAACGTACTTCCTAGTGTCTGTTCAAATGTGCTCTTGGATCTTTATGCGGATGGTGTACAATTGTATATAACTCGCCCAATTGGCTTGCAAGAAGATTTGGCGTGTAGACTTAATGAGGATCTCCAATTGGTCGCTTCATAATGGTCTTACACTTAACCCTGCAAAGTGTCAACTTATAGCAATTTCCAAAAAGAAGATTCTCTGCCTCCAATTTTCCTCTCCCCATCCCAGCTTAGTTTTGTGGACACTGTAACTAGTCTTGGTATTAAGGTAAATAAATCGCTCCTTGCTGAAAATCATACCAATTATATAATAGGAAGGATTTACACTGGCCTGTCATAACTTTGGCTATTTTCTGCCATGCTTCAAATTTTAAAAATGCACTTGCTTCTCACTTCACACAGCAATCATAAAATGCTTTCTATTTCTTATTTTTTCTTATATTCCGTTTTCTATTTCTATTTTCTAATTTATTTTATGGAAAAATTGTTAAATAATGTTATTTGTTAGCTATTTTTAATGATTATTAATTAAGTCAAAATATAAGTATTTATTATACCCAATGTTAGGTACTATAAAAGACTTATGTCTTACTTGTAAATTTGTATCTTAATAAAAAATTGAATTGAATTGAATTGAATTGAACTATTAAACTCAGGCGTAAGGCCTTATAGTCCGGGAGCCAGCGACAGATTTCCATGACCAAGTTCCTCTCAAACGATAATTGGTGGATAGCACCAGGGAATCCTACTAATATTATAAACGTGAAAGTTTGTGAGTATGTATGTATGTGTGTATCTATCTTTGTTGCTCTTTGACGCAAAAACTACTGAATGGATTTTGATGAAACTTCACAATAATATAGCTTACATATCAGAATAACACATAGGCTACAATTCATAAAGATATATCGTATATTATCCAATGCATAACGATAAGTGTTAAAAAAGTCGGAAAAAACAATTTCATCTAATTATCAGATAGATATCGATGCCAGGATTTTGTGTCTGTCTCTCTGTTTGTTCCGGCTAATCTCGGGAACGGCTGCACCGATTTTGGCGGGGATTTTCAGTTGCCGATAGCAGATATCCTAAGAAGTAACTTATAAGGCTACTTTTAATTACCCACCAGGTGGCGCTCCGATAGTTGTTTTTTTATTTTAAAATTACTTATTTATGGACCAATTTTGACGGGACTTTCACAGAAAAATAGCTTATGTTGTAAGAAATATTTTCAGCTATTATAATAATCCTGCTAGGGGCGCTTTTTTTCGAAAATTCAAATTTAGGGACCGATTAGACTCAAAATCACACCATAGTATTTTTAATAAATTGTATTCAAATAAAAACAATAAAAAGAAGGCGTTTGGAAAAATTTTGATATGATATGTGGCGCTGAGGAAAAATAATAATCCTACGTATGTATATTATAAATGTGAATGTATGTTTGGATGTTTGTTCTCTAATAACGTCTCAACGGCTTTACGGATTTGGATGAAACTTAGTATGTAGATGGATAAAGTGCTGGATTGAAATATAGGCTACTTTTTTATCCAGGAAAAATGGACGGTTCCTGTGGGAGTTTTAAATGTGAAATGCTGCATTTCTGGAGATTTTTTTTTAATTCTGTGCCTTAACGACAGCATGAATTTGTGAAGTATGGTAGACGGAAGAGTTACCGGGTTCACTATACTGTTAAGAGATATAGAGATATAGGAAAATAGAGTTGTAAAGATATAGAGATATAGAGATACAGAGATATAAAGACATAGAATATAGAGATACCGAGATATAGAGACAGAGATAGAGGTATAGAGACATATAGATATAGAGATATTTAAGGATATAGAGATATAGAGATATAAAAATATACAGTTATAGAGGAATATCACTTCGATTACAAAAACGGGTAGATATTCACTATTTTAATAAAAATAAATTATAATTTTACGATAAGACCTAATTTAAGCAAAATGCTTAATATTAAGTCAACGCAAACGACGTCGCGTGTAAAAGCTAGTAGTATTACAAAACCTCGTGAACGTCAGCTGCGGTTCCGTTGGTGGGATGGTTCGTGGTAGCCTCCCACGCACGAAGAATATAATTTTTTTCTTTAGTCATTTCCTCCCGACTAACAATTTGTCAAACCATAGCTTATCTCTCATCTTCAAGAAAAAAAAATAGTCAGCTGGCTGCAACAAGACGGATTATGTGTAAATTGCATGTTTGAACTTGCAAAAAAAAATTTACTTTCAGTGATTTCCTCTCAGCTAAAATTTAGACTGATGGTAGCTTATACGCAACTATAAATGAATATAAATGTCAGCTGGCTGTATCTCGGTGAAAAGACCGTCAGCTGATATTTTGAATGTTATAACGCTCTGGACTGCTCATCCCAACCACGGAACCGCAGCTGACGTTCACGAGGTTTTATAATATTATTCCCTGATGCGTTTCACCAATTATTGCTTGAGAGGAAATGATTCAACAAGTTTTCAACTGGCTCCCGGACTATTATATCAAATGCTGAAACATTCCAATTCTAGAAATTCAATTTGGAACAAGCATTTGTTCTAAAAGAGATCAGAGAGAGAGAGAGAGATTAAAGAGATTGGACAATTTACAATACAAAGCTGTTCAAAGTGTCGGAGGAGAAGTGTATTTAAAGGCATAATTTGAAATGGTTCAAAAGTTACCTAAGAAACAGAAGATTTAATATTTTAATAACTGTAGTCTCGAAAACAAGATCTTACAATTAGTGTTCCACAAGGCTCTGCACTGGGGCCTTTACTTTTCATTATGTTTGAAAACCAATTATTACCAGTTTTGAAAGCAAATATTGGTTTTGATCTATATCTAGAGAACGACACCTTTTTTTTTAATTCTAGAGGCTCTTTTAGAATATTCACTTCGCAAAATGTCTGGCATTAGCAATTATACACGAAGTTTTCAAATATAAAAGCGAGTAGAATATTTAAAAAAAAAATTGTTCTTTTTCATTTCCGTCTTAAAATTAGAACCAATGTTATACAAGGCCATCTTGAAATGTTAATGGATTTTGAATATCTTTTAGTAGTTGAAACTTTCAAAATGGCTTCAAAATAAAAACACCAGTTTTATTTGAGCTGAAACTAAGTATTTTTAAAAGAGATGATCCTATTATACATTATAAGCGAAGAGCAATATATTTGCTTTAGAACGACATTCCTTAAAAAAAAACCCTTTTAATAGGATCCTTGATTTAAGACATTTTTTTTCAGTAGGAATTTAATATCTTTTAAGTGCATCTACTCAAAAGGAAAATAAGGACTCTGTCAAACAGACAACACATTCCTCTAAGTACATCGATTGAATACGACACTCCTTTCGGTTTCGAATAACACTTCTTCTGCTTATCTCCCAAAGGCGCTAAACAAATGGCGCTTGGCATAGAAAATCCTCCAAAGTGATCATAACAATATCCATGAAGGTCCACTCACATCTGTTTATTCTTAGATTTCAACACTAAAGTATAAACCTCTTCGAAGTCACTTGATACTCGCTTGTTTTGGATTTCTCTATCCTTGACATTTTGATGTAGGATCATAATCGACACTAGTGCAATCATCTTCAGATCCAAGAAACCACTTAAATATCCGAATATGACACCATTTCGTTTGAACCAGCTCACGGATAATACCAGATGAATGATGGTTCTAGCCCACTGAACTATCTAAAGCGATCGTGTTAAATGTTACGAAACACTGCCCTGATCTATGACTGCTCTTTGATGGAAGATATACTGGTATACGCGGGACACCAACTGTTGTCGTCTATACCTGTGAATCAAAAAAAAGGGTCGAAGTCGCGTCTTAAACCTTTTTCGGTATGCCGAAGATTTATTTCATTCGTTTCGGATCCAAGACATGGTCGGCATTATTATTATTGTTTTTGTATCCTCCTGCTTGTTCTTTTTTTGTAATTTTAATTTTTATTGGTTTCTTCTGTTCAACGGCTTGGTTTTGGTTAAATGGATAAAAAATTAGTTTTCCCTTTTTATTTAGCTTGTAAAGGTTCAAGAAGGATCCACGCCTCTAGCGAAGCATATGGCGTTTGGATCAGTTGGTGTAGGTCACACAGCATATGGCGAAGGGCTATTATCCTATTGGAATGGTATTGAAGACACAGATCCTATCATCGGAGGTACCTTGTTAGGAGCGTTAACGAGATTTTCTCTACGTTTCGTTTCTTCTCCGGAATTCCATGGAAGCGATTGATCTATCTTTAAATCTCTAGAGATACACAAACAACATTTTTCTTTTTTCGAATCCCTCATTCGTCTGTTTTTAGAAATTTATTTAAAAAAAAAAGGATCATCGGAGGACTGTTGAATTTTTCTTCCCCTGTCATGTGTTCGATCGGGGATTTGTGTCGGTCTTCTCGTTACGGTGTCGAAGTAATTTGGTGCATCCTCGATATATCACAATAAGTGATGCGTGTCCAATTGCTAGATGTTCATCCCTCTGTGTCTCCTTCCCTTTGAGGCTTTGAGCATTTTTAACTTTTGTGTAATCACTAATAACCTCCGACAATGTTTGAGGTGATGCTTAGGGATTAATTGTGTTTGAATACATTATTCCCGATAAGCCCTTTCGACCCAGATAAACATATGAAAAAGTGGATTCTTTGGGTTGATGATATATTCCCGGTTTTTTATCCCCTTGGTCGTAATAATGTTGATATAGATAGACGATTAAAGGGTTTATAATGTCGCCTCAGAGGTTGGTAATGCCGATGGTAATGATAGAGAAGAGAGATTATGCATTCGATTGCTTCAATCAGTGGGAAAGGTTGTTTTCTTTTCGGGATGAACTAGTTTCATCCAATTGGTATTCGACCAAAAATTATTATTTGCGGATGAAGAGTTGGGTAAATATAGTGATTTGGTTTATTTTTTGAAGGCCAGGTGGTGAATGAAGATTAATATGAATATTTTTCGAATATAATTGAGGATTTGGTAAACATTCCAAGGCATAATCCCTTAATTGTAGCTTAGAGCTATGAATAAATTCATCTAAAGTGTTTCAAACTATCTTTTTTTTTTTGTATTTATTGGATAGTATTCACAACTCCTTCTGGCATTTTTTCCGTATGTTTAGTTATTCTCTTGGGAATTGAAAACTTGTCGGAAAAATTGTTGTGAACTGCAATGATTGGGACATTTTTCATTTTTCTTTACCTTTTTTATAAAGAAACGACACTTCAAGACTTTTTTTTTATAACATGCGCGCGCAAAAGGGATTTGTGTGTTGCCCTTATAGTGTTAAAACGCACTGCGCGAGCATAGGAAGATTAGGGAGGGAGGGAAAGAAGGTGTCGATTAACATTTGTTTTGAATGCTTGCAAATCGAAATGGCAAGGGAAAATCCCGCCGGGTAAACTATTCCAAATTCATGTTGTTCGGCTAAAAAGAGAATCCCTATTATTCACGGTACGTCCGAAATTGGATTCAAGGGTGAACTGATGAGCATTCCTAGCAAGACGAGTATTACGGGGGAAACTTTAAAGGGGAGGAATGCGGCTGGCTATCTCGAGTGAACATTTTTTATGAAAGAAACGGTAAAATAAGGAAAGGCATGAAACATTGCGCCGGTGTTCGAGAGGAGCAATTGTTTCAGCGGCAGTTCTATTTCCTATCAATCTTACCGCTCTGTTTTGTATTCTATCGAGCAGGTGAAGCGATGCTTGAGAAGCACCTGCCCAGAGGTGTGAGTTATACTCAAGTTTTGGGCGTATAAACGCTTTATAAATTGTAGCCAGATCAGAAGGGGAAAAAAACTTCTTACACCGATACAGAAAACCTAAGCACTTAGCAGCATTCTTAGCTATCTCAAATATATGGTCGTTCCAACGGAGGTCGTCGTTGACACACATACCGAGTACTGAGAGCTTTTCGGTTTCTTCGATGTAAGAGCCATTCAAGGAAAATGGCATATGCTTAGCTTTAACGACAGAAGACAGCATTGAGTTTTTGAAGCATTAAAATCCACACGATTCCTATTACCCCATTTGACAATGCTGTATAAATCGGAGTTTAATGAGCTTGACATACGGTACCGTTGCAATTTTACGTCCGAAGGCGAAGGACGTGAATTATCGAACAAATATGAAAAACTGAGGGTAAAGTCGTCAGCAAAACAGTTAAGTGGTTTATAAGTAACAGACAGAAGATCATTGATTAAAATGGGGAAAAGAGTCGGAGACAGAACAGAGCCCTGGGGCACACCAGCATTTATTTTGTAGGTATTAGTCTTGAATCCGTCCAATACAACTTGTATTGAACGATCCTGAAGATAGCTTCTCATCTAACGAACTAGAGTATCACCGTTGCAAGATCAATGCATTATTACAAAGCTCTTTGCCAGACTTTTATCTGTGGATTATCGGTTCATAAGTGGCGCCCAAAAAATTTGTGCCAATACCTTTGCTATCCGTTTTCTTCATTAAAAGGAAAAACAAATTGAATTAAAACCACTGAAGTAAATTTCATTTAATTTATTAAATCTACCTAAGTGTCCTCTGTTTGAAACAAATCAATATTCCCAACCAGATCCAAGCCCCAGCTCGAACATAAACCAACTCCTAATGACGCAATAATCTATTTGATTGTTAGATTTACTGCTGTCCCGAAACTTGCACTATTCCAACCGCAGCAATTAAAGTGAATTTATCTACAAAAGGTAAAAACAAATCCGAAAAATCCTCAAGTTTCAAGGACATTTCTTTATTCAAAAAAATCTACATAGTTTATATCCGACACAGAGAATCTCCTCTCAAAGGAAACCCATAAACCGTTTCGAAAATGTGCACTCGAATTAGTTAGGTAAACCAAATCGGATAACCTTCACACGATCCTTGCAACACACACAATGTTAACCACACAGAGGAAAAGATGTATTTAAAATGGCGTGATTCAACCGTTTTAACCTGTTTGGTGGAAAAAAAAAAACATAACCAAAGTTCAAGGACAAAACCACCTCGACTCCGTGATATGGAGACTTAGGAAAATCGCTGAGATTTTGTTTGTAGCAAAAACATTCACACCTACCTTTCTCGAGAATTTATTGTTTATGGAAGTATTGTGCAGCAGTCTGGAATTATTCCCATATGGTCACAATCCCACGAAAATCTAGGTCAAGACCTGTCACAAAATATCTTTCTTAGGCGCCTTAGGAAAACATAAGGTCTCCTCACGTGAGGAAAAAATAAAAACAAAAATCTAATAAACCAAATCCGAAAAAAAACTATTAAAAGTCCATTGGTAGAGCTGGTGTTGTGGCATAGTGTATAGCGTGCCGTGCAGCCTCTTTTCCACGCCAACTTTTTCCTCTGCAATATATAGCTTAGACGCTAGAAGAAAACATAAGGATAAAATATATAAGATTTTCTTGTGCTGTCAGGATGAGAAATTGCTATGATTATGACAAGGTCACGACCCCATTCGACAGAACCATCCGCAAGCAGCACCAAAGAATCCTTTCACTGTTTTCTAGTTATTTATATGTGTCTATATATTTTTGTTATTGTGCGCCATCCATATTTCAAGCCTGAGCTAACACCCCCCCCCCCCCCACCACCATCGCCTTCTGCGCGCATTTTTTTTTAATGAAACAACCAAACTAAGGACGAAAAAAATCCGAAGGAACCAAAGAAAAAAAAATTACATCTAACAGCGCTCTAGGAGTCATTTTTCACGTCGTCGTCCTGCAGTTAACCTCCTTTGCCGGCTCGCGTTCCATAAGTATTCTCAAGTCACTTTTTGACTTTTTCAAAAATGATTTGACAGTTGTTTTATGCCTGTTGGCGTTCCTTCGTCCTTGTTCCTTTTGTACATCACACCAATGATTCAAAAAGTGCGAGCTGCGAGGGGTGTATATGTATGTGCCTACTTCTCAGGATGCTTCCTTCTTCTACGTCGTCATAGGCCCCCAAAAGCCCCACGCTTACAACTACAACAACAAAAAACCCTTGTCAATGTGTTAAAATAAAACTCATTTCAACCCATGATGGTTTCATGTCAAGCGATACAGACCCTCGAGTCCTTAAAGACTCCTAGAAAATTAAATAGGATAATATTTAATTTGGAACAAAAAAAGGATTTTAAAGTCTTCGAGGGACATCTCGATCTCCATTCCATTTTCCATGTCACACAAAAATCCCATCAGACAGATAATCTGCTCTCTCTCTCTCTCTCTCTCAATTTATATCTCAAAGAGATACAAAATTCAAAAGAGAAAAATTTCCCTAATTTTCGGAGTAATTTCGGAATCAAAGAGATTTGTGGTGAGTTTGCGCACCGGAATTTCCCAAACGCAGTTTCCTGTTCCTCCTATTCATTTCTTCCATTTTCTCGGGTATTCAAAAGGACTTCAATATTCTATAGCTACAGGATGTGAAAACAATGTCAAAAGGGAGTCAACGGAGCATCACCGCATAAACAAAAGGGCGTATAGAAACAATGGGAAATTTTCCTTTATTTTTTCTTCCTGAAAACAAAAGCCGAACAAAATTCCTTAACACTCTTTGATGGATGGAAATTTGTGTGACACAATGTGACAGAGCACACTTTTTCCAAGAAGATAGAACTCCAGCAGTTAAAATTGCATCAAAAGGTAACAGCTAACAGCATGATGTTGCAGAGAGAGAGAGAGAGTTTTAGAGGCACAATATCCTTTTTGCCTGCTATTTCTTGAGTAAGTCATCTCGAGGTGTGAAAAACAAAAGAAGAAGAGGACGGCATCCCGCCAGGACATGGGACTGATGAAGATGAAGCTGTCATTGTCCTTTGTAATATGACTCGCAAGTGTTTTAAAGGAATACTGAAAGATTGATTTACCCGAAGAACCTTAGACTATGGATGCCTAATTAAGAGTTGGCATTGCTTCTGCTCCTGCAATGGCATATCCTTAGCAAATCGCATTAGTTTTGTGTAAATCAATTGGATATTGGAAGCTCATTGCATTGTCATTTATTGTTTGGGAGACATTATTAAGGTGCTAACTTGATTATACGCTCCAGAAGGGAATATCCTTGCATACTATGGAGACTGACGGGAAGTTGGAGAATTGATGCGCGCCGGTCGGTGCTAATGGTGCCGATGCCGGTGCATTTGAAGCAAACATGCCACAATAGTTTGAAATTCGATTCACATTATTGCGGTTCATATTATACGAGGGTAAGGAGTAGGTAGTGATGGAAAGGGATGTATTTTGTGGAGTCTTTGTAAGGAAATTAGTTGCGGGGATAAATCGAATTGGATGAGCTGACAGTTGTTGGATACTCTTGGACAGATGGGTAGGGCGATTTGAAAGGAATTGTTATTGAATAGATGTGATTTCTATTGTTGAAAGTGTTGTGTTTGGAAGATGAGTTATAAATTGGATGGTCTAAAGCCGCCTGTTATTAGGGCTTGACGTAGGGTTCGAAGACGTCATATTTCTTATTCTTATTATTAACTCCTCTTTGCTCTGCTTGGATTCAAATAATCAATATAAATTAGTAGGTTTCTTACAATAAATGTGGAAAAAATAAAATTCCTGATATTTAAGTGGCAGGTAACTAGGATTTCCCTTAAGGGAACATTGAGATCAGTAGATTCACGAAAAACTATAATGAACATCATGAACCACCTATATTCCTGTTTTATTGATGCGACACATAAAGGAATTAAAACCATTCAATACAATAATCCTTAAACCGTTTAAAAACCAGCACAAAGGTGTCATCATGTTACCTGGACGCGATACACAATTAACCCAAGGACTCTTCTCTCAATATTCGCCATCATCAGTCATTGGTTGTTGGCAACTTTGAAATTGTTCGCCACACTCATGTCATCCAATTGATTTTGATATCAAATATCACAAGTATCACGTAGGTGGTGTAGAGTATCTTACATGGAGGAGCACAGGTAGATAGGTTTGACTTTAGCACGGTGATGTGCAAAAATAAAATCCAACATGGTAGGTACTACCTACATAAAGTTGTGTGTTGTCAAAAGAGGAAAAAAAACTCCTTAATTGAGTGCTTGATAGAAAAAATCACTTTATCTTGATGCGAATTGCGAGAAGTCGGAAGTGTTTTGTATTTATTCATTTATATGAAAACCATGTATCTTTTTATGTATTTTTGTATTAAATTTAATTAATGGTTCGGTTGAATGTACAAATTGACAAATGATTGTAGGTTAAATGGTTGAACTGAAATGAGTTAGGTGGAACAGTGTAGGCCGAAGGACTTTTGAGATAAATTTAGAATTTTTCTATCCGGTTTTTTGTTTTTTTTTTTTTGAATTGGGAATGAAAGATTGAAGAGAAGTTTTGCAGAGGAATAGCTTGAATACCTCATATTTCAGTCGATATACTTAAATAAGAAATTGCCTGTGCAAGGTTCAAAATATTAAGCATAATAAACAAGTAATAAATATTTCTTTACTTTCTTCTAGGAACCAAAAGATATAAGAAAGAATGAACGTACGTTAACATAGATCTCCATAGAAATATGCAATCTTTAAACAAAAATTCTTGAGCCATTCCACAGGCATTATAACAGCTTTCAAGTGCCTTTGGAGTTTGGAAAGTTGAGGTAAAATCGTCTTGGCATCGACAATAGCAAGACAACATTATTTTTTGTAATGATTAAATCAAATATTGTTGTAAGCATCTCCGTCAGTCTTACGTCTTATATATAGATATAAATGCAGATACTTACATTTGAATTCGCTGGTGTATCTGCAGATAAATTTGGTGCATTATATCAGAAGCAATAAGTCAATTGAGTGATACTTTAATAGCAATAAATATCCCGCATACATAATCACATTTAGAAGTTTGAATGTTTTTCTAAAGATTTGAATCTTACAACTCATATACTCTGGAACTCAAACCACAATCAAATACTAGCTCTGATCTTCTCAATGTGGTATAAGCTAGTGGTAGTGGAACTGAGCGTTGCTGTGAGTACTCTTCCTGAACTTTACCAAGAAACAATAAAGATCACTAAAAGAAAGTACAACGACTTACAAGATTTGAAAACCTCATTGCCAAGGGATTTTCATGATTTTTATGATAATATTCCTCATCATTTGTTCAGTTTAAAACAATAAATTAATACCTATTAAAAATATTTCTTGTAAAACATAATTTTATATTATAAGGAGGCTGACTATTGAATTTTTCAGAAAACCTCGTAACAGAAGATGAAACTAGTGGAAATACCTCGTAACTCCAATTGCCGTAAATTAACGATTAATAAGCGCATCATTCATATATGTTTTCTTTATAGAAGCCCAAATTTAGACAGAGTTTCAACTTCTAACGAATTTGATGCTTTGTCTGACTCCATTCAAGGAATTGTTTCTCGTTACCCTCACACTGAAATCGTTATTACGGGCGATTTCAATGTACACAATTCCAGTTGGCTTCGCTTTCCTGACCAGACCACACCCGAAGGAAGGTATGTTGAGATTTTCGCTGAGTTAAACCATCTAACTCAGCTCGTTGATGAGCCAACCCGAATTCCTGACATTGCAGGTCAAACCCCCAACACTCTAGACTTGTTTCTTACCTCCGATCCTGATAAATGCACAATTCGTGTGTTATCGCCTCTAGGCACATCTGACCATTGAGTCATCTCTGCAAATTTCTCGTGCCAACTCAATTCAGTTAAAGAAAAAAAGCCAAGGAGAACCGTTTGGCAATACGAGAAAGCCAACTGGGACGGCCTCAATAACTATTTCAGGACCTTTAACTGGTCACTATGCTTCCTCGATAGTGACATTGATTCCAGCGTAGACATGGTTACAAATTTAATTCTTTTAGGAATGAGAAATTTTATCCCAAACAGGTCGAAGAGTATCAAACCTAAGGAAAACTCATGGTTTGATTCGAGCTGTAGAGAGGTTATCAGGTTAAGAAATGTAAGTTTCCGTTGTTACAAAGCCAACATCTCGGAGGAAAACCGTTAAAAGTTTCAGTAAGCTAGAAAGGCTTGCAATGTTCATATTCGAAAAAACAAATTTTTACATGAACAAAAATTCGGCAAAAAATACTGCAATGTCCCAAAGGCAGTAAAAATTGTTGGTCATTTGTAAAAAAAGTAAAGAATTCTTCGTCATCATCAGTTCCTACGCTCGTCTTCAACGATACCCCTGCTGTCAGTTTTCAAGAAAAAGCAGATCTGCTTGCTGCGCACTTCGTGTTAGAACTCCTCCTGTACTAGAGAGCGTAAATGATTTTATGGGACCAATCTTCTTTTGCACTCATCCAGTCGCAAGAGTATTGAAAGATCTCAACATAAATAAATCCGCTGAGCCGGATTGTATCTAAGCTATTATTTTGAAGAGGTGTTCTTCAATGCTGCCAAAACTTTTGCGTAAGCTTTTCCATCGGTCCTATACCTCTGGACTCTCCGAGTGCATGGAAAACAGCATTTGTCCAGCCTATCCCCAAAAAAGGCGAATCTTCTGCACCCTCAAACTACCGACCAATTGCACTAACGTCCCTTCTTTCTAAGGTCATGGAAACGCTGATTAATTTTCAGCCTAAGAAATATCTCGAAGAACGAAAGCTTCTTAATGACCGGCAGTACGGCTTTCGTAGCAACAGGTCCACTGGTGATTTGATGGTATATCTCACCGAAAAGTGGAACCAAAATCTCCATCGTTTTGGGGAAAGCAAAATTATTGCACTTGATATTTCTAAGGAATTTGATAGAGTTTGGCATCAAGCCCATTTATCGAAAATGCGTGCATTTGGACTCGATGAATCTTTTCTTCGTTGGATTAGTAACTACCTTTCGAACCGCTCAATTCAATTTGTATTGGATGGTTTCAAATCTGATATTCACAAAATAAATGCTGGTGTGCCCCAGGGCTCCGTTTTGTCTCCGACATTTATCAATTATATTTATCAATGACTTCTTATCTGAAACAACTAATCCAATCAATTGTTTTGCTGACGACAGTACTCTCAGCTTTTCATATTCGTTTCCATATTCACATCCATGTTCTTCGGATGTTAAACTGCAACGGCAGCGTATGATAAGTTCATTAAATTCTGATCTTGACAGTATTGTACAATGGGGAATAAGAAATCGCGTAGAATTTAATGCTTCTAAAACTCAATGTTGTCTTTTGTCGTTAAAGCAAAACATACCTCCAATGCCACTATCCATGAGCGGCACTTGCATTGAAGAAACAGAACACCTCTCAGTTCTCGGTATGTGCATTACAGACCACCTTCTGTGGAATGACCACATATTTGACATCGCAAAGAATGCTGCGAGGTGTTTAGGTTTCCTTCGAAGATGCAAGAAGTTCTTCACCCCGTCTGATTTGGATATAGTATATAAAGCATATATTCGACCGAAACTCGAGTATAATTCCCATATTTGGGCAGGTGCTCCTGTAACCCACTTGAGTTTTCTAGATAGAATACAAAAAAGAGCTTCAAAAATGATAGGCGACCGAACAATAACAGAAACGTTTACATCTCTTGAGCGCCGCCGTAATGTTTCGTGCCTTTCGTTATTTTATCGTTATTTTTACAAACAATGCTCTAGCGAAATAGCCAGCTGCATTCCTCCCCTGAAACGATTCGACCGTATTACTCGAACTGCTAGGAATGCCCATCAGTTTACCCTTGAGCCTAACTTCGGACGTACTGTTAAGTATAGAGATTCTTTCTTGAGTCGTACCACACGAATGTGGAATGCTTTGCCAGGCTCTGTTTTTCCCTCCCATTTTGATATGCAGAACTTTAAAACTAATGTGCATCGGTATCTCCTCTTTTATCCCTCCTCATTTCCTTAATGCTCGTGCGGTGTTTAAACATTTTAAGGGTACACACAAACCCCTTTCCCGCGTGTAAATTATAAAAAAAAAATAAATAAATAAAAAGTATTGTTATTTTCGTTTTAACAATGTTTTTTTATTAAACACACTATTTTTTCAATATATTTAAAAAAAAATATAACAATATTATATAAATAAGCTCCGTGAGACATTTTCTTCACTCCTGTAAAATTTAAAATTTGTGAAATACGAGGTCTGCTTATGAGGCCGAGTATTGGTCATGTAACGAATGTTTTTTTTTAAATATTAAGGTTTTTCTTGTACTAAAAATCGAAAGGTATCTTTAAGAAAAAATAACTTTCAATTTAGAAATACTTGAACCTATAAATAGATGACGTCAAATACCTACTCTCTGACCCAATAAAACTTCATTTCTTTCAATTTCTTAGAATAATCTGACATTGTTAATCCCCCTCCTCTGCTTTGAAGTATCATGTCTTTGCTTATCAAGTACCAAATAGTACTTTTGACTTTGATAACGATTCTCCGATATGAAGCTTCACACACACACCCACACACACACACACACATTAAGTGAATATCTTTCAATACTCCACTATAAAACTTCTTATATTGATTTCTTATTTTCCACATCGTCAGTGGAGATTTTTCTAATGAAGTCCTTTGTGTCCTTTGCCATCTCATCGTCATCAACATCTCACTGACAGAACATTGATTGATTTTATTGAATCAGAGTTCTTGTGTCTTCTATTTGGTATCTTTTATTATATTTTTTTTTTATATAAATCTAAGTGTGTGTGTGTCAAAAAGGAAACATCACCAGGAACAAAGTCAAAGTTTTAATTGTTGTTTCATAATTTTTTATTCACCCTTACAGCGCCTCCTTATTGTATTAATTTTGGTTGTTTCGTTAATGGTTTTATATTGTTATAAATTTGTGAGTCTTATTGTTTTGTTCGTCCCCAGAAGGGGCTTTTTATTGATTTGTTGTTCCCTGCATTGGTTTTTGGGGTATTGAATTATATGTTTTATGTTTTTTTTTTTTCGAAAAATATGTATAAAATGTTTGCGGCTTTGATGGAACCATGTCAATCATATTTTATGTTGTGAAGTTGTATATGATTAATCATTTTTGTGGGAAGGGAAGTAGAGGATCGATTTATTGGCCTAACAATGGTGTGTTGTTATGCTGTTGATTTTGACGAATAAAACTTTTCCGAGAATATTGTCTTAAGACGCATTGAAGATTTATAGACATACGTGTTGTCAAAGGGAGTACCTAATTGGGACACAAAAGAAGTTACGTAGATCAGTGGTATCGGTAACTTTTCTGAGAATTCTTTAGAATAAGGAACTGAGTCTCAAGGCTATAAATCAATATCAAATGAAATACAAAGTGAAACAGGACATATCGATAGGATACAAAGTGACTTTTTATACCAAACCAATGACAGCTATAGGTAAGAGATAGAATTTCAGTGATAAACTCAAAAATATTTATCTCAAAACACAGTGCCCAAAGCTACATTGCAGAGCAAACATATGAATTTACCTATAAAACTTGTACAAACATACCAACCATATATCACTATACCTATCTGCTTAAAAAAACTATTTTCTATGTTTTTCTACCTTTTAAATAAAAAAAATAATCTTCTCATCATAGCAAAATTTAAATAATACTTTCCAATTTCCCAAACAATAAATCCTTTTATTGCCGTACGTTTAAAATAAATCACCCGAACAACATGACATCAAGTAAGTTAAAATTTAATTACCACTCAGTATCCCTATCGACCCACTCCACTTACTCACTTACTGCTCTGGCTACTACAGAATATTCCTCTCTGCAGGATAACCATTGCTCTCACGCATTACGGCATTTCTCAGCAAGGATTTCATGTTCATTGAAATTTTTTGCCAACGAATTTTCTCTCCCAGCTGATCATTAATGCAAAAAAAACATTCTTTTTGAAACACGAAAAAAATTAGAAAAAAAATATCCTGCTGCGATGAGAAAGGAATTTTGAAAAAAAAAAAAATATTTTATGCCGAGAGAGTGAAATGCATAAAATTCACCACACTTGGGATGACCTAAACTATCCAGATACAGTATCTCAAAAATCCAAAAAATACATCACAAAAAGAGCGAAAATATTTGTCCACACATAACGGGAGATAATTTCCCAAAAAATCCCAATCCCATATCCCATTCCCAACAAAATAGAAACGCAAACGGGAATACTATCATTCTCTCGACTACATTCTCCCATCACCACGATTCATCTACTCTATAAAAGCCATCTCATATGCTCTTTCTAATTCAGTCTCAGCTACGATACGAACCGAGTAAGGACACATAGTTGTTTCCTACGTGTACGGTTAAATAACGGATAAACATAATTTTCCACCACCCAAAATCAAGGAAAATAGTTAGAAAAAAAAAACAATATCCTTCCAAACTTGTCTAAAGCCTTTCGTGGTCACTATTTTATTTTTTTTTAATTTGTTTTTGAGTTTCAAACTTTTTTCGATAAAACAGAGAATAAAAACGGTGTTGTGACTGTGAAGTGTTCCTATTTCTTAAAATAAAATAAATAGAAAATATTCAAGTGAAAAAAAACATCCTTGCTGCTATAGAAAATATCCTTAAAGAGAAAATGAAAATTTAAAGCAAGGAAGTGAAATGAAATAGGAAAGAAAATCAAAAAAAAGAAAAACCATATTCGGACTGCGCGAACTCACGCACAATTTTTTTTTTTTCATTTTGTCTTCTCGTAATTTGGTGGTATCCTTTGGTCCTTGTTTCTCATTTTTTCTTGTTTTTCATATATTCTCATTAAATTGAATTTAATTTAAACCAGAAAATACCAAAAAAATCGAATATTCAGTGAATTAAAGCAGTTTCGCTGAGAAAATGTGTAGTTTTTCGCTAAGTCGATAGAACTTCTTGAAATTTACATCGTAAACCGGTAAAAAAACTATGGATACGCAGAAAAATCTATGACAAACTAAATGCTGTAAGAAAAATTCTCAATATTTGTGTTCTAACGATATATTGGATAAAAAAAGCTCAGCGAAAAAAAAATATCAAACAACATGGATTTCACAAACAATTTCATACTGCTTATTCTGCTGACTGTTTTAACTGCCTCAGCAGATCAACAACAACAACAATATGCTGCCAATCAGAAAATGATGGTAGACAATACACAGCAACATCTTAATTCAGCGCTGGACGGTGATGCATCCGGGGCAGCTCAATCACGTTACGATGCACCCGATGATTGTCATTTTGGTTTGGCCGAACCAGGAGTTTCCGATGACATTGCGCTCACATGCAATTTACGAACTGTGAATAGTGAGTTCGATACGACGAATTTTAGTGTTATTCCCTCGGAAAATACAGTTGCACTGCATGTGCTATGTAACGATGAAATAATGGCACGAAGTTCACTGGAACCGCGCTCCTTTGTTCACCTGACGCGAATGAGGGAACTAACGATTGAATACTGCAAAATTGCGAAATTTAATCGTGAAGTGCTAGAAGGGTTGTCAGATTTGAAGAATTTGACAGTTAAGACGCATAATATCAATTGGCCCACCTTGAGTTTTGATATAGAATCAGAGGCATTTGGAGCGACAAAAAACCTAGAAAGACTGGATTTGAGTCGGAATAATATATGGTCGTTGCCGGCAAACCTCTTTTGCCATTTGAATGGCCTGGCGTTTTTAAACATGAGTGAAAACCGCCTGCAGGATGTCAATGAATTGGGTTTTAGAGAACGATCCAAGGACACAGAGCTGCCGTCCAGCACGGTAAGCAGTCAAGAATCAGCGACTTCTGCCAAGAAACCTTCCTCGATTCCCTGCGCGTTGGATTTGGAAATCCTAGACGTTTCGTTCAATCATTTTGTTCTTTTGCCTGCTAATGGATTTGGAAATTTGCGAAGGCTTAAATTTCTGCAAGTGAATAACAACGAAATTTCGATGGTTGCTGACAAAGCCCTGAGTGGCTTAAAGAATTTGCAAATTCTAAATTTAAGTTCAAATAAAATCGTGGCACTGCCTTCGGAGCTTTTCTCCGAACAATCTCAGTCAATTCAGGAGGTTTATCTCCAAAATAATTCCATAAGTGTGTTATCACCAAAGTTGTTCTCGAATTTGGATCAGCTTCAAGCTCTTGATCTGTCTTTCAATCAAATCACTTCCACCTGGATAGATCGGGCCACTTTTACCGGACTGATTCGTTTGGTTCTCCTTAATTTGTCTCACAATAAGCTTACCAAATTAGAACCTGAGATATTCGGAGATCTATACACTCTTCAGATTCTGAATTTACGCCACAACCAATTGGAAAATATTGCTGCTGATACTTTCGCTCCAATGAATAACCTACACACTCTTCTGCTTTCACACAATAAGTTGAAGTACCTGGACGCTTATGCTCTCAATGGCCTCTATGTTCTTTCCCTCCTGTCACTCGATAACAATGCTTTGATTGGAGTTCATCCTGAAGCGTTCCGTAACTGCAGTTCTTTGCAGGATTTGAATTTGAATGGAAATCAACTGAAAACGATTCCTTTGGCTCTTCGAAACATGAGACTACTGCGAACTGTTGATTTGGGTGAAAATATGATAACCCAACTGGAAGAGACCGCATTCAAGGGTTTAGGTAATCTTTATGGACTTCGTTTGATCGGCAATTACCTCGAGAATATTACTATGAATTCTTTCAAGGATCTGCCGAGTTTACAAATTCTTAACTTGGCGAGGAACCGTATCCAAGTCATCGAACCAGGTGCATTTGAAATGACATCAAGCATTCAAGCCATTCGTCTGGATGGAAATGACTTACTTGAAATCAATGGACTCTTCAGTAACATGCCATCGCTCCTCTGGTTGAATATTTCCGACAATCATCTGGAGCATTTTGATTACGCTCACGTGCCGAGTACCTTGCAATGGTTGGATCTTCATAAAAACCGACTGACAGAACTTTCGAATCGATTTAATCTAGACACCCAACTCCGTTTGCAGACACTCGATGCCAGTTTTAACCAGCTGGTTAAAGTTACTCCCAGCTCGATTCCAAACAGCATTGAACTACTTTTTCTCAACGATAATCTCATCGGATCAATCGAACCACATTCTTTTCTACACAAGACTAATCTGACACGTGTGGATCTTTATGCCAATCAAGTTACAACTCTCGATGTGAAAAGTCTAAGAATACTGCCAGTTCCTGATCACAGACCTCTCCCAGAATTCTATATTGGAGGCAATCCTTTCCTCTGTGACTGCAACATAGACTGGCTGCAGAAAATCAATCACATGACATCACGACAATATCCTCGCATCATGGATCTCGAAACAATTTATTGTAAGCTCCTTCATACTCGAGAGCGGGCGTATATTCCTCTAATGGAAGCCGAAGCAAAGCACTTTTTGTGCACTTATAAGAACCACTGCTTTGCTGTGTGTCATTGTTGTGCATCGGAATCCTGCGATTGTGAGATGACATGCCCCAACAATTGTACTTGCTTCCATGATCAAACCTGGACAACAAATATCGTCGAGTGCTCTGGAGCAGGATACACTGAAATGCCTAAGAAAGTTCCCATGGATACAACCGAATTATACATTGATGGTAGCAACTTACCTGAAATCGCTCCACATACGTTTATCGGCAGACAAAATTTGATTGTCCTTTACGTTAACAACTCTAATGTTCAGTTCATGTATAACACAACCTTTAATGGCTTGAAGAAACTAAGCGTTCTTCATTTGGAGGAGAATCATATAGTGAGCCTGGTTGGAGACGAGTTTTCAATGCTTGAAAGCCTACGGGAACTGTACCTTCATAACAACAAACTAAGCTACATCGGCAATGGTACTTTTCAAAACATGAGAAAACTGGAAGTGCTTCGTTTAGACGGCAACCGTTTAATCCATTACGAAGTCTGGCAACTGGCCTTTACTCCATATCTCGTCGAAATTAGTCTCGCTGACAATCCTTGGTCATGTGAGTGCAGCTATCTCAGTAAATTCAGAGTTTATCTTGGACAGTCTTCAGAGAAAATCGTTGATGCTAATCGCGTTGCCTGTGTCTACAACAATCTAACAAGTATCCTGCGAGAAAAAAATGGAACAAAGTGTACATTAAGAGACGACCTGAGTGCCTACGTTCGATCCAGTGAAATTGAAAATCTCCTTCCTTTGCTCCTGGCTGCAACATGTGCTTTTGTGGGATTCTTTGGCCTTATAATGGGCCTCTTTTGCTATCGACACGAACTCAAGATGTGGGCACATTCAAACTGCTTCTTCACCATGTGCTATCGTACTCCAGCCTTTATAGATAACTTCGTCGAAAACAAGGATCATCGCCTCTGTGACGCATACTTTGCTTACAGTCTTCAGGATGAGCATTTCGTTAGTCAAATTCTCGCTCATGCCCTCGAAGCTGATATTGGATACCGACTCAACCTGCACTATCGAGACACCAACTTGAATGCTTATATCGCCGATGCTATCCTGGATGCAGCTGAAGGCTCTAAACTGGTCGTACTTGTGTTGTCCAAAAACTTCCTCTACAACGAATGGTCACGATTCGAGTACAAGAGTGCCTTCCATGAGATGGTCAAGCGAAGGAAGAGGCTTGTCTTCATCCTCTACGGAGATCTGCCTCAGCGCGATATCGACATGGACATGAGACACTACCTCCGAACCAGTACCTGCATTGAATGGGATGATAAGAAATTCTGGCAGAAACTTCGTATGGCTCTTCCACATCTACCTCGAGGAAATAACAAGCGTCACTGCTCTGGACCTCCACCTTCGGCAGTGAATATCTATGCCACCGCTCACGATTACGGAGTAGGAACACTCCCACGACCAGCGGCACCAGAATGTCCCAAACGATTCGCCGATTGCAACAACTATGCCACAATAAATGACTGCAGCAGAACGTATCCTGCAGCAACAGGACCTCCATGCAAATTTAATTCCATGAACGAGAAAGGCCATGATAGACAACATGAATATGCAGTGCCTTCTCACTATTCAACAGCTCCATCTACTGGTGAATTTGAACGCGAAAAGAACTGCGAATGCGGCAAGAAAACCGCATCGTCCTCATCACCCCAATCGGGTACAACAGCGACAGTAAATTCAGCTGCTGGCAGCATAAATGCCAGCTTTTCAACGAACTTTACAAATCCTCCGCCACCTTCAGTTACGGCAGCAAATGCCACCAACACATTCCACAGTTTCAACTGTAAGAAAACATGCAGTTGTAGTGCCAATGGTGGCACCCTTCGGCAGCAACATCCTTCAGCGAATCACTCAAACCTATACGAGTCAAATCTCTCACTCAACGACATCAGCAACAGCCTGGACAGCCGACCGACCTCCAACAAGGACATCTGGGCGTAAGGAAAATTCTTTACATAAATTTTCTTGTATTTTTTTTTTAACAAAAAAAAATTAACGAAACCACAACAGACTGAACGAAAACTAGTTAATTTATTTTTTTTTTTTTTTAGTTTAATTTTTATTTAATTTTGTATGTGTACAGGGAAAATGTCAAAAAAAAAATATTTCCAGCTTTTGTCATATATCCTTTTTTCCATCCTCTTTTGCGTTCATCATCAAAAAACCATCGCAAATGGATCCATGATTCAATTTAAATTATATCCTTTGTTGTGTTTTTTTTTTCTTCAATATAATAAACTGGCTGTCTGTCTGCCTGTCATTTTTCTGTCAATCTGTCTCTACACGCAAAGCATTTGCCACCTCATTTCCATCCGACAAAAGCAATGTGGCAGAGAGCCCAACAATAATACATGTCAAAGTATATTTTTCTATAAAAAAAAACTGATATCAATCGTGCAATCAACTCGCAATTATCCTTTTGAAAAATTATGATATCAGTCATTCCCTCACACACTTCCTCTGCTTTCTGGTAAAAAAAGGATATACCATCATTTCCCTTAATTCACTTTTATTCACGTTTTATGGAATTGTTCCTTTTTTCCAAATTCATATTCCACACCATTTATCAATCTCACGAATAACGGTATTTTCCTGCCTGTCCGCACACTCACACACACAAAATAAAAACACAAAAGAAAATCATTCATCACTCACAAGTTCAATAAATTACAAAAAAAAATAAAAATAAAAGAACACTTCAAAGGATCAAGGATATAGGTAGAAAACAAATTATTTAAACTAGAAATCGCCAACGTACACACTAAACAAAACAAACAAACTTATATTCAACTATTTCCATTTAAATTAATTCTTACTACTTAAATAAAAAAAATAAACTAAATTTATAATGAAATTGATAAGAAAAAAATGAGAAAAAATTATGGAAGAATGAACGAATTTATTAATTTAATAAAAAAAAAATATTAAAACAAAACAAAGAAATTCTAACTAAAAAAAAACTACTTTATACTTGTAAAATAATTTAAAACTTTATATTAAAAAAAAATAACAAAATTGTATTATAAAATAACATTAAACAAAAAAAAAAAAATACTGCATTTAAAAATATAAATTCGATGAAGAACGAATGAAAAAAAATCAACATTACTCATATTCCAATTTATTACTCTCAAATGAATGACATGGTATTAGAGTGAACAAAAAACCAATAGAGATATTAAATACAAAGCAAAACACTTAACAAAGGTTCCACAAAAAAAAAAACAATTTTTATGTTTATTTAACAAAAAAAAAAAATGTTTTGTTTATTTGTTTTATTTTCCGTGTATAATTTGTATAAAACCTCAAAAGGAAATTGTATATGTTTTTTATTTTAAATTTAATTTATGAAAGACAAAGTTATTCAGATTTTAATATTTATTGTTTTGGCTGTAAAAAATAATTATTAAATTAAATATAAACATAGCATTAGGTTTCTATTTTTAATAATAATTGTAAATTGTTTTTATTTTGTATATATTTATTATTATTGTACTATAAGGATAGTTTTAAAAAAAAAGCAAACAAATGAGAAAAGTTACCTAATATAAATAAAAAGAAAAAAAAACAAATAAAATACAATTATAAAAATTATAAAAATATATATTCTTAATTTTCATTTTTGTTCTGGAACTGGGAAGCTGAGCTGCCGAGTTTTTCAATAGGGACGTACAAATCAAGCTATTTGATATATTTCAAAAATTGTATTATTGTTTTGAAGTACTATCAAACCAGCTGAAAACGGCTGTCGATTCCTCAAGACTTAAGGAATCTGTCCCTCGATCGCTTCGACGGAAATGGTCTCTTTTTCGTTCAACATTAGTTCTATGCTTTTCTAACGACGATGACTTATAGGTTATAGCACAGACCAAAGAACTATACATTTTTACTTGCGATTATAGGTACTAAGTTATGGATTCGTGCAAAAAAAAAAATCTAACAATCAAACATGACATTACGATAATAGAGAAGTTGAAAAAAGTGGGTCCGGAAATTCCGTCCGTCTGTCTGTCTGTCTGTCTGTTCGCGCCTCTACAGCCTAAACGGATAGATTTTGCTTAAAATTTGTTAAATATTATTTATTAGGTAGTATCTCGGGGGGTGTTTTTTATTTTTGCCATAGGTCGAAAAATAACGGTACCTGCCATACAACTTTTAACAAAAAGTTTGATTTTCTCGAAAACGGTCTAACGATTTGGATACAATTTCAGGGTGCTATTTTTTTGCAACAATACAAATTTCAGTTAGAATTAATTTTTCGAAATTTGTTCTTCGGTTTTTTCAAATGCGGTTTTATCGTAAACTATTATCCCGATTTCAATAAAATTTTGCACACAGGAAGGAAGTCATTTATAATTCAATTAATATCGCATTTCAAAATTTTCGAAAACTTTTTTCTTCGATTTTTTAATTTTTTTAATTTGGTTTTCGAATTACATATTTTGAAAATGGGAGGATTGAATTTTTTTTAATAATTTTCCCAGATAAAAACTACAGATTTCCTTATAATGACATATATTAGAAAAAAATTTAAAATATTTTTTCGAAGAGTTTTTCAAAAAAACGACCGTTAATATACTTTTCCCGGAAATTTGGTTCTAATCAACTGATAGCCGATATCAACAAAAAAATTCTCATAAAATGAATGTAAGGAATGCAGCATAATTATTGTATACATAAGCATTTAAACAATTACCACATTATCTTTAAGATAAAGAATATACATTAAGTCGACTAAAAGTATCACATTTGTCGACGTCCGTATCAAAATAATTGCTTAGAGTCGCCGCTGATATTTAAGAGGATTTAGAGTCGGTATTAAATGTTTAATATTTTGCGCTAATATAGCTTTGTAAAAAATCTTGTATTCAGGACAAATCCGTAAGCTAGACTCAACATTTTCCCATCAACTATATCCTTCGTTTTAATTTTTGTTTTAATCGTTAAGAATATTATTTAGTCATTTTCCTGTGAACCAATAATTTAATTCTAACTTGTTCAGGTCAATCACAGGACAATCCGATTACATTATCCCTAAGTTGATTTTCGTTACAAAATTATGAGTCACCATTTCTGCTAAGGTCAATTTGGGAAGAAATATGAACTTTCTTGATGACAAATCCATCAATTTTTACACATATGGATCAAAATCAAAAGATTTTTATTATTATTATTCTGTTTATATATATAAACTTACATATACAAAATCAGCAAAAATTACACAACCAAAATAACCAAATCTAGAGAAATGGTTTTTGAAAAAATATCCGGAATACTACAGGTACCTCTAATCGTATTTTCAGGAATATTATTTAAATAAACTAAATAAAGATGTTGTTCTTCCAGTAGTGAAATTACTATTGACATTTTTCTACCTATTATCCACGATTTTGTAGTAAGAGAAATATTTTGTTAGAAAACAGCTGCCATACTTAAAAAATAGCCAGTTCAATTTTTTGAAGATTACGGAGTTCTCAAGAAATTTCCTCCGTCACAGCTGAAAAATATATCTGAACACAATTTCCCAGAAAACACCAACAACAAATTTAGTATCACCTTTATATCAAAGAGACAATCAACGGAAATTAAATCCGTTTCCGTAATAAATTGAAGTTGATATTGGAAAACAATTTTTATTTTCGAAAATAAATTCCTCTCAGCAAAAATCGTATCTTTAACCGAGTTCTAACGCCCTATTCGTATATCCTCAATTTTAAGACTCTTACTATTTCTGAGTTCTATCCCAAACTGAGTTTCAAATCCCAATTGCAAAATCTTAAAACTTGGTGAACAAATGAGTAAGAACTCCTTAATTTTGTTAAACCGAGAATTAGTAGTTAGAACTTTGGTAAGGAAATCGAGAACCAGGATCTGGTTAAAATAAATTGTCTAATAATTTTATAAAAACTAGATATAATCTATCAAAAAAATCATTTCATCCAACATTCATTTATAATTATGCTATACATATGTAGTTGGATTACAAAAATACCAAAGCTTCATTCTCAATCATTTTAAAGCTGTCCCTATCGCCGTTTAGATTTGCATTGAATAATTGAATCCACCACATTCAATAGAAATTATTATACGCGGTTATATTATGTTTAACCCCAAATAATTAACCAAATAAATTATTTAAAACCTAAGCAAATATTATTTATTGGTCAACACAAAAACTCTCTCTAAAATATTATTTATCATTCCACCCAGCTATAATAAATCCCAAAAATAAATTATCAAACAAAATAATCATTCCAAATAATTTTGATTATAAATTAAAAAACAAAAACAAAAATTGATGCAGATGTGTTAGTGCCAACGCATACATCATAAAAAAATAATTCCGCAAACATGTTTGAATAGCTCACCACCTTTGTCAAATTAAATAAATTCCGCATGGCGCAGCATTGTTTTGAAGGATATCCGCCATTGCATCATTGCAAAACGTTTGTGTTTAACAATAATTCCATATGTTTGTGTAAAGTTAAATTTAAAAAATAAATAAAATTAAAATTGCATCAATGAATGCTGCGGGGAGCACCTGTGGTTGTTATGAGTTCAATGAGCCGCTATCGATTTGCACACGCTGTCATCTGGAAGCAGATTTATCCAGGTTATTTGACAGGCATGGCATTACTGGGCCAGGCGGCCGTACAGAGGCAATTAAAAAAACAACATAAACAGGAGTTTTTTTTTTTTTTAAGTTCGAATATTAATGGTGAATATTGGTTGTGCTAGTAACCGATCAATGGTTTAAGCGCTTTAAATGCTCTCCTGGTTTGGTAAACGTAAACCTATTTTGTTAAGCTTTTTTTATAACAGTTTTCATGAAAATAAAAAAAACTCAGCTTTAACCCGTTAAGAGCCGAATGTCTTCAAAACCAAAAATATTAAGATTCATTCACTTTATTTTATACATAAATAATATACATAAACTGGGAACAAAAATATAAAAAGTAGGTTTTAGGGCTTTTACCCAAGCGGGTACAATGGCACAATACATGCTCATTTTTGTGAGACATGAAAATTTTTAAAACATTCCTTATCTACGCAGAGTTATTATTATTATTATTATTCTTTTGGGTATGAGAAATTTTATCCCAAATAGGTCAAAGAGATTCAAACCTAAAAATAACTCATGGTTCGATGCGAGCTGTAAAGAGGTTATTAGGTTGAAAGATGTAAGTTTCCGTTGTTACAAAGCCAACACTACCGAGGAAAACCGGAAAAAGTTTCAACAAGTTAGGAAGGCCTGCAATGCTCACATTCGCAAGACGAAATTTTTACATGAGCAAAAAATTCGTCAAAAAATTCTTCAATGTCCCAAAGGAAGTAAAAATGTTTGGTCTTTTGTAAAAGACATTCGGAATTCTTCGTCATCATCGGTTCCTACGCTCGTCTTTAACGATACACCTGTTGTCGATTCCCAAGAAAAAGCAAATCTGCTTGCAGCCCTATTTGTAGCAAAGTCAATGCTTCCGGCAGGTGTTATGAATCCCCCTGTAATTGACAACGTAAATGACAATATGGGACCAATTTTCTTCTGCACTGGTTCAGTTGCAAGGGTCTTAAAAGATCTTAACATTCACAAATCCGCTGGCCCGGATAGTATATTCGCTATTGTTCTGAAGAGGTGTTCTTCAACGCTGGCAAAACCATTGCGTAAGCTGTCCATCTGTCCTATTCCTCTGGGCTCTTTCCGAGTGCATGGAAAACAGCATTTGTCCAGCCTATCCCTAAAAAAGGCGAATCCTCCTCTCCCTCAAACTACCGACCAATTGCACTAACGTCCCTTCTTTCTAAGGTCATGGAAACGCTGATTAATTTTCAGCCTAAGAAATATCTCGAAGAACGAAAGCTTCTTAATGACCGGCAGTACGGCTTTCGTAGCAACAGGTCCACTGGTGATTTGATGGTATATCTCACCGAAAAGTGGAACCAAAATCTCCATCGTTTTGGGGAAAGCAAAATTATTGCACTTGATATTTCTAAGGCATTTGATAGAGTTTGGCATCAAGTCCTTTTATCGAAAATGCGTGCATTTGGACTCGATGAATCTCTTCTTCGTTGGATTAGTAACTACCTTTCGAACCGCTCAATTCAAGTTGTATTGGACGGTTCAAATCTGATATTCACAAAATAAATTCTGGTGTGCCCCAGGGCTCTGTTTTGTCTCCGACTCTTTTCCTTATATTTATCAATGACTTCTTATCTGAAACAACTAATCCAATCAATTGTTTTGCTGACGACAGTACTCTCAGCTTTTCATATTCGTTTCCAGATTCACATCCATGTTCTTCGGATGTTGAACTGCAACGGCAGCGTATGATAAGTTCATTAAATTCTGATCTTGACAACATTGTACAATGGGGAATAAGAAATCGGGTAGAATTTAATGCTTCTAAAACTCAATGTTGTCTTTTGTCGTTAAAGCAAAACATACCTCCAATGCCACTATGCATGAGCGGCACTTGCATTGAAGAAAGAGAACACCTCTCAGTTCTCGGTATGTGCATTACAGACCACCTTCTGTGGAATGACCACATATTTGACATCGCAAAGAATGCTGCGAGGTGTTTAGGTTTCCTTCGAAGATGCAAGAAGTTCTTCACCCCGTCTGATTTGGATATAGTATATAAAGCATATATTCGACCGATACTCGAGTATAATTCCCATATTTGGGCAGGTGCTCCTATAACCCACTTGAGTTTTCTAGATAGAATTAAAAAAAAGCTTTGAAAATGATAGGCGATCGAACAATAACAGAAACATTTACATCTCTTGAGCACCGCCGTAATGTTTCGTGCCTTTCGTTATTCTATCGTTATTTTTACAAACAATGCTCTAGCGAAATAGCCAGCAGCATTCCTCCCCTGAAACGATTCAACCGTAATACTCGAACTGCTAAGAATGCCCATCAGTTTACCCTTGAGCCTAACCTCGGACGTACTGTTAAGTATAGAGATTCTTTCTTTAGTCGTACCACACGAATGTGGAATGCTTTGTCAGGCTCTGTTTTTCCCTCTCATTTTGATATGCAGAACTTTAAAACTAATGTGCATCGGTATCTCCTCTTTTATCCCTCCTCATTTCCCTAATGATCATGCGGTGTTTAAACATTTTAAGGGTACACACAAACAACTTTCGCGCGTGTAAATTATAAAAAAAAAAAAAAGTATGGATGATGACTGATAAGATTAAAAAGTAATCAAAGAAATAGTTTCAACAGCAACTTTATTTCGCATAGGAGCAAATGTCGAGTTTTTGAAACTATAAAATTATTTATATAAAATTTATACTATTTTATGCTCAAGTATGGGGAAGAAAAAAATTCCAGATATTGAGAAGCTTTTAAAATTATACATTAAGAAAACCTTTCGTCTACCATTGAACTCACAAATCTACGTGATCATGATTGAAACTGGTTTGCCACCATTATTTATCAAGACATTCTCATAACTTATCTCATGACCACGTTAGAGAAGAAAGTCTTACGGAGCATTGTTGGCGCTGTGTGCAAGGAGGCAGATGTAGAAAAAATAAAGGTCGATAGACTGGGAACCTAGTCCGTATGCGCGAAGAGCAATCCGCTCGGAAAGTCTTTTGCAGTTCTTTTTATGGTAGAAGACATTGTAAAAGACATAAATTACGTTCGAAAGATGGCGTAGATCAGGACGCCCCAAGTGTTGGGATGCGCAACTCAATGGCGTCTGCCAGCAATCGGAAGGACTTGTTGGATGAGGCCCGGATCGGATCCCGGTTTTTGCCGGTATACCGTATTTATTTGAGTAAATAAAATGTAATTAGTCCGTTGCAGAGTTCCAAATTCAGATTGACTAAGCCATTTGAGTTTTAGTACAAAATACATCAGCACAAACGGAGAGGCAGACAGAATTCTGACACAAACTTAAATGTTTCATTTTCATTGTTATGTCATGTTTGATTTTTTTTTCTTGTACGTTTATTTGCAAGCAAAAAGAAGTTTTTTGACATTGTTATTAATGGGACAGATAAAACAAAATTATAATAATCACCAAGAAAATATAGAAAATGGGTTTCTGGACAGATCTTGGTTTTAACTTTCAACCTACCATTGTTTTGTATTTATTTGTTTTGCAGCGGAATAAACAAAAACATAAGAATTTGAAAACTACACAACTTACGTTTATTCCCGATGGTTAAGACCCTACTTATGTAGATATGTGCAGAAACAAAAGTTGTAATTTGTAATATTTTTTAATCGTGTTTTCTTAGTTAACACCGGCGTTGTAACATAAATTGTAATTAGTCGAAACATGGTGTCATATTTAAGTGCTGGCCAGTGAAATCTATTAATGCAAATTCGATAGTATACCAACTTTCGCAGAGAGCAGAAATGCATACTAAACTAGACATTTCTTCTAAGACTGTTAAATTGAAAACTAAAACCCCTATTCAAGCTCAAAATATACAATCAATCAATCATTTATGAAAATCTTAATACTCTGTTAATTCCTATGCAAAGAACTAACAAAAGTCTATGTATATATTTTCATTGCAACCATCATCGCCACCATTATGACAACCAACCCCATATACCCTGTACAAAGTAGTCAATGGCGTAGAAAACCCTTTAATTGTTTCGGAAAAACGGAAATCCTTTCATCCTCCCTATAACAAAAGAAGAAAAAGTATAGGAACCCCTTTGCGACATCATAGCGAAACAACGACCAATCCCTTTTCTTACAACAAATGGTGTCCCCCTTTAGAAGGCCAACAATAATATATACAACAACAATGCACCAAAGCACCAACTCCAAAACCTGAATCCGACAAAAATAGCCATTTTCAACGCCACCATCATCATCATCCTAAAATAATGATAAATTTTTACAAAAATTTCATTTCGTGTGAATGACACAGTGTCAATGCCGAACGCGTGACAATAGATGGAAAGCAAAAGGGTAACCCTTTCCCTGTGCTCTTGCATGGAATGTCAGGAGGGTGCACAATTAGTAAATCGATGGAAATATTACAAAAGGATAGCCAAGTTGAGGAAAGGGATATTCTGTATAGCTGCTTGGTTTTGATGGCTTCTATTTAAGGTTTTTCTTTTTTGTGACAGTTAATGGCATAAGTGATGATGGTAAACTGTGGAAATATCGGGAATTTAAAGGTCGTGGGGGAAGTTACATGTAATATAGGAATCAGCGGGACTCTTTAGTTCAACGTCATTCGAAATAATTAGATTTTGATAATGAAATATGTTGTTTTCTGATGAAATAGAAGATTTCTTAGATTTCTATTAGAAATACAAGTTTGGGATACAGAAATACGATATTAGCCGTGTTTTATTGGTAATCTGTAGCTAGCGCAGTATTGGAAGTCCCAATAAAATGCTATATTCACTCCATAATTCTCTTTTAATTTAACCCCCGAAGTGACAACTGACGTCTTGTGGAATAAATTTAGAAGGGTGTGTTCCAAATTCAACTCAGTTCTTGGACAGAGACATCGGGATAGAATATCCAACCATGACGTCATCAGTGACCCTTGATGACAGAATTAAATTCGGATTTAGAAAAAAAAACTGCAGTCTTATGTCTAATGTCTTTTTTGATTGATTCAATATACATTTTAATTCAACTAACACTTTGGATCCTTTCCATACATTTTATTTAATTTAGTCAATTTGGGTCACTGATGACGTCAAAATACAGGAAGATGCTGTCGTGTAATCTTGTATCATGATACTCAACGAACATATCCTTTTTTTCTACATTCCAGTTGGTTGACATTTCTTTCCAAGATTTGGCTCAACTTATTATATTCCCAAATTTCACTAACCTAATTATCGACACTTATTGTTAATTGTTGTTTGCCGTATAAAATTTTACTGCGCTGGGTATAACCTTACCAATAAAACACCGGTATTATTAGTGTGAGTTGTGACTATACCCTGAACACAGACTCTATTGTGCCAAAGGCTTACAAGGTTTTCAAACTTAAACAGCTTAACTGACTTATGATATTCTAGCTTAGTTGACGTAATTTTTGATACAAAAACAATCCCATCCAAATGCTCTTATATTATAAATCCAATTAAATAATTTAGTATTCTAGGCGTAATTCAACTGTGTTTTCTAACGTTTTTTTTTCTGTCTGATTATTTTTTAGTTCAGCTTGTTTTAAATGAATTCCGTTTGATAGATATTTTACAGTCTCACCTTTAGGAAGCTCTCAATTATAAAAAAACACTGTTTTGTCAAAGCCGGAAAAACTCATTAAAAATATCCATTGAACGTTTCATCAACACTCAATTAAAAAAAAATCGAAAAAAAAACTATTTATATATATCTTACTCATTAAAACTTAATCATGCAGTCAAAAGGTTCAAATACCCATGTCAGTCAAAATATAATTTAAAATTCAATCAATTTCACACAAAAAAAAATTATACAATCGCAAACTCCATCGAAATGTCGTCCTCGCACTCGTTTCATCTAACCATACCACACACAAAATTGAGAAAATAATGCATAAAATATAAACATATAATAAAATTCCAAATAAAAAAAAAAACTGTTAAATTAATTTATTTTAATTCACCAAAGACCAAAATAAATATCCTATTAACGCGTGTACATTAATTATCGGCTTGTATGATGTTTATTTAATTTTTTTTTTATATATATTTTATTTTATTAGTCGCCTATTCAAAGTCAATACCAAGAAGACCAGACGCAATACAAAATTAAAGTTAAAAAAATTAATAGAAAATTTCTGTCAAAAATAAATAATAATGAATAAACTCATTTAAATCCTCCGGACGCCCTTACCGCAGAAATTGGATTAAAAATTGGTTAATAAATTTATACGCGTTATTATTTTCTGACCACCATAACATCACCCCAAATGCATAAATGGCTGAGAGGAAAAAGGATTATCCTATTTGTCGTAAATAAGTACCAACAATAAAAATATCCTTCCTACAAAAGGATTTGTTGTCAAAATTTAAATTAAACTTCACCAAAAAGTTTATCATCAGCGCAAGAACCGGGATTCGGTCTGAGCTATATCTTTCAAACATCCCGATTGATGGCCGACGGCATCCAAAAGCACTCCAAGACTTCGGACTTTCTGGTCCACGACATCATCTTTCCAACTTAGGAAAGGTTTCCAATTTCTTCTTCTTTTACCAAAAAAGAACGGCAAAAGACTTTCCAAGGTTGTTTCTTTCCCCTCATACGAACCCCAGACCACCGGAGTTTACCGAGGTTTATGTTTTCGAAGACATCTGCTTTGAGGTAGATCCGTGTGTGAGTACTTAGTAAGACAAAAGACTTGGTAAGATTTCTGGATTTAAACAGCCTCAATATGCAGCATTGTTACGTTCAGACGCTAGTTTAATATTCTTCATGAAACCAGTCACGCCGATTTCTGCAACTACTACCCAAGATGGTGTCAGCAGTCATGACTTTGTTGTTAAAACCTGACCATTATTTTCATTTGCCCGGCACCCAGTCCTCAGGACTTAGTCTTCCCTTATCGAGCTCTAGGAGGGCAAATTCTAACCTACGATTATAGGTGTAGAACAGCCGTGTTTATTCAAACCTGAGCGCCGGTTAAATACTTATTTGCAATGCAATCCATCCTCGGAACGCCAGATCACAGAATTTACTCAATATCAATTAATTCTATCGTAAATAAAGCAAGCTCTATGCTTGGATTCATTTATAAAAACACTAAAAAGTATCGGACTAAATATAGAGCCCTATGGGACATCAATTTAAGATGACCTTATTAATTAAATAAATAATGAATTTGGCACGACAGCTTCTTAGGGACCAAGGGCCTAGTGATTTGGGTATACTTTCTACCATTCCTGTGTATGCGTTGGGAATGCAGGAGAACGGTTACCTCTTCGTCCGATGAACCTCTTAAAATGCATTTTTTTTTAAACATAGTTTATTATAGGAGGATTTGTCATTCTCTCATAAGATGCTGTGCCCCGAAAATACTTGTCTTTGACAAGGAATAGAACCTCGAACTGTTGGCAAAGCAGTTCGGCTCTAATTCTAGACAAAACAATTTTTTCCAGATAAGTTTTTAGCTTTTGATTCATAGGGTTTATAAAAACAAAACGTTTTCAATAGGTGAGTTGTATTGATTGGATGAAGAGGGTACTCAATTATTTGATAAGTAAATTTTGTGTTCTCTGACACATAGAAAATAAAGGGTTTTTTAATAAGAGCGCTACAAAAGTTTTTTTTTAATAAAACAAAAACAGTTTTGGATATCAATGAAATTCTTTATTCCTGTGAAATTAAGTTTGATGCCATTATGTATGGAACTCGATTTCTTTTGCATGATCACCACGGGCACGCTTGCAGAAGTCCAGACGCTGCACCCTATTTTCGACGGTTTTCAAGCATAAATCGGCCGATACTGCTGCAATTTCACGTTCGATATTCGTACGAAGTTCATCAATCGTCGCTGGCTTGTTGGCATAGACCATAGACTTGACGTAGCCCCACAGGAAATAGTCTAACGGCGTCTCAAATCGCACGACAGAGGCGGCCAAGCGACTGGACCATTTCGTGAGATAACACGTTCTCCAAACTTGGTTGGTTGGTGGAACAACATGTCCTCCAAGTCCATATCATCCAATTGGGGCCAAAAATATTCGGTTATCATTGAACGGTAGCGATCCTCATTCACAGTAACGTGCCGGTCTTGATCATCACGGAAGAAGTACGGCGCAATGACGCCGCCGGCCCATAAACCACACCAAACCGTATTTTTTCGGTATGCAATGATGACTCATGGAGTACGTGTGGATTGCTCCCTGACCAATACTGCCTATTTTGTTTATTGACAAAGCCATCCAGCCAGAAATACCTCATCGCTGAAGATGATTTTTCGATGAAAATCCGAATCATTTTCAAGTTGTTGCTCAGCCCAATTCACGAACATACGACGCTTCTGGTGGTCAAGCGGCTTCAGTTCTTGCGTCAATTTAATCTTGTTAGGATGAAGGCCAAGATCTTCTCGCAAAATTCGCCACAACGACGTCACAGAGATGCCCAACGTTTGAGAACGACGTGTGAGAGACACATTTGGGCTTTCTGCAACTGAAGCAATATTCTCGACACAACGGGCACTTCTTTGTCTCACTGGCACGGGAACATTTTGTATTGTGCCTGTGGATTCAATTTTTTTCCACTAGACGCTCAATTGTTGATCTGCTAAGACGATTATGACGACCATAAATTGGACGTAGCGCTCTTAACGTTGAGGCCACTGACTCCGAATTTCGGTAGTAAATTTTAATAATTTTGACTCGTTTTTGGCTCGTATATCTTTCCATCATGAAATGCCAAACCTTACTGAAGAGAAATGTCAAAAGAGCGGCAAGAAATATGGCGTCGTTTGCTGTCGCTGTTGCTCTAGCGTCCCTGTTGAAAAACCCGATACTAGAGTATTTTATGTAATTTGACGTTATGATTTGAAGAATAGTTAACACAGCTTCGGCTAATTCCTTAATGAATTCGCGATAATGGCTAAATGTGTAGTCTTTGGCTTTCTCAGGTGTGATCAAACGCTTTCTATTCGTTGGGCAGTCTCCTCATAAGTAAGAATGAAATTGGCTTCATTTCCAGATAATTCCTAAAAAACTTTTCGAAAAGAAACACAAACCCACTAAACATAATCAATTAAAAAACACAATTTCCCCAGAAGTCGCCACACTTTCTGAACATTGATGTAATTTAAAACCTTTCTCTAAAACGCACCTCTAAGCATCAAAAGACTTACAGAATTCTAATTGGAGCGTGGGACTGCCCAACAGGTCACTTATAATTCTCCATAAAATATCTTATTACCTGTTCGTTATATTGTCATTTAATAGTTTCTATTAAAATAAAACTAAAAGCCTAATGTTCTCCATAAACTTTATAATTTGACATTTGTTGCAACCAATTGAACATAATAGGGATCTACATAATATCACCTAAGCCCATAAATATTCTTCTCACACACAAAACCCTTCCGCTTGGTCGAGAACAAAAAATGTCAAAAAGAAAAACAACACACACACCTCTAAACTATTCAAAACTTTTGTTGTGTAAATTTTAATTTAATTTTATTGCCCCACAAATTATCCAAAACACATGGCAGAGAATGTCACACACGAATCTACTTTTTTCTTCCACTTGCATCAAATCGGCCTTGTTTGCTGGAAAACTCTCCAAATTAACGAACAAAATAATTGTTTTCCCATAAAAATCATTCAGAAAAGACGCAACAACAAATAAATCCAAACACTACTTGGACAAAGAAGAAACTCGAGACAAGACCACCATCATTCAGCAGAGACCGAGCGGCGCGACCACGAGGAAAATCCATAACGAATTATCAGGTTCGATTGTTTGGCTCTGCACCTTCTTAACCCGGTTGGTCTGGTCGCACACAATGTCCTCACCTTGAGTTTGGAAGACGAAGGTAAAGAGATGCCGCGAAATTTATGGCTCACAAATTATTACCAAACAAACCGTGGGAGGTCAGCACTGCGGGTAAATCGAATTTAGGCACAAGGTAGATGACGACGTTTTCACAGGTGGAATCGGTAACAAGCGTTTGATGGCTGTACGGGAATGGGCAGGGGCACCCCGCCTGGGAAATTAGTAAGCCACCAAACTGGATTCGATTTCATTCTTTCTCTGCCGCACCGATGACAATGAAAGCCGCTTGATGTTTTTATGGCCGAAAGTTCAATTGGATGGAGAGCGAAGAGGGGTGGAGAGGGACCATATTTGATCCAGGTATAGTGTCGTCTTCTTGTTTTTCATTTGGATTTTTCCAGAAAAAAAATGTCATCGATTTAAATTCAATCGCGAGAGTCATGCCCAAGACGACTTGGTAATTAGAGTGTGAGATGAGGATGACCAAGTAAGCCATGATTTTTTAAAGGCTTTTTCTTTTAACCTTTTGGAAGCCAACACTTGAATGTGATTCGGGGAAAAAAAATCTTTTGGTAATCCCATTCAATTATGACCAATCGAGTGGAATTGCTGAAAAAGCTTCAAGCTGTGTATAGGATTTTGTATTTATGTTCTAAAAGCTGGAGGTTTTATTACTGAAGATTTCAATTTCCGGATGTTCTTTGGGCTTTGTGGCAGGTTTAGCTTGATGTTGTGAAGAGGAGAAAGGGGTTAAGGAAGGATTAAGGGATTAATATTAAACTTGAAGTCTTTGTGGTATCGAAAGATTGGTATTTTAGGAAGTCATTCAACATACTGAAGGGACCAAATGCCCAAATATAATAAAAAACATTTTGAGCTTTCTTGTTCATAGAAAAGGATTCATTCATATAAATATAATTTCCTACTTTTTTGAAGTCCTTAGTTATTTCTTAAAAAAGATTAAAGTATGAATTCACAAGACCAAAACTATAGTGCTGTAAAATTAGCCTGAGGGAAATCCTGGCTTTTGCAAACCATTGAGGTACCCACTTAAACAGAATTAGATCAATTCCGAAATTGAATCAAATTCCCTAATGCCAAAAAGCATTCCAGCAAGTTTATCAAACTTTAAAATTCAGCACATCTAGGTATAAATAAAAATAAAAAAAATAAATTTATTGGCGCGACAGCTCCTTAAAGAGCCAAGGCCTAGTGACTTATACTCTCAACCATTCCTCTGTGTGTGTTGTTAATCTGCAAGAATAGAAGAGACCTACAGTATACCACCGAGTCCGAACTGCTACATTAGATGCACTTTTTCGAGACAAATTTTACTCTTGGAGGTTTTGTCAGTTCCTCGCAAAAGGCAGTACCCTGGAAAGGAAAGTTGCTATGAGAGAGATTCGAACCCAGACTCATTCGCTTAACAGTCCGACACATTAACCACTGCACCTAGGTATACGTGTAGTCCATCATTCTTACCATTCATCTCTTGTAAACGAGTCTTTTGTCCCACTTAATGAGACTATAAGCTGGCTTTTCTCCTGTCGAAAAAAAAAATAAAAATAAGCCCATCCGCACGACCTCTCACCCCAGGACCTAGAGTTCCAAATTGAAATGAAATAAATGAGATGTCGACTTTATTCCAGGATGCCCTCCTTCATAGCTCCTTTCCCATTTCTCATAACACAGACCGAAACGAAAAACGTGTTACAGCTCAAATTCCCTTATATAAAACGACAGCCTAGCTTTGCTCTTTTTCAATTTCGAATCTACTTGTCACTTATCCTTCCCTAATTGGACAGAAAAACAAACTTTTTCGCTGGCAGCTACTAAATTCACTACTTCGACTAGCTTGCCGGAGAAAAAAAAAAAAACATAGTCAAAGTCCTTTTAATGAGTGTGTTCACGCATTACAACCATGACATAAGCGGATTAAGTACTTGAGAGAGAAAAAATACCACAACGAAGAAAAAATAAACCAAACAACTTAAAGAACCAAAGAACGTAAACATGAACTCAACTTGACCATCAAAATGGATGGACGATGGAGTAGCCAGGACGACGAAAAAAAATGATGAATTTCATTTCATAAATCAAACATTCATAAGCTAGTAAATTCCAAAACGACAATGGCAACATATCGAATGTCACTAAACGTTGCAAATATTCCCACAAGAAGAAATATCCTTTTCAAGGGACATTAAGGCAAAAAATCATGGAGACTCCCAATGAAGCTCCTATTCTAACAGAAAAATAAAAAAAAAAATAATAAGGAAAGAGACTTTACTTTGGTCTTTTTTAAGTAATTGGACTGTGTTCCTTGGAAATCAAGGACCCCAATGAACTATGACGACAATGGAGACGACAACACGGCTAGACTGTTAGATCTCTTAAAGTTAAGTATCTCTAGATTGTTTGCACAGTATGTTTTCTCTTTAAAGAGAGAATCTGTAAATAAAGCAAAGAAATTGAACCTTCTGTGCAATGTCGCATGTGGCATCTCTCACCTTGTTCACCAGACGGAATAAATTCGAATTGAATTCCAAAAGAAAAAGAAACTGAGAAATCCTATTTCCTGCGAAATCAGTCACCGAGCAAGGATTGACTTTTAGTTTCGTCGACCGAACTTGTAATAACTTCAAACTGCTGTCGGAATCAAGGAAATCTTATTTCACTTTCACTCTGCGACGATAGAGTCCTTTAGGGACGACCAACCTCTGTCACATACCATGTGAAACAAATGGAAAAAATCCTATTAATTTCGTTCATCGATGAAAAGGACATTCAAACAAAACTCCTTTCCTTCGGCATACATATAAGGGAAAATCTCATCGACTGACCGCCTCATAATAATTATTTTCCACATGAAAAAGGATGCATATACATATGTAGGACCTATATATCTATATACGCACAGGACAGCAATGAAAGCCACCTGTCATTTAACCTGAACAAAAGGACCGCATAAACGTCGACCAAGGACAATGACTATGGCCGACGCGCGGTGGGTGTGTGAGCGAGCTGGTACGTCCTTATCACTTGTGCATGCACACGTTGATCCTTTTTTTGTGTTGTTGTGTATATTTTGTCTTTTGGTGGAATGGTCCGTCCTGTCCGTTCGTCCAGCTTCGACACATCAACACCAATATTGACAAGGGTTTTCGAAACATGTTGTATAAGCTAAGGGGCCAACAACAATGACTATTCCATTCGATCACCAGCAGGGTGCAGCACTGCGGTGCTGGGGGCGGACACGCCCTTTACGTCGAGTTAAACGTTTTTTTTCCTCCCTCTGATATCCTGGAAACAATTATCACTTAGAGTGGTGTACTTTGGTTAAGTTGAATAACGGCAAAGTAAATGTAAAAACTCACTGCGGGACATCATTTAATTTCTTCCTGTATTTATTCACACAAGGAGCGAAAGTCTTTTATTTTGTTGTGTATATTTTAATAATGTTTTCTTTTTCGATTGTTTCTGTGAAAGGACACAGTTTATATAGTTTTTCTCTCTGTTTCTGTATTTGTGTTTGTGTGTGTGTGTTGATATACAATTAGAAGAGAAATCAAAATCAGACTAGAAGGGAAAGATATGAGGGCGGACATGACCCAGTTTTTCAAAGATTCTGTATATGAATTGAGGCCTGAATGTGATGTGGGGCGGGATAAAAGTGTGAAGGGAACGATAAAATAGTCATCCAGTAGTAGTCGCAATTGTTTTGTTTTTTTTTTTCTTTTTTTGTGGTATATGTTGACGACATGTAAGATAAAGGATGATGGTTTTGGTTTTACATGTTTGTCTTGCCTTTAATTTAACTTAAACGGAGAAAAAGATACAGAAATTTAGTAGAAATTGCTTAAAGAAAAAACCAGTATTGAAGATTTAACCTCGTATTAAATGCTGTTAAAAATGTTGTAGGTATATTTAATATCAATTAAAGACAATGCTTTATGATCGTAAATAATTTCTTAATCGATTAGACAAAATCAAAACTATCTACTTAATTAAATATAAAAGAACAAAATATGCCACGATCCGGGTGGACCTTGGTCTCTAAGCACAGGCTTCTCCGACTTTTTTCGATCAGAGGTTTTACCTTTATCATGACCGTCAGTATGGCTTCCGCAGCAACCGTTCCACTGGTGATCTGATGGCATATCTCACCGAATAGTGGAACAAAAATTTACATCGCTTTGGTGAAAGTAAGATTATTGCTCTTGATATCTCCAAGGCATTTGATAGAGTTTAGCATGAAGCTCTTTTAAAATGCGTGCTTTTGGGATCGATGATACACTTGTTCGTTGGATTAGAAGTTATCCTCTGGACCGTTCAATACAAGTTGTATTGGACGGATTCAAGTCTGATTGCCACAAAATAAATGCTGGTGTGCCCCAGGGCTCTGTTCTGTCACCGACTCTTTTCCTCATTTTTATAAATGATCTTCTGTCTGTTACTTCTAATCCACTTAACTGTTTTGCTGACAACTCTACCCTCAGCTTTTCATATTCGTTCGATAATTCACGTCCTTCGCCTTCGGACGTACAATTGCAACGTTGCCGTATGTCAAGCTCATTAAACTCCGATTTATACAGCAGTGTCAAATGGGGTAATAGGAATCGTGTGGAGTTTATTGCTTCGAAAACTCAATGCTGCCTTCTGTCGTTAAAGCTAAACATACCCCCAATGCCATTGTCCATGAATGGCACTTACATCGAAGAAACCGAAAAGCTCTCAGTACTCGGTATGTCTGTTAACGACGACCTCCGTTGGAACAATCATATATTTGAGATCTCTAAGAATGCTGCTAAGTGCTTAGGTTTTCTCTATCGGTGTAAGAAGTTTTTTCCCCTTCTGATCTGGCTACAATTTATAAAGCGTTTATACGCCCAAAACTTGAGTATAACTCCCACCTCTGGGCAGGTGCTTCGCAAACATTGCTTCACCTGCTTGATAGAACAGGTACAAAATCGAGCGTTAAGATTGATAGGAAATAGAACTGACGTTGAAACAATTGCCCCTCTCGAACACTGTTTCATGTTTTTCCTTATTTTATCGTTTCTTTTACAAAAAATGTTTCCTCCCCTTAAAATATTCTCCCGTAATACTCGCCTCGCAAGGAATGCTCATCAGTTCACCCCCTGAGCCCAATTTCAAACGTACCGTAAAATATAGGGATTCTTTTTTTAGCCGAACAACACGAATTTGGAATAGTTTACCCGGCGAGATTTTCCCTTGCCATTTTGATCTGCAAACATTCAAAACCAATGTTAATCGGCACCTCCTATCTCTCCCCTCCCTAGCTTGGGAGCACTCCTGCCCAATCTATGTATATGGAGAAACCTTGTATTCATGTGTGGTTTGTGGTATTATAATCAATATTCGGTGGATACCTCATAGAAGACTTGTGATACCTAAAACCACAATACTAACTATACTTAGCAACTCAGTGGAGGCCAAAGTTAATACAACTTCCTCAACCATTTTTTGTGTGCGTGTTGTATTTTTACCAAGAACATATGGATCAGGGAATTATTTTTATACAAACGTACAAGTCACCACCGGATTAGGAAGAGAATACATTTGCTTCGCCTAAAAATAGATTTTATTTTTTTTGTAAAGAAACCCCACGTCGTCGTTGTACTCATCGTCGAACCGAAAAAAAAAACAACTATCTCCTGCAATTTTCCTACAAAAAAGAGACAAACCACGATTTTTACTAAAGTTCAACATACAAATTTACGATACAAAATGGCATGAAATACCCCAGAAAAGTAGAGTTATTATTCGAAAGCATTTTTAGAGGAAAAAGCCTCCTTTTTCGGTGTATAAAAGAGAAATATCCAAACCCAGACGTTTTGATGTTTTACAAAAGCTTTCGTCCTCGCTACCAAGCGTCTTTAGAAAACCAAACCAAGATGTAAAGAATAAGACAAACTGCTGTGTGACTAACCAAGCAGTTCCACATTTGCAGAAAGGTCATCCATTTATCTTTATTTTTTCAGGACACACACACATGATTTACACACAACCCGATTGTTGGATGTGGGAGTTTTGTTGTTCTAACTCACGTGTATGTGTATGAGTATTGTGTAGGAAAAAGATAAAATTGTTTACGTTCCTTAATTTCACTTTATTATTGGCACAGATTTCGATGATTTTTTTTTGGTGGTCCTTGTTCGTCCTTGGTCTTCTTCATTTCTTAGGAAAAGTTATGCCAATCCTCCCACTCTGCCTATCTGACGCCATGTAGAATTCGATCGGGGTTTCTTTTGGCTTTGGCTCCTGTGTAACACATTCAACCCGTAAACGATAGATAGCTATTGGTGTCTCCTTTTTCAGGATGTGTGAGGATAATTTATGAATTTATGTAACATACTAGCGCACAGACTTTTGCCATCTCTCAATAGACCACACCGTTGCCATGACAAACCAGTATACAAAAAAAAAGAAAAGTGAAACAATAGAGACTTAACAGACTGAGCCTTGAATTAACAACAACAATGCAGAGGATAACAATAACAACAATCCCTAAACAGGGATATCATACATAAATAAGAGAAATAGATATTTCGTTCGAAATATGGACGAGGGCAGGGCTGTAGTTGCCATTGAAGCGCCTGATGTTCCCCATTATAGTGGAAGGATTTTCTTCCAATTTGATCCCATCACGCAGCCATTACGAAAAAGTCCTGCTTATAAAATATTATAAGATAAGGAACAATTAAAATGGCTGTAGACTCACATTGTAAGCTTTTAATGTTTCTTTAGGTGGTTTCACATTGGGCGCCACTTAAGAAGTATTCATACTATTGTACTAATTCGCCTTATGAAATCTGTTACCCTTGTTATTTTTTTTTTGTTTTTGGAGGAACCGTTTTTGTTTTTATCATTTCAATGGTAGCGAAAAGAATAAGGTTCGCAATTTTTGCAAGAACGATAATTATAATTTAAAAAAAATTTGAAAAATTGAGACACATATGGTTTACATATATCACTAAGGATACAGAACATGGTTAAAACCAGCTCTTGAACAACATTAAATAAGTTTGGTAGCGGAATTTTAGTGCGCTTATTCGATTAGTTTAACCAGTTTCGTACTTAACGTTGGCGCCATTTATTGACTCAACACTCAAAATTTTCAACAAAATTTGACAAACTATAGCTTTTATAGTGCTGTTGTAAGGGTTTTTTACGGTTGTTTACAATTTTGTTAGACAACTTTTCAGTGATATCCTTTCAACTAACTCTTTAACTTGTATAAGGTAATTTTTGTTTTTTATTTGACAAGCTATAACTTTTATAAGGCTGTCGTAAGGCTTGTTTACGGTTATTCAAAATTTGTTCAGATAACTTTTAAGTAACATCTTCTTAAAAGCATTATTGAACCAAATTTCACAAGTTGTAAGAAGGAACAAGGTAGTCTTTTTTAATAAGGCTTCTATAAGACCTACGTAATTAGGTTAGTTAAAGCTTCTATAAAATTTAGTTTTCGAAGACATTAACAATATTCTATAAAGGCCTTGTTCTATTTTAATATTAAAACTAATCAAAGAATTATTAGACATACGAATTTAAACGCTTATTCAAAAAAAACCTTTGATATGTTTTTCCATTTAAAAGGGGAGTTCAACAAGACTTATGCAAGTTATTGCTTTCATAAAACTTCTGAGTAAAACACTTGTAAGGATAAAAGTGAATCAATCAAAAGGTTTTCTTATGGATAGCCCTTACACAAATGTACAGGTCTTTTTCATAATTTAAGTATGTATTGGATCTTTCGCACTCCATGTTGGGCGTCATTTACATTAAATAGCCAGGACCTCCTATAACAACTTAAATACCCTATTTCAGCCCTGATCTGAGGCTTTCACACAGGTGGAGTGTAGGGAGGCAACGACAAAATAACAGAAGATGGATACGCATCGCGTACAACAAAAAGTAAAAGAAACCATTGAGGCCGGAAATAAAACCGTTTCCAAAGACAACAAAAGGATATTAAAGATTAAGATAAAGAGTTGACTAACAAGGATTATATATACGTTTCGTATAGTCGTCGTCGTGTCGTCGCTTCTGTTGTCGGTATGTATATGGGTTTCTTTTTTTTTTTTTGTATTGTATTTCGTTGTCTTCCTTTTTCGATTGTTTGTTATGATTGTGCGTGCGAGAGTGCAGAACGGATAAGGTGTCATGTGTGGTTTGTGCGAGAATGTATGTTTGGATCTAGGATGGCATTTTTATTTCCTCCTAATTAACAAGCTCGTAGATAATGCGGCGAAGAGCCAGGATGCTGGAGTTTGTAAAGCAAAACCTAGGAGGGAGGATACAGAATACAGATAGAAGAAAGCTTTGAAATTTATTGCATTTTTTTAGAATTGCTCCTGTGGAAGGCAACCGCATACAGAGAGGAGACAAATGTGAAACCGAAAAAAAAGAATACAATGCGAAATTATATAATACCTAAGCTATTCGGGTCATGGATTTAATTGAGTTATTATGGGGGATCATGCTATAAACACCCACTGGCTTAGTTATATTTACAATTTAGGAATTTTGTTGTTTGTATGAAATGACCCGGATTAGGAATCATTTATGATTCCATTTTGAGACTTTGAACCTGTGGGATATTTTGGAGAATAATTGCTAAGTCGGATCTAGGAAGGGGCAACTTTTTCCTTTTTTTCATAATTTGCACACATTAAAATGATTTGGGCTACCCTTTTGATGTGGGTGGATACAGCGCGAGCTTAGAAAAGAAGAAGAGGGTTTAATAGGAGTTGCTGATGCACATTGGTTTTAAACTTCTGAACATCATAATAGGAGGGGAAGACAGAGTTAGGCAAGAGATTCCACATTCGAGTTGTACGGCTGAAGAACGAATCTCTGTGCTTGTCTGTACGACCGAAATTGGGCTCAAGGGTTAATTGGTAGGCCTTCCTGGAAGCGCGAGTATTACGGTGAAACTGTTTAAGGGGAGGAATGCAACTGGCTATTTCTCTAGAACATTGACCGTAGAAATAACGGTAGAAAAGAGAGAGACATGAAACATTCCGTCGATGTTCAAGTGACGTGAGTGTTCTAATGATGATATCATCCCCAATCAACTTGAAAGCTTTTCTTTGAATACCATCCAAAAGAATCAAGTGAGTTGATGGAGCACCCGCCCAGATATGGGAGTTATATTCTAGTCTTGGACGAATGTATGATTTGTAGATAGTAGCCAGATCAGAAGGGGAAAAGAATTTCTTACATCTTCGGAGGAAGCCCAAACATCTTGCGGCATTTTAGGCAACATCATAAATATGATCATTCCACAAGAGGTGACTGGTGATGCTCATACTGAGAATTTCAAGATGATCAGCTTCCATAATGTAAGTACCATTCATGGATAATGGCAAGGGGGGTGTATTACGCTTTAGAAACAGAAGACAGCATTGTGTTTTGGACGGATTAAATTCTACATTATTTCTTATTCCCCATTTGATAATGCTGTCAAGATCAGAATTTAATGAGCTTACCATACGTTGCCGTTGAAGATCCACATCAGCAGACAGCGGTTGTGACTCCAGCGAAGCAGTTTAGTCGATTAGAAGTTTCGGACAGGAGATCATTTATAAAAATAAGAAAGAGAGTCGGAGACAGAACGGAGCCCTGGAGCACACCAGCATTTATTTTGAAGATATCAGTCCAATCCAATACAACTTGTATTAAACGATCCGAAAGGTAATTACTAATCCAGCGAAGAGAAGAAACATCGAAACCGAAAGCATACATTTTCGATAAAAGAGCATGGTGCCAGACTCTATCAAATGCTCTAGAAATATCGAGTGCAATAATCTTACTTTCTCCGAAACGATGTAGAGATTTTTTCCACTGTTCGGTGAGATAAACCATCATATCACCAGTGGAACGGTTGCTGCGGAAGCCATACTGACGGTCATGGAGAAGCTTTCGATCTTAGAGATAAGTGTTTCCATGATCTTGGAAAGAAGATTCGCCTTTTTTAGGTATGGGCTGGACAAAAGCTGTCTTCCATTTGCTCGGAACGAGCCCCGAAGAGCAGGATAGATAGAACAGCTTACGCAGTGGCTTTGCCAACGTACAAGAACACTTCTTCAGAACAATAGCGGGGATACTATCAGGACCAGCGGATTTATGTACGTCAAGATCTTTTAAAACTCTAGCCACTGTACGAGTGCGAAAGAAGATTGGTTCCATAGAATCATTTACGCTCTCAAGTACAGGAGGGACCATGACACTCTCTGGCAGCGTAGAATTAGCGGCGAACTGCTTAGCGAAAAGGTTAGCTTTCTCGATGTCTGGATTGGGAGAGATCTGGATTGAGAAATTGGACTTTTGGAAATATTTTATATTATCACAACAGCGCTGACGAGCTTTGTGGAAAGGAGTATTCGATACTTTAGAAATATGAGGATTAACAACTAAAAATGAATTAAAAGACAAAAAATAAAACATTTACCTATGTCTGCTGATGAGGACACGGAAATTAGAATTTATTTATTTAATTAAATTTTTATTTGATATATCTATTGCTAAGAAAGGGGAGCATTTAACACTGTGCCATGTATTGTGTGTCGATATTTTAATCATTACTAACTAAAATATATATATACACACACGATATTCGACAGTTGAAAAATGTAAAGTCCTGATGGTAGACTCCTTACAGGCCGATGGAAGTTCCGATACGATGGCTTGCAAATAGTTTCAGGGCAAATCAAACGGATTCCATTAAACTGCGCCTTTGTTGCATTAAAAAACTTTCCTTTTCCCCCTGCAATGCACACAGAATCCAGACATCGAATTCAAAGACTATGGCGCCGCACAGAAGCTTCAAATATGGACTGAGCGTTCCATTATCAATAATGTGGAATGTAAAATATTTAATCATCTTGAAAATGACTATCAAACCATATTCGCATTATCCTTTACAATTAGTTTTCGCCCCAGACGAGACGCAACAACGCCAACCGAACAACTGTTGTACGAACCCACCATACGACGTCAATGACTGGAATGCCAATAATTTGAATCCTTTTATTGAGAACCATGGCTGAAGGATTTATTTGCACTCTAAAAGGGATACCGATAATACAATTCCTTGATGCTGATATTATTCCAGAGTCCTGATGCACATATACACTTCTTCTATACATCATGCTGCATATGAATGTTCGTTGTACAGAAGTCCATTAATTGCTGATGATGATGCATGTCCTGCCTAGCCTTTTATGCAACATACTTTAATGTTGTCTGTTTGTTTACCAATATCCTTGAATAAATTGTTTACTGTCTGGTTTGGCAATGATGATAGAGTCCTGGGCTAGCTGGCTTTCGGGATAATCGTCCATCCCAACAGACGATGAGAATGATGAGGAAAATATGACTGTTTAGTTGGCGTAATTAACGCCGTGATTGCATTGTAAATAAATGCAATTTATATAGAAGAGAGCACAATTTTCATGAAACCGTTTGTTATTTGCCCTTTCGTTTATGTGTTTTTAAAACTGGGGACCGCATAGCGATTTGATAGCTTATGCAGTCTGTATTTTGATTTGTTTGATCTCACAGATGCTGTTGAGTTTTGTTCAAGTGGAGGCAATGTAATAATATATGGAATGCAAAAGCAAGGACATCAATTGTTTTTGGGAATAGGGATAAACCCTTATAGGAATGTCAAAGAACAAAAATATTCCGGATTTTATTTGATGCAGCATGCCATTCTGAACAATTTTGCAACATTATGCCATCAGGGACTGCTAAGCTCAAACAAAATCTAGTTTAACCTTCGCAATGGAGGTTTTGAAATGCTGGCTTTTGTTATGTGGACTTTTGAACTGGCAGTAACCTAACTGCACCCTTTACTTAAGAGCTTTCTTTACAAGGTAAGGACATTAAAGAATTTCCCACAGTCCATTTGAATTTCGAATTACTTTTCAGCATTTCGGAGATCCAGATCTACAAGTTATCACAATGGAACACACTTGGCCTCGGCTTCTAAGCCGACAACAATGTATCATCTCTTCATAATTGCAGCACACGCAATTAATTGTTCAATTTTTTAAAAACCAACCATTTCAAATTGCCTCAATTAAAAATCCCAAAAACCAAAACCCTCAATATAAATATTGTAACCTTGCCAAGAAGTTCCTTCTTAATTCGACTAACATCGACGAAACTATCCAATTGAATAACTTACTCAAAAGTCACCGCCTCTAATACAATTCTCACGTCTCGACTGATTGATAACCTTTTTAAAAGTTTGCCAAAGTTCAAGTGACGTACTCTGCGAACCCTTTTCATCTCAACACTATCTTGTCCACATTTCACTCGTAAGCCGCCCACATGCATTGGCACTCAGTCATGACTTCCACCTCCACTTAATTCCTCCAAGATCTTCACATTCTCATCGAAAACCAAAAATCTCTGAAAAAAAAGAAGAAATCCTTGATGCAGTTCTGCAGGTAGACGTCGTCGACGACAGCTTCAACTCCCCATCGTCGCTCATCTCATTCATGCAGAACTATATTCCCCAGAAGTCAAAATACGAAATAACTTATTCGGCGAAAAGTTGCTCCTTTGCCGAAAGGCGGACTGCAATTTTCCAAAAACTAGGTTGCAAGTTGTCCCAATGCGAAGCAAGTCCACCTCTATATACATATATGCAGAATGTGCAGCTTCGTTGATTTGTTTGTGCAGAATTTACGTTAAATTGAAACATTAGGTTCATTAACTTTTCCTAGAAACGAAAATTTTGATGACGATTCGGTAGCAGAAATCAGGACAACGTCGGTCGTCGTTGTCGACGTCTGGAAAGGAAACCCATAGTCATAGACAAATATGTTTTGACATGCGACAACTGATGACTGTTGGTTTTGGTGAAGACCAAGGCCAGAGAGGAAGAAGGGAGGTCAGTAAGAAAATTTCATTTTTATTTGGGCTTTTAGTCAAATTGGCGTAACAAATTCGACAGAAGTGAAAACCTTCAGAGTTCAACGAATCAACCTAACTTGCTGCCCTAGTAATGACACCCACAGTCTCACTACTACCACCTCCTGCCGCCGTTCCATTGATTTATTCATAAAACAAACGTTCTTCGCCTGTGGCAGTCATCATCAATTTATTTATTTTTTGAGGCGCATTTATTAGAAAACGTCGACGACGAACGAGAAGGATTCGAAGATTGTAATTGAGTCAACTGTAATGCTGATGGTTCTCTCTGTTGGGGATGAAAACGGATAGAGTGGGAGGGGATTGATTATTGTCTGTAGGATTCTGACTTTTTGTTTAAAGGTTATCCTGCAAAGATGGAATTCATTATTCAGGTTATATCAATTTGTCTGTTTTAATTTTTTTTTTTTTTTTTTTGTTCTTTGACTTTGATTTTTTGGTTTGTTTGCTTTTCTTGTTAAAATATTAAAGTTCAATTTAATAATGAAGAAGAACGCAGTTTCTTGAAAGTCGTATCCGCTTCTTTGTGATCGAAAAAATAGCTGCTGGAACTGATTCGAGAAAGCTAATTATTAAATTGCTATTCATCCATCCGTCCGTTTTTTCTTTGTTTTTTTTTTCTTAACTTTTTTTGTTTGTATTAAATATTAAGTAACTCTGGAAAGTTTTTGCAAAATGTTTCAAATTCCGGCAAAAAATAATTTCATTGTTTCTTAATTTGTTTTCAAATTTTTTTTTTTTTGCCGAAATGTTTAACATGACTAATAAAATTAAATGTTGTAAATATTTTGGGTTCGTTTTGTTTATTTATTTTTTTTTTTCAAAATATGCAGATTAAATGCCATTTCCTAAAAAACAATCATTTGATAAAATATTCAACTCTAACTCTAGGTCGATTTCAATTCTTTAGAATTTTCTCTTCTGAATAATTGTAACAGAGTTAAGTGTTTCAATATAAAATTTAATGCTTCAAATACTTATTCTGAAAACTCTATCTAACTACATACATTATTTAGTATTTTTATTTCATAATCTTTGTTGAATTTGGAAAATGCTGATACCTCGAATTTCGTCAGTGTACCATAGGTAACTATTCTACATTCATTCAATGAGCACTTCACTTGAACTATATATGCATCTCGTAACCTGTAAACGAAGAAGGGGAAAGTTTTAGAGTTCTGCATTTCAAAGGAAAAACAGAGGCATTCCACATTCGCCTGGTACGGCTAAAGAAGGAATCCCTCATCTCTGCATTTAAATGAACATCCAAATTTGGGTCTTAGGCTAAACTTATGGGCACTCCTAGAATAGCGAGTATTGCGGATGAATATCAATATGGTCTCGGGGAGGAATGCCGTTGGCTATTATATCAGACGTATAGTATCTTTATAGGAAACCAATAGATATCTTGCACCACTGTTGCCAACGTCGAATTTTTGTCATTTCACAGACAATGGTCTATGCGCAGATTCCAGGAACTGATAGGTGTTCGGTTTATTCGAAGCATTGTAGGAACGTTTCTCTTAACGACAAAAACAACAATAAGTTTTCCAAGAATTAAATTTGACGCGATTTCTTATTTCCCGTTGGACAATACTTTCAAGAACAACATTTATGAACTTATCATGTTATCTTTGAACTTTTACATTCGAAGAACATCAATGAGAGTGTGAAAACATGTACCAAAAGCTTAGAGTGATGTCGTCAGCCAAAAAGTTATTGAATTACTTGTTTCACATAATAAGACGCTGATCTACTAATGCTCTTTGCAGATATTTATTATATATAATAAATATATATATAATAAAGGAACTTGCTAAGTTTGGGGAATAGCTCCGTTAGAAATATCAACAGAATTTGCAGGAAGACTGTTAGTTCAAAATGTTAAATAGTGATGAGATAAGATGAGAAGATTATATCAATGACAGCAGAAACATTAAAGCCAAATAGAATTCGAAGTTTGTTCTTCAATACAGGCAAAGAAAATAAGTTGGCATTTCCATCTAGAATACTCCTGTGGTCCATTTCCCAGTGATTTCTGTAATTTTTAAATTATTATCTTAATCACTATTTGTTTCCCTTTTAATGTAGAACACACTGCGCGGGCACAAGGGAGGGGACAGATAGGAGGTGTCGATTAACATTGGTTTTGAATGTTTGCAGATCAAAATGGCAAGGGAAATCCCGCCGGGTAAACTATTCAACCTTCGTGTTGTTCGGCTAAAAAAGAATCCCTATATTCCACGGTACATTCGAAATTGGGCTCAGGGGGTGAACTGATGAGCATTCCTTGCGAGACGAGTATTACGGTAGAAACTTTTAAGGAGAGGAATGCAGCTGGCTACTTTGAGTGAACATTTTTTTTAAAAGAAATGGTAAAATAAGGAAAGACATGAAACATTGCGTCGTTGTTCGAGAGAGGCAATTGTTTCAGCGGCAGTTCTATTTCGTATCAATCTTAACGCTCAATTTTGTATTCTATCAAGCAGGTGAAGCGATGTTTGTGAAGCACCTGCCCAGAGGTGGGACTTATACTCGAGTTTAGGGCGTATAAACCGTTTAAAAATTGTATCCAGATCAGATGGGGAAAAATACTTCTTACACCGATACAGAAAACCTAGCAGCATTCTTAGCGATTTCAAATATATGGTCAACCTGAGTACTGAGAGCTTTTCGGTTTCTTCGATGTAAGTGCCATTCATGGACAATGGCATTGGGGGTATGTTTAGCTTTAACGACAGAAGGCAGCATTGAGTTTTCGGAGCATTAAACTCCACACGATTCCTATTACCCCATTTGACAATGCTGTATAAATCGGAGTTTAATGAGCTTGACATACGGTACCGTTGCAATTGTACGTCCGAAGGCGAAGGACGTGAATTATCGAACGAATATGAAAAGCTGAGGAAAGAGTCGTCAGCACAGCAGTTAAGTGGATCAGAAGTAACAGACAGAAGATCATTTATAAAAATGAGGAAAAGATTCGGAGACAGAACAGAGCCCTGGGGCACACCAGCATTTATTTTGTGGGAATCAGACTTTAATCCGTCCAATACCACTTGCATTGAACGGTTCAAAAGATAGCTTCTAATCCAATCGATCCCAAAAGCACGCATTTTCGATAAGAGAGCTTTATGCCAAACTCTATCAAATGCCTTGGAGATATCAAGAGCAATAATCTTATTTTCACCAAAGCGATGTAAAGATTTGTTCCACTGTTCAGATCACCAGTGGAACGGTTGCTGCGGAAGCCATACTGACGGTCATGGAGAAGCTCTCGATCTTCGAGATATTCCTTAAGCTGACGGTAAATCAGTGTTTCCATGACCTTAGAAAAAAGGGATGTCAGTGCTATGGGTCGGTAGGAGGAGGGGGAGAATGGGTCACCTTTCTTAGGGACAGGCTGGACAAATGCTGTTTTCCATCGTCTAGGAAAGATTCCAGAAGAGTAGGAGCGATGAAAAAACTTACGCAGTGGAATTGCCAGTGTGGAAGAACACCTCTTCAGAAGATTAGAGGGTATACCATCCGAACCAGCGGATTTGTGTATATCGAGACCTTTGAGAACTCTTGCTACTGTACGAGTGTGGAAAAAAATCTGTGCCATGGAAAAATTTACATTCTCAAGTACAGGAGGGGCAACGTTACTGATAGGCAGCGTGGAGCTGGCAGCAAAACAGGCGGCGAGCAAGTTTGCCTTCTCTGAAGAGTAAACAATTGGTTTGTTATTGTCGATGAGCTTTGGAACGGAAGATGTTGAGTAGTTTTTTATATTTTTTACAAACGACCAACATTTTTTACTGCCTTTGGGACACTGCAGAATTTTTTGCCGTCATTTTTGGTCATGCAAAAATTTGGTTCTTTCAATAACGGAGTTGCATGAGTTTCTTGCTTGTTTGTGCTTTTTTCCGATTTTCCTCTGTAGGGTTGGCTTTGTAAGAACGGAAACTTACTTCTTTGAGCCTGATTGCTTCTTAACACTCAGAATTAAACCAAGACTTTTCTTTAGGTTTGATGCTTTTGTTGTTTTTGATGCTCTGTTAGGAATAAAAGCACGCATCCCTAGAAGAATCGCATTTGTGATCATTTCAACACTGGCATCAATGTCTCTATCGACGAAGCATAGTGGCCAGTTAAGGTTTCGGAAAAAAATATTCAGGCCGTCCCAGTTGGCTTTCTCGTATTGCCAAACGGTCCTGGTGGGAAGTTTTTCTTTAACTGGATGGGTGGAGAATGAGAAATTAGCTGAAATGACACAATGGTCTGAAGTGCGAAATGGAGAAGTTACACTAATGGTATATTTATCAGGGTGAGAAGTAAGAAACAAGTCAAGAGTATGGGCGACTTGCCCAGCAACATCCGGTATGCGCGTTGGCACATCGATCAGTTGGGTAAGGTGATGTAAACCGGCAAAGAACCCGACACACCTTCCTTCGGGTGTTGTCTGACCAGAATAATGGAGCCAATTGGAATTGTGTACATTGAAATCGCCCGCAATAACGATTTCAGTGCGAGGACAAAGGGAAACAATTTTCGAGATTGAATCAGACAGCTCATCAAACTCGTTACAAGTCGAATAACTGTCGAGATTTGGACTCCTGTAAATAAAACAATAATGAATGACATGCTTGCGGACCGTGAATTTGAGCCATAAGAAGTTAAAGTCCTTGTTGGAATATTGGGGAAGGCACTGGCGAGCAATATCATTCCTAACATAGACCAAGAGACCATGATGGGAAAAGAGTAATGGCACAAAGCTATACCCATGTAGAGCAAATTCTGATAAATCAGTATTTACTCCAACCTAAGTTTCACTTAATGCCAAAACAGCTGGCCTGTATTGAACAGTGAAAGAAATTCTTTCTTAAACCACGAACATTAGAATACACGACACGAAAAGCTCATTAGTTAAATTCAGTAATTCAGTAAATCCTAAGTCCTAGAAGTTTAAGATTTCCGATTTTCATCAAATAAATTGTATTATAACACTGTTTAAGCGATAAACTCATTACAATTTAAATTTTAAAATAAATCTAAGGAGCGATTTTTTAATATTTTCTAATGTCACATTCAGAATTTTTCAATACGGGTTTTTATTTTCGAAAGAAATGTAATTAAAAATTTTTAATCAACAAATGAATGATTAATGCGAAAGGCAATTACATAACCGTTTGAAAAAACATTACTTATATAATGCAATGAAATCAATTGTATTATTTGAAGTACCTGATGGCTTTTGTGGTTCAATATTGAAAAGAGGAAGACAAGGCAAGGAAATGCAGGTAGAGTTATTAAATCAAAGAAAATAATTAATCTAAAATGAATTTTACAGTTTATTTTTGACTTGCATACGTTTGTATGTACATCCATATGTATGTATATATATTTTCAAATTACTGAGAAGATAAAATTCAAGAAAAACAAATGTTGCTGTTGCAAGAGTTAACCTAAAATCAAATCCTGTGCCAATGCATTTTCAAGATAAAAGTTCTCCAGGTATTTATATTAGACCGTTAATTGAATCCAAAATTACATTTTTCTTTCAACCAATTCCTATGGAAAAATATTTAGAGCAGGTCGTGTGCACTTTACTATCGGTAACTTTCAAATTGTTTGTTTTTAACTTGCTTCAAATAAAAGCAGAAAATAGACATCTACTTAATAGACGTAATTATATTCCTTTTCTCAAAAATACCACTTTTTAGACATCAATGGTCTTTTGATACAAAACTTTTCTTTACGTTCCCTCGTGTTGTTTTTATTTTACAAAACAGACAACATCCAAAGCAGCCAAAAGGTAATACAATCAGGATTTTCCATGGAAGCACTGTAACAAAACACCTCTCTTTGAAGCTCATGTGGCGCCAACAAAAAAAAAACTGATAAAAGGAATTTCCACTTTTCTAGCTTTGTAATCTGGCAACAATTTTAATCCTTTTTTTCGATTTGATTGGAATGCTTTCAACGAGAACATTTTTTCCAACGAACAGTAGAGAGTCCTCTAACTAAATACATAGCATTCAAACTCCCATTTAGCTGGACTGGTCACTGAAGTCTTGTCCAAAAAAAAAAAAAAAAAAAAAAAAAATAAACCCAATCAACACATTCGCGCGCAATTAAATCTGCATTTTTGTGAATTTTTTTTTGAGGAAACAAAAAAAGAACTCAAATTGACGAAGGCTCTTATTACACCCATTAGAAAACTATCCTTCGTATGTGTGTCCTCAAAAAAAAACATAGGAACTCTGATCGAAATTTCCACACACAACTCACAAACTCGGTATCTCTATAGGGAAGTATAGAAGTATTGTCGATTAGGCAAGACCAAATTTCTGACTGGATCCTTGAAAAAAAAAAACTATAAAATAACAAAAAATAATCAATAAAAGGAAATAAATTGAAAATATCAAAATCCAACAGTGGCGAGTGGCCTCAGTCACATCGATAGACAAGCCAAGCCGTGCCGCCCGCGCCTTGCCGACTGCAGGGAACACTTCACAGGATAAAATGGGGTTTAATCGACCCTACAACTTGGCTCATTCCCCTCATTCTGTGTATTTTCGATAAATCGTTGCAAATTGTGAAAATATTTTCCCTTCATCCCACTGCGCCGACCCCTTTTTTCGGGAGAACACCCTCTAGGGATGGAACTGTGCCATGTTGGAATCAGGGCCCATGTCAGTCGGGATCAATCTATTGATGAAAAAATAACGTATTTTATAAATTTTCCAGTGAAATTGCTGAATATTAAACAAATTCACGGCTCTTTTGATATTTGATCCTGTTTTTGCGCCATATACCAGGGATGATGGGAATTCGTTTAGCAAACAAATCCCATTTTATGGCATGGACTTGTGTGTCGGTGTATAGTTGGTGTGTGTATGAGCGTAACGGTATTTATTTGGGCATCAACCACTTCAATAAAATGATATAGAAATCTAGTTGTATGGGCGGTTGGTGGAGACTGGAGTTGGAGAGTTGAGCGTAGCTGAATGAGCGTAGGTAAGTGAAAGAGTTCAGGTCAGGTGAATTTCTTCATGACAGGTGTTGCAGAAAAATCTTTTAGATTTAGTTGAAAAAAGTATGTTGATAGACAAACAAAGTTCAAAATTGTTGATATGAAAATATGTACAGAGAAAACTATATTTTTGTTAATATATCCTCAGCGCCATCTATAGGGCCACCATTTTCCAATGGCTTTCTTGTTATTGTTTTCATTTAAATAATATAAATATTATCTGTCGTGATTTTAAAATCAAATCGGTGAAAAAATAATCGAAAAAAATCGACCCTAGTGCCATCTAGTTGGTAATTAAAATAGCCTACGTTACTTCTCAGAACACCAGCTTTCCGTCAAAAAAGTCGGAAACAAACAGACAGGGATATATATACAGATAAATCCCCATTCACAGTAAGCTTTTGGAAGCTGCGTTCTCGAAAAAATATGGACCACTGTGAACAGTACACCACGCGTTATTTTTGAGCGGCTCCAATGGGCTCTTCTTCCACCAAAAATCGTCGTAGCGACCGCCAGGTAATGTTCGTTTCAATGACTTTTCGTCATTTGGTGTATATTTCGGGTTCCTCTTCGACATCTTCGGTAACAGCAAAGATATTCTCAGCGGAACGGCTGCTCCAGGGCCGGCTATGCTTGGCAATATTTCGTCGAAGGGGCGACTACAAGACACAGTGCTTGTTCACTGTTCAGTTGATGCTGAACGCCCGAACGGAAGAGTACAGCGTTCCTTGGCTTATTGATGTACAGTGCCGTTCGAAAAATGTTGGTCAAACTTTTTTTTTCGAATTTTGTCAAACTTGTTGCAATAACTACATATATTTTAATGAGGTTTCGTTTTCTTATGCGGTTTCAATCGTTTCATGAGACATTTAGAGTAATAAATTTTTTTTCACGCGGTCACGGGAGTAAAATGTTGTTAGACCGAAAATGGATTTTTTGAGTACCTGGCCCATTTGTAGGGATTAAAGAAAAATGCTCTATTTGTGCAGTTTTTGTTTGTTTTTTTATTGCTTCTCAGAAACATTCTCTATCTTTTTAGTACTTTGTTGGACCTCCTCTTGCTTTTATTACAGCTGCACACCGGCGAGACATTGACTCAGATAGGTTTTTCCATATGGATGCAGGTATGGTGTTCCAGGTGCGGATAAGTAATTTTTTTAGGTTTCCAATTGACACTGGACGCTTCTTCGCAACCGTGAGTTTCATTATTGACCAGATATTCTCAATTGTATTGAGATCTGGACTGTAGGGAGGCCAAATTAATACATCGACATTATTTTCTTTGAAGTACTTTTTAACCTAAAAAAAAAATCAAATATTATTTTTAGTCAAAGAAGTTCTAGCTTATTTAAAAGCCTGATATTAATCTTTAATGTTAAAAAAAAAAACAAGTTCATACTTACAATTTTGGCTGTATGGCAAGGAGCATTGTCCTGTTGAAAAATGAATCTGCAAGTGTCACCAAAAAACTCCAGCGCAGAGGGCTCAAATTCATTTGTCAGAACCCGTAGGTAAACTTATGCAGTAACTTTTGATTCTAGAAAGACCATTCTACCTTTTTCATCTCCAGAAAAGCATCCCCAGAACATCACACCTTCAGTTTTGGGGGGCATCCGTGAGATGCATTCAGCGCTTAGTCTTTCTTTTGGTTCTCTTCGCGCAAGAATCCTCCCATCTCCAACATGCAGCTTAAACTTTGATTCGTCGGAGAAGATAACGGTGTTCCACATGTCTTGAGTCCAGTTAAGATGCTCCTGAGCCCAGGCCAATCGTTTTTCTCTAACTCTTATTGGCAAATCTGGCTTCAGTACTGGCTTGAGTGCTCTAAATCCAGCTTTTACGAGCCTTTTCCTCATTGCGCTTGACGAAATAAATTTTTCTGTAGCTCGACAAAGATCGTTTTTAAGATCCACTGAAGTCTTGAACCGATGCCGACGGCTTTGCAGCACCAAAAAATGATCTTCCATTGGAGTCGTCTTTTTTGGCCTCCCTGAGCCCTTTTTCCTGCTGGTTGTCCCGGTCGCACTATATTTTTTTCAAATTCCATGCCACAGTTTGTTGAGCAACATTCAATCTTTTGGAAATTTCACGAGTTGTCAAATTAAGACGTGACAGACACAAAATATTGGCTTTGCACTCCGAACTTATTTTTCCCATTTTTTTTCACTTATTCACTGCGGTTCGCTTTGGACTGCTATCACGAGCTGAATGCACCTCTTCTTCATAAAAATATCGATTTGTATGCATTTTTGAACGACATTTTGCTACCTAGTGCAAAAAAATCTCGTACCTCTCATAAATTCCAAGAACTGCGCCGGAAAAGGGTAATAAAGGGTTTGACCAAAATTTTTCGAACGGCACTGTATATTTTGCATCTGTATACTTCACCAATGTCAAAACAAAATTGCCATTTGCAAAAGTTATGGTGTCTTCAAATAGGTTAATAACAGTTTGAAGTAACCAAAATAAAATAACAACATTTTTCACCTTTAAATAATAATTCTAGAAAAAATCCCTCAAACAAATGAACTGATGAAATCCTCCCACACAAATTGCGGTTTCTAGATTTGTTTAGTAGAGACCTCTACCATCAAACAAAATAGGAATAGATGCTCGGACGGTTGAACGTCTCACCGTTTTGTTCCGGGCTCGTTGAGGTTTGTCGAACAGGTATTTCAATGGTCAGTGGTGTTCTGTTCTGGCGTCCTGCTAGTATTTCTATTATTTTCAAACACATGCTGGCAGCGAACCGCACATAAAAAAAAATTATTTTACTTTCAATTTTTTTTTCAACTTTTTGTTGAAAACTTGTAAAAGGACCTTTATTTTGCTTCCCTTGCCTTGATTGTTTGAATTTAGTAGCCAGACACAAATATTTTCCCGACATAAGTTTTAATTACAAAACGAAAAGCTTTACTGAAGTTGATAGTCCAGCGCTCCGGTCTGGATGACTTTACGAGGGCTCGCTTAGGTTACCAAAGGTTATATAGCCAGCATCGCCTTAAAAGCAAAAATCCCTTCCTTGGGCATATAACATTGAAAATGGAACATGAAATTAAGTCGGGTTTTGTAATTAAACGGAATTAAACTCCTTCGTCAGCACAAAACCTTTTCTTTCAAAAAATTTTCATACAATGTGTTAGACTTCATTATAGTATTCTGCCACTAATTTCTGTAAGTAGAGGTATGCTGTGCATCATTTTTGCTGTTGTTTCCTTCCTCCGAAGGACATAAGCATATGTTTGGCATGTAAATCATGGACGGGTAATTTGGTCCACCCGAAATTTTATCGAGTGTAAAATTTAATTGTCATAAGGATGTGTATAAGAACGCAGGACAAGTTCGCATACATGTGCTTATATTGAGAAGATTACATAATATTATGCAAAAAGGGATTCCAGTGAAGCGTGCGTCCTTTGCCATGCGTTTGAAAGGCTCTGCTAGGTTGATGGTGCGATGTTGTGCAAGTCGCTGGAGGTGATGAAGCATTTTTTCCATTCTTTACTCTCTGCTGGTGGGTGTGGAAGGGATAATAATTTTTCAATGACAAGAGAACGCAGAACCTTTTGTGGGAAAATTGCCGGTTTTTTTTTTTTGTTGCTGTTGGCTTTTAACATGAAGCATAGGGCATAGCATACCGTCCGGTGCAAAAAAAAAAAAAAAAGTAATAATTCTTTGAAAAATGCATTTAGAGCGTGAAATTTAACCGAAGGGAAGCGAACAAGTGAGGTCTTTTGTTTCAGCTGTGAGAAAGGACTTATAATGTTAATAATAGCAACTTATGACTGACTATGGAATCAGTTAATTGCTCAGAAGTGGTGGTCCAGGTAGGTGTTAAAGCTGAAACATGATATTCAGACAATGGATTTTTTGATCCTTTTTTTTAGTAGGTATCTCGAGGGTTTTAACAATTATTTTACATTTGGCAACGTATTATAAATAAAAAAAAAAATTCAAACGTAAATTTTAATACTCAGTTTCTTCTTCCGGTCTTACTAGTCTTGGGTTATCTGTTATTGGCTTAAACCACATATCCTTCAAACAATGTAATTTATGATCGAAAAGTCTGAAAAAAGTCCTAAGATACAGCCATTGATCCTAATTACAAAATGGGCATGACTGGGTCGCACGTACTTGCTCTTATGTGCCTAATCACATTGGAAAGCAAGATCTTTGACAGAAACAAATAACATTTACGTCGAAAATAGCACAGTTTGAACTTATAAAAAGTATTAAAATCACAATACTTAACGGTTTTAAGTAAAAATGAAGTACGCCACCATACGTCTTAGATAACAAAGAATTTATGGAAAAAGTATTTCGAAAATTGTATGACTGATTTTGATAAAATCTTGTTTTTTATTTTTAGTTTTTTGATTTATTTATTTTTTTTAATTTCGGTATGCAGTTTTTTAGAGTTTATTAATATACATGTAATTAAAAAATTTAAAATATTTTTCTTTGATTAGTTTTAAAAGTATTGATTTTTCAAAAAAAAAAATCAAAAATTAATTCTAATTAGAAAAAAAAGTTATTAAAAATTTTGAATGCAGAATTAATTTGGCTACCTAGATCTTCTCAAATATAAAATTTGACAGAAATTCATACAGCTGTTACCGATAAAGCCAACAATTAAAAAACCGTTATATGAAAGGTCCCGTTAATAGACTTTTCCCGTATATGTGGTTCTGATCAAATGATAGCCAATACCAGAAAAAAAAATTCTCAAAAATTTTCATCAAAATCCTTGGAGCCGTTTTCGAGAAAAATAAGCTTATCATAAACGGTCGTATGGCAAGTACCGTTATTTTTAGCCCTAAAAATAAAATTTCAATTTCCCCTCTGAGGAATTCAAAAAGAATAAAAACATACTAAATTTGAAGGCAATCGCTTTACCCGTTTAGGCTGCAGATCGATATACACCCGGACAGATAGACAGACAGACAGACAGACGGACATTTTTTGCCAATGACTTTTTTAGGCTTCTCTATGATCGTAATGTCATGTTTGGTTGTTATCTCAATTTTATTTATATTCACGAATCCTAAACTTGCCTTAAGTCCCTATAATCGCAAGTAAAATATACTTTTTTTATCCTTCGAGCTGGATTAATTCAAACATTTTCTTCTTCCGGTCTTACAGGTCTTGATTTACCAATACTTTAAACCACACATCCTTTAAAAAAAATTCTTTTATTGTCTGATTGCATCTTTCTAAGGGCTTTAAAACGCCTTAGTTAAGGCCAATGATCGTGAAAAAATAGATAAACTTTTGTAATCTTTCGAGTCGCATCATTTCAAACCAACTATCTGGTTCAATAATAACATTGATTTAATATCCAAAGATAAATTATAGGGCCAAGTTCCCTGCCACTAAAGAACAAGAAGTCAAAAGTGTCGATGCTACGACATGTTCAACAACGCGCTGAATAATGCATATTATCCAGTGAGTTGGAAGACAGCTGTTGTACATCCTCTCCCGAAAAAGGGAAAGGACATCACCAATCCGGCAAATCTCCGGTCGATAAGTCTTTTTCCGAGTATTAGCAAAGTATTCGAAAAAGTTATCAATAGAGCTCTGTCCAAGTGATCCCAGGACAAAAATATAATTCCAGACACCCAGTTCGGCTTTAAGGCTGGACATGACACAATTCATGCCGCGTCTAAGCTAGTATCTGCTATTCAATGGAACAATGCTAAGAATCAATGCACGGGTGCCTGTCTGGTTGATTTGGAGAAGGCTTTCGACACCGTTTGGTTAGAAGGTCTTTATCTGAAACTAACCAGATGGGGCATAAGTAAACCACTGCTATATATGCTTTACGACATGTTTAATGGTAGAAAGTTTTTTGTCAAGAGTGGCAATGTAACATCTACCACAACGTTTGATATTAAAACCGGTCTGCAACAGGGAGCGGTGAACTCGCCGATTCTCTTTAGTATTTACACCAGCGAGATGAGAGTCTATGTCATGCAATTGCGTATGCCAATGATTTAATTGCGTACAGAACAGGTTCAAAAGTTGAAGTCATCAGAATTCTCTTGCAACGTGATTTCGATAAAATTCAAAAGTACTGTAATGATTGGAAGCTGAAAATCAACTTCCAGAAATGTGAAACTATCCTGTTTAGAACCCCTTTGTCTGGGGCCTCTAGGGATACGAGAAAGAACTGGCAAGCTAGTGATCGCTGGGCCACATGGACATCCACTGGCGAGTAAAAGTGTAGTAAAGTTCCTTGGCATCTGGCTGGATCAGTTTCTATATTTCAACCGACATGTAGAGGCTGCTCTGGCCAGGGCTAGGGGAGCTTTTGCCCTGTTTTATAGCAGCCGCCTTGACAGCAGGGTGAAAGTGTTTTGCTACATGGCCCTCATTACGCCGATGATTGCCTATGGATGCCCTGTGTGGTTCAACGTTGCATCATCTCTAATGAAAAACATTCAGGTGTTCGAGAGACAGTGTCTTCGCACTTGTCTCGCACCTTACAGAACACCAGAGTCGGAGTACAAACACTATTATTCCAACGAGGTCCTATAGGATAGATAACTTTTTAATTAAGCTCATTCGCGAACACATTGCAAGAGCGATGGCCTCAACTAATGGACAAATCTTCGGGGCTTACTACCCCAAGATGAATATTTCGAAAGTACACGTTCGAGTGATTTTATCCCGCCCGAGACTTTCCTATACTTAGATAGTTTAGGGCTGATTCAGGATAGATCGGCGATCCCGTTGATCTACCACGTCGGCCGCAGAACAGTCGATAGGCGTCTCCTTTACGCCCGAGACATAAACGCTATAAGCGAAACAGAGCGCCTCCGATTCAGTAGGGCAGTGCCCGATTTGGATCGGAAGGTCCACCAGTGCACTTAATTAAACCAGATAATTTTAGTCGACTATCGCCTATGGCTGGCTTGCATATGTGTTAGAATAGGGCAGTGGTGGCAGCACCAAAAAAAAAGAAAAAAGGATTTTAGGTTTATTTTAAGTTATTTAAAGTTTATTTTAAGTTAATTTTAAGAACTTTAAGATAGGTTAAGAAAAAAAACCGATAAAATTAACCCAGTTTTCGAATTTTTCTGAATGAAAAATAAAAAAATAATAATAATAATTTAAATATAAGTTAGTTTAAAACTGAAA